>CAWUFW010003664.1:0-1200000 GCA_963921515.1 Calotriton arnoldi | reverse complement strand
AACATGGCATATTCGATGAGAGTGTGTTCGGGGTTCTTGAGTTAGGCAACGGGACTACCCTGCTATCTTTGGATTGTCTCAGTCCGTCAGTGCAGTGCTCAGCAGCTCAGGGCGGTGCCTTTGCCTGAGGACTCAGCTTGTGTCTCGGCATGTAAAATGAAGACAATGCTGGTTGACATAGTCAGCACAAGTAATTTTAGTGCTTGGCCATGACATGTATTGGGGGAATTGGAGTATTCACTTGTAGCTGGTGGTGTTGTATTTCAGGTCTCAATTGCTGTTGTCTGCCCTTTTTATAATATGTTTTTAAAATGTATACTCAAAGTATTATGTTCCACAATGGTTCTTTCAACCTTTTATGATTTTTAACGAAATCAAATAAAAGTATATATTCTTCTTCACTTGTCTGTCTGCAGGGGCCAGGTGCTCTTTACCCTCTCTTAGCAGGCCAGCAGCTCCAAGGTTCTAGGTAGAGCCACAGCGCCTATCAACAATATTGCAGGCTTGAGGTGATGTGCCCTCTCCTATGGGAGGCTGGCTGTTCAAGACACCAGCCTGGATTTCAGAATTTCTTGAAATGCTCTGCAGAGAGCCCCTTTCTTGGTCAATGAAGAACCTCGAAGTTAGGGTCCCACAGATGTCATCAGTGATGCCATTTAACATGTCATGAGTGATGTGTGAGGTCATAAGCACTGTATGATGATGCAAAAGCTATAGTTAGATCACAAAACTGTAACTTTACTGTATTTTTGTTTTTTAAACGTTAGTTCGCATTTCATTTCAACACCTAACTATAATGTCACTGTGATCCTTGTTTTTTCTGTGAATTTCTGTGATTATTTAAAGTGAAACATATGCCTAACCCCCTAGCGCTACTTTGGCCAACTACCCACCTGCTCCACAAGGCCTTCAGCTATGCACAGCGGGGTTGGCAGCATGTCCTGACCTATGGACAGGCCCCACACCTATCCCCCCAGTGGGTGACCAATCTCCTACTGCTCACAGCCTTCTGCTGGGCATTACACCTATCCCCCTGTAAGTTTTAAAATTCCTTCACAAGGGCTTATTGGATGCACTTAATACTAAGCAAGTATTCATAAATATGTACTGTAAAGCATATGGAAATACACATGGTAACACCTTCCTGCAGCCCACACTCAGAGCGAACCCTAAATCCTAAGAGCATGATACCCCCACATTTTCTAGCCACATTTTTAAATGGGTGTAGTTTGGGGGTGGGTGGAACTTGCTGAGTTTCACTCCGCGGGTCTCTGTGGAGTTAGATAAAAACCCTGCAAAATTTCATTGAGTTCCACCAACTGAAAGAAAATATGCAGCTCTCGCTGCTCGCGCTGAAATTTAGCATCAGAAGTGCGAGAAGCGCTGAAAAATCTGTGTGAGCCGCACCATGTGTAGCACAAGAGCGCATGGCCATTCAACCTGAAACTGCTGTCGTTCAAGTAGAAAATCTACTCAAGCAGCAGCGAATCTATTCCAACGGCAGCCCCCTGGCCCTCTGACCATGACCGCCTGCGACTGCCTGCAATAGAAAATCACATTACAGAACACAAAATCTCGCTTGTGAGCTTGCATTTTTTTGAGCTCTTAGGAGAAAACTTCCACCATGCAGGGATTGGTGGATTTTGGCTGGAACTCCACATTAAAGAGTAACGTGAAGTGACTAAAATTCTGCCTGTTCTGAGGGCAGAACTAAACATTCCGCCCATCCGTAGTGTAGCTAATAAAAGACAGTCCTACTGGCTTTGTCAGGATGTTACCACATTCATAAAAGCAGAAACGTATCATAGTTGACCAATGCAGCACCTTTATAACTGCTAGGGATAATACAGATGACAATGACACTCATTATAACAATCAATAATTCACTTTTAACTTGATGAGAATCAAAATAAAATTGTTGTGACTTTCACTAAAACATATAAAATATCATTATCAATTTTGTCATTGTCAATAAAGCATTATAATTTTTTAATAAAATATGAGCAGGAGTCTTTTTTCTACTTTCCACATTCTACAAATGACTAAGGGCCAAATGTATCAACGCTTTTTGCGATCGCAAACGGGGCGATTCGCAGAATCGGCCCGTTTGCAAACGCAAAAATTTGTTTTGCAATGTATCAACATTTTTGAATTCGCAATATGGGTAATCGCAATTATTTGAGATTACCTAAATTGCAAATGCAGTTAGCGAATCGCAATTTGCGATTCCCTAAATGCAATTCTTGTAGCTATCGCAAATTGCGAATTTGCATTTAGGAATCGCAAATTACCACCACCTTCTAGTTGGTGGTAATTTGCAAATTCCTAGAAAAATGCACTTTTTTGTATTTTGCTAAGTGCCATGTGACGCACATACATGCCCTTAGGGCATGTATGTGCGCCACATATGCACATTTACCTTTTTTGGGGGTGCATCAGGGTGGCCTTTTGGCCCCCTATCACCCTTGAAATTGCATTCTCAATTTGCGAGTACCTATTAGGTACTCGCAAATTGCGAATGTCTTCCCATTCATTTTTATGGGCCTCTAGGCCCATAGGAATGAATGGGAAGGCATTCCTTAATAGCGAATCGCAATTTGCGATTCGCTATTAAGGAATATGTAGGAATCACAAACTTTTTGCCAAAACATACATACATTGTATTTTGCAATTCTATAATAGCGAATCGGTAAAATTTGCTGTTATAGAATCGCAAAATGCAATCTTGATACATCTGGCCCTTAGGGCCTAATTACGATATCGGGCGGACTTAAGTCCGCCCGACACCATCTCGGTCCTGGGACCGACAGACCTCTGGTCGGCGGTGCCGACCGCCTAATTAGGATGCGACCGACCACTGTTTGGTCGCATTCCTACATTTCCCTATGGGAGCCTGCATTACGGACATAAACCAGCCGTAACACATGCTCCGATAGGGAAATGGTAGGTGCTGTATATCCCCGCACCCGTGGCAGGCACCTCATGGGGCCTGCCACCGGATGCAGAGATCAACAGGGGGCACCATAGGTGCCCCCTCGGCCCCCAACAGGAGGCCGCACACACAAGGGAGCCCTGCTGGGGGCCTCCAACCACACTTTCCAACATGGTTTCCATGTTGGACAGGCCAGCATGGAAACCATGCCGGAAACCGTGCATCATAAACCCAAGGGCGGAAAGGCCCACCCTTTGGGATTACGAGCCGGCTCCAACTGGCCGGCGGGCTCCTTGAGCCCATCGAAGCCAGCTGGAATGACCATCCGGTTTAGTTTCCCACCGCCAGCATTGTAATGCCGCGGTCGGAAAGTAAACCGAGAGGCCGATTACAATGCGGCCTGGAGTGCTCCAAACATCGGTCGGAGCCTTTACGGGCTGCATCGAAATCGGCCCCTAAGTCTTAACTAATAGAGATTCCCACTGTACAACACCTCTGTGGAAAAACACACGCTCTAAGAGTGCTTCAAATTGTGTAAAAACTCTCCTGGGGTAATCAATTTGACTCCATAGGAGATGTAGCGCATCATCTGGTTAAACTTTTATGTGGAGGGATTTCTCCTGGCAGCTTTTCAAACACTTGTTTGGATATTGGTAGTGCTCTTGTCCTTCCTGGCGCACAGCAGAAAGCACATTTTTGAATACCTCAGAGGTTTCTAGGGTGCTTCTTTAGCTCCAGGCCTTACTATTTTCTTTGCAGCCTCACTCTTTGGCTTTTTCATTTTTTGTTTGGAATGGGTGATTCGGTCTCAATTGGGGCACCAATATTTTTCTTTGTTGTCTTAGGGACTGAGAAACCCTTATGGTCCCAGAACTTCCCACACCCTGCCTAGCTATGTGCATTTGGTGTTGGAGCAGCAAACGCTGTGGGCAGTTCTGGCTACATTGCTCTTCCCCACATACGAACATGGGGTGGGTGTAGGAGGAGCGCCAAGCCCTCTTTTCCTGTGCATGTGGTGCATGTGTTATGTGGGCTCCCAGGGACAGATTAACAAAAAGTGTGGTGGCACTCATTTTGTTCATGAGAGCTGTTTGGGAAATGGGGACCCCCAAGGAGTAAAGTACTTGCGGTACTTCCATGTATGTTCCACCCAACTTCCATATTATTTATTCGTTTTTATGGCATTAACTGTGGCCTTGAATTGCCCCAAAGGGTTCCAGAAGCTCTGGGAGTGGATCGCTACTTGTGACCTATACCCCTGGGGATAAGCTTCTTTCAGAGTTTTCTTGGAACTGATAGGCCCATGTTGGCAGTGGCAGCTCCTCCGCTAAGGCGGAGGAGCGTCGCCCCACTGCTTTTTTGCAGGGAAACAAAGGGAAAAAAATGATATAACTCGTGTTATTATCATTTTATTTTCTCCTACTTTGCGTGAGGGGGCGGGGCAGGAAAGGAGTGGTAGGCAGCTCCCTCCTAAGTGCGCAATGGCTGCTTAGCCAGCCCTCTCCGGCAGCCCAACACAGACTTGCACACTTCGCATGTTCTCCATGCAGGCTGCATTACAGCCTGCCTGTAGAACATGCCCAGGCTCTCAGTCAGAGTCTGAGTGCCGAAACATGGCACTCAGACCAATCACAATGCTGCTAAGGCAGCGTTGTGATTGGCTGACTGGGAGCCTCAGTGTGCTTCCTTTTGAGGCCGAGTACGGAGGAGAGACGCGGTGAGGAAGCATCGAGAAGGTACGTTTTTATTTTTTATTTTATTTTTTTATAACAACTTCCCCCCGCCTCCTCCTCCCCTCCCGCCTCTGCCCCCTACCTCCGATCCATGCCGGCCACTGCTGCGTTTTGGATGCCTTTGGTGTCCTTTTGTTCCTAGTGGCCTGCTTGCTCTAGATACCAGGAGGGGTCTGTTCATGCCTTCTGGCCACTCCACATGGCCCTGAGGATAAGAGTGTGCCTACCCTGACCTATTATGTGGCCTTTCATTTCTTTTCCATGAGCCTTGTAGAAGCTGCTACAACATAGTCTCCATGTTGTGGCCAGCCAATCAAGATCCACCTATACCATTTGAATGAGTAAATCTGAGCATATCTGGACACCAACAGTCCAGATATCTATAACCTTTACCAGTGTTAACCACTTCAAGCCCATCCTAAGCACCTTTTTAAATGCTAATTTCTCAAAAACAGCAGAACAGATTTACGCCCAATAACAAAAGCATGCTTTCTTATTAAAGTTCTAACTTTTTGCCAAATATTGCGTTATTCAGTTCATCAGTTTTTTCTGTATTGCAGAGCACAGTTTTTTCTGGGCATTAACATGGCAAATCGTACTTTTGGGATGCCCCCTTTTTCTTGACCCTCGCTTGATGGATCGGAGTGAAACATAGTGGTTGATCTTATTTTTTAGAACGTTTTTTGCAGATTCATCAAACGGCACCAAAGTTAATAAAGAAAAAACATACCTTTCCTTTGGACACTCTGAATTAGCTATAACTAACCAGTGGTTCATGGGAAGATTTTTTTTTGATTTGCTTATAACTTTGGTGCCATTTGATGAATCTTGATGAAACTTCTGCAAAAAAGTTCAGCCACCTCAGCTCCATCCTGGAAAGTTTCAGGGTGATCCATCAAGCAGGGGCCAATGAAAAGGGGGAGTCCCAAAACAATTTTTTCCCATCTAATTTCTATTGGGAAAATTAGACAATGATCCAGAAAAAAAGTGAACAGAATTTCACTAAATTTGGCAAGAACCTAAATCTTTCCTCAGAAAGCGTGCTTTTTGTGACTTAGTGTAAATCTGTTGAGCCATTTTTGAACATATAATTAAGGTTAAAAATAGCAAGGTCTGGTTCCGTGGGACTCTTGTGGGAGTCCTGCAGGAAAATAACTACTCCCTGCAAATGTCCCACAAGTAAGTTTTTCCCCCCCTTGCGGGCGCTCTCCACCAACCGGCCACTAATATGGCCCCCATCTGACGGCCCACTCCTTTTCTCCACAGTTGGCCCCCATGGGCCTGTTGGTCCCTCCCGCTTGATTCAAGGACACCCCTGACCCAGCCTTCAGTACGACTACCGCTGGATGTGTGGACCGCTCCCCTACGTGTCCCATGTAAGTCCATGCGAGGCCCCACTCCTTCGCATCCTTTAGTTCCCTCGGCCACTCTGACAGGTTTTTTCATTGCAGATTCTCCGCACGGACCCACCCACTAAATCCACGACCCACCGGCGATCCCCGTATAAGTCATCACGCTGCCAGGTATTCGCAGACGCCCCCCGCCGTAGGCGGCCCCTCACCCTCACTCTTGGCGTGTTCCAAATAATAGAACTTCTGCTCTTCACGGACCACTGGCTATCGGGTGTTCAGTTATCCGCTGTCTGTCTCTTTGTGGTAACTAGGCACCACACGCTGAGGCTTGCTGGCACTACCCGTTACTTGCAATTTGTGCCTGCTACCTACTCTACTGTACCCCTTTCCTTCTCTCATTTTACTAGCAATATAAGTAGGCCTGGGCGGAAAACTACGCTACGCTCGCGTAGTTTGCGAAGTTTGCGCTACTTCGCACTACGCGAATTGCACGTAGCACAGTGCGAACACACGTAGCGTAGCGTAGCGTAGTGCAGCGGTCATTTTTTGCTTGCTCGCGGTCCTCAACGTCAAGTTGGCGACCGCGAGCAAGCAAAATGACATCCCGGCGAGACTTTTTCCTCGTTCGCGATCAGCAACATCAAGTTGCCGATCGCGAGCGTGGAAAATAAACCTCCCGGCGAGATTCTCAACGCGGGAGGTCAGGTTTCTCATTGCGAGTGGTCGCGTATGCTCGCGACCGCTCGCGATGAGAAACTACCAGTCCGCGTTGAGAAAGCTGCCGCTCGAGTAAAAATCTACTCGAGCGGCAGTAAAAGACAGCTCGCACTGTGCAAGATGCCGTTTTCAATGATTGCACAGTGCGGACAAGCATCCGGCACTGTGCAATCATTGCGAACACGCACTACGCAGTTCGCGTAGTGCTACGCGTAGCTCGCGTAGTGCGAACTGCACTTTCGTAGCTTCGCGAAGCGTTACTTCGCGAACTACGCCCAGGGTTAAATATAAGCCGGTCCGCCCTGAATCTTTTATTTAATTTCCAATTTACCTGTACATGTACATCCTGTGCTTGTATCCTACCGTAATGTATCCTAGCTCTCATTTTACTAGCACATCAAGCCGTCCTTTCATTTATTGTTCGTGTGATTTTGGTAGATTCATGTTTAATTCTTAATTGTACATGTTCGTGTCTCCGGCACCAATGGTTTTTCTTCTCATCTAGATCCTACCAGCTCACACGTTTTTCGTCCTGATGATGGTCTCTAACTAAAGGAGATCGAAACGCCGTCGACTTTCACAACCGAAACTCCTTTAACATAACTTAATATTTTCGGAGGTTTGTACAGTGTTGTCAATGCGATGTAAATTTTAAGTCACCAGCACTTATCACTTCACGCACTTTCACCTTTTTGTGTGAGCACCAGGACTAGTTCCTCTAAAAATGGGATGATACTCCGTTTATGATGTTAATAAATGTGATGTCATTCATACTACCTTGTGTCCCTTCATACATTGTTTCTCCAGTCCTGCTCGGACTCCCTTTCCACTACTAACCTAGACGAAGGCTATACCTTAAATAAATAGTAGCCCTGGCTACCCGAGGACCTTAGTGGCCTCCCCCAGACCGCTGTCTCTTCAACTGCAGGAAAATAAAGCATGTTAATTGGCTGATCTAGTGGGAGTCACAAGGGACCAAAGGAGATGATTGGCTGGCTGCAACATTAAAACAAATGTTGCTGACTCCATTACAGGACTTGGAGATTTGGCCCCCAATCCTTAATATAACTTGAAAATAACATGAAAGGAGACAGGGTAGGGGTACTCTGACGCCTTGCAGTCATAGCAGGGGGGAGTCCTAGATGGACACCCATAAGGGAGTCAATAAAAATAAACAAAAAGCTCCAATGGCCTGTGCCGCGGGTCTCCAGCTGGAGCACAACGGGGCTGTGTTGGCTCCTGCTGGAGTGCCACAGGATAAGCCATACTACCCAGACTGTATGCCTTGTTCATAAGATCTCACAGAGAGCCCACTCCCTCCAGATCCAAGTGCCCTCTTAGGTGTCCAAGCCCTACTACAAACACCCTACAACTTGTACAGAAGTTTTAATGCAGAGCCCAGTCCCTCACCACACTCAAGCCCCAATACGTGGGCAAGCCTCTTCTACAAAGAGCCTTCACACTGCACAGAGCTCTTCACATAGAGCTGAGTCCCTCACCACCCCAAGCCCCCATCCAGTGGGCAAGCCCCTGCTACACACAACTTTCGTCCTGCACAGAGATCTTCACACAGAGTCCTGTGTCTTACTACATTGAAGCCCCATTATGTGGGCAAGTCTCTACTATGCACAGCCTTCTCTCTGTACAGGTATATTCATGCAAAGCAAAAGGAACAAATGATGGACAGAATGCTGAACAATGCAAACATTCACCTCAGTCATAAAGATTTGGGTTTAATCCAACTTGGCAGTTCGGGCTGGACTGTTCCCATGAGGAACAGGGTCAAGACTGATTTGCATATGGCTGGGTCTAAACTATGGTGGCATGATGAGCAAAAGAACAATGAATTTAACCCAGATCTCTTGACTGGTGGTGAATGATTGATTTGTTCAGCATTCTGTCCATCTTTTGTTTGCGTAACACAATATTCATGCAAAGCCCAGCCCCTCACGAGACTCAAGCTGCATTCTGAGAGCAAGAGCCTACTATGCACAGTGTTCATCCTGCACTGAGAGGTCAGTCCCTCACCACAACTAAGCCACATTATGTGGGAAAGCTTGTACCATGCACAGCTTTCACTCTCAAAAGACCTCTCTACACAGAGGCCAGTCCCTCACCATACCCAAGTACTATTATGTGGGGAAGCCCCTATGACACACAGGGTTCACCCTGTACAGAGCCATTCACGAGAAGGCCAGTCCCTCAGTACACCTATGTCCCATTATGTGATGTAAAGTAATGTAAGGCATCAGATTGCACTGCATTAAATTACTATTACTTATAAACCAACAGAAAAAGTAAATTTTGTAAGTTTATAAATCCAATTTGAGGGCCTGATTCACAAAGGTAAACTAAATTTTATTTAAGTTTACAGTTGTTTTTTATTCACAAAGGTATTTCACAAGTATTATCTTTGACTGCGAAGTTTCGGCACATAAAATGATGCGACAGTCCAATTTTTTTTATGTGTGAAGACTCCACACTCGCAAAGTTATTATTCGCAAAACACAACATGAAGCAAATGCACTTTGGTGCAAGGGTGTGTGCTTTGGTACATGGTAGCCAAAAGGTGCACTAGGGGGAGAAGAGAGGAAAACAGTGCCCTATTTTAGTAGATATGGTGCTATTCTTCTCTCTCCTGTTCACACAATACAGATCAGCAACTTTAGTTGATACGCTGTGTTACATGAATGTCTGGTAAATCTGGGCCTGTATTTGAGTCCAGCAGTGTGCAGCCGGTGCAGTTTGTGGGCTTGCTTTGATCCATACATATTTGTGTATGTGGATGAGCAAGTTCAGAACAGCATTTGGAAAACAGTTAGAAATGTGCCCAAGTGTGGGAGGCTGCCACACTGTAGTGACATAGGGTGCTTTTGATTTAGAGATTGTCTTTTCCATTGATGAAAGGATCACGTGCATCGGGCGCGCCAGCGGCGCGCCGCTGGCGCCCCAAAGGCAAGCCCGTCTGCGCCCATCCGCGCTTGGCCCGCGCTCAGCGCCAGCACCCCTGCCCAGTTGGGATCAGGTAAGCCTACCATCCTACAGTACCCCAGAACTATCCTGCTGGGGTTGAACACTATTGGTAAGGCTACTGGATGCATGTATCTCACCCTCAATATAAGGCCTTTATCTCTCTCAGCTACCTGCTCCAACTGCAAAATCACTTTGCCTAAACTCTTATACCAGACCATCGAGCCCAGCAAAAATAAAAGGACAATAATAGTCAAGCATGAAAAACCCGTGTTAAAATGCATACTGCTTAATGCAAGATCCCTGGTGAAGCACAGTATTGAGTGTGCAACACTAATTGAGGATGGGGACATAAAGCTGGCATTCATTACTGAAGCATGGACAGACGAAGCCTCAGGCCCAGATTTAGTCAAAGCCACCCCTCCCGGGTTCCTTTGCCATAACGTAAATAGGCCTAATAGGAAATGGGGGGGGACTAGCAGTAATCTACTACAATTCAATAAATGCGGTCTTTCACACAGCCTCGAATGCAGCTTGTGAGGCACTGTCTTTTAACTTCAGCCTTTCCCATCATCACACCTTTAAGGGCATCCTATTATATAGACCACTGGGACCTAGGAGTCCCTTCATAACGTTTATTGGAAATCTGCTGGAAGAGGGGCTTTGTGCCGACTCTTCACTGTTATGGGAGACTTCAACTACTATTTGGAAGCCCATATGGAACCAGATACAGTGACCCTTATAGACATGATGAATAGTGCCAATCTAAGGCTGCAAGTAATTGGGCCCACCCATGTGGCAGGGCACACGCTGGATGGTATTTTTTCTAACCAACCACATCTTTCGTTTACGGGCTTGTTGCGCCTAGTCTGGACAGACCATGTGGCTGTACTATTTGAGCTGGCCCTTCTAGACCATTGCGCTGTTGGAAGGCCCCCTAGGAGGCAGAGGGAAATAAGAGCGTGGAACAAAGTTGGGGGTACAGACTTAGCAGAAATGCTTACCTCAACAGCTGGCCAAATGCCTTTAGACGTGGAGGAGGCGACCACTCTATATACAGACTGGTTGGAGTCAGCCTGTAATAAGTTAGCCCCAGTAAAAATCCTGATTCCCAAAAGGTTACAACCCTCCGCCCCATGGTACACGGAGGAACTTAGGGATCAAAAATTGATTTGCAAACGTCTGGAGCGGAACTGGAGTAAAGAGTATAAAGAAACAGAGAAAAAGATATATAAACAAAGCCTCATGATCTATAAACAGATACTTTTTAAGGCAAAGCAAAAGTTCTTTGCTAATCGAATTAATTCAGCCAAAAACTCTGCCAAAGAGCTTTTTAAAACTGTAACTAGCCTGGCGCGCTCGTGCCCAGTAAAAATTCAAACGAGCCAGGAACTATGTGAGGATATCGCTAGGTTCTTTTTGGGAAAAGTAGAGGCCATTTTATTGACATTTAATAGCCCAATCGCTGATGGGACAGCTGCCTTAACAGAGGGACACAAGCCAGCATCAGGCTCCCTCCCTACTCTTGACAAATTCACACCACTATCTACTATGGACACTCAAAGGCTCCTCATGTCAGTAAAATCAGGCTCTCCCTACGACCCTTGTCCTGTCTCGGTGGTCAAATTGGCCCCTGGACCTATCGCTCTTTCACTGACCTCCTTTTTAAATCCTGGAAATTAGCTTCGATACTGCCACTTCTAAAGAAATCCAGTCTGGACCCTAAGGATCCCAACAATTTTCAACCAATCTCACGCCTCCCACTTCCAGCAAAACTGGTCGAGAAAAGAATGAATGTGCAACTGAGTGCCTTTCTACGCGAAGCTCAAGCTCTGGATTATACTCAATATGGTTTCAGAGAAGGGCACAGCATGGAGTCCGCTCTCCTAAAATCCACGGAAGAGATTAGGGTAGCCTTAGATCGGGGAGGCAAGGCCGCTCTAATTATGCTGGACCTGTCCACGGCCTTTGACACGGTCCATCATGACCTGTTGATGGATCGTTTGATGGCATGTGGGGTCCAGGATAAAGCATGGAAACTTTTGAAATCCTTCCTTACTGACAGATCACAAATTGTCTCACTGGGCGAATTCTATTCCAAAACTTTTTTTCTGCCTTGTGGAGTCCCGCAGGGGTCGTCTCTGAGCCCCACACTCTTTAATGTGTATGTATCCTCCTTGGCCCCCCTGATCAACTCCTTTGGCTTTTGCCTTACCTCGTATGCAGATGACACACATTGTGATGTCTCTGCTGCCAGGGCAGGAAAAGTGAATAGGAAAACAGTTCCATGACTGTATGGATGCAGTCGGGAGGAGGGTGTCTCAAAACTGCCTAAAGCTCAATTCGGGCAAAACGGAGGTTATCCTGTTTGGGAACGATGCCAACTTCTGGACCAAAACTGGTGGCCTGATACTATGGACACTCTTCCGATACCGTCCAGGAAAATAAAAAACCTAGGAGTTATAATAGATGACAGGCTCAACTTTGGCGACCAAGTTAATGCTGTGACATCGGCTACGTCGTACGTTCTTAGAACGATTAAGAAAATACTGCCTTTTTTACCGGTAACCAGTCGGCGAACAGTGGTTACAGTACTAATTATGTCAAGGCTGGACTACTCTAATAGTCTTTACCTGAATATTCAAGATCGCTTTCTGCATAAACTTCAACTACTGCAAAATGTGGCCGCTAGACTGCTTACCGGCACACCTAAATTTGCATCAAGCTCTAGGGAAATCAAAAGACTCCACTGGTTACCCGTTAGGAATCGGGTGCACTTTAAATCCTTTTGCACCGTATACAAAGCCTTACAAGGCACAGGACCTGACCATCTGAAGCGGCAGTTCCAGTGGTATGTGCCCAAAAGAACACTCCGCTCTCTTGGAGCAAAATTGGTGATAGTACCACCCACAAAAAAAGCAATGTGGGGAGGCAGAAGTTTTGTTGCCTGCGCGGCAAAGGCCTGGAATGACCTTCCTTTCCATCTGAGGAATGCCACCGATCCATTGGCTTTTAGGAAGGCCTTAAAAACCTGGCTATTGACATATAACCTGTTCACATCATGCATCATTCAGAGGACAGTAGCTAGCGCCAGGACACCCTTGGGTAACCGTTGCGCTTTACAAATGTCGCTAATATAACATAACAGTTCATTCCCACTGCCCATTTGTAGGCCATAGTGTTTCAATAGTGCTATCCTAAGCAATCTTGTTTGAGATTCTTGAATGGGACACAACAATTTAAAACTTTCCATGTTCACATCCTCTTGACTGAGATCAGAAGTAACTAGGGAGGACTGCAATAAAAGTGTCAGTGTTATTGCCTGTGTTAGTGCTGCAGGGCACCTTGCCTAACTGGCCATCTGGTGGGATGACACAATTTAAGAACTTACAGCATTTGATTGTTGTTGGACTTGGCCCTCTCTGCAGGCGGACCCCCAAACCTTTTACCTTTACCCTCCACTTTTTTTGCTGATCTCATTGTTGCTGACCTTAGGACTCTGTGCACTTTACTACTGCTACCCAGTGCTAAAGTGTATGTGCCCACTCCTTAAAACATGGTAGCATTGGCTTATCCCCAATTGGCTAATTTAATTTACTTATAAGTCCTTAGTTAAGTAGTACTACATGTACCCAGGGCCTGTAAATTAAATGCTACTAGTAGGCTGGCTGCACGATTTGTGCCACCCACTTAAGTAGCCCTTCCAAACATGTGTCAGGTCTGCCATTGAAGCCTTTGTGTTCAGTTTTAAACTGCCGTTTTGTCCTGGCAAAATGAACCTTATCCCAGGCACAAACCTTCCTTTGTAACACATATAAGTCAACCCTAGTGTAGTCCAAAATAGTAAACAGAGCAGGGTGAAACGTATTAAACAGAAGGACATGCCTTTTTTTAGTTTTACATGTCGTGGTAGTGAAAATCTCTTACATTTGTTTCTCACCATTGCAAGGCCTACCTCTCCCATAGGATAACATTGGAGTTACCTTATTACATTTAATAAGTTGTAACTTCCAGTTGGGAGCAGCTATACAGATCAACTGTGTTGTATAAAGAATTGTAATTAATAGCCCTCTTTAATTGTGAAGATGGATTATTAATCACAATTCTGAAAATGCCACTTTTATACAGATGGCATTTTCTTGTCGCAACCATTTGGTGTCTGCTGCCTGTATACTGGATAGGTGTAGTTGGCAGTTGGTTTTTATGTATGACAGTGAGACAAAGGGAAACTAGGTGTAAACTTGATCGGCCACTCTGAGTTAACGAGGGGGAAGAGCTGTCACTCTTGTGTGTCTTACCACACTTGCACAACACAAAGGCTCTGCCTAAGCACTCTCACTAAATGGTTGTTACTGGTATTTTGTGACCCCAAACAAGCTGTGGCCAGAACAGGGAGGTGGTAATCTCTGGAAACTTATTCTACTTCAAAGTGGGCACCAGGTGTAAATATTAGACCGAAGACTCAACACGTCAGTACACTTCTGGACCTGTGGATACTCTGCCAGGAAGGACTGCTGCACTGCTGAAAAGGACTGCCAATCTGCTAGACTGCTGCTCTGATGGACTGCTGCCCCGCTGTGCTGACCTAATGCCCTCTTGCCTGGGTGGGAAGGACTGGACCTGCATCTGTTGAACCAAGAACCCCACAGTGACTCCAAGGGCTAGTTGGCTGGCTTCCAGACTAGGACCTCAGGGACAGAAGGCTACAACAACCTTGAGCCCAGCACTTGGACTCTACCATTTATGAGTTCTACTCCACCAAGTGGTGCCACCCCAGTCCTGGACCCTTGGAGGTTGGCCTGAAGGTGCTCTGATAGACCATCTGTGGACCCAGCAGAACCGCCACATATCCACAGCAGAACCAAGCATTGCCTCTGCTGCGAGGATTCTCTCAGCGCAAGGACTCCGCATCAACCTCGCAGCCCCCATCGGAACTGCCTCTGTGTCAAAGCTTCCCCAATGCAAGTCATCGTATTGCAATTTTCTCGTCAACGGCAGCCTCCATGATGGCACAGGTTTGCCCATTGAAGCGCATTGGAACTGACGCATTGCTTTGGCTGTGCAATGCATCCTCTATGTCGGGCTTTGCATCGTAAGCGACATATCCTCGCCATGGGACCTCGCAATGCTCTGCAAAAGTATTCAAGCTACTCCTGTTCAGCAGGCCTAATTGGGTTCCTGTATCCGCCCGCACTCCATCGTGGCTGGACTAAACTTGTGACTTTGT
Source organism: Calotriton arnoldi (assembly GCA_963921515.1). Taxonomy (NCBI): domain Eukaryota; kingdom Metazoa; phylum Chordata; class Amphibia; order Caudata; family Salamandridae; genus Calotriton; species Calotriton arnoldi. The sequence goes on along the minus strand of CAWUFW010003664.1, from coordinate 1,185,069 downwards.
CCTGGTCCGGCGCAACCTGATATCCACAGTTGGCACTTGCTTTTTGGCACTATTTTCAATGACATCTTTAAAATTGCATATCTCCAGTTCCGCTGATTGAATTTTTGTTGTTTTGGTCATGTTTTCTTTATTAAAGATTAATCTATTTTTCTACATCTGGTGTGGGATCATTTTGTGGTGTGTTTTCACTGTGTTACGATTTAGAGTGTTGCACAAGTACTTTACTCATTGCCTTTAAATTAAGCCTGACTGCTCCGTGCCACGCTACCAAGGGGTTGAGCACAGGCTATTTTGGGGTTTGCGTGTGACTTCACCCTGACAAGGACGGTGGTTTCTGCTTCAGGAGGGTTTCACCCCCCCTCAACCAGCAACCCAGTTTCTTACAATTGTTAAGCTATTTTATTGCAGGACAACAAAGTACTTAAGGAGATGCTGCAACCACAAGCCCCTCTTGGACCAGCTAACAATATAAAAGCTCATCAAGACCTCGCTGTTCACACAGTAGATTTTTGTAATTTTTTATCCATATAGTAATCTGGCACGACTAAGTGTCAATGTTGCCAGCTAAGATTCCTAAAAGGTATGTAAGCTTTGTATTGTAAATACACAAACAGGCCAATGGTGTCACAAACCATAATAGGATACATCCAATAAAACCTGGTAGAATGATAAAGACAATAAAAATGCTCCTACAGCTGGAGTGTCCAAGAACCTCGAATGCCTTGGAAATTAAGCTAGCTGACTAGAAGTTGCGAATTAAACTAGCCCTGAGCTACTCGTAATGTAAAGATGTCTTCATGTCTGCATCATTGAAGTCACACAATATTTCATCAAATAGGTAGCAACTCAAGCAAATTAAAAGCGGCTGCTACCACCCACTACACACAACAACCATAGCAGAAACAGTTATGCATGTCAAAGGCTGTCTTAATGAAGCCATTCCTATTTTGAGGTCTCAGAGAGGGAATACAAAAAGTAATCAATATCTCGTGACTGAAACTGTCACTGGATGTTTTCAAGTTTTGTGACTGATTCAGGAAATGCTTAGTTGCAAAGTGCAAATGTCCTTTGCGTGCAATTTTACTGATTTACTTTGATTTCTACACCTTTTTTGTCTGTCTGCTGCTTTTTAAATGTCTTAGGGGGAGATTTACAAAAAAGTCGCGCAACGCAGCGCAGCCCCCCGTGAGGCTGCGTTGCGCGACAGGGAGGGAGCAGGGGAGTGCCATATCTTCAAAGACATGGCTCTCTCCTCCCCTATCCCTTGCGCCGGCGCTGATTACAGCTGCCGTGCGCCATGCGCACACCTTAGCGCCGCAGCGCTAGGGTGTGTGCATGAGTCCAGCATAGGTTTTGTACAGGAAGGGTACCCTTCATGTACAAAATACTATGCTCGACACAAGGGAAAGCTTTTCCCACTTTGTATGCGTGCTGCACAGTGCAGCACGCCTGCAAAGTCGGAAAAGGAAGGAGAAATGAAAGCATTTCTCCTTCTTTGCGCCTAGTTGAAAAGGGCGTAGTTTTCTCACGCTAAACACAATCTACTGTTTTTAGTAAATTGGGATTAACGTGAGAAACCTTGGGTGGTTGCATGGGAACGCCCATGCACCACCCTTGGTACGCCCCCATGGCACAAAGTAACGCGAAGCAGCGCAATGTGCTGCTTCGCATTACTTTTACGTTATTTCCAGTGCTAAACAAGTTTAGCGCTGGAAAGTAAATTACAAAAAAAAGTTTTTCCGTCGTTTTGCGTCACTTTTGTGATGCAAACACAGCGCAAGAGCTTAGTAAATCTCCCCCTAAGAATATTGCTACTTCGCGCCGTTTCTGCGTTATGCATTGGCCCCTTTCTGCATATGGCCCATTGCAATTACTAGATGTCGGGATAGTCTTTTGCTCCTTCTTCTGGATTTCTGCTCTGCTATCTTCCTCAGAGGAATTTTCACACACGACATAAGGATAAAGCAGAGAAAGACAAACTTCTATAGTGTAGTTCTCAGGTGGTGCTGAGTTGCAGTGTCATGCTGTCTACTTTTCAAATATTGGGTAGTGGCATTACATGAAATTATATTTTGCTTTTGAGTCATGGCATTTTTTTATGCTGGCGCACGTCATTTATGATCCCAAAAACCCATTTTAAATCTTAAACTACTTTTGGTGCTGAGCAATACTAGCACTGCCTTGCCCTGAATCTTTTCAGTTTGCTTCCTTCAGACATACCATTTGTAGACAGTCAAATTTGTAAAGGGATTTGCATCCCTTTTCCACACTCGACACACGTTTGACACTTCTAGTCTCTATCTTTTGCATTCCAATACAAATTAAAATGACTGCCTTTAAATTTGTTAACATCAAAAAAGGCCCAGGATAGTACCTTGGAGATAATGAGGCTGGATCACAAAACAGTTTTGACTGGCACTATTTCATGTCTTTGGTAATAAATTAAAGCAGTAATTGCTTCACACACATCTTACCACCGTATTATGAAAACAGGAATCTGGAGGTGATAATGTGTGACAGGTACCTATGCATATTTATTGTGCGACATGTTGTTGTAGTGTTGATGTGTTATGTTGTTTTTTTCTGTTGCTGCATATTTGTGCTGCATCATTGTAATGGCATTTTATTATGCGCTACTTTGGTTGTTTGTTTTTTTAATTCTGATTTGACCTTTTATGATGTGTTCTGTTATCTTTTAATTGCATTGTTCGGTTGCTTTGTGTATGCTATTGTGTTATGTTGTAGTATTTTCTTTAGTTATGTCAATGCAGCTACATTTTCACGCAGAAGTGGCTTATGCCTTAAAAGTTCCTTTGACAAGTAAACATTTACCACTGTCAAAGGTGGTAAAATATCTCTGGTCCAGCTCTTCACCTATTTAAGGTATTGGTCAGCGTAAAACTGTGGCAGACACTGTGTCTTACCGCTCCCAATGCCCACTTTATGTGATACTGCCCAAGGTGGACCACAGTATTTGTTCTGCTTTTTGACCCCTTGTCTGTAACCAATATTTTGCTTGTACCACAATTTATGGGCTATTGAACAATGCTCTGGCCTCCCAGTCATACCACCATTTTAGCTCCAAACAGCTTAAAGAATCTGCCATCATATCATTGGTGAACTAGACTCATTTTAACTTCAAGAGTTCTATCAGCAAGTACAAGCATCAAACAATAATTTTTGTATTTGGTAGCCCATTAATTCACTGTCTATGCTTGGAAAATCTTTCTAGCCTTTCCCAATGAGATATATAGCCATTTTTTATCTTGTTTACAGCCAACCACACATTGGTATTCCTCACAGGTGTCCAGCTCGCATTGCCTATGCATTTGATTGGTGTTAACTCTTAACTTCCAGGCTTCACAAGTGTCCAGCTCACCCCACTTATACGGATGCCTGGTAGTAGCTTGCTCCTATGTACTTCACTACTTCTTTCAGACATGCCTGTCTCTATGAACCACTTTTCAAACCACAGTCTCACAGATAATGAGAAAGCCACCTTAGTCCTCCCACCCATCTATTCACAATATCCCTCTGCCACACTTATAACCAATTCACATATTAAAGTTGCAAATCCAAATATGCCCTATCCAAATCATCCAAAACATTTTGATGCAACACACTTGCTTTCACTCGAACATGTCAACATGAACAATGACAGCCACATCGACTGCGAAGCTGGAAAATCCCCATCACTGCAAGCACACATGCTTATTTCCTAATTTGTTTTTTTCACAATGCTAGCTCAGTCAACCCTCTCTGCCCATAAATTGCCATCCTCATCTCAAACCATGACCCCAATCTCTTTTTCACCACAAAATCCTAGTTAAACAAGCATTCACTTTTTTCCTGAACTCATTGGTTCCTCACGGATAAAAAATATTTTGTACCGACTGACATATCAAGCCAGGAGGTGGCATAGCCATCATTCATAAATACATACTCCACTGTAATCCCTTGCCCCTCACAGCCCTCAATACTTTTGAATGTCTCAAACTTGCCATCATGCTTTCCCTTGCTTTTTTGACACCACTTACCTCTGTAGCATCCACCACCTATCAAAAGAAAACATCTACTACACTGCACTGATTAGTCTGGAGATTAAAGTACCTTAAAGTACCTTGAGCCAAAAGCCGTTTTCCAAAACATCTTTCTATGGGATTTGAACCTTTACTGAGACAAATCATATATTGCTCCAGAAAACCTACTTCTCGTACATAACTTCTTCCAACTCTCTCCCCTACTGGTGCATAACAAAGGTAGAATTCTGGACCTTGATTTGTAGATCCTTCCATCGCCAGCTGTTCCACACCTATTGTCATTAACTGGTCAGATCCTTTTCCCATCTCCTTCCACATATTTGCATCCTCACCACAAAAGTTCTCTGTGACACCTTCCAACAAAAGATGGACTCATCAGTGAAAGAACATACCACTTAACCTATTTCAACCGATACCAAAACTGAGATACCAATTCCAACCAATAATTAAGCCTCAATTATGAGCCCTTTTGAGTTTTGTGCCCTGAATCAGGGAAAACATGCAGTTGCGCTAACTGCACTACTGTTTCCTTGAACATTTTCTTCCTGTTCTAGCGGGAATAAAATGTCTGCAGAAACTCATTAGGTTTTAGTGGGTGTACCCCATCATCTGATAAAACCTTTAATAGAGAAGGGCCAAATCTTCTCCAGGATACCACTCTCCAACTAAAAATAAGGGCCTAGGAAGAGAATACAAAGAAGCCAGGCTGTTAAAGCAGCGTTTTTCATGCAAAAGCAAATCGATACCTCTCCAAACTTGCACATCCACTCTTCTGGCACATTTGCTTCACCATAACCCTATGTTTGGTAGATAGTCTGCCTTCATTAACTTCTAACTGCAAATAATCCCTCATCTGCTTCACTAATAAGATACAATGCATTAGAAAAAATCTCAAAACCAATTATTCAGACAGTGTCCCTCTGTCTCTGAAATCGCTAACCATTTGGAGTCCTTCCTCAGGAGCAAAGATGATATTGCTTGCACTCAAAAAGCTCAAATAGACTATTGATTATCTGGGTTATCTACTAGCCAACATCATAAAAATAGGGTCCATATCATTGAATCTACTTGGAGTGATATTTAAATACCTTGCTTTCCCAAGGAACTTTCCAAGACACATTAATAATTGTCCAGATCGCCTGCAAGCATTGGGAGGGTTTCCCAGGGTGGGGTGATGGTGGGGTGCTGGGATGGGTGTGGGATTGGGCACAGGTTGGGGAACAGTGGGAAAAAAATGTCCTCTATATTACCAAGCAGGTGTTTTTTTAGGGATAGTGTACATGAGGTGGAATTTAAACCAGGCTGATGATGACGGGCGCAGGTTAAAATATATACGCTTCTTAACATGGACTGTAAATGGTCTCAGGACCCGAGCTAGGCAGAGGGTGGTGTTGCGGTATTTAGAAGAAAGTTATGCCCATATCATCATGATACAGGAGACTCACTTGATTACAAGTGAGAGCAGAGATCTATTCTGCAGGTGTAGATGGGTGGAGAGTTTTGCTGTATCAGATCAAGGAGAGTGTTGTAAAGGGGTCGTGTTTCTGACAAGGAAGGGTTCCGGGGTGGAGGTTACACCCTCTAAAACAGACAGCTCTGCACAGTGGGTTTAAGCCGGAATGAGATGTGCCTGTTTTGAGTTTATATGTGTAGAATTTTATGGACCAAACTCTGATGATTCCCAGTCTACTTTGAATCTGGAGCTAGATCTAGTGGAGTTTTCAGATCCATTGGTTCTGGGGGCTATTTCAATACATTATTAAACCCTACTTTTGATAGATCATCCTGGAGAGATACTGCTGAGTTTTTCTCGGGTAATATAAACACGGCCCCCCCAGGAGTTGTATGGGATGCATTTGAAGCATTAATTCGAGGCGTTTTAAAAAGCCATGTGCATTTTAAGAATAGGGTGGAGAGGGCGGAACTGGCCAAATTGGAGCAAGTGGTTGGGTCTCTGGAGCCCACCCTACAGATGCAGAGTAGGGGGGAGGACAAGGAAGCGGTATCAAAACAGTTAGAAGAGGCACAGCTAGATTATAAAATCAAGTTGGACATGAAGTGCAGGGTGGCATGCTGGGTGTATGAGGCAGTTTGAGTATGGGGAGAGAGCTGTGGCTTTATTGGCGTGGAAGGCGAGGGTCAAGAGATCCAGGAATATGATTAAGGAACTGGTCATAAATCCCCAGGGGGATGTTTCAAATAAACTTGAAGATATGCAGAGTCATCTGGCCTCCTTATTTTCCACATTGTATATGGAAGAGGTCTTCCCGGAGCACCATAGATTCAGAGAGTGGTTGAGAGATGTTGACCTCCCTGGGCTCACTGAAGAAGGAAAGGAGTGTATGGAAACACTGATTACTCAGGAGGAAATCAGAGGGCATATGTTGCGTATTAAGAATGAAAAGGCAGCTGGCCCTGATGACATCCGCTCGGAGCTTTATAAGTTCCTAAAGGAGGAAGTTGTACTGGTTTGGGAGACTTTGTTTAATTTGGTTTATCAGGGTAAGTCACAGATTCCTGATTCATGGAAGGAAGCCATGATAGTCCGGGTCTTTAAACACGCAAAGCATTCTAGGAAGACTGATTCATATCAGCCAATATCTCTCTTAAATGCAGTTTATAAGATATTTACAAGCATATTGGCAGGGAGACTGGCCAAACTAGCCCCTCAGCTAATATACCCAGATCAAACTGATTTTGTCCCTAGAGGCATATCCACGAACTTACTCAGCAGCTGATCGGATGTTTAGATCTTACCATGGCCCGGTCGAGCCCCTTGGCTGTAGTTACTTTAGACGCAGCCAAGCCGTTTGATCGAGTCTGTTGGGCCTATTTGTTGGAGGTATTGGCTGTATTGGGATTTAGCCCCTGTTTTATTGCAACGCTACAGGGGCTATATGAACATTCAACTGCTGGGATCTTGCTTAATGGTTCACTGACCAGAAGCTTTGCATGTTTCTAGGGGCACCTGGCAGAGTTGCCCCCTCTCACCTTTAGTGTTTGATATATATATATATATATATATATATATATATTTATATATATATATATATATTATATATATATATATATATTACCTACTGGCGGTCGCCAGTAGGTAGTTATAGTTAGGACCTATTTTCCATAGGAAATTCACAACATTCTATTTCCAATAACTTTGGCGCCGGTTGATGAATTTTCGCGAAATTTTCAAAACTCGTGGGGCGCTCCGGTCTGCTCCTATCCTGAACGTTTCGGGGTGATTCGGCAAGTGGGGGCCGAGAAAAAAGGGGGGTCCCAAAACATGTTTTCCCCATGCAATTTTCCATAGGAAACTTTAGACACGGCTACAGCCCGAACTGCTGAACGGAATTACACCAAATTTGGCAAAGAGGTAGTTCTTGGTTCAGAAAGAACCCTTTTTGTTAAATGGTGTAAATTGGTTCAGTAGTTCCTGAGAAATTTGAAAAAGAAAACATATCGATATCTGGGCGGAGCCTAATCACACATGTCATCGTGAGATCTGATTGGCTGTCAGCACTTCATCCTGGAATTGCTGGCAGCCATCTTGGGACCAATATAAATGATAGTACCCCATTGAAATGCATTGTAGTGAATCGAAGATTTTGAGGGTTACCAAAAGGAGAACTATAAAGGGTGATAACAGACTTTAGTTACATTAGAATTCATTTGTTGATGGTACCATACTAATTTCAGGAATTGTGGTGTGTTCTAAGGTGATTTTACCCTGTGAAAAACCTTCTGCTGGGATATCATGAATCATGTTTGAGAGAAAACTATTTTCACATGCTTGTCCCATACAGTTTTGGAAGGTGCTCCAGAAGCTAAAATGAGAGCATATTTTCTGTAAATTCACATTATCTTTCTCAGTCATGTGAGAATGAAGTCTGACATTCTCAGTAAAACATGTACATCCAACAAGGGCAGAGACTGTCAGTTGATTCCTTTGTGTTCTACTGCAGCTTCCCAGAGTGTTCTAAAGAACAACTAGAGTGCTAACAGCCTTACTTATGACAAAAGTATGGCACACCTGAAGCCATCTTGATTGGAATAAACTGGTAACACTTAAAACATTTAATTACAAAAGGAACAAAATGATAGGGTACATGTTGTCATAGAAATTATGGTTAGTGCTGTAGAAAGAAAAATTAGGACATGTTTCAAGTGTGATCTCAAATATCTTCCTGTTATATTTCAACAGGAGCAGCCTGTCAGTTGATGCCTTTGTGTTCTACTGCAGCTTCCCAGAGTGTTCTAAAGAACAACTAGGGCGCTAACAGTCTTACCTATGACAAAATTATGGCACACCTGAAGCCATCTTGATTGGAATAAACTGGTAACTCTTAAAACATTTAATTTAAAAAGGAACAAAAATGAGGGGGTTAATTTTGTCATAGAAATTATGGTTAGTGCTGTAGAAAGAAAAATTAGGACATGTTTTAAGTGAGATCTCAAATATCTTCCTGTTATATTTCAACAGGAGCAGCCTGTCAGTTGATGCCTTTGTGTTCTACTGCAGCTTCCCAGAGTGTTCTAAAGAACAACTAGAGCGCTAACAGTCTTACTTATGACAAAAGTATGGCACACCTGAAGCCATCTTGATTGGAATAAACAGGTAACACTTAAAACATTTAATTTAAAAAGGAACAAAATGAGGGGGTTAATTTTGCCATAGAAATTATGGTTAGTGCTGTAGAAAGAAAAATTAGGACATGTTTTAAGTGAGATCTCAAATATCTTCCTGTTATATTTCAACAGGAGCAGCCTGTCAGTTGATGCCTTTGTGTTCTACTGCAGCTTCCCAGAGTGTTCTAAAGAACAACTAGAGTGCTAACAGCCTTACTTATGACAAAAGTATGGCACACCTGAAGCCATCTTGATTGGAATAAACTGGTAACACTTAAAACATTTAAATTAAAAAGGAACAAAATGATGGGGTTCATTTTGTCATAGAAATTATGGTTAGTGCTGTAGAAAGAAAAATTAGGGCATGTTTCAAGTGCGATCTCAAATATCTTCCTGTTATATTTCAACAGGAGCAGCCTGTCAGTTGATGCCTTTGTGTTCTACTGCAGCTTCCCAGAGTGTTCTAAAGAACAACTAGAGCGCTAACAGTCTTACTTATGACAAAATTATGGCACACCTGAAGCCATCTTGATTGGAATAAACTGGTAACTCTTAAAACATTTAATTTAACCCCTTGACCGCGATCGGAATTCCGCTCGTATGCTGGACATTCCGATCGCGGGTGGGGTCGTGACGAGCTCAGCTCGTCATGCGCACTAGCGCTATCGCAGCAGCATGACGAGCTGAGCTCGTCATGAGCACGGAAAGGGTTAAAAAGGAACAAAATGAGGGGTTCATTTTGTCATAGAAATTATGGTTAGTGCTGTAGAAAGAAAAATTAGCACATGTTTTAAGTGAGATCTTAAATATCTTCCTGTTATATTTCAACAGGAGCAGCCTGTCAGTTGATGCCTTTGTGTTCTACTGCAGCTTCACAGAGTGTTCTAAAGAACAACTAGAGCGCTAACAGTCTTACTTATGACAAAAGTATGGCACACCTGAAGCCATCTTGATTGGAATAAACTGGTAACACTTAAAACATTTAATTTAAAAAGGAACAAAATGAGGGGGTTCATTTTGCCATAGAAATTATGGGTGGTGCTGCAGAAAGAAAATGTAGGTCATGTTTTAAGTGAGATCTCAAATCCTCTTCTATTTCATTAGAAAATTCTGACATGCAGACTGAAACAATCACTTTCAATACCAGCAGTAGACTTCCAGTTAACTCCCTGGTGAGCAGTAGCTTTACTACAGTGATCTAATGAACAACTAGAGTGCTAACATTCTGAATTTATGGCAAATGTGTGACACATCTGAATGCCTTCTTGATGGAATCAAAGTAAAAAACTGAAAGCATTTCCTACTGAGGAGACTGCAGTAAATGACGAAATTAGGAAACTTCATAACAAATAAGTCTCCCAAGATGGCCACCAGAGAAAAAAGAGCCCAAATGTAGCACAAATATCACACAGATGTAGCCCACATATAGCCCAATGACAGAAGTGTGCAAAACACTTTTTATTTTTATTTTTTCTGCAGTTTTAGATAGTGCAAACTGGTCAGGTATTGGAGCGTTACATCTTACTTGGACCCCTTATTGCGTATTTTGCACGAAGTACATGAGATTGATCTTGCGAAACATTGAACTTTACGATTCTGTTAACCTGAAGTTGCTCTGTACCGGGCTTTGTAACACCCGTTTTTACCTACTGGTTTTAATTAATTCTCACTGTATTGTATTAGGAAAGAGGATTTACTGTTTTTATGTACACTTTCATGATCTATGTTTCTAAATCAGATCAAATAAAGTTTAATGAATTCTATGGCAGGACGGAGGCGAGGATTATGCATATCTTTCCTCACTTTATTTGCATAGCAGTTCAAAGAAAACGTAACACAACAATCATTATACAAAAGACTACACAACCCATGAACCATTAGGGGGTAGTCTCCAAGGCAACTATAGTCCAATCATATCACAGTCCATCGTATATAATATCGTGACGTCCCTTCCGCTTCCTCTTTCTTCACTGCTCGTCAGTTAAGTGCATTCCTTACATTCTTGGCTTAATCTGACGTTGTTGCTGTTTGTATAGCGGTTTCTTGTGCACGTTATTAGCATTATTGCCTTGGTATTGTTTCATATTCCCTGCGCAGCAGGCTCTTGCCCGAGCGCCTTCTCCCCTCGCAGTTTCTCCCGCTGTGTGCTCTGCGCGCGGTGAGATCCTGTCAGGCGCGTCTGGTCCGAGCGAGGCAGCTCCGTCGAGCGCTCCCGCTGGTCTTTACGCGCGTTTGGGAATCCGGTCACTCCTTTAGTGTCCGCTTGATTCCCGACCAACCTCGCCTAATTTTGACACCGCTACGCGGTGATTTCCCCACACGTTCACGTTAGTGACCAGCGCCACCTGGTGGTGGTAATTGGTATTGCGCCTCAGTCTATTCTTATAACAGCTTCGGGGAAAGCCCAGCTGTTGGAGCACCGGCGAGGGGGCTGCCTTAAGGATTTTAAGGGCATGTGTTCTCTGCTCACACCCTCTGCTATCATGTCTTCTCCAGAAGACCATTTTTACTCCTCCTACCAGGAAGTGGAGGAGGTATGGCCCCCCAACTTCTCCCTCCAGCAGTGGACCAAGCCCTCTCTCTGGCTATTTCTAGGGCGCTGGCTCCTCTTAGGGATCAGGTAGATAAGCTGGCGAAAAGCATCCTTGGGGTGTTCAGGGACCCAGATCTGGTGGTGGCGGGTCCCAGTAGCTCCCAGATGTGGAATAAAAGGGCCGTTAAGCATAACGCAGGGCACTTGGAAGGATTTGATAAACTTACGGAGACCTTCCTCAAGAGTGCGCGAACGCTAAAACATGCACCCTGCCGGGAGGAGGAGTGGCCCGGAGAAAATTGCGACACTGTCACCACTATTGTAGACCCCGACGGCGGGTTTCCCTTAGAGGGAGAGGGTGTATCGGAGGACGATTTCTCCTCCGAAGACGATAAGGACTCGGGGCGTCCCTGGCGTCCAGAGTCCCACTCCTCTCAGTCCCTGGTTGGGGACGGGGTCCACTCGGACATGTTCGAGCCTACCCAAATTTACCATGCTAGGTCGGCGGAGTGGACACCTGACGCCAAAGTGGCAGAGTATGTGGTGGGGAAAATCCATCAACCCCTTGAAAGGGAGGTCAGGAATAGGATGAGGGGAGAATGCCCCAGGCCCTCACTGAAGGGGAAGGTGGCACACACGCCTGAAATTGATGAGAAACTATGTACCTTTTTCTCCAAGTATATGAGGGATCCCAAGAAAGGAATTGATAGGTCTTGGACGTGGTAGGGCCCTTGACCCAAATTATTCAATTGACGGAGCGTTCCAAAGAGTCAGGATCCCCTTTGTCCACGGATATTGTGGCTGGTTGGGCACACTACCCTAAACCCTAAAACACTACCACCAGCACGACTCCCTACACTACCAAAACACCACTGCACTACCCTAAACCCTAAATCTACCCACAGCACAACCCCCTACACTACACAAACACCACTGCACTACCCTAAACCCTAAAACACTACCTCCAGCAGGACCCCTTCACTACACAAACACCACTGCACTGCCTTAAACCCTAAAACACTACCCCCAGCACGACCCCCTACACTACACAAACACCACTGCACTATCCTAAACCCTAAATCTACCCCCAGCATGACCCCCTACACTACACAAACACCACTGCACTACCCTAAACCCTAAAACACTACCCCCAGCACGACGCCCTTCACTACCTAAACACAACTGCACTACCCTAAACCCTAAAACACTACCCCCAGCACGACCCCTTCACTACCCAAACACAACTGCACTACCCTAAACCCAAAAACACTACCCCCAGCACGACCCCCTACACTACCCAAACACCACTGCACGACCCTAAACCCTAAAACACGACCCCCTACACTACACAAACACCACTGCACTACCCTAAACCCAAAAACCCTAGAACCTAGCATGACCCCCTACAGTACACAAACACCACTGCACTACCCTAAACCCTAAAACACTGCCCCCAGCACGACCCCCTACACTACACAAACACCACTGCACTACCGTAAACCCAAAACACTACCCCAGCACTACCCCCTAAAATATCCAAACATCACTGCACTACCCTAAACCCTAAAACACTACCCCCAGCATGACCCCCTACACTACACAAACACCACTGCACTACCCTAAACCCTAAAACACTACCCCCAGCACGACCCCCTATACTACCCAAATATAACTGCACTACCCTAAACCCTAAAACACTACCCCCAGCACGACTCCCTACACTACACAAACACCACTGGACTACCCTAAACCCTAAAACACTACCCCCAGCACAACTCCCTACACTACCCAAACACCACTCCACTACACTAAACCCTAAATCTACCCCCAGCATGACCTCCCACACTACCCAAACACCACTGCACTACCCTAAACCCTAAAACACTACCCCCAGCACGACCCCCTATACTACCCAAACACCACTGCACTACCCTAAACCCTAAAACACTAACGCCAGCATGACCCCCTACACTACCCAAACACCACTGCACTACCCTATACCCTAAAACACGACACCCTACACTACACAAACACGACTGCACTACCCTAAACCCTAAAACACTACCCACAGCATGACCCCCTACACTACACAAACACCACTGCACTACCCTAAACCCTAAAACACTACCCCCTACACTACACAAACACCACTGCACTACCCTAAACCCTAAAACACTACCCCCAGCATGACCCCCTACACTACACATACACCACTGCACAACCCTAAACCCCCCTACACTATACAAACACCACTGCATTACTCTAAACCCTAAAACACTACCCCCAGCACGACCCCTCACAACACAAACACCACTGCACTACCCTAAACCCTAAATCTACCCCCAGCACCACCCCCTACACTACCCAAACACCACTGCCATACCCTAAACCCTAAAACACTACCCCCAGCATGAACCCCTACACTACCCAAACACCACTGCACTACCCTAAACCCTAAAACACTACCCCCAGCACTACCCCCTACACTACACAAACACCACTGCACTACCCTACACCCTAAAACACTACCCCAGCACTACCCCCTACACTACCCAAACACCACTGCACTAACATAAACCCTAAAACACTACCCCCAGCACAACCCCCTACACTACACAAACATGACTGCACTACCCTAAACCCTAAAACACTACCCCTAGCACGACTCCCTACACTACCCAAACACCACTGCACTACCCTAAACCCTAAATCTACCCCAGCACGACCCCTACACTTCCCAAACACCACTGCACTACCCTAAACCATATTACACTACCCCCAGCATGACCCCCTACACAACACAAACACCACTGCACTACCCTAAACCCTAAAACACTACCACCAGCATGACCCCCTACACTACTCAAACACCACTGCACTACCCTAAACCCTAAAACACTACCCCAGCATGACCCCCTACACTACCCATACACCACTGCACTACCCTAAACCCTAAAACACTACCCCCAGCACGACCCCCTACACTACTGCACTACCCTAAACCCTAAAACACTACCCCCAGCATGACCCCCTACACTACCCAAACACCACTGCACTACCCTAAACCCTAAAACACTACCCCCAGCACGACCCCCTACACCACCCAAACACCACTGCACTACCCTAAACCCTAGAAAAGAGACCCCCACCCCATGCCCAATCCCCCTTACCTCTCACTCCTCGTGGTTCCTCTCTCCTCGTGGTTCCTGCTTCACGTTGTCTCTGAGGGGCGGTGCACGTCGTTGTGAGGAAATGGAACAGCCTCTGTTTCCTTACAACGACATGGATCGTCTACATGTTTTTTAGAATGCATGGTCATTTACCATACATACCTTTACAACAAAATCCGTTGTAAAGGCATGCGTGGTAAATGACCATGCGTTCTAAAAAAATGCGTAGTAATGAATTTGTGATGTACAACGCATGCGTGGTAATGCATGCGTTGTAATGGTATCGCAAAGTAAAAAGGTCATTTTAACGGCTGTTTACCGATCGAAGCTGGCCCCTGTTCTTCAGTGAGACGTTTATTTGATTAATTAGGAGGAAGGAATGTGGTTTTTTTACCGAAAAGTGCATTCCCGGCTGTTGTATTGTGAAAGTGTCCACGTGGCCTGGTTTCACTTCCGGTGAGAGAGTGGAAGAGTCTGTTTGGATCTAAAGGAGTACTGTTGTTGGACGGGGCCGGCGCGACATGTCATTAGAAAACATAGCTATTGGAAAGCGTCCTCCCTGAAGTGTGGAGCAGTGCCATGAGAGGTCAACGAGTGTGCGTCCCACCGCAGTATGACCGTACCGCGTGACCCATGTGCCGCCTCCAGGGTACGGGAGGCAGAAGCGGCATCGCAGGTCCTCTTGAAGACCCCCCAGGAGTTGTATGGGATGCATTTGAAGCATTAATTTGAGGCGTTTTAAAAAGCCATGTGCATTTTAAGAATAGGGTGGAGAGGGCGGAACTGGCCAAATTGGAGCAAGTGGTTGGGTCTCTGGAGCCCACCCTACATATGCAGAGTAGGGGGGAGGACAAGGAAGCGGTATCAAAACAGTTAGAAGAGGCACAGCTAGATTATAAAATCAAGTTGGACATGAAGTGCAGGGTGGCATGCTGGGTGTATGAGGCAGTTTGAGTATGGGGAGAGAGCTGTGGCTTTATTGGCGTGGAAGGCGAGGGTCGAGAGATCCAGGAATATGATTAAGGAACTGGTCATAAATCCCCAGGGGGATGTTTCAAATAAACTTGAAGATATGCAGAGTCATCATGCCTCCTTATTTTCCACATTGTATATGGAAGAGGTCTTCCCGGAGCACCATAGATTCAGAGAGTGGTTGAGAGATGTTGACCTCCCTGGGCTCACTGAAGAAGGAAAGGAGTGTATGGAAACACTGATTACTCAGGAGGAAATCAGAGGGCATATGTTGCGTATTAAGAATGAAAAGGCAGCTGGCCCTGATGACATCCGCTCGGAGCTTTATAAGTTCCTAAAGGAGGAAGTTGTACTGGTTTGGGAGACTTTGTTTAATTTGGTTTATCAGGGTAAGTCACAGATTCCTGATTCATGGAAGGAAGCCATGATAGTCCGGGTCTTTAAACACGCAAAGCATTCTAGGAAGTCTGATTCATATCAGCCAATATCTCTCTTAAATGCAGTTTATAAGATATTTACAAGCATATTGGCAGGGAGACTGGCCAAACTAGCCCCTCAGCTAATATACCCAGATCAAACTGATTTTGTCCCAAGAGGCATATCCACGAACTTACTCAGCAGCTGATCGGATGTTTAGATCTTACCATGGCCCGGTCGAGCCCCTTGGCTGTAGTTACTTTAGACGCAGCCAAGCCGTTTGACCGAGTCTGTTGGGCCTATTTGTTGGAGGTATTGGCTGTATTGGGATTTAGCCCTGTTTTATTGCAACGCTACAGGGGCTATATGAACATTCAACTGCTGGGATCTTGCTTAATGGTTCACTGACCAGAAGCTTTGCATGTTTCTAGGGGCACCTGGCAGAGTTGCCCCTCTCACCTTTATTGTTTGATATATATATATATATATATATATATATATATATATATATATATATATATATATATATATATATATATTTATATATATATATATATATATATATATATATATATATATATGTATATTACCTACTGGCGGTCGCCAGTAGGTAGTTATAGTTAGGACCTATTTTCCATAGGAAATTCACAACATTCTATTTCCAATAACTTTGGCGCCGGTTGTTGAATTTTCGCGAAATTTTCAAAACTCGTGGGGCGCTCCGGTCTGCTCCTATCCTAAAAGTTTCGGGGTGATTCGGCAAGCGGGGGCCGAGAAAAAAGGGGGGTCCCAAAACATGTTTTCCCCATGCAATTTTCCATAGGAAACTTTAGACACGGCTACAGCCCGAACTGCTGAACGGAATTACACCAAATTTGGCAAAGAGGTAGTTCTTGGTTCAGAAAGAACCCTTTTTGTTAAATGGTGTAAATTGGTTCAGTAGTTCCTGAGAAATTTGAAAAAGAAAACATATCGATATCTGGGCGGAGCCTAACCACACATGTCATCGTGAGATCTGATTGGCTGTCAGCACTTCATCCTGGAATTGCTGGCAGCCATCTTGGGACCAATATAAATGATAGTACCCCATTGAAATGCATTGTAGTGAATCGAAGATTTTGAGGGTTACCAAAAGGAGAACTATAAAGGGTGATAACAGACTTTAGTTACATTAGAATTCATTTGTTGATGGTACCATACTAATTTCAGGAATTGTGGTGTGTTCTAAGGTGATTTTACCCTGTGAAAAACCTTCTGCTGGGATATCATGAATCATGTTTGAGAGAAAACTATTTTCACATGCTTGTCCCATACAGTTTTGGAAGGTGCTCCAGAAGCTAAAATGAGAGCATATTTTCTGTAAATTCACATTATCTTTCTCAGTCATGTGAGAATGAAGTCTGACATTCTCAGTAAAACATGTACATCCAACAAGGGCAGAGACTGTCAGTTGATTCCTTTGTGTTCTACTGCAGCTTCCCAGAGTGTTCTAAAGAACAACTAGAGTGCTAACAGCCTTACTTATGACAAAAGTATGGCACACCTGAAGCCATCTTGATTGGAATAAACTGGTAACACTTAAAACATTTAATTTAAAAAGGAACAAAATGATAGGGTACATGTTGTCATAGAAATGATGGTTAGTGCTGTAGAAAGAAAAATTAGGACATGTTTCAAGTGTGATCTCAAATATCTTCCTGTTATATTTCAACAGGAGCAGCCTGTCAGTTGATGCCTTTGTGTTCTACTGCAGCTTCCCAGAGTGTTCTAAAGAACAACTAGAGCGCTAACAGTCTTACTTATGACAAAATTGTGGCACACCTGAAGCCATCTTGATTGGAATAAACTGGTAACTCTTAAAACATTTAATTTAAAAAGGAACAAAATGAGGGGGTTCATTTTGTCATAGAAATTATGGTTAGTGCTGTAGAAAGAAAAATTAGGACATGTTTTAAGTGAGATCTCAAATATCTTCCTGTTATATTTCAACAGGAGCAGCCTGTCAGTTGATGCCTTTGTGTTCTACTGCAGCTTCCCAGAGTGTTCTAAAGAACAACTAGAGCACTAACACTCTTACTTATGACAAAAGTATGGCACACCTGAAGCCATCTTGATTGGAATAAACAGGTAACACTTAAAACATTTAATTTAAAAAGGAACAAAATGAGGGGGTTCATTTTGCCATAGAAATTATGGTTAGTGCTGTAGAAAGAAAAATTAGGACATGTTTTAAGTGAGATCTCAAATATCTTCCTGTTATATTTCAACAGGAGCAGCCTGTCAGTTGATGCCTTTGTGTTCTACTGCAGCTTCCCAGAGTGTTCTAAAGAACAACTAGAGTGCTAACAGCCTTACTTATGACAAAAGTATGGCACACCTGAAGCCATCTTGATTGGAATAAACTGGTAACACTTAAAACATTTAATTTAAAAAGGAACAAAATGATGGGGTTCATTTTGTCATAGAAATTATGGTTAGTGCTGTAGAAAGAAAAATTAGGACATGTTTCAAGTGTGATCTCAAATATCTTCCTGTTATATTTCAACAGGAGCAGCCTGTCAGTTGATGCCTTTGTGTTCTACTGCAGCTTCCCAGAGTGTTCTAAAGAACAACTAGAGCGCTAACAGTCTTACTTATGACAAAATTATGGCACACCTGAAGCCATCTTGATTGGAATAAACTGGTAACTCTTAAAACATTTAATTTAAAAAGGAACAAAATGAGGGGGTTCATTTTGTCATAGAAATTATGGTTAGTGCTGTAGAAAGAAAAATTAGCACATGTTTTAAGTGAGATCTTAAATATCTTCCTGTTATATTTCAACAGGAGCAGCCTGTCAGTTGATGCCTTTGTGTTCTACTGCAGCTTCACAGAGTGTTCTAAAGAACAACTAGAGTGCTAACAGTCTTACTTATGACAAAAGTATGGCACACCTGAAGCCATCTTGATTGGAATAAACTGGTAACACTTAAAACATTTAATTTAAAAAGGAACAAAATGAGGGGGTTCATTTTGCCATAGAAATTATGGGTGGTGCTGCAGAAAGAAAATGTAGGTCATGTTTTAAGTGAGATCTCAAATCCTCTTCTATTTCATTAGAAAATTCTGACATGCAGACTGAAACAATCACTTTCAATACCAGCAGTAGACTTCCAGTTAACTCCCTGGTGAGCAGTAGCTTTACTACAGTGATCTAATGAACAACTAGAGTGCTAACATTCTGAATTTATGGCAAATGTGTGACACATCTGAATGCCTTCTTGATGGAATCAAAGTAAAAACTGAAAGCATTTCCTACTGAGGAGACTGCAGTAAATGACGAAATTAGGAAACTTCATAACAAATAAGTCTCCCAAGATGGCCATCAGAGAAAAAAAGAGCCCAAATGTAGCACAAATATCACACAGATGTAGCCCACATATAGCCCAATGACAGAAGTGTGCAAAACACTTTTTATTTTTTCTGCAGTTTTAGATAGTGCAAACTGGTCAGGTATTGGAGCGTTACATCTTACTTGGACCCCTTATTGCGTATTTTGCACGAAGTACATGAGATTGATCTTGCGAAACATTGAACTTTACGATTCTGTTAACCTGAAGTTGCTCCGTACCGGGCTTTGTAACACCCGTTTTTACCTACTGGTTTTAATAAATTCTCACTGTATTGTATTAGGAAAGAGGATTTACTGTTTTTATGTACACTTTCATGATCTATGTTTCTAAATCAGATCAAATAAAGTTTAATGAATTCTATGGCAGGACGGAGGCGAGGATTATGCATATCTTTCCTCACTTTATTTGCATAGCAGTTCAAAGAAAACGTAACACAACAATCATTAAACAAAAGACTACACAACCCATGAACCATTAGGGGGTAGTCTCCAAGGCAACTATAGTCCAATCATATCACAGTCCATCGTATATAATATCATGACGTCGCTTCCGCTTCCTCTTTCTTTCACTGCTCGTCAGTTAAGTGCATTCCTTACATTCTTGGCTTAATCTGACGTTGTTGCTGTTTGTATAGCGGTTTCTTGTGCACGTTATTAGCATTATTGCCTTGGTATTGTTTCATATTCCCTGCGCAGCAGGCTCTTGCCCGAGCGCCTTCTCCCCTCGCAGTTTCTCCCGCTGTGTGCTCTGCGCGCGGTGAGATCCTGTCAGGCGCGTCTGGTCCGAGCGAGGCAGCTCCGTCGAGCGCTCCCGCTGGTCTTTACGCGCGTTTGGGAATCCGGTCACTCCTTTAGTGTCCGCTTGATTCCCGACCAACCCTCGCCTAATTTTGACACCGCTACGCGGTGATTTCCCCACACGGCCACGTTAGTGACCAGCGCCACCTGGTGGTGGTAATTGGTATTGCGCCTCAGTCTATTCTTATAACAACTTCGGTGAAAGCCCAGCTGTTGGAGCACCGGCGAGGGGGCTGCCTTAAGGATTTTAAGGGCATGTGTTCTCTGCTCACACCCTCTGCTATCATGTCTTCTCCAGAAGACCATTTTTACTCCTCCTACCAGGAAGTGGAGGAGGAATGGCCCCCCAACTTCTCCCTCCAGCAGTGGACCAAGCCCTCTCTCTGGCTATTTCTAGGGCGCTGGTTCCTCTTAGGGATCAGGTAGATAAGCTGGCAAAAAGCATCCCTGGGGTGTTCAGGGACCCAGATCTGGTGGTGGCGGGTCCCAGTAGCTCCCAGATGGGGAATAAAAAGGCCGTTAAGCATAACGCAGGGCACTTGGAAGGATTTGATAAACTTACGGAGACCTTCCTCAAGAGTGCGCGAACGCTAAAACATGCACCCTGCCGGGAGGAGGAGTGGCCCAGAGAAAATTGCGACACTGTCACCACTATTGTAGACCCCGACGGCGGGTTTCCCTTAGAGGGAGAGGGTGTATCGGAGGACGATTTCTCCTCCGATGAGGATAAGGACTCGGGGCATCCCTGGCGTCCAGAGTCCCACTCCTCTCAGTCCCTGGTTGGGGACGGGGTCCACTCGGACATGTTCGAGCCTACCCAAATTTACCATGCTAGGTCGGCGGAGTGGACACCTGACGCCAAAGTGGCAGAGTATGTGGTGGGGAAAATCCATCAACCCCTTGAAAGGGAGGTCAGGAATAGGATGAGGGGAGAATGCCCCAGGCCCTCACTGAAGGGGAAGGTGGCACACACGCCTGAAATTGATGAGAATCTATGTACCTTTTTCTCCAAGTATATGAGGGATCCCAAGAAAGGAATTGATAGGTCTTGGACGTGGTAGGGCCCTTAACCCAAATTATTCAATTGACGGAGCGTTCCAAAGAGTAAGGATCCCCTTTGTCCACGGATATTGTGGCTGGTTGGGCACACTACCCTAAACCCTAAAACACTACCCCCTCCACTACCCAAACACCACTGCACTACCCTAAACCCTAAAACACTTCCCCCAGCACCACACCCTACACTACCCAAACATAACTGCACTACCCTTAGCCCTAAAACACTACCACCAGCACCACTCCCTACACTACCAAAACACCACTGCACTACCCTAAACCCTAAATCTACCCACAGCACAACCCCTACACTACACAAACACCACTGCACTACCCTAAACCCTAAAACACTACCTCCAGCATGACCCCTTCACTACACAAACACCACTGCACTGCCTTAAACCCTAAAACCCTACCCCCAGCACGACCCCCTACACTACACAAACACCACTGCACTACCCTAAACCCTAAATCTACCCCCAGCATGACCCCCTACACTACATAAACACCACTGCACTACCCTAAACCCTAAAACACTACCCCCAGCACGACCCCCTTCACTACCTAAACACAACTGCACTACCCTAAACCCTAAAACACTACCCCCAGCACGACCCCTTCACTACCCAAACACAACTGCACTACCCTAAACCCAAAAACACTACCCCCAGCACGACCCCCTACACTACCCAAACACCACTGCACGACCCTAAACCCTAAAACACGACCCCCTACACTACACAAACACCACTGCACTACCCTAAACCCAAAAACCCTAGAACCCAGCACGACCCCCTATAGTACACAAACACCACTGCACTACCCTAAACCCTAAAACACTGCCCCCAGCACGACCCCCTACACTACACAAACACCACTGCACTACCGTAAACCCAAAACACTACCACAGCACTACCCCCTAAAATACCCAAACACCACTGCACTACCCTAAACCCTAAAACACTACCCCCAGCATGACCCCCTACACTACACAAACACCACTGCACTACCCTAAACCCTAAAACACTACCCCCAGCACGACCCCCTATACTACCCAAACACAACTGCACTACACTAAACCCTAAATCTACCCCCAGCATGACCTCCCACACTACACAAACACCACTGCACTACCCTAAACCCTAAAACACTACCCCCAGCACGACCCCCTATACTACCCAAACACCACTGCACTACCCTAACCCTAAAACACTAACCCCAGCATGACCCCCTACACTACCCAAACACCACTGCACTACCCTATACCCTACAACACGACACCCTACACTACACAAACACGACTGCACTACCCTAAACCCTAAAAAACTACCCACAGCTTGACCCCTACACTACACAAACACCACTGCACTACCCTAAACCCTAAAACACTACCCCCTACACTACACAAACACCACTGCACTACCCTAAACCCTAAAACACTACCCCCAGCATGACCCCCTACACTACACAAACACCACTGCACTACCCTAAACCCCCTACACTATACAAACACCACTGCATTACTCTAAACCCTAAAACACTACCCCCAGCACGACCCCCTCACAACACAAACACCACTGCACTACCCTAAACCCTAAATCTACCCCCAGCACGACCCCCTACACTACCCAAACACCACTGCCATACCCTAAACCCTAAAACACTACCCCCAGCATGAACCCCTACACTACCCAAACACCACTGCACTACCCTAAACCCTAAAACACTACCCCCAGCACTACCCCCTACACTACACAAACACCACTGCACTACCCTAAACCCTAAAACACTACCCCAGCACTACCCCCTACACTACCCAAACACCACTGCACTAACATAAACCCTAAAACACTACCCCCAGCACAACCCCCTACACTACACAAACACGACTGCACTACCCTAAACCCTAAAACACTACCCCCAGCACGACTCCCTACACTACCCAAACACCACTGCACTACCCTAAACCCTAAATCTACCCCCAGCACGACCCCCTACACTTCCCAAACACCACTGCACTACCCTAAACCATATTACACTACCCCCAGCATGACCCCCTACACTACACAAACACCACTGCACTACCCTAAACCCTAAAACACTACCACCAGCATGACCCCCTACACTACCCATATACCACTGCACTACCCTAAACCCTAAAACACTACCCCCAGCACGACCCCCTACACTACTGCACTACCCTAAACCCTAAAACACTACCCCCAGCATGACCCCCTACACTACCCAAACACCACTGCACTACCCTAAACCCTAAAACACTACCCCCAGCACGACCCCCTACACCACCCAAACACCACTGCACTACCCTAAACCCTAGAAAAGAAACCCCCACCCCATGCCCAATCCCCTTACCTCTCACTCCTCGTGGTTCCTCTCTCCTCGTGGTTCCTGCTTCACGTCGTCTCTGAGGGGCGGTGCACGTCGTTGTGAGGAAATGGAACAGCCTCTGTTTCCTTACAACGACATGGATCGTCTACATGTTTTTTAGAATGCATGGTCATTTACCATACATACCTTTACCACAAAATCCGTTGTAAAGGCATGCGTGGTAAATGACCATGCGTTCTAAAAAATGCGTAGTAATGACTTTCGTGATGTACAACGCATGCATGGTAATGCATGCGTTGTAATGGTATCGCAAAGTAAAAAGTCATTTTAACGGCTGTTTACCGATCGAAGCTGGCCCCTGTTCTTCAGTGAGACGTTTATTTGATTAATTAGGAGGAAGGAATGTGGTTTTTTTACCGAAAAGTGCATTCCCGGCTGTTGTATTGTGAAAGTGTCCACGTGGCCTGGTTTCACTTCCGGTGAGAGAGTGGAAGAGTCTGTTTGGATCTAAAGGAGTTCTGTTGTTGGACGGGGCCGGCGCGACATGTCATCAGAAAACATAGCTATTGGAAAGCGTCCTCCCTGAAGTGTGGAGCAGTGCCATGAGAGGTCAACGAGTGTGCGTCCCACCGCAGTATGACCGCACCGCGTGACCCATGTGCCGCCTCCAGGGTACGGGAGGCAGAAGCGGCATCGCAGGTCCTCTTGAAGACCGTTGTAGCACTAATTCTACATTTTGGTACTAGGGCATTTTAACTTTGTTGTTCCTGCCAGATACAAAGAGAAGATCCTGTGTTATTCAGTGCCCTCGTTACCTTGTTTGTGGGTTGTGGTGCTTGTCACTTCGCTGCCCCGCCGGTGCACACGACTGGGCACCCCACCTCGTGTGCCATCTGCAGGGCCTCTGCCCTCGGATCGCTGGTTTCGGTTTCTGGAGTGGCAACATAAACAGTTGCTCCCACAGGACTAGCCTGAACACTTAGGTGAATATCCCCTGCACCAGCATTCCACGGAAATTCTTTCCTAGCTCTCCCACGTCAACGAGGACATCATAATAGCACGGCTCCGCTCGCGACACCCTATGACGTCATCGGAGCCATAAGAGGACCTCATCGGCGTGCTGACGTCAGTTCCACCCATTTTTTCCGTGCCACCGAGGCAAACAGGGGACCGAGACATTTTCACATGTATACATAGTATAATAAATATATATATATTCACTGAAAAACCATAGGTTTCAGGCACGTTATAGTTAGAAATTAGCATTTAAAAAACCTTAGAAATTCACTGAAAAAACCATAGGTTTCAGGCACGTTATAGTTAGAAATTAGCATTTAAAAAACCTTAGAAATTCACTGAAAAACCATAGGTTTCAGGGGCGTTATAGTTAGTTGGACATTTCACTCGTACAAAACCATAGAAATTCCCCGTTATAGTTAGTTCAGCTAACTATAACTCGCGTGCCCGCAGTGCACTGCTGATGACGTCACATATTACATCACTCATGACATGGTCAGTGACATCACTCATGACATCACTGATGACATCTCAAATGACATCACTGATGACATCACTGATGACATCATCCAGTGAATGTGTGTTTTTCTGAAAATTAAATATGTTTTATATATGTATATCTCAAGGTCGATGGAAGAATAAATGGGTATATAAGTGTCTAAATGGATGATTTTTTTGTAAAACTGATTGTATAACTGACTAAGTGTATCTTAGTGAATACATGGGTTAGTGAGTAATGTTTAAATATGAAAATATCTGTATCAGTCTCTCACTTTGTGTATAAGTGGCTGCATTGGTTGGTGAGTAGCTACATGAGTGTCTATATGGGTTATTAGTTGGTTTTTTGAGTATCAGTATGAGTGTCTGTATGGTTCGGTGGGGGTATTACTTAGTGCATAGATGCATGAATGAGTGACTCACTGTTTGTATGTGTTGAAGACAGCATGTGTGCAGGACTGTATAGGTGGATGAGTATGTGTATGGGTGTGTTAGTGAGTGAATGACTGTCTCAATAGTGTCTTTATGAGTAACTACATATGTTTTAAACTAGTATATGTGAGTATTGGTGTATATAAGTGAGTATATGTGAGAGTGAGAGATTGGAAGAGTTCCTGTACAAATAAGTAGGTGTTTCTATAAGTGATTGTTTAAGAGAGTAAGTATGTGTAAGTTTCTGTAGAAGTAAGTGTGGTAGTGTGTGTATAACTGTATATGCAAGTAAATGGATGTTTGATACTTTGTTTGCATGTGTGACTATGTGTGTGAGTAACTCTATGGATGAGTGGCGGTGTGTAACAGGATGTATAGGTGTATGAGTACATATGATGAGTGAGTACATGTATGAGTGACTGTATAGGGACTGTTGGTGAATGAGTGGATGTGTGTGTAGATCTTGGAATTACTGAATAGGTGTGTTGTAACTGGTATTGGTATGTCCATTGTTTTGAAAATGTTAGTTTGTATTTTTGAGTGTGTGTATCAAAGGTTATATTAGGGTGAGAGGAGGTCTGCCACTCTATCACAAGGATGATGTCATCAGTGATGTCATTTGAGATGTCATCAGTGATGTCATGAGTGATGTCACTGACCATGTCATGAGTGATGTAATATGTGACGTCATCAGCAGTGCATTATGGAGCACATGAGTTATAGTTAGCTGAACTAACTATAACGGGGGAATTTCTATGGTTTTGTACGAGTGAAATGTCCAACTAACTATAACGCCCATGAAACCTATGGTTTTTTTTGTGAATTTCTAAGGTTTTTTAAATGCTAATTTCTAACTATAATGTGCCTGAAACCTATGGTTTTTTCAGTGAATATATATATATATATATCGAGCCGTTTGCCCAGCTTCTACGGAGAGATGGACAGGTCATTCCTTTTAGCTTGACTCATTTTAGTAATAAAATTGTGCCATACTCAGATGATCTAATAATTTATACCTCGGATCCTGCTCAGACTATCTCCAGGGTGGAAAGTTTGGTGAAGGAATTTGGGGCCCTATCGGGATACCTAGTAAAGAACTTGAAGTTGGAGGTGATGTGTTGGAACGCAACAGATTGGAAGGGGGAAGTACAAGCAGAGATTAAGTATTTTGGTATCACTATTGTAAATTCACTGGAGGCAATACCACAGTTTAACCTCGGGTGGGTGGCAAAGGAGGTAGATGCTTTGCTTGTCAGATGGAAAAACCTCCCCCCAACAATATATGGGCGAGTAAATCTAATTAAGATGATGATACTTCCAAACCTGACGCATCTTTTCAATTGCATACCTCTGACAGTCCCAAGATCTGCCATAGATAAGATTCAGGGAAAAATAGTAAGTTTTATATGGGCATCTAGGGGAGCTAGGCTTGCATGGAAAAAACTGAGGTGTAGGCTTGAAAAGGTTGGCTTAGCTTTCCCAGATTTGAATTTGTAGTGCATTGCCTTTCAGTTTAAAAATTGTCGGATGCTCCTGGGAAGGCCGGATGCCTCAACCTGAGGAGGTGTGTTGGAAGAGATGGTAACGGAGTGGGGATCTGAAGAGTTCTTGTGTAGGTTTGGGGCCAAGAATGTTTTTTAAAAAGGTCCGGCTAAAGTTCCTAAAGGCAGCATTGACTTTATGGCTTGGAGTCAGGAGGATTCTGGGCATGGGTTATTATTCAGATTTCGCACCAATTTGGGATCCCCTGAGTACCCCAGAGTGTCTGAGAGATGGGCAGAGCATTCCACTACGGAGAGCTGGGATAGAAACCTGGGGGAATTGCTAACAGTGCAGGGCATATTACCCTGGGGAGTTTTAAGGGCTAAGACTTGTAGCTCCCTCTCTAGATTTAAATATCTACAGTTGTCTTCTTGGTTTGCAAACAACTCGCTAGAGATCGGGGTGCATGGGAATTTGAGTCTGAATTGCAGGATGGGTCTCCTAAGATTAAGGACTTTGCTTTGTGGTACTGGAAGTTTCTGGATGCCGAGGATAGGAAATTAAAGGCACCGTACTCTATATGGGAAGGAGCTATCCAGGAGACTGAGCTTCAAACACTATGGCAAACCTCCCTAAAACAATTGTACTCAGTGGTAAAGCCAGCTAATCTTAAGTGAAACCACCTCTTTACCATCAACAGATTATATTAGACCCCTCAAAAGATTGAGAAGTTGGTACAGGAGCCGACTCCCAGATGTCGTAGGTGTGGTCTCTTAAGAGCTGATGACCAGCATGTCTTTTTCACCTGTTCAGAGATAAAGGCTTACTGGCAGGATGTAGAGAATGTGGTCAATGACATCCTTGGAGTAAATATAACAGTAAGCCAAACACTGGTTTTAGTTAAGTCTGGGCGTAGTTCGCAGAGTTTTGCTACGCGGAACTCCGCGAAGTTACAAAAACACTCTGCGATGTTCCGCAAGTGGCGGAGTGTAGTGCGAACTGCTATTCTGGCTGGTCTTCCTGCCGCTCGCTTGGCGGAAACTAAACCTGGACCTAAAGACAACCGACTGGGCCTTTGAGTTGATCGAAGCTTGCTGACTAAGAACCCTGTTGTTTTTTCCCGGCCACGTGGATACACACCATTTTGGGTCAGACCAAAAGTGAAAAATGGGCAAACCTGACAAGGGACAACAGCGGCTCACTTTTGAGGCCAGAAAATCGCAAAAAACGATGCAGGCCGAACGGGGCGATCAGGAGCAGACCCCCATTGTGATGGATCCTACGCAAATAGCGGTGACGCTCCAGGCTATGCAGCAGAGTCTCCTGTCTATAGACAGAAAAATGGACACTCTAAACCAATGAATGGATTCCATGGCATCCAAACTGGATAAACAAGCTTCCAGAATCGCAGAAGCGGAGCAAAGAATATCCAATGTGGAAGACGATGTACAGGCCACAACAAGCAAATGTACTGAAATGGAGAAACTTCTCAACAATATTCAGGCCAAAAACGAAGACCTGGAGACGCGCTCCCGCCGCAGTAACATCCGAATTATAGGTATTCCGGAGACCACCAACACCGGCAGGATGGAGATATATGTGGAGCAGATGCTCGCCGGCCTGTTTCGCCGAGAAAGCTTTTCAACGATGTTCGTGATAGAACGTGCTCACAGATCTCTTGCGGCGGGGCTGCCACCGGGCATCCCCCCCCTAGGCCGGTAATTGCAAAACTTTTAAATTATAGAGATCGAGATGAGATCCTCTGCCAAGCCCGTGAGAAAGCTGATTTAAATTACCAAGGATACCAGGTTGCCTTTTATCCTGACTTTACGGCCACAGTGCAAGCTGCAAGGAGAGAATTCTTCGCAGTCAAGAAACAATTGCAGAAGGCGAACATTAAATACGTCATGTTATATCCTGCAAGGCTGCGGATTGAATATGATGGGCATCAAAACATGTACACTTCCCCTAAAGCTGTGCAAGAGTTCTTGAAAACTACCCTGAAAAAGATACGTGCTCAACGCTCGCAGGAATCGGTGGACTCGGACTGAAGCAGTGAGCAGGCTGCTACTACGAGCTTACGCTGCACACGTGAGCATGATGTGGACTTATATTTGGGTTGTCATGGGGGTGGATTCGGATTTGCTTCGCCCGGCCACCTCCGTTGAGGAGGCTGTTCGAGCTCCTGACTACCTTCCGGTGGGTGATCCCTGTTCTTATTCTTCTTACTGTTAGTAGGTTTTCTAGGGCTGGGGGGGCTCTGGGGGTATACTGTCCTCAGCATGATTGGGATGCTGTTGTGGGTGGGATGGGGTGGGATGGGATGGGTGGGTTGTGGTAGGCGGGGTGGGGGGAGTTGCGGGACTGTTCTATATGGCTTGCTGTCACTGTGGTATCTCTTGCTGTGCATTTGGCTACTTTTGTTTACTTCCAACGATGTTGACATGGTAAATGGCTGGGGCAGCAAAGACAGATAGTGCTCCAATAGCATGTGTGACATGGAATGTGCACAGTTAAACTGCCCCAAGAAAATCAGGCAAGTTTTAGCTCATCTTGATAGACATAATATTAAGGTGGCTCTTCTCCAGGAAATGCACCTGACAATGAGGCTAGGATGGGCGCGCACTGGGCGGGATACCGATTGTTCTCCTCGTACTCTTCCTATGCAAGGGGAGTGGGTATA
The DNA here is from genome assembly GCA_963921515.1 of Calotriton arnoldi. Lineage (NCBI taxonomy): Eukaryota > Metazoa > Chordata > Amphibia > Caudata > Salamandridae > Calotriton > Calotriton arnoldi. Next base: position 1,155,605 of record CAWUFW010003664.1, on the reverse strand, counting down.
TTAATCAAAAAGTGTACTCCATTCCAAGTAATAGACTCAAACATAGACTGCAACAGCAGGTACGCCATTGGTTCATGGCAAACTTCATGGGGCACTCATCACCTTGGTGAACACATAAGGGCCTAACACTGATGAACCACAATTTTATGAGGGATTGTTGAGAGTGCTTCGTGGGTGGCCAGAATCAGACATAATTTGGGGTGGGGACCTCAATACACATTTAGACCCCTCAAAGTCATCAGAAGGGGCACTCTCCCAGGGCTGCCCACGTCATTAGAGAAGGGATGGAAGAATTAGGGCTGGTGGACGCGTGGACAATGCGGAATGTGGCTGTACCAGAGGGCACATGCATGTCCACTGCCCATGGAAGTTGGTCGAGACTAGATTACTGGCTTCTCAGTGAGGGAGTCAATACATGGGTGTTAGATATAGCCAGGTTACCCAGGACCCTGTCAGATCACAACCCGGTCAGACTCACACTATACATCCCAACTATGATTCCCCGCCAGTTCACATGGAGATTTAGAGCTGAAGCGTTACTTGACCCAATATATAAGGCCACAATCAGGGAAGCTATTCAACATTTATTTACCTTAAATAGAGGGTCGGTTAGCGATGCAGCCACACTCTGGGAGGCCTTTAAGGCCACAATTAGAGGGACATGCATTAGCACCAATGCTGGTATACTAAAGGATATCAGAGGAAGGCTATCGAGGGTGGAGGATGCGCTGCATCAGCTCGAAAGTGAGTACGAGGCCACTCCCAACTCTGCTACGCTGGCGAAAATTAAACAGCTAGTATTAGAATATAATGAACTGGTGGCAGATGAGGGGAAATATCTGTCAAAGAGGCATATCGCACGGGCGTACGGTGAAGGCAGAAGGCCAGGTCATAACCTGGAAGTAAGGGTCATGATGCGGCAGGACCACCACACTATCTCCCAGATTACTGACGACCTGGGAAAAGACCACTTCATGCCACACGAAATCACTGCTCAATTTCGGCAATTCTATGCTGACCTTTACACCTCCAAGGGCGGTACAAAACCAGATGAATTGAAGGAATATTTAGAGCTTATTGCTCTTGTTTGGCTGTCCAATGTGCGGCGAGAATACCTATCCCGTCCGATAGAGGCAGAAGAAATCAAAGAAGCGATTCAGGCTCTCCCAAATAGAAAGGCGCCAGGTCCCGATGGACTCTCAAGCGAGTTTTATAAGGAATTCACGGACGAATTGTTACCCTATCTTCTGGCTATGTATGAGGAAGCCTACGAGAAAGGAAGTTTACCGCCTACGCTTAGAGAGGCCCTGATTATTGCCCTTTTAAAGAAAGATAAACCCCCAGCTAGGTGTGAATCATATCGCCCATTATCACTCATCAATACAGACACCAAGATACTGGCAAAAAAACTTGCCACCAGACTTCAACCTCTGCTCCCGAATATGGTTCTGCCAGATCAGTCCGGTTTTATACCGGAGAGATCCACTGCGCACAACCTGCCCACAATTTTCGCTATGTTCCACATCTTAAACCCTGAATTGCAAGCAGTGGCAATACTGCTTGATGCAGCTAAAGCCTTCGATTCCATTGAGTGGAGCTATATGTTTCAAATTTTAGAGAAAATGGGGCTCCCTTTGTTTTTCTGCAGATGGGTGAAACTGCTATACACTAATCCAACAGCTAGGGTAAGGATTGAGGGCCTGACATCGGAAACTATACAGATTCACAGAGGAACCCGACAAGGGTGTCCTCTATCGCCACTTCTCTTTTCCATATTGTTAGAGCCCCTGGCTTGCATTATTAGGCAGCGGCACAGGGAGTCAGCCCTACGATTTGGGCTACTACCGGTTAATATCTCGCTATTCGCAGATGATATGGTATTATATGTCAGGGAACCCCAGAGGTACCTAGAGCCTATTTTGCAGGAATATATTCATTTCGGGCACTTCTCAGGCCTCAATATAAACTGGGCCAAATCGATTGGGGTCCCTCTTATGGAGAGCACTGCCCCGTACGCCCTGGAATTCCCTCTTGAGTGGGCTGACGAACCAGTCAAGTATCTGGGCATATGGATCCATCGTGACCCAGATATAGTAGTGAGAGATAACTATGGTAGGGCATATTGCAAGTTAGAACACCAGGTAACAAGGTGGATTGGACTGTCCCTTTCGCTGGCGGACAGGATTGCTCTTATCAAGATGATTGTGCTACCATGTTTTTTGCATCTTTTCAATAACATTCCTGTTAAGTTAACTGGCCAATTTTTTAAGAATCTACGCTCACAATTGCTGAAACTTGTATGGGGAGGTAAACAACCCCAGGTAAGCTGGGATACACTTATAATGGACTATAAAAAAGGAGGTTTTTGTGTGCCAGACTTATACTTGTACTATCTCTGTGCTCAAGCACAGTACGCCCACTACTGGTACAATCCCCACCCTATTCATCCCGCATGTAGCGATTGAAGACGGCGATGCACATCCAATTCCCCTGCACAGTGTTCTGTCACATTCCAAATGAGGGACACCTAAAAACGAGATCAGCAGCATAGATTGCACCACAGCAGCCTGGCAGGCTATATGCCATATGGCTGCAAAGCTTCCATTATATGCTCCTCTGCACCCACTGGCTCCCACGCAGCGCTATAGGTCACGCAAGAGGCGGAGGCTGTGCGCTCGCTTAAGCTAGCTGAAATAGGCAAAATGCAAGACCTGTTCCCTGAGGGTACTTTTCTATCCCTAGATGGGTTGCACTACATACAAAACAAGACACTGCTATTCATATTCACATACCGCAGACTGAGGCAGCTGTACAGGCACATTATCCCACTTTCCCTGATGAGCCTCCGACATTACAAGCACTCCAGACACTACTTGTGAGACCAACGAGGCATAAGCTAGTCACTAGGTTATATAGAGCAGTAAGGGAGGAATGTCTACCGTACATCAACATCAGTCTGACCCGTTGGAATGAAAAAATCCTGCCCCAGATTACGCAGAAGGAATGGGAATATAGCTGCCAACTCACAGACGCCCTGACCCCGAATGGTAACTTGTGTATCAAACATTTTAAATATCTACATCAAGTCTACTATACACCTACCCGTTCACATAAATATGGGCTTAGGGAATCTGATAAATGTAAAAGGTGTGGGACTCATGGGGCAAATTTTATGCACCTGGCATGGTATTGCGGGCGTATACAGGAATATTGGGTAGAGGTGATAACTCGGCTACGCAACATGACTAATGTTACATTGCAATGTTGCCCAAAAATATGTTTTCTATGTATAATGCCTAATCTCAAAGGTATGACTGGGAAATTCATAAAGATTGCTTTGCTTCTTGCAAAAAGGAGGGTGGCGATGTGCTGGGAGAGCAGAGCAGCCCCGCAGGTTGGGCACTGGGTAAAAGATTTAGTATATTGCAAAGAAAATCTGGAACTCTATGCGGAAGAACTGCCACCGACATCAAGGTCAAAGGACATTTGGGAGCCACTGCTGGGCTATTTGAGAGAGCGGGACTTGCCTTCACCTGATGATGAATAAAATTGAGCACCACTCCATGTATGCTGAATACGAACTGTAGCTGTAATGTACCCTTACTTGATGCTGGGGAGGGATCATGCACCGAAATAGCAGCAAGCCATGTAATGTTGGTCATTGTTAATTGTATGACGGTAACAATAAAATAATAATTTTAAAAAAAACTTACTTTTCGAGAGCGCGAGCGGGAAAAAACCTCCGCTGCACTACACGAAGCGAAGTTTTCTGCACTCCGCGAGCTCCGCGGAGCGCGGATTGCAGAAAACTCTGCGAACAGAGCGGAGTTCATCGCCCAGGCCTAGTTTTAATAGGAGTGGAATCTGCTCTAGGCAATCTTTGAGTAGGCCACAAAGGGCTCTTCTGTTTTATCTGATGCTTTTAGCCAGGAGGGAGATCATTACCTCCTAGTGCGGTGGACTGGCTCAAAGCTGTAAGACAAAATTGCCGTTTGGATACTGAGAGTAAACCCGGTGGCGCCAATAGAAGTAAGATATGGGCCAGTTTCGAAGATGGAGTGGTATAAGGGTTACGATATCAACCCAATGAGGGGTCCTAGGATTACACCCGGGAGCAGCCAGTAATCGGGTAACTGGTTTGACTGGCGTGGCGAGGGCCAGCGAAGAACGCAGCAGGCCGAGGGCTGGAAAGTAATTGCATAAATGGCCTGGCCTTGCAGATGCTAAGGTGACATGAGGACGATAAAAAAATGTATATATAACAATTGGCCAGATCACACTCCTACTCAAAACATTACCCAGGACAACCTTCCAATTATTGACCAGTCTTTAACCTTCCTGGCTGAAGAAAGTGATGGAGAAATGTGCTCTCCTAATAAACACTATCATGGCCAAGAAGCAGCTGCTTACATAATAACAATCTAGCTTCAGCCAAGATGTATCATTGAGATAGTCACCTTGAAAGTCCTGTATGACCTCCATCACATTTTGGATAAACAAATTGTGCTTACTCAGTCTTCTCGATAATTTGGTGGCTTTTGATATGATTGCCCATTCTAACCTATTCCACACCTTTGAACATCGCATAAGCTTTCATGGTACTGTGCTGATATAGTTCTCCTCCTTTCTGACTGACACCAAGTAGTAAAGGTGGAGAGTTTCATCTGAGAAAGAACTGCAATGTCATGTGGTGATTGACGGGCTCATTGTTAATTCCTGCTCTATTAAAACATATGTACCACTAAGCTTCATGTTCAAATATACTGACGCATACATCCATCAATACGCTAATGACATGACATAAATTTTTGTACTCTCGAAGATATCTTCATCTTCCACTTGTGTGTAGAGTTCAATCCACAAAAAAAAAAAAATCCTTCTCATTCCACCCAAACACTTTTATTGAACATTGGACCTTCTGCCAGTGGAAAGTTTCTCTTCACTTTCAGTTAAATCTTTAGGTTTCATGTTATGCTCTACCCAACTCTCATACATCATTGAGATCAAGCGTCTAAGTCATCAAACCTCATTCTCCACCCATTTAAAACACTCAGGGGCAGATTTACAAGCCCTGTGCGCCACTTTTGCGCCGCCGTTGTGTCACTTCTGTGACGCAGCGGCGGCGTAAAGCTAGCGCCATGCTGCGGGGGATTTACAACATGACGCATCTAGGGTGATGTGTCACGTTGTAAAGCCCTGCGCCACATGAAACCTGCGTCAGGTTTCATGTGGGCGTTCCGGCGCAGGGTGGGCGTTCCGGTGCAGGAACGCCTCGGAAAAGTGCCTAAGTGAGATCTCCAAGATTTCACTCAGTCACTTTTCCGACCCCGCTGCGTCAAAACCTTGCGCCTGCTTGAAGCAGGCGTAAGGCGTGACGCACCATGTTGAGGATAGGCCAGGTTGGAACAGTGCTGGAGTTGCGTCGCGCCCGCGACACAACTCCAGCACTGCGCCAACCTTACGCCGGCAGATGCGACACGCATCTGTTTATCTTTGCGCCATGATGCGCCGCATTGTAAATGCGGCGCATCTGTGGTGGCGCAAGGGTAAACTTGAGTCACGCATCTTTCCTGGCGCATCCCTGCTGATTTGCAGGGATGCGCCAGGAAACGTAAATCTGCCCCAGAGTCACTAGCTCCTTCCACACCAACTAAGAACCACTATCCAAGCCTTTGTCACTTCTAGGCTAGACTTTCTTAATTGTATATTTGCAGGTGCCACTCGACCCACTCAATGTAATCTAACACTTGTGGCTCGACTGGTCTCTGAAGTAAAAATTCAACCACTTCATCTTGATTCCGTATGATTGGTATTGCCATCCTATCATTGTAAGCATCAATTGCAAATTGTGCTGCCTAAAAATCGTTTTTTTTTAAAGAGTAAAACCTCATTAGGAATTGCAACTGATAAAAAAGAAAATCACATAACAGATTTCACAAGCTATTACCGGTAAATGCTAAAAACTCTGTGAAAATAACAAAGTCACATTATTGGACTGCAGAAGGCCCAAAGACCAAGGGGGATATTCACAAGAACGTGTGCTAAACATCACCAAAAATTGTTAACGCAACTTTACACATCGCAGCCTATCGCGGGAAAATAACCCCGTGTTAACGTGGAATTCACAACACAGCGGTACCATGCGATAGTCCCCCGAAAACACGGCCAATGTCCGCGATACAACCACCGCGATGGAGATAAAAACACAAACCCCAATGCGTAAAAAGACGTGATGTGCCCAAATGCGATAAGAAAACAGTGACAACCAGCGAGAGACCTGGAACACCCACGCGTAATGCGGGAAAAAGCACAAGAACAGCATACGGAAAATGCCACTAAAAATGAAATCACCTGCGGAGTACCACGGATGCACACTGACCGACTGCAGAGGACAACATGAACCCCACAATCCCCACGGAGGAACACCCAGGAATACAGGGCTTGTGGAAGGGCAATGAGAAGAGGAAGAAGAAGACAGGGTACAGTCTACAGGAAAACCTGATTATCGCCACTGATGAGACAGAACACCACCACCAACTGTACGTCACCTCCAACCTGTCATTGGCAACAAAGAGGCAAAGATGGCACACCACCTCGGACCATGTGAATGGCGTCGCATGGCAGAGGAGGACAATGGAAGAGCACAAGAGGCGCTGGACTGATGTGAATGGCAAAACCAAGCAGAAACTCGCTGCCAACACGAAAGCAGCAACGCACCCCGGAGGAGGGGGGCCAGCAGAACACCAGGAGCTGAATGACATGGAGAAGATGGTGGCCACAGTCACCAGTCGGGAGACGGTGACATGAGTTGGTGATCTGGACACTGCCCAACATGACCCAACATTACATCAACATGGTGCGTAGCGACCTGGGAGTGGGGGGGCGGGGGGAGATGGGCACAATGGCACACATGCACAATCAATCAGGGCACACTGCACACCCACAATGACTCTGGATCATGTCCCTGATCCCACAGCAACACTTCAGCAGACACACAAACACCAAGTAGTCCCACAAACACCATGTGCCCAAAGGGGCACCCACCAAACACATCAACATTCACACAACCAACACATGCCCACGTGCGAAACATGGCAAACATGCACATACGTCAGCCACACTGACAATGCAAGAGACACCACATGACGAGTAGCTTGGCTGCAGTCCTATCATCATGGCAATGTACACGGCACGACACTGAGGTGGCTGAGTGCGGACTACACCCAAAAAGGAGCAGGTCACACTCGGACACAACTACCTGCACAACCAACCCCTGACGTCAACGACACATCTGCGGACAAACCATGCCCAAGAGTCACAACTCGACAAAGAGCACAAGTTTCCCAAGTCTGCAACATCTCAGCACCGTGGAAGCACAGAACTGACAGGCACACCGCATGAAAGGGATCAGTGGCAGACAAATCAGAGCCGCAGGAGTGAATCACCCACCGTGCAGCATACGCACATAAGTATAAGTGCACCTCGATATTGACAACATCCCGGTACAAACAGCAACACCTCCACAGCAGAACACAGGACACAACTGGTGCCGCAAATATGCACAACATGGCAAATCACATCTGGCACAGCAGTAAACTGTGACATGACAATGTACAAGTACAACCTGTAACCTGCAAATATGTTTTATTCACACATGCTGTGCTTGTGGACATTTTGTACTGTCCCATGATTGCTAGGGACGGCCACAATGTGATGTTCTCATGAGAAGAAATTGGCAATGATGGTGTTCCTACGGGCCATTCCTGCCGCAGCTGCAGTGGGATGTGGGCCACCTTCCCCATCGTCCCCATCATCGTCCGGTACTTCTGGAACTGGGATCCATGGGGCATTGGTGCGTACACAGATGTTGTGCAACACACAACATGCAACGATCATCTTGCACACGATGTCTGGGCTGTTCAGGAGCCTTCCACCTGTGACGTCCAGGCACCTGAAACGTGACTTCAACACGCCAAATGTGCGTTCAACGATGCCCCTGGTGCGTATGTGGGCCGCATTGTACTGCCTCTTGGCGGGTGTGTTCGGGTCTCGGAGGGGTGTCATCATCCAAGGGCAGAGTGCATATCCTTGATCACCTGGGACAGTGCAGAGAGAAAAGAGTCAATACTTGGTTCGGCATGATGGCAGGCCCACTGATCCAGTGATGCCTGTGCTGGCTGTGTGTGGGGTGAGTGTAAGCCAGCCCTCAGGGAGTAGCTGGTGCTGGCAACAACTCCAACAGTCATCAGGCACTCAGAAATGCAATGTCAGAACAACAAGGGAGCATGACTTGAGTCGCACAGGGTTAGTGGCCCTGGATGCACAGCGCCGACACGGGCCTACCGCCATGGGACGCTGACCTGCGGGAGACTGGGGTAGGGTCATGAGGGCAGAGCAGGGTCTCGTATGTCTCAGAGGTGTCTTCCGCGGAGTGTCTCGGGGGAGAATGGGAGGTGTACCCCAAGGGCATGATGCAGAGGGCACATGCCAGCTGTGTCCGGCAACATGGCGGATATGAATGCCACAGACTCATGCCAGACACCGAGTCCGTACCTGCCCGTTGCTGATGACAACCCCCAGGCCACAGGCTCAGACACCAACGATGTTCCGCCGGAGGCTGACGGTCACTCACGGCGCACAGGGTTAGTGGCACCAGGTCAGTCCTTGCTACTGGTTGACCTCCTCCGTAACCATGATCCGTGTTTCCACCGGACTGTGACGCATCTCCCTCTCAGTCCTCCCTCTGCGCACACTGGCATGGACCCTGCCATTGATTAATGATGACTCAGTTCAAGATGTGGGACATGCTGGACTGCAGTGTAGCCCGGCTGCAGCGGTGGTGTATGTCAACGAATGGGGACCCCTGGGGGCCTGTGTCACGGAGGACAGCGATGGCCTGAGGAAGCCGCCAAGGTCACGGGCATGGGTCTTGGAGCTAGCACCGGCACGTAGTGGGCCCTCTTTGACACACGACGGTGTCGGCAGATGAGCAGTGCGGCCTTGGAGCGCTGGGGCAGGCAGGCCTGGTCTGGGTATCAGCATCCTGGGGTGCATCAGGCGCACAGGCTCGCAGGCCCCGCTGCTCATGGCGTCGGCCTCGTGGCGGACGGCGAGGCGCCGCCCTGGCAGTGACGTTGGCCTTTCTGGGAGTGAACCACGCTCCGCGCCACAGGGTTTTTGTCCACACCCCTGCGCAGGCCTGGCGTACTCCGGCCCCACCCACTACGCTCACGCACACAGGGGGGGGACGCAGCAAGCGACATTTCCGCGATCTGACCCACGGCCTGGGGTGACATGGTTGCGTCCACTGTTCACTACTCTCCAGTCACCAGAAGTTGATGTCTGCATGGACATATCTGTGGTTTGCATACCCATGTCTGTCCAGCACATCCACGCCTCACTTGTCGTTGTGTACATTCCCATTCACGGGTCACTTGTATCCTTCGCACATGGCTGCATTCCACATCTCCACACGTTCAGCTGTTGTGTGGCTGTGGTGCCATGATATGGCTGTATTGTGTGCAGGGGAAGCCCAGGATCACCATGGAGTTGTGTTGTCGTGTCTGGTAGGTGGGCATGTTGATTGACATGTTGTATGTGGTTTGGTCACGTGTGCATTCCCACAGTTGTGTGTTGTGTGATGGTGGCTTTGAGGTGTGTGGTGTGTTGATTTGGCACTTACCAACGAGCAGTCCAGTTCCATAGATGCCATCCTGGAAGCGCTGGTTGATAATGGACTGTCGGAAGATGTAGGAATCGTGCACACTGCCTGGGTAGTTTGCAACGACATTGGTGAACATTCCCCGGTGGTCCACTATTGCCTGCACATTGATGGAATGCGTGTGCAGTATTCACAGGGGGCACAAGTGGGACATGTGTGCAGTCAATGGCCCCCAACACATGTGGGAAGCTAGCAAAGGTGTAGAAGCCTTGCTTTGTCTCCAACTGTTCCTGCGCAGTGTGGGGGAAGTGAAGGTACTGGGGTATGAAGCTGATGATGGCATCCAGGTCAGGTGTGATGAACTTTGATAGGGTTGGCTGTGAGACTCCTCCGACTCTGGCAGTTGTTGGTTGGAAGGTGCCAGAGGCCAACAGGTGCAGCACAGCCAGCAGCTGCACCTGTTGGTTCTCCGCTGGGTTGGGACCGTCAACCTGTGGGCGATGTGGGTCATGATGCAGATGATGGTTGTCCTTTTGAGCCTGTAGTGGCCAATGACTTCCTCGGGCGTTAGGTCTGTGAGACTGGTGCTTTTTCGGAAGGTCCGCTGTCTTACTCTGCGCTGCCTCTGTGGTGGTCCGGGGGGGGGTGCGGGTCCGGGTCCTGTGGGTGGTGGCGGTGGGTGTTGTGGCCCTGTTGGGGCTCCGAGCTGCATGATGAGTAGCTCCATGGCGTTGTTTGTTCTTCGGGTGTGGCTGTGTGCGGGGCTCCGTTGCCTACTGCAGGTAGTCGTCTGGCTTTACACCAGCAGGAGGCAGGTGTTAAATACCTGCTGCTACCGCGGCTTATCGCGTGGTTTTGACTCGCATCGCAGATCTGGCAGTTCGTTGTGAAAGTGGTGTAGTGGTGTTTTCGTGAGTTTTTGCACGGGAACGCCTACTCTGCATCTCATTAGGGTTAGTTGGTGGTGTCCTCCCTGGGGATAGGTTTTGGGGCAGTTATCGCGGGAATACTGGCGATGTCTGCAGTTTGCACCCGCTTGTGAATTGGGTGAATGGGGTGTTAAATCTATCTCCACTTTTGATGCGTTAAGGTGGAGATAAATCGGGGGTAGGTCCTTGTGAATATGCCCCCAAGTGAGAGCAAACCGTGAGTGCACAAGGTCAGACTGAAATTAGGTATTAGACTGATCAAGGATTTTAACTCCTCTCTCTTTTTTTTGGTGTGTGTTGTTTTTGCCAATGCAATTATAGTTTTAAAAAACAATGTTTTGATTAGTTTTATTAAAGTAAAAAGTAGACTCACAAACAATAGTAATCAAACAAACTACACCATGCCACAGTCCCACCGGGTAGTAACATAGCTTGACATCTATACACAATGAGGACCCAGCCCTCCTCCCTGCTCCCCCAAAATTAAGTAGGTCCTACTATTGCATACAATTCTCATCAGACCCTTATTGTGTGGTGTGTGGACTCTATCTCTTCTTTGCTCCCACTCCAAAATGTATAAATTTATAATAGTGGCTCAGACTCATCAACACTCCCTACATAGTAACGGAGAGGTATCCAAAAATCTCTCTGCCAGAGGAGGGTGGGAGCAACTCTGCATATAACTCTGCATATAACTCAGCCAGTTCACTACAGATAATCATGTCCTTCAACCCACACTTAAAGCTAGGAGACCCTGTGCCCCTTCATGCTTGAGCCACCCTTTTCCAACCTAAGAGGTATGCCATCGCCAGCAGTCTCCTACAGTGTTTTGGGGCATCGACCACGCCACCCAGTGAGAACAACAGAGGAGTAATAGGGTTTGTGCTATCCACCATGATGTCCAGGTCTCGCACCACTTGAGCCCAAAAGACCACAACCGATGAATAAAGTCTGGCCTAAAAATCTTTAGTTCAGGAAACCCCCAACTTCCTAGCTAAGCTTCTCACCATTATGGGTGGCCAAAGGGATCTCAGAGGTCACAAAACACAAAAAGATTCAGGTGAAAGTTCCTAGGTTGAATACATCCAACACACAGAAACACACAGAAGTGTTTGCCTTCTAGCCATTTACTACACCTTGGAACATGCTACATCTGTATATCAGACCTAAACCCACCCTACTCTTGTTAAGCAAATGTCTAAAATGTCACCTCTTCAAACTTTACCTGACTTGTCCTTGTGTGATGCAAGACGTGGAAAGGCAACGCAAGTCCTTATAAGGGATTTACAAAGCCACCCAATGGGCTATGTGTGCCACCCTCCGTGACTTTGTAAACAAATTTAATGCAATGCAGCAGTTTGCTCTCCATTGTGTTACATTTCGTTGTGGCAGATGTTCCATGGGTAGAGCATGAGCATTTCCATGCATCCACCTAAGGAATTTACTAAAGGTAGTAAACCTACGACTGTGCCAAAATGATGTGCATACCACAGAGAGGAGTATTGGAGAGAAATATGTATATTTCTCCATGTTAATTCCTCTTTCTATGCTTGATGCGTTCCGTATCACACATAGAAAGAGGAAATTGCGTCTTAGGACTGTTTTTGTGCCGGATGGTGTCCTTTCCTGGACAAAACAATCCTGCCTGTAACACAGGTATCTTTGCAGCCTGGTGCAAGGGTGCCTGCACTAGTGCTAGGCAGCCTCAAGTGTGCCAGCGCAGGCAGAGAGCTAAAGAGCACCCTATCTTAGTGGATATGGAGCTGTTCAGCTCTCTCCGATTCACACAACGCAGAGCATCAACTTTGCTTGTAGCCCTGGATTGCATGAATTTTGAGTAAATATTCCTGCCTCCCAGTGTTTGGTGAATGCAAAATATACGCCAAAATAATTGGCGAATATGCCATCCATTTATGGAGTGTGTGCACATGTAATTGTTGACAGTATTGCTGCCTCGGCCAAACTCGAAATACCCTCCAACCCCAATTTCCTGCTAATATTTACTGCACTCTAAACTCTGCCTGCTCTGTAAATTAGCTCTACTGTTCAGCCATGTTTGTTGCAATCCAACTTTATTTTTAGTTCCAATTGGTTCCATGTAGCGCAGGGCGCAGGTGCGCTATACAAAACTATTAAATAAAAATCAAATGACAAGGGCTCAGGTTTTCGAGAGGCATGGATTTAGTATTGTACCTGCTCTTCAGTTTCCATCCTCAGTCTCTTTTATCTGTGAAGATGCCCGACTTAATTAATGCAGCTTGTGAAAATGTATATAAATATCCAGAAAGGGGAACTATTTCTTTTTGTAAAACAAAAACATTTCTGTTTTCCTAAATAGAATTGCAGAAGGGAACATCGTACTGCTTTTCATAGATTTTCGCTTGCGAAAGCGTTATGCAATCTGGCCACCAACTGCTTTACTTGTAGCGTGCAAGCTTTTTGTTAATTTGTGTGGTTGACACGCTGTCGACCTGCATAGATGTTTGCCAAGGAATTAAAATGAAAGTAACTATAAAAGCAGGAGCTCCCATCTTATCAGTTCAAATAGGAAGCAGCGTGAGACGCAGTTTGACAAAGGGGCACATAAGGTGAAGCAAGCACATTCTGTAAGGCCACTGGACTTTGGCACCTATTTGGTTATGTTACAGGCGTTGCCATTTTAGAACGAATTTAAAGAATGCAGGCATGCTTGCTGGCAGATCGCAGAAGACACATGAACAACTTTTGAAATGCCATTTATGTTGCCTGTGAGCTAAATAAAAACTGTGCCACCCGCACGTGAAGGGCACTTTTTCCTGAAAGTCAATAAGGGAGTGCGGTGGTGAGACATGGGATAACCGCCTGGGGGATAGGGGACTGAATGGATGGGCACATGCAGTCAAATAAATGGGCACACATTTGTTGGAGGGTTCATGAAGCACAACACTTCTGGACAAAAAGACACAGACGTCAGTAATTGTGAGGTTACTGCCTCCACACTTTCATGGGGACGATTTACCACCAGCATTGACATTGTTTTGGTCAGAACAAAGATCTCTTACTTGGAAGCACGAATCCATGCTGCAGCTAGCCATTTATCCCTTTATACAACAGATGATAATGGAGCTGTTGCACACTCTATGCTTTGCTAGGAGTGATATTTCTGCAATGGTTTTCTTTAAAGGGGGCCAGTTTTCCCAAGGCTATTCTTGTTTAAACATTTGGGTGTTTCACATAATATTAAATAGAAAATATAGTGGGACACAAATATCATGTCAAAAATATTGTGTTGCCAAAAATCAATGGGACAGGATATATAAGGTAAGAATACAGTTTTTTTTAGGTATTTTATATTTTTCATATAGTATTGTATCATCTTCTTTATTATTTTGTTATTTTATTCGTTTTTGTTTTGAAGGCTATTATTTTAACATTAATTGTGTGTAATGTTTTTTTTTTTTTAATTTTATTTTTGATTTGGTAATCTATTTAAAGGGTTATTTAATGTTATTTGAATTTATTTATACGTGGGTTGTTTGGTTGTAGGGAGAGAGAGTGGAAATGTTCCAAATATTTATTTTGTAATTGTTTATACTTTTTCATTTTTAATTTGTTAATGTGATTATTATGTGAATTTTTATATTTGTAAATGTTTTAATCGATAATTTTAATATAATATGTCAAATCATTTTCATAATTTTTAATTTGGCAGTTAGAGTATTGATTTTGTAAATTATTAAACTGGTTTTAGTAATTTGTATATTAATTGATTGTAACTTTTTTATATTACTTATTTTTGTTTAGTATTATTTGTTTAATTATTTTGCATTCTTAATTTTTTCCAGTACTATTTTAGTTTGATTTCGTGCTTGTTGGATTTTTGGGGTCATAGCTTGGGAAGTGTTAAACATATATATTTTGTAGTGTTTTAAATAATACATATTTTAAGCTTTATTTCATTACATTCTTAATTATAAGGAATTAAAATAGAATCCTTTAGAAAAAAGGTTGACATAAACTAATTGGTTTTTTTACTTTAAAAAAATATATACATAAATGTAATTTAATGTTAAAAAATATACATATATTAAACATAATATTATTTTATGTCAAACTAAAGAAATAACTTTTTAAATTGAAAATAAATGTAACTATTTAAAAAAAAAAAAAGAATTTAAATTAATGCTATGCTTGGAGGGTGCTGATTGCTCTGTGTAATGGTTCCCCCCTCCCCCCACATGACCTTTTTTTCTTGTTCCTCTTGTGCCCCGGCCCTCACTTCCCTGCTGGAACCAGACCCCCAATCCCTGCTTGGCGACAGCAGTGGAGCACTTCACCCCCACATGCATTCTTCTTCACCCACACATAGTACGCCACCACATTGGTTAGATCCCCGTGGCATGACGGAGTAAAACTTCCCTGTCCCTGTCACACTGGGGGGTGCGCCCAAGCCATGCCAAAGTCATCCTCTTGTGTGAAAGGTTTAGGCTCATAGTTGATGTTCTCGATTTCATGTTCCAAAGTTACTATTCCATGTCAATGCATAGGGTTATGCTGGCATTGAACATCTGTAATGTACAATGCTAAGTGCATACTCCTGTAATGAGATACCTGACTAGTCTGATGTACAAAATGTATCTCAAAACCACTAAAGATGGTATAAAGAGTGTAATACTAGATTGGCTGGAGAACTGGGCCACTGAGAAGGGCATTGTTATGGCAGCGCAGTATGGTTTCAGGCAGGGTCTGAGAACAACAGATCAGTGCTTGAATTTTCACCTTCTGAATACGTGTCAGTTAAGGGAGGGTGCTTTTACCTTGCCTTTATGGATGTCAGCGCAGACTTTGAAAATGTTATCAGAGGCAGGTTATGGAGGATGATTTTAACAAAGAGAGCTGACCCTAAGATTGTTTATTTGCTTTCCCAACTCCATGAGGACTTAGACGAATGTGTTAGATTTGGCCCTAATGGAGAATGCCCACCCCTTTTAAGATCAGGAGGAGCGTCAGACAAGGTTGTGTTCTTGCTCCCTTCCTGTTTAGTCTTTATATAATCGATCTTGACACATATCTGCTGGGTACAGGGACTGATCCACCTAGGGTGGGAACCAGAAGTCTCTCAGTGCTCTCAATTGTGTTCATATATCAAGAACTAAGGGCCTGATTACGATGATTGTGGGACTGCCACCGACAGCCCGTTGGTGGCGGTTCCACCGCCATCATTATATTGAATCCGGCCCGCCACATTAGGATGGCGGGCGGATGGTTGGCGGTCAGAGAGCTCGTCGGTCCGTTGGATTACAATGTCCCTTCCCGCCGGCCGTTTCATGGCAGTTTACCTGCCAAAAAAAGGCTGGCGGAAAGGGACATTGGGGGTTCGTAGCGGGACCCCCTTTCTCCCTGGCCCTCCGACATGGCCCCTGGGGGGCACCTATGGTGCCCCCAACATATCCCTGCACCATGTGGCAGGCACCCCATGGTGCCTGCCACCTACTGCAGGGATATGCATGGGGTTAATATGTTGTACTGCAGCGTGTGCTGCAACTCGCAGCACCTGCTGCAATACAAAATATACACTTTGCTACCGCCTTGAAGGAGGTCGCATCATGATTCAGGGAGCAGGAACGCCGACAGCATGTCGGGCAGTCCCGTTCCTGATATGATGGTGATCGGACAAAAGTCCAACC
The DNA here is from genome assembly GCA_963921515.1 of Calotriton arnoldi. Classification (NCBI taxonomy): domain Eukaryota; kingdom Metazoa; phylum Chordata; class Amphibia; order Caudata; family Salamandridae; genus Calotriton; species Calotriton arnoldi. The sequence goes on along the minus strand of CAWUFW010003664.1, from coordinate 1,139,349 downwards.
GCCATCATAATGAGGACCTAGGGTGGGTCTACAGGGGCTGCTGGACACATTCATTGCATTTATGCATAACCTGGGACTGTCCATCAACAAAGCAAAATCCTTTTCCATGTTTTGCGATGGCCGGTTAGGTAAGACTAGCTCCCTAAATGTCAGTGGCACCAAATTACAGTGTATTCCCACTTTTACTTACTTGGGGATTCCATTTGATATCATGAGTTCTTGGAAACATCTGTCGAGAGTGAGATCTGCGCAGCTTGAGCAGACAGTTGCATCTCTGTTTAAATTTGCTACCAAACTGGAGTCATCACAACTGGAGATAATAATCAAAATCTATAAGGCCAGATGCATCCCGACCGCCTCCTATGGTGCAGGCATCTGGGGGTGCTGTGATTCTGAGCAGTGGCAGTTTAGTGAAAATAATTTTCTTCATAGATTGCTCTCACTACCAAGGAGTCCCCCGGCTTGAATATGTCATGAAGAATTAGGCCTACAATATTTAGGAGACTTCATAAAGATAGCACTAGCCCTGTTATGGCTCTCAGTGTGGTCTAGGCCTGAAGCTGTCAAATGGCAATAGTCGACTGTTTAGCCAAAGCTTGCAACATCAAATGGCTGTCCCATGTGAAAGCCCAATTGTGTTCAATCGGAAGGGCATATAATTACGATAATCCACAGAATGTCAGCCAATATATATTAGAGTCTCAATTAAAGATAAATTATTGGATTTACTGGCAAGTGAAACAGTAGCAGCCGAGCTTGGCAAGAGGACAGTTGGAACTGTATATTCTGCTAATTCCGCCTAACCACATGGATCCATACCTATATAAGTTACAGAGGCACCAGAGGTTCTATTTGGAAAGATTCAGATTTAATATGGTTCTCTTACTGGAGTTATCTTCTCGCAAACATGACATTTTCAAAGAATATATTATACCAGACTACAATGAATTTCTCCTACTAAATGATTGTGCATGTTTTGGCCTAGGTTTGTCCACTGATGAACTTTACTACTGGGAGAGTTTGGGCTTCCATTCTGTTGCAAACTTTCAATATAACACTTCATGGAAGACCTGGGCTTAACTTGGTATTGTAGATAGTAACAATGGGAAGAAGCTGTGGTTTAGTTTTTTAAATTAAAAGCTTATTACATATTTAACCGGTATCTCTTGATGAGAAAGCTTCCAATATTTTAAAAATGTTGTTTAAAATAAAGCTTAGAGGTATTGGAGGCTAGTACAGGCAGGTGCGGGCAGACAGCACGTTTGTTTGCTCACCAACCCCTTCGAGAAAGAAGAGAAGGAAACAGGGTGTGGGATTATGCCAAAGAAATGGGAATAACTAAGCCAGTATAGGTATACGCTATTTAGGGCTGCAACTACAGGAGAATGGAGCTTTTTTCTCAATGGCTCCCCTAGTATACTCTTAAATTAGTGACCAAGGTTTTATCCCTCTGCCATAAATTGATGTTTTAGATGTCATCCAGAGGGTAAGTGGGATAGGCAATATGTTATCGCCACCTGCCCATCCCTGCCTTATTACTGGGAGCAGCTAGTGGCATATCTAGGTTCACAAATGAATAAGCCACTTCTGCTGGAGATTTTAACTATTTTATTTGGGATCATCAGAAATGATAGTCCTACTGTCGGATGCTGAATGAAGGTTTGTGCAATTGTCATTACTTTTGTACATGTATCTATTTATTTCTTTTATCGACTTGCTCTAAATAGAGACTCTCTCCTTTTTATGATCTTGTAAGAAATGTTGATTAGGTGCTGTTGTAAAAATATATTTTTGGATACTCCCCAAAAAAAGATAGTAGAATTAGGTGCTTTGCCTAGTGAAAAATTGAGTAAATTCTCAGATATGTAATGACTTCTATGCAGTCAGCTTTGGCTCAAATGATAGTCCCCATGAAGATGATTTTGTTAAGTCAGGAGAATGGGGTGATTTTGAAGACTTGGGGAATTACAAGAAAATTAAGTTTGTGCAGTCTTTGCAAATCTTGGTAATTAAAAAAAAGATTCCTGAAGAGGTTAAGACAGTGAATGGCAGTTTTCTTCCCTCAGGTCTAGTTAGATTTAATATGCACATGATTTCTTCTGTCTGTTTTGTAAACCATCATGAAAAAATGCTTTGATTTGATAGATTCCCCTTGTTTCAAAGTAGTCTTGGGGTTGCCTTGACTGACTTTATCTAATCCTGGTACTGATAAGACTGTTAGGCAGCTACAAATAATTTCAGATTATTGTCAACCTAGATGTATGATGCCTGCAAATCCAACGTGAGTCATATTTCTAATTGGCTTACAGGACTAGATATTTCGCTAGCTATTGATTGTGTAATTTCCCTACCCACCTGTTATGAAGAATGTAGTGATGAATTGGGAATTATGACTATTAGATAGATTTGGAACCCAGTGCTTAAACACCCTATAGTCCACTGTATGCACTTACTGAATCAGAAACAGAATATCTTATGTTTCATATAGGTACCCCAATATAGGATCAGGTAGTAACCAAACCTTTCACCTATATTTCCCTTGCCCGTACACTACATAACGGTTCTCGGGACTGACCTTTTACCTAGTTACAGTACTGCTTACAGGACGTGGGGTTGTCCGTGAAAACTAGCCTCATTCATTATGCATGAGGATTCTTGGAATCTCAGCAGGACTATCATTTCCTGCATAATAACTATGTATAAGGGTCATTCCTTCCATCATCCTAAGTCAGACATGACACAGCAAAGTAGATCCCCTGAGGGTACCACTTTGGGTATATAAACACCATATCTTTGCTGAGGCAGAGAGAGGAGAAAAGGACTTCCATGCTGACACACTGACACAAGACGCTGAGGTTCCTGCACGCAGACACTCCAGCTCGCAGTGGTCTGACATCCCTCACGATGTGTCCATTTCGAGACCAAGACGGGGTCCCACAGTCTCTCACTTCAGATAATGGGGTTGACTTTATCCTAGAGGGATTCTTGGCTCTACACCTACACACATGCTAGGTACATTTAGGTACATCTAGTTAGGGTTGGATCGTAGGAGTGCGCATTATTGCTGTCATGTATTTTATATACCTGCCTGTATTCATTGTTTTAGAACTATGGTAGAAATCTACCATCCTTTTACTCTGTTGGGGCTTATAATCATTTATATCTGTTTCTGTCTAATGGTTGTTTCAGCACACCTATTTTACACTAGAATGACGCTGGTTCAATAAATACTTATTGAAAACGTCCCCACCGTTTATTCTGTGTATCTCTCTGAGACAAAGTGAGCACGAGTGACTGAGCGAAAAGTACTGCACTGTTTCCACCATCCCTGATGGGACAGAGTTGTCATGTTCAATAGTTGCTAAGAACTATTCTCTCCTTGGTAAGAGGGGTCTATAGTGGCACTGTGAGCTAGCTGGTATACAGGCGAACATACCCAGTGGGGGGGTCTGGAATAAGTCTGGACACCAATCCCACAGTCTTTGTTGTCTAAACGCTCAGATCCTATATAGGTTTATAGGAACTACACAACAATCTTAAACAAAAATATTAAAATTAGGCTAAATGGATTCATAAGGCCTCAAAGTGCTCTGCTTCTTTTCTGTTATTCTTTGTTCCCAAAATAGGGTGAGCTAGGAAAGTCTATAGACTGTAGAGCTCTCAAAAGGATCACAGTGAAGAATCTTAACAAATTCCTGTTAATATCTGTTTTGTTAGAACAGATTAGAAATGCAAAGATATAGACAAAGTGATTCTGAAAAGAGCTTGTCATATAGTTAGAGACTGAAAGGATGATGAATAGAAAATGCCATTCTGTACTAAGTTTGGGTAGTTCCTTTATGAATTTGAAATGCTACTGCAGTGTTAAAGTATTTTATTGATGAGGATTAGAGACAATTTGAGGATGTGTTCCTTATTGACTATTTTGATTATATTTTGATTTACTTAGACTCCTTAGAAACTCAAAGGTCACAGTTTAAGGCTGTTTCACAATGATTAAGGGATCGTCATCTTTTTGATAAGATGGACAAATATATTTTTCATACTCCTGCTGTCAACTTTTGGGGTACGTATTTACAACTGAGGCCACTACAATGGATGAAAAGAAAGGGCCAGCTACTGTTCAGCCTTCCAAAACAACATCAGTAAAGACTAGTCAATGTTTTTTGGGCCTTGTCAATTTTTATAGGAGGTTAATGTATTGATTTTGGAAATCATAAGACCCATTGCCAACTTGATACGAAAAGGAATCGTCTTCGTTTAGTCGAAAGAGGCAGATCAAATCTTTTGTTTATTTAAAGTGCTCTTTTCTAGTGCTCTTATTTTGTAACAAACTAATGTAGAATATCATGGTATGGGAGGTGTTTTAATGCTTCTATGACATAATATTGATGTCAGAAATGTATTGATGCACAAATATTGCAGCACAAATATTGTGGTGCTAAATATATGGTTAACATTTTTGTATGTAGAAAAAGGCCTCATTTTGCCCTTTTTTGCTCGGTCACCCACACTTTTTGCTAGATTTCATTGCTGAAATTTGCTACACTCCTACTTGGCATTTCTAACTTACCTATAAGTCACTAGCATATGGTACAACGTGTACCCAGGGCCTGTAAGATAAAAACCCAGTACAAGGGGGCACTGCCCAAGAATTGGATTAAAGTGACCCGAGGGAAGTTATGCCCATTTTCCTAGCCACACCTCTGGGATGGGCACAGTAGCTCTGCACAAGGGAAGACAGATTCTGCCATCTTCGTTTTAGGTTGAGAAGGACATTCTGTGATTGTTTTCAATAGGGCACAGCAGAACACCGACAAAAGTGGGTAGAATTACTCCTAGATGCTTTTTTTCCTGTTAGTAAGGGGGGGGCTAGGAGTCATCCCACCCACAGGCTAGTGCCAGGCATAAATGTGGAACCCCTAACTACTTTCTTCAGATCTCTATTGGACCTGTGGAAGACAGAAGAAGGACTGCACCTGCTGTTGGGACCTGTGAAGAGAACACTAGGGGCTGGACCTGCTCTGACTTTTCCACAGAACTCCAAGAGTCAGTTGGTTGACTTCCTGTTAAGCTACAGGGACACAAATGCTGCATGAAGCCCCCTTTCCCAGAAGCGCCCAGTTGACCATTTTCAACTGGACCTGCCCTGAAACCTGCTGGTGTCTTATATTGGAGTGATTCCTGCCCTCCAAGTGCTGTTCCTGAATTCCTGGAACCTTGGCTGCTGTCAGAGTGTATTCCTCCTGCCTAACCCTAAAAGCTGGGAATTAGAAACTCTCTGAAAACTTTCTGCCTGGAGAACTGTCGAGGGACCTGGACCAGCCTGAAAGACAATCCACTGGGAGTGCATTGCTGGTGGGCTTGACTTTTCTGTAGCTCCCGCTATGTTCTCCACTTGATATGGGAATCTGTTGATGCAGAGGATGTTTGACTCAATCCCGCAGCTTCCTCAACACTGCAGTCAACAAGGATCCAATCGATACTGAAGACCTTCAGCATACAGAAACCCGAACTTCTTCTGTCTCAACAACCACAGCGGGTCCCTATACTCCTTCAACCCATCGTCATTGAGCTATGCTTCAGCTTTTGCCTGTTACTCTTGACGCTGATTACCTAGTTATGTCCAGAAGTGTTTCTATGAAAAGAAGGTAACTCTTTGACTGGAACAAACCCAGTCCCTTTATGTGGCAGTCAAATGACAGTGGTTGACGTTAATCAGTGACTTCACCCCTGTCTAGCATGCCCAGTTGCCCATGTTTAGTGCTTTGTGCTTTTTGACACTATTTTAACTGAAATTTTATAAATTCATATATACAGTTCACCCTATTGGATTTTTATTGTTGTGGTGTCATTTTGTTTAATAACATTTTCTCTATTTTTATAAGTTGTAGTGTGATTTTTTATTGTGCTGCATTTTTAACTGTTTTGGTACTTCTAAATGCTTTATACATTTTCTTAAGTTAAGCTGGCCAGCTCTGTGCCATAGCTACCAGGGATTGAGCTGCAGTTATTGTAACCTTTACTGGACCTAACAAGAGTATTAACATTATTGCTTGTGGTGGACTACCGTCCACCCCAACTAATGGCCCACTTTCTCACAATGTATATGGTATTTCTAAAGTGCAAATCTAACCAGAAGGCAGTGAAGCTCTGTAAATGGTCAAAGGCAAGAGTAAAGTCAATGAGAAATAGGAGAGGAAGCTGAGCTATGGATGGTTAATGCATTGTGATGTTGTGCTCTTTAATGAGGTGAGTCTTTAACTCTTTCCTAAATTGGAGCAAAGTTTAAGCGTTTCTGATCGATACAGAGATGTTGTTCCAGATCCTGGGTGCATAAATGGAAAAATGACTGTTGTCTTGTTTATTCTTCTTTACACTTCTTAGTCTGCAGTCTGATGATGTCTCAGCTGCGGGTGTGCCAAGAACCGCCAGAGATGGTGAACGTAAGCAGATGTGCAAAATTTGATGGCTCTGTTATTGACGCAGCTGATTATGAAGATGGTTCGGGCTGGCAAGGGGAGCCAAAGGAGTTCAATGAGGTTGGTGGAGATGTAATCATATTTCTTCAGGTCCTGTATGAGGCATGCTGTGGCAGGTAGGATGCTCCCTAAGAGGTATTAGTGGGAGTCTGACAGACCATGGAGTAGGGCATTACCACCATCAAGAGGCGAGAGTACAAGGACTTGAACAGAAGTTTTGAAGTCGCATTCTGGAACAATCAGTTAAACTTTCTTTAGAAGTACCAGGCCTTCTTTATTTTCTAGCAATGCATTCCATGAGGGAGAGGCTGATGTCAAAGGTGAATTCAAGTGATTTGGCATTCAGTGAGCATTGGGGTTCAAAGCCATCAAGGTTCATGTCATTGAGCGAGGTTTGAACTGTATCTTGTTTGTTGTTCTTGACAAACAATAGGAATTCTGTATTGGTTGAGTTGAGCTTCAGATAAGAGCTGGACATCCAGATTTGGATAATGTGCAAGCAGTGTATGAGGCTCTGGATGTCTGAAGCACAGAAGACTTTCAAGTAGAGTTGTATATCATCGGCAGATTGGTAAATCTTGATGCAGTTTTCTGCGAGTAGGGCACCAAGCAGTGTCATGTAAAGGTTGAAGATGACAGAAGACAGCATGGAACCCGAGAGAATCCACATGTGACAGGGATATTTTATGACCTGTAGGGGCCCAAGTGAACAAACTGGCTTAGCTGCAAAGATATGCGGAGAAGCAGTGAAGGAGATTCCAGATGAATCCCATTTGTCACTCAAGGGTGTGTATGGAGGTGTAATGGTCATCTGTGTCAAAGGCAGCTCAGAGGTCAAGCAATATCAGGATGCAGTGGTCATCTTCATCTAGAATGTGAAAGGTGGCAGTCTCCAGGCTGCAATGTTACATACTTACAATGTAAATTTCAAAATTATAATCTACAAAATATTGTGGTACTAAATATTGAAGTCATATAGGTAAGCATATATATCAAAAGATTATTGATATGTATTGAAAAATATAACATATACTACAAATTTCTAAATGTTTTTTTAAAATAAATGCAAATTTGTTTAAAAAAAATATATATATAATAAATAATATATAACTGAATAAAATTATCATTTAACAAAAATTAAAACAAATGATAATAACTAAAAAGTTTTAAAACACAAACATATATAACATTAATTTACAGTAAAACATAAAAAAATAAATTATACTATGTAATTGTTAAATAAATTATTATCACTTTAACAATTTACTAAATAAAATAGAAATTACAATAAAAATGTACTATAAAATGAAATTATGAAAAATATATTAAAAAAATAAAATAACAAACCAACTATTAAAGTAATAATATAATCAACATTCCAAAACACTAACATAAAAAAACTACAACAAATAAAAAAATTGATATACCTCCAACAAAAAAATAACAAAAAGGGAAAAACATTTCAAGCGCTAAATTGAAAGAAATGGACATACAAAATGTGGAATAAATGTCAAAAAACAATTAAACTCCATTAAAATATAAATTTGATTGAAAACATAAATAAAACAAAATAAACATTCTAAATTTAACAAACAAATTCAAACAATGTTGCATTTTGAAGAATAAAATTGACCACTCCACTACAACCTAAAAAACAGTATGGAGAGTATTCCATGTAGAAGGATAAAATGTACTATGCCCACTATACTCTAAACAATATTAGGGAAAGCAATGGCCTTTGGAGGGCTGAGATTTACTAATCCCACTCAAATCTAAACAAGGGTAAGGAAAATGATGGACTTTGGCGGCGTGAGATTTACTAGCCCCACTCCAATCTATGCAACATCGGTTAAAGTATAGAACTTTGGAGGGGTTAGATTTACTATTCCATCCCCAACCTAAACAAAAGCAGGGAAAGTGCTGGACTTTGGAGGGGAATTTTATTAGTTTCACTCCAGCCTGAACAACAGTAGGGAAAATGTTGGACATTTCGATGGGTTTGATTTACTATTCCCACTCAAAGCTAAGTAAGCAACAGTGGAGAAAGCATTAGACTATGGAAGGGTCATATTTACAAGTCCCACTGCAACATGAGGAACAGTACAGAGAGTGTTTGACTTTGGAGGAAACAGATTTACAATTCACACCACAACCTAAGCATTGGGAAAGTGCTGGATGTTGGAGGGATCAGATTTCCTATTCCTAGTCCAACTAAATCAACAGTAAGTAAAGCATTAGACTTTTAGGAGATGAGGTCAGATTTACTCTTCCCACTCCACCCTAAACAATAGTAAGAAAGTGTTGTAAAAATATATAAAAACTATTATAATTACATTTAAAATGTCATAACATTGAAAATTAATATAAAAATATTCTAAAAAACACAAGTTCTATAAACAACACAAAAAGTATATAACAATCTAACCAAAAAGACATTTAATTATTATTTAGCCATTAAAAACACTATAAAACCTACAGTAAAAACACTTCCCACCCTACTCCTCTAAAAACCCAACAACAGACAAAAAAGTGAAATTATTCCAAAACAATTAAATAAATCACAACAAAAAACTCGAGAAAAATAATGAACCTTTAAATAAACAAAAACATAACACATTAAATTGAAGGAAATAAATTAATGTAATCAATGTATTAATTTGCACAATTAATAATGTATTTATCCAATTAAAATAATTAACAATTTTAAAATATCCTTACATAATTAATGAATTGAAACATTTATATAACTAAAATCGAAATATAATATGAAAAAATAGATTGTTTAATATTAAATATATAATGTAACAATTAAGTATTTCCATAACTATTAATCTAATTGACCAACTATATTTAACAAGGTAAGTGAGATAAACATGTTGTTTTCTGACTATGGGGCCGATTGCGATGTTGTTAGGAAACTGTCCTGAACTAATCGTTTCTGGACTCGTTTCCGAACGAATCAGGTCCTGCTAGTCCGGACGACCGATTACGATGCTTCCCAACATCGTAAGTTGGACTCGCATTGACTTTAATGGGAGCCTGTGTTCCGAACGAGAACACAGGCTCCCATTGGATAAAGGGGTGGTTGGGGAAAACCTTGCACCCTGTGGCGGGCACCCCATGGTGCCAGCCACATTGTGCATGGTCGGGAACAGGGGTTCCTTGGGTACTCCACTGGCTACATTCGTACGCCTCCGGGTGGAGGGGGGCCCGCAACTGGCCCCCATAGACAGATTCCGACAGCCGTTTCATCTCGGGCAAACCGAATCGGAACGGCTGTCCGAATCGGTCATCATAATCGCTCGTCTGGAAACCATGTCCATAGAGCTGTACGATTCAGCTCCGAAAAACTCAGACTGTCCCAATGCCTTTCAGAACCGATTCGGACTGCCCGAACAGTTTCCGGGCATCGTAATCGGTCGCTTGGAAATCTAAACGATTCAGTGGGAAACGAGGGTTCTGAATCGGATTCTGCAATGCAGAATCCCATCCGGAGCCTTTCCTAACAACATCGTAATCGGCCCCTATGGCTTGTTGATTACAGACCAGATCATAGGTAAGTATGGCTGATGCTCTCTGAAGACAAGATCAACTAGAAGGTGAACATCTCAAATAATTTTAAAAATCTCATCCGTCTTGTGAAAAGAGTAAGATCAGGATGTTTGACTGTCCACAAGTTACCATCCTCAGACATACGGATAAACAAAAAGGTTGAAGAAATGTGGTGAACACTATTTGATATATCAAGCTTTTCTACAATTTGAGGATTGGGGTAAGATTTGTGAATAGCAGAATCAATAAACAATAACACTGAATATTCATCTACTTGAATGTCATTTTTCTTTTGTATGTATGGCTATCATCCTTACAAATTTACCTTCATTCACACCCTCTTTATGTCAGTACCGTCTGTGTAAAAGCATTCTCCTGAGTAGACAGACATTCAGAAATCTGCGCAGAAAACACTGGAAAAGGTAAAGAGACATATAAACTTTATGCTGATAAAAAAAGAAGTCTAGGACCACAGTACATTGTAAGTTTAAGGTATGGTCCCTCACAAAACATTTGCATGCAAAAAAACCTTATAAATTACAACTTACGTTTATGGGTCATTTATGGGTCCATTTATGATTGAACAGACTGCAAATCCATTTACTGCATTACTTGAAATTACCTCACTCTTTGAAAACCCACTTGGTTTTTCATGTTTCTTTTTTTTTTACTTTTTTCAGAAAAACTTGCAACATATCCTATGCCAGAAAGGTGAATGCTGAAAATGAACATGAGGTACATAAAATTGCAAGAATTATATACAATTGCATGACAAGGAAAGGGAGGAATGCACCGTAATTAAAAGGATATGATGCATTCCTGCTTTTTCCCCTGCGCTGGCACCTTTTTGGCTGCCTAGGGCCAATGCAGGTAACCCTTCATCAAGGTACAAAGGTGCCTGCGTTGTAAGGTGGATTGTTATTATGCGGGATGGGGCACCCTCCTGCATGAAAACAATCCCCTGAAGCAGTTTCCTCTTTCTATGTGTGCTGCAGAATGCAGCACACATAGAAAGAGGAAAAGACGAGGAAAAATAAAGACATTTCTCCTCGTTACACCTCACCAGGGAAGGTGTAGATTTTTGATGCATTCCCAGGTCTACTGCTTCTGGTAAATCTGGGAATGCATCAAAATGCATGGATGTTGCGTGGGAACACCCATGCAACACCATGGAACACCTCCATGTTGCAGAGTAAGGCAACAGTGTTATTTGCACTGCGTTGCTTTGCTCAGGATTTATGAAGTCAGTCAGGGCCACACAAGGTGGCCTTGCGTGGCTTCATAAATCTCATTTTTGAGTTTTGGTGCTCTTGCACCACGTTGCCTGGTGCAAGAGTGACACAACGACACTCGTAAATATGCCCCATAACTTATTGCTGAAAACTTGTCAAATTTGTGGGAGCTGTACACCATCTCAGAGCAGGAAAGGCTGGCATTCTTTGCATGTGTCCGGCTTTGAAGGCATGGATAATGCACTACTTGACAGTGCCGCAACATCTAGCTGCATTTTACAACGTGGCATGAACTCTCACCTAGTTTAAAGACACAGCAGCCACCTTGGTTTTTTGGGTATAACATCCCTCGTGGGCCATCTAGTCATTGCTAGGCAATTGTGATGTAATGCTGCTACAGCAAAGACTTTGCTATGCGGATCTAGGACTACCTATCCAAACAAATTAAACTTCCCCTTTGGAGCTCTTTAAAGAACATTTGGAATAGACAGAAGTATTCTGAAAGTTAAATGACACTGATAAAATGAATGTTTAACTATTTTTCAACATTTACCTCTAACTTTTCTGAAAGACAGCAGGTTTGTCACATTATACTTGAGGATATTCTGTGGTCAAAATGGAAGGATTCTTCAATTAGAGCTATGTTGCGCATGGTAGATATTTAAATGTATGCTCACAGTATTCCAAGTTCCAATATGCTATTGCCTTAGTGTAAGCATAATTGCTGCTGTCATGTTTTGTTTCTCATACTAACAATGCCTAAGGGAATTGCCCATCTACGATGGAGCCTCTCTTTCATATCTTGTCTCCAGAGAGGAGAATGAAGTTCAGTTTGCTCAGCCAAAACACTACTTACTTGTAATTATCTGAAGGTCGTATTTTTCCTTTTTCATCACTCAGACTTCAACACCTCTGTATCCCTTTGTTTTACTAAGTTCTGTGGCCTTAATGGAAGTATTCTGTGTAGAAATGTATAAATTTGTAGCCTTGCATTTGCCTGGTGATCTTGGTCCATCATGGTTTGATGAGGGACATGTTAGTCGACCAAATCTGTGATTCACATAATATACATTTTTGTTATGTTAAAAAACCCTTTCAGACTTGTCATGTGCACAGTTTTTAATTATCCTGGGGCAGATTTATTAACACTGTCTAATGTACAGTCACCAAAAGTGATGTGAACCAGCACTAAGTGTTGATTTGTAACTTACTTTCCAGTGCAGTACTTGTTTTGTGCTGGAGAGTTACCTAAAAGTAACACAAAGTAGTGCATAATTTGCATCACTGGAGCATACCATGGGTGATACATGGGTGTTCCCAAGCTACAACTCATTTTTTCTGTTTCAAAGCATATCTACGAGCATTTGTAAACAGGCTTTTGGGTCAAAAAATAAATCTCCTTAAGGTAGGTGCAAAGAAGGAGGAATGTTTTCTTTACTCTAGACGTTTCTGGCTTTGCATTATGCTGCACTTTACCGCACACAAACAAAGTGAGAAACGTTTCAAAGTAACCCTAAGTATAGTATTTCGGATTGGATAGGTGCAAAGGCATGTTCATGGCACCAAGAAGCCAGAAAATGTGCCACTACTTGGGAAGAAAGAGCTGTCCTGTTCTCTCCCTCTTAGGCAGAACAGTGCAGCAACGTAGGTTGTTGTGCTGCATTAGGTGCTTCCAAATGTACCCCTCAGTGTGTCAATGCCAGGAAATGTCTCCATGTTATTGGATGCAGAGTGCAGAGCTGGATTGGGCTTCTCATTTCAACCCCAGATGCCACAAAAGCAAGATGATAGATTCTCCATGGGGAACTTGAGTGGAGACCTGCCTAGCACTTGACTAACCTGCCAGGTCAGACCAAGGTGGCACGCTTCAATAATTTAGGTAATGTGAAGTCTGATCGTAGTTATCGACTGTATAGAGATTTGTACTGAAATTGAAATAGTCATCTGGCCATGTGACCATGGGAAATGCAAGCTTTGAGTAGGTACGGAAGGAGTCGTGGAATATCAGGCATTAGAAGTATGTGTGTAATCCACAGCTTAGAGGAAGAAACTCCAGAAGGGTAAGGGGCATGGAGTGCCTAAAACCCTTAACACAGACCCTAGTGGATGAATTTGGTAAAGAAAGTAGTGTACTGATCAAGCCATCCCAGAACATCTGTGGGGCCCAGAAGGCTGTGGTGGGCGGTTTCCGAATTCAAGAGTGTCAATTCACAGGTGTGAAAGAACTCTCCTATCTCAAGAACAGATGGCCAGGGCTGTTAGATCCACCCTTAACCTTCTTACCCTCTAGGACTGTGTATCTGAATGTGAATGAGAATGTAGGAAGGAAATAGGGGCAGGAATCTTTTGAAAAGCCCAGCAGAAGAGACTTTTGCCCATGGGATGTATTACATGCATTGTAAAAACATGTGCAGGTATATTTAAGATCAGGTTAAGTTTACTAGCAGTGAAGATAAGAAATATTTTCAAGACGAAGGTACCTTTGACATTGAGAGCTTGAATTTCCTTAAAAAACAAGTGAGGGATCCTAAGTTTGAATCTAGTCCAGATCAATGGGCAGCCGTTCTAAATTGGTAAAACAAATCATGAAGCATAAGCAAGAATTCCTGGTGTGGGGTTTGAAGGGCACCCATGAGAAACTGAGAGGCCATATTTGGCAGTTGAAGGACAGAGCTAGGTTTTATGCCCTCACTACACGATCTCTTCCTTATATCTTTCCCCAAAGCGCTAGTAAGAACTCAAATGGAGAAAAGGAAAGAGAGGAGGATATACTGGATGTTCTGAGCATCACCTACATCAAAAGGAGATGCTGGGGTGCACTAGCAAGATCGTTTGGGGATGAAGCAATGCCAGTTAACTGGCTGCCAGGAGGGTAAAGACAAATCCAGTGCAATCAAGTGCAGCAAATATGGCAACTGCAGCAAGCAACTGCATGACTGGCATGAGGACAAGATGAGAGGTGGACACATTGACACCTTACTTGCCCCCCCAATGTGATCTCAGTCAACATAAAGGTTTAATAGTAGGTTATGTTTTTTTATATAAATTGTGACAACTGATTGTTATTGTTTTTATCTTAACATGGACTGCATGAGATTGCATACAGTATACGTTTTTACGTACATGTTTTTAAAGAATATGCACATGCACTTTTTGTAATTTAATTTTTTATTGATAGATTGTGATTTTGACAAGGCACACATGTGTGCATGTATAAATGTTATTTTATCTCTTGAAATAGAATAAAAGATATGCTTATATATCTATCAAAAAAAATGTTCTCATGTTTAACTGGCTTTTCATTGATACCATTCAGAATATTGTAAGTTTATGTTCACTTGTTTTTTCGGCTTTTTTATTAAGGTTTTTTCACTGTATTCTACAGGATTGGTTTTACACCAACCAATAGTATGGTGTTTTTTTCTCTTTTTTTGAACGCTGCCATTTTGGAAATAAGGTTTCCTGATGTTTACAAAATCCAAAAAGCGAAAAGGGAATTGTTCTGTGCTAGACCATACATACAATGTGTCATTAATGAAAGCTCACCCCGTGCTTTACTGATACCAGTGCTAGTAGGTCTGCATTGGGAACTTTTGAATTCTGCTCATTACCTCTCTTGGGCGAAATGATTGACACAGCTGGAATGTTTAAACCAGTACACTACTGATCCTGTGTCTATATCTTTACATCCCATCACTGACTGACACCCCTTACTGTTGAGATCTACCTCACCTGAAAATTTCTTGTGTAAATTAAAATGTACTGTTTATCGTACTAGGTATGGTGTCAATTTGAATGTTCCTGCAGAGACCAAGAATGCTGTTCTGACAGTCTTGTGTGATAATAATGGTATCTGTATATTTAACGGTACTGCAAACCCTTCACCTCAATGTCTTGCATACCTGATCAAGTTCCTTCCACTCCATGGTAATGATATCCTAATGATGTAGGCTGTGTTGTAGCCACCAAACCTGTTAAGATGAGAGTATACCCTATGAAAAAGGCCCTCTGTATCCCACAATACCTGTTATACCTCTAGACGTAAGTGGAGATCGGCACAGTCGCCGGTGCTCTGCTGAAACAAGGGGTTTTAGTGCCCACTTTAAACATTTGGAATACTCCTATTTTGCCAATATAAAAGTCTAGTAAAGAAACTTACCATTTAGTGCAATATCTATGTCCCGTAAATGCTCCTGCATTGCCAGGTTTTCCTGTTGTACCAAACCCTGCTACCATTCTGTCATGTATCCCAGTGACTGCTGAGTAATTCATTGTTGTAGATTTATGTTATGCTTTCTTCCATTTGGTACTCCCCCACAGTGAGTATCTTTCCGCTTTCTCATTTTCCAGGGATCAACTTATGTGGTCTCATTTCACGCAAATGGATACAAAGTCACCTTCCATCTTTTTATAGGCTCTCGCGAAAGATCTGGGCTCCCTCTACTTCCCAGAAGGATCTGCATAAGTTCAATATGTTGATGACTTGTTAATTACTTCTGACTCTTTGGACTGTTCCTATTGGAGCAGGGTCAAAACAAATTTGCATATGGCTGGGTCCTCACTTAGGTAGCGTGTTGGGCACAAGAACGAAGGGGTAGAATGCTGCCTCCAGCGATTGCCAGTGGTTAGACTTATTGCAATCATTCCTCCCATCACCTTTTTGTGTGTTGCTGTACTGTCCTAAGTGTCAAGGGTATGCCCAGATGTGGGTTCCGTGCTCACTGTGCCACTGGAACCAAGTCACACACAACTGACAAGCCCAAATCAGGATGAAACTGGTTTTGGGTTGTTTGTGTTCCAGTTCAGGGAGGACCTGGCCTGGCAGTTCTGGGTGGACTGTTCACATTGGAGCAGGCTCAAGACTGATTTGCATATTGCTGCGTCGAAACTGAAGTGGCATGGTGGGCAAAAGAACAACGGGTTGGAATGCTACTCTGAGTGACTGCCAGTGGTTAGACCTATAGCAAGCATTCCTTCCATCACCTTTTGCATGTTGGATGTACCGCCCTAAGTATCAAGGGTATGCCCAGACATGGGTCCCCTGCTCACTATGCCACTTGAACCAAGCTATACCCAATCGACAAGCCAATTAGAGTGAAACCAGTTTTAGGTTGCTTGTGTTGCGATTCAGGAAGGACCTGGCTTGGCAGTTTGTAATGAACTGCTCCTATTAACACAGGGTCAATACTGATTTGCACATGGATGTACCCAAACTGAGGTGGCATGGTGGGGAAAATATTGATGGGTTGGAATGCTACCCCGAGTGATTGCCAGTGGTTAGACCTATTGCAATCATTCCTCCCATCACCTTTTGTGTGTTGACACATATTTAAGCTGCTCATTTCTTTTATGTTTAGTTTCAGGAATATCGGTTTCCACACATCAAAGTACTGAGAGTCAGTTACACAACTATATCTCCAAGGTGTATGTATTCACTGTTATAGTTTTTATGGAGGGCTATTATGGCCAGTTATTAAAATTATCTTTTGTTCCCCACAGACACCTCAATGTGGTTTGCAGACCTCAGTCTCCAGCAGAAGTGATGAGTCAGAATGCCAGTTTACCCTCATATCCCATTCCATTTTCCTCATTTCTACCACTGGCCCTCATATTTTTTGTGTCTGTGGCCATTGGTGGAGGTGGTGAGAGATGGAAGAGTTCATCACTCCTGTTAGATCTCAAGTACAATATTAGTGCTCTCTGACAGAATAAAAGATGTGTTGAGTGACTTTACTCTGCCTAGGGTATTGTAAACATTCAGCTCTTACCACTTTGGAGCTAAAAAGAAAGCACATTTTGGGTGATAAAGACCAGAGATTCTATGAATATCTGCAATTCTGTTGCCAATTGCAGACAGAAGCAGGGAACCCCTGAGTAGCAGAATTTCTAGAAGCAACTGTCGATTAGTAAATCATTCCATTTCATGAGTCAGATTTTGTTTCTACATCCTATGACTAATTCAAGCATTCCCGGACGCTATGCAGGATGTCAAGTAACTGGTGGATAATATTACACATAGCTCTTTAATTAAACCCAGTGATTTCCTACTCATTATACCTTTCTGGGTTCTCAATATCCCTCGTCCAAACATGAAACTGAATTTTTATATTGTAATTCAGAAGAGATATAGTGTATGAAAAATCACAGGCTTTCTTTGGTATTGAGAGTCTTGCTTGGGTGCTTTTAGTGTAATTCGACAGGCAGTAAACTAAACATTGCACACACTCTACACCTTCCCCACCTACAACAATGCATTACTTTGATCAGCACATGTTCAAAGTCACAATTTCTGAAAGAAATTAACATTGATATGAAACATAGCTTGAAAGTCCCTTGCTTTAAAAGACTCTTCCCCATTAGAACTCTACAGAAGACAACCCATTGCAGACAAATTCTCCAAAAGGTACATTAAACAGCTAATAAAAAGATTCACCCACATTTTCCACAATCAAGTCCCCAAGACAAAGACTTGTCTGACCCCATGTGGCTCATGAGACCAACAGCTAAACAATTATCACCTTCCTCAGTCTCCTTTCTGCATTGTGATTATCCTAGCTCTCTACATATGCTCTTCAAAAATGTTGAAATCAACCACTCTCCTCTCTAGCTTTATTTTAAGAAATGTATTTAATTATTGTTGTAAAACACACTTTGTAATATATTGTTATATTTCAATTTCGATTTCAATTTTATTTGAATCGGTTAATTAAACCATAGCAAAAAGAATAAATAGCAACAGTCAGTCATTAAAATCGTAAGCGGTTGATCAAAACACAAGGCAGCCTTCATTGCTACGGGAGCCTATGAGCGTGGACTTTCCACTCTGCACCTTATAATCAGCGCTTGTGGGAATTAGATGAGAAATTTGATAAATCAACAGTTTAGAGGGGGGTCATCAGGATTTAGGCAGGCAATGATGGCCCGTGGACAAGTTTGGATCCCTCTAGAGCAGGGGTATTCAAACTGTGGGGCGCGACCCCCAGGGGGGCTGTGGAGTGATAGGAAGGGGGTCGCGCATTCCCGGTCACACTTCTGCCCAAATTACTTCTGTCGTCTTCATTCTCCCCGAAGCAGGAACGTGCTTCAGATTTAGAAGGTGACAGGTGTGTGGGATCAAAGAAGCTGATTGCGCGTCCTGCATATGCCTAACTTTCAGTGATAAAATGAATAACAGGCAATGACTTATTACCATCGATATTATATATCCATAATACCGAAGAGCTTTAACGTTATCAATCATCTCACATTATGCTACTAATTAGATACTTCCTCCAGGAAATGCCTTTCATTAATTGAAAAAATGAGTTTCACTGCCACACAAAGTGCAAGTGAAACATCACTCTTGGGTGCACAATTCACATTGTCGGAAGGTAACATATTCAATTCCTTTTAGTGAAACCAAAAATACGATCGCCCAATAAGGTTAGTGTGAGGCTGCAACTTGTGACGATTAACAATAGAGAGTATGGTACGAAAACGTACAAGATAATCTGTGAACACAGGATTCATTAAAATAGTTATTCGTTGCCTTAGGGATGAAAGAGAAGTGCAATGGACTACAAGGGCTCCAGCCCCCCTCCTCCCCCGTCGTGTGTCTCAGCCCGGGCTGCTGCAGTGCAGCTGGAGCTGCTGTGGGCTGGGCTGGGCAGTGTCTGGAGTCTTATCTCTGGCATGCCCGGGTTTTTCACAGGTCTTTAAAGACCATTTGCATATTTAGATACCTTTTGTAAACTGGTTACCAAGGCTTAGTGTTTTCCTAGTTTCAGTACCCCCTGGCCCACACTCTGCCTATTCCTTACAATTGTATTTTACATTTACTGGGGTAGTGTGAGAATGCATTTCATGAAAAGGAATATAATTAGGGTTGCCAAAAGAAAAATGCCAGCCATGTGTTGTTTAAAGAGCCTGCAAAGACCTCCTCTTGACAAAAAATAGTTATAAATAAAAAAATATGTATTCATTTGTTATGTGACTTTTCTGTCTTTGTTCCCTTTATTTATCAGTCATGGATCATTGAGGCAGCCCTAGAACACAATTAAAAGTGCTTTCTATTTATATTTGCTGTACTGGGGTGGGTGCTGAGCAGTGATTAATTTGTAATAAAACATGTGCCAGGGCCCTCACCAGTAGGCCACTGCAACTTTAACCACCCATCCATTGCCTTGCCTGCGCAGCCAATGACAATACCTATGCAACTACCAACCATAACACTTGTACAAGTGTTATGGGAGAGGAGTTGGTCTAACGGCTACAGCGTTCGTCCTCGAATCTGGGTAATGACGCTGAACATCCTGTGATTCTGGGCAAATCACTTAATCTCCCCGTGCCTAACCCAAAAAAAAATGAATGTGTCCTCATGTAATGCAACTGGTGCTATGTAAAGCGCTCTGATACCCGATTCGGGTCAAGTTCGCGCTATGTAAAACTCAGTAAAAAAAAAAAAGTGTGACTATTCAGACTATTTCAAGCCCCCAAAGCTATAAGAATGGCATGGGTGTCAGGATTTTATCGTTTTTAATGTATATTGAATTAATAAACAGCTGTTCTGCTCATCTCTAAATTACACAGACAGAGCCACCATGTGGTAGACTGTCAAAGTGCCAGTGTGCACAATTTGGTGCCAGTGCGGAGCACCGGAAACCACTTGCTCAAATTAAGCACTGGTGCTGAGGTAACAGGGGAGAGGGACGTTGGTTCAAGAAGGTGTGGAGGAACAAAGGGGAGATGTGAAAGATGAATGGGGGACTGGATAGGTGTAAGATACAAATAGACACAAATTTGATTGGAGAGACTTGAGGTGAATGAGAAGTGCTGAGGGGCACAGGAGGTGACAGGGCCATAGAGGCCATGAGATAAATGCGAGAGACTGTTAGAGATGAGGGCAGTGAAAAGACAGAATGGCAGAAGGTGATTAAAGGTGAAGTGAGAGGTTGAATGGGGAGAGTTCAGAAATTGTAAAAAGGGGTGAAAGAAATGGCCTGCAAAGTGAGAGAGGGATCCGGGATTAGGAGAGGAGAGAGGGATGGAAGGGAGGGGGTGAGAGGAAAGCGGCATGGGTAAACTGCTTAACTCTGCACAAGACCGCAAGGGTTTTAAGCGACCCCTGCTGCTCCCTGCCAGGGCCAGGTGAGCTTCTGTGGCAGCACGTATTCCTGCGGAGTGGAAGGCCCATCTAAAAGGTTAACTAGACATCTTTCGGATGTTAATTGCTGTATTTTGGTTATAAACTGGTACTGATGGGATGAAATCTTTCCTCAGTGTTACTGTGTGTACAAAATGTCAAAATAATGAAGCAATGCTATCCCAAAATACGCGGCATCACATAACATTATTTACATTTTCTTCTCACACAATTTGGTCAAGCCTGTCACGTAATTTGGTCCTCACCTGCCTCATAATTCCAGTAGCCCTGCCTACAGGTTTAGAAATTTTTGTCAGGAGGGGGTCCTTATGCCTGAAAATGTTGACAGGGGGGTCTCGGCATCCTAAAGTTTGAAGACCTCTGCTCTAGAGTGAAATGCTTTTTTAAATAAGTCTCTCCTTGCTCCTTTTAGGTTTGGGCAGATGCAGACCAGATGGAGTAGATCCTCTCTGGGTGCACCACATAGAGGACATGCAATGCCCTCTTTCGCTTGCCATGTTGGTTTGTCTGCCAAAGATGTAAAAGCGCCATGCCGAAGGGTTACAAATTTCTGTTTCATAAAGGCTGAGTATGTTTCACTAAGATATGAGGCTGGTGTAAGCTGCTTGGAACTATTGGCCAGTATCCATGCATGTGATATTTTTGTCAGAGCTAGTTTGTCTTCAACCAGCGATATTTCCTTCATGCACTCGTTTAAAAGCCTTTTAAAAGTCACATCTGACTGTGACTGTGACTGATCCCATAAACCTTTCACTTTGAGTGTTGGTCTGGCATTTTCGTGGAAAGATTTAAATGGTGACACAGGAGAGCTAGTTATTGTTGACCAGAGTACTTTGTTGAGGGAGCTTAGTGTTTGGCTATGTTTTTTATCTACCAATCAGTGATTAAGTAAACCGTGTCTACAGATTCCATCTTTCTAACTTATTCTACAGATCCTATTTTTATTTTACTGATTCACGCTCTTCGTCTACCATGTGTAGCATCTTCGCCAGCACAGGAGAATGCAAACGAACACGCCACACATGGAACTCCGTAACAGACGTCTTTATTCTTTAACATATGATCACACTCTGCACGCATCGCGTCATAACTTTCATAACCACACCTTAACACCTCTCAGCAGATTCCGTCATTCCTGTTTAGAGTCCGTCCAGGACACATAATATCAAAGACAGTACATCATGCCCACTCCTAAAATCTCTCTAATTTTACTATCTTGCATTTTAGCCTTTTCTAGAATAATACTGCTCCCAATAACCACCTTTTCATTTTATTTTTTAACTTTGTTTTGTTAATGCATATTTTTGAACTCCATACGTCTTATTGACTATACCATATGATCATTTTAGCTCTGTGCTCTTCGACTATCCTACAAAATACACTTTCTCTCTTCTTTTGCTACTATCCTGAAAAATTCCCATTCTTTTTTCCATTCCTCTTATGTTTAAGGCCTTCCATAACTCCATCTGCTTGCTATTAGTCTTCATCCTCTGGTTTTCTTGTCCTGTTCCCTCCCTTCCTCTTGGTAATCTTGCCTCCACCTATTAATCTGCCTACTTCCTCTACAAAATTCAATTGCTACATATCCATAATTTTACCATTATTCTTCTCATTACATCATGTAATATTGTAATAGTACTGTGCAAATACCCACTTTTCAGAAGTATTTTAAAACGTCATTTTATTTATAGATAACGGTCTCTCCTTTATTTTATTTTGTCTTGTCCTTATTTCCCTTCTGTCATTACACTCTCTTATCATTTAAACCATGTGGTCTTTTACTATTCTGTCCATGTCAACAGGCTCCAAGCGCAAAACCCAGCAAGCACGAAAGTTAGAGGGGGCCTAGTCTGGACTAGGGCCCATGACCAGTTGACCCTAAACAGACCACAACTGCCTGTGCTCAACAAACGGAGCTAACCAACCACTTTTAGAAAAGCAGAGCATCACAGAGAAAACAGGAAACACAACACAATACAGAAAAAGTGTACATGTCAGAAGAGTCAATCCATGCCTGCCCCCTATGTTCATTAGGCAAAGGGCAATATATATCGCAATGGGTATAATAACAAGGTCTCCCAGTACGGAACATGATGCAGTTGGACATTTTGGATAATATGATAGACACTGAAATGCCTCCTTGAGTAATTTGAAGATTATTACAGCAATCTAACATTTAGAACAAAAAGACCTATTAATGGACAGACAACTTAGAAATCCTTAAGGACTTATTTTTGCAACTTCTTGATCTACAATCAAACCTTTTAACAGAAATGAAAACATAACTAGTATAAAGGTCTCCCCGGAAATACATTTCTGGCAGCGCTTAATCACCAGTGCTTAGTCGCCCTCACACTAAATAAACGTCTTGGGGTGGATGATGAGACCAAAAAGCTTCTTGTCATCAGAGGACTAGCCTCCTATACACTCATGCCACTGTCATAATTGTACCTCAAATCTCTGTTCACTTCTTTCTTTGGAACCTGAAGGGTAACAGACCAGTTATCATAGAATACAGAAACGCGTGTATAATAATAAACATAAGAGAAATAATTATCTGTTGACCCAACGATTAGGAATGCCATCTTCAATGAAGTAGCAGCCCATGCTCAGAGAAGTTCCAAGCAGCTGTATGCTGAGAGTTATAAGCTGCCAGCTCACTGTATGGCCATGGTATTCAGGGAGTCTACCTCTGGGAAATAGATGAACAGGACTTCTGGGGGAAGGGTCAGGTATTTATGTTCTCATGGTAAGAAGGAGGGTCTAAACTTTCATATTGAATTTGTTGTTTCTTCAACATGACTCATTCTCATCATGTAAGGACCACGAAGAGGAAGAGGAGCGGGCGGTGATGCGGGAATTTCAGGATGAAGCTCCACCATTCCCAAGAGACAATGGAGTTTGGCTGCAGTATTATGTGTGAATATGTGCCCCTGGAATTCATGAATCTGGTCTGTAATCTAGCGATTTCTCAGTCCTTTGAATTTTGAATGATATGCCAGATTTTTGTTTGAACTAAACGTCAAATCCAACAGCGCATCCACCAGATTCGGCTCCCTACTGGCTCAGGATGAAATCCACACACCCAATCTGTTTATAAACAAATGATCATCCCATAATTTGGCACCTAAATTAATTACCTAATTAAGAATGGTCTCCACTGAAAGATATGTTACCCTAGAAGCCAAATAAATACCAATTTGTATTTAAATTTGTTTTACGTAGCTGCTGGTGTCTACTAGTGTCTTTGGAATGCCTGCACAAGTCTAGGTCCTTGAGTATGCAGCACAAAAAAGGATGCTTTCCTCTCTGCTGATGCCAGAACCACTCGGCAGAGAAAGAGAGACTTTCCGGAAGGGGGTTAAATACACTGGATTTCAATGTTCACAGCTTTTGGTAACAGTGTGACAGATTTTGATGCTCATGCTGTCACATTAGCTATCATTTCACACCCTTTCCCTCCTAATTACCTTGGAAGAATAATTGCTCTCCCGCTCTAAAGTTTTCATTAACAGAGTTAAACACCTATTGTAACTGAATGTAAAACAAATATCGACAAAGGAAATAGATTTGACTTTCAATTCGTACATAAAATCTTCCACATGCATTAATGGAGAAAGAGGCAATAAATAGCGAGGTTCCTGCCTGTTATAAGAGAGGCACAGCAGATGTTGCTATCTTTTTATTTGTTATTTATAAAGCAAAGTGCAGTAAAGCTTTGTGTCATTGAAAGTTGCACTACTGTTCCCAAAGTTGCACCTTTGTTGTATGTTATTGAAGCTTGGAGAGCACCTTTTTACTATTATCCAAAAGCCATAATGATTGGCTCTATGAAGGGTGGTGATAATGTGGTGTGCAGTGGAAAAGGTAGCACTGGTTTCAATGGGGAGTTCAGGGTGTAGTTGTGAAGGTCAGGGTTCATGTAGGGCACAGTGTGCACATGCCAATGTGGGGAATAAGGGGTGGATGATTCCTTTCAACCCACGTAATAGATAGATCATCGACGGTTTGCTAAATTGGTTATTTTAAGAAAGAATTTATCTTATAGTTGATTACCATTAAGTTCCCTTTGGTGGCTTTCCAATGGGTGGATGGCACCTGTACACTGAATACAAGCAGGTAAGGACAAGTCTTTTTAGGCATAATGTAACATATCGACGGACGGCTCTCCTGGGTTTTCCGAGGTGCACAGTACACCTACCATGTGACTAACTCTTCACCAACTCTACCAGCCTCTTAAAGGTGCTCCTGTCATGTGTGACGTGATCGACTGTAACAACCATACTGGCTGGTTCAGAAGAGCATTTGATGTAGGTGTAACTCTAAATGGGCCCTCTGTCTTGCAGGAAGTTCACCTGTCATGTGAAAGATACTTCCACTCCCATACACGCTTGTCAGAGATGTGAGTGTGTGCCTGAGTCTTCCTCAGCCTTATTTGCCTTTCAAATGTCAGATTCCAGTCACCAATAACTGGTAGATTTGAATGTTGCTGCGGGAACAATGTGAAACCCCCCCCGCTTCACTGTGACCCTCTTCGACAGCACCAAACACATCCAAGACTGAGCTCTGTGTTGACAGCAAAGAGTGAGGAAGGTTGATTTAGATATGAGAGAAGGCACACAAGGGACATTGTTGATTTGTACTCACAGAGCTCATCTTTTCAGGTGGAAGCTCTCTCAGAATTTCCACAGTCTCTCACGAGCAGCAGCTTTTGTATACCACACAGAACACAAGGCATCTGCTACTCTCTTCTCTTACAACATAAAATGCACAATTGACCTAATTCACTAGCTGCGCTGGTTTTAAGTCTTTACCTTCATTATTTCTTATGAGAGGGTGTTGCAGTACAGGTGGTTGCCCATATGTAGTGCTCGACTTACTACTGGTCTTACAATTGGAGTTTGTGTATACCGAAAAGTAGTAAACTTACTCAAAAGTGTAAACGGACTCAAAAGAATAAGTATCATTTGTGAAACAGGCCACAGTGTTTTCATTTACATGGATTTTGAATGAATGGTAACATTCAACAGGAAATAAGACATGGATCAAATTTACTCCGGTAACTGATCCACTATGGTAACCATCAACATATCAATGGTACAGTACATCATCCTGTTGAAATTAAACGAATTGTCATGAGTCTGGTCTTGTTCTGATATCCTATAGCACTTGCTAATGCTCCGCAACTTGTGACAATGATCAAAAAGTAAGGTTCACACAGGATCTTCCTATATAAAGCTATGGAAAACTTTGAAGTGTGACAAAATCCCAGTATGCAAAGTACCAAAATGTCTTGTATAGAGAAGGAGGTTACCCCGATTTGTTTCTTTTTAAAAGGTGATATGTGCCAACCTGGGCCAGAATGATCTCTTATGTCTATATTTTTTTTTAGCGTTACTTGGATCGCAATTGGGCCTTTTCTGTTGTGGAGCTATGCATGACAAGCAGGGTTAGATGTCATCTTGGGTGTGAATGTGTAGTAATTGTTTTGCAGTGGTGTTATGGATTCTTTGTATTCATTGCAGTAATAATATTGAGATCACCTGGTGTAGCCAATTCGCATACTGAAGTTATGACACAATCAGGGAGGTGGTCATCTGAAGCTTCTACGGAAATCTTACGTATGGAAAAATTAATCTTAATGTGTGCATGATGTAGAAGGTGCTTCTTGTGACTTGGTTTCCTTTCGGATTGGTGTTCATGATCACTCCTAGATTTCTGATGTA
Source organism: Calotriton arnoldi (assembly GCA_963921515.1). Taxonomy (NCBI): domain Eukaryota; kingdom Metazoa; phylum Chordata; class Amphibia; order Caudata; family Salamandridae; genus Calotriton; species Calotriton arnoldi. The sequence goes on along the minus strand of CAWUFW010003664.1, from coordinate 1,113,215 downwards.
TGTTGATGTAGGTGGTGCTCCCAGTTTCTGGGGCCAGAATGATGAACATTGGTAAGTCTATTAATCTCCACATGTCAAGATCTTGCAAAATGGTGGAGGGGTTACAGAGAGATGCAAGCTCAGTCAAATAGGTCATATGAAATCCCTTTCAGAATGATTCCTTTTATGCTGAGTCATTACAGTCTTTTGAGAAGAGACTGGTGGTTCACCATGTCAAATTCAACTGAGAGGTCCAATAGAAGAGGTGCAGCAGCACCATTTCTGTCAACTGTTGTTTTCAAGTCAGATCAGAGGGGAATCTGAGCCTCTAATCAGGCGGAAGCCAGTTTGTTGGTCTTAGGGTTGGTTGTTTTTTTGAAGAAAATAGCTTAGCTTGATGAATGCTGCCCTTTTAGTTAATCAAAGAATAGCCCATCCAGTATTGGTCTATAACTGGTTAGGTCTGCTGGGTTGAGTTTATTCTTCTTGATGAGTGATTGTATGTACAATACTTTAGGTTCTGGTGGAAATATTTCTGAATGTAGGGAGCTGAGTTAATGCTCATCGCTGGGCCTTAAGTAGTCATTGACAGTAGGATGTTTTTGAAGATCTAAAGGGAACATGGATCTGTTTTGGAGTCTGAGAGCCTACTATCCTTGCCCAGTTCATTGAATTTCAAGGTTGTGAGGTGACTTAACTAGGCAAGTGCCGGATGTCCTTAACTTGGTGTGGTCCTGTTAGTCTTGGTTTCTGCCATTGTTAGGTTCAGCTTTTTTGGTGAGATGAATGTCTAGCATCTTAGATTTGGCCACAATATGATCTGCAATGGAGTTATAGAATTCATGTGAGTGAGAAGTCTTTGCAGTTGTGGACACTGGGTGACAGACCATTATGTTGATCCTATGGGGTTCCCTGATGTTCCACTTAACATCGGATTTCCTGTTGGAGCAGTGCAGTCTTTTAGCTTTTATGATGGACACTTTATCGGTTCTATTTTGTTTCTGGATGTTGGTTCTGTCAAGTGTGCTTTTGGATTTCTTCCACGGTGTTCAAGTGCATCCTTTTGTGATTTAACCATGGTATATTATGGTGTTGTGTGACAAGTGTGGATGTTTTGAGAGTGTTGTGCTTGTCAAAAGCTTGGGAATAACAAACATAGAGCCAAATTACATCTTTTATTTTCTCCTAGTGGTGATACTCCTGTGATGTGAATCATTAGTTATGAGTGGTCTAGTTTGTTTTATTGTCAATATGTGATTGACTTTAGTGTTTGGTTGGTCTACTGTCTTGAGGGAACATTTCAGTTGAAGGAGATTGGGTGGTGGCCAATATAAAGGGTATTTTTATTCCCTGTGATTAATATCAGTAATGGTGAAGTGAAAATTAGGTTGAGAGTGTGCCCTGCTCAGTGTGTTGGCCCAGCTGTGAGAATTTGAGAGCTTCTATATTTGTTGTTATTGATTTTGGCTGTGAGAGAGAAGGTTTTCAAACCTGGTTTTCACGTTTCCCAAAATATGTTTATATTTTATAAAGTGCAAAGCTACTCAACATGGGCATTCCAGAGCTACTGAATACAAATGCGGCCTTGGTAAAGGCAGATTTGAGCTGTTTCCTAAAGATAACTATGCTAGGACTATGATGAAGCTAAAGGGAAAGAGAGTTCCAAAGGTTAGAATTCAGATATTTCAAGCACCGACCTCCCGCTCTGGCTCTTCTAAACCTAGGCTGAATAACCAAATTAGAGCAAGCCTATCTTAAGTCTCTAGTGGGAACATAGAACTGAATCATGTGCTTGAGAAATACAGTACCAGAATCTGAAAAGGCCCCATTTGCAAGGCATAAGGCCTTGAAATTCAACCGCTTCTCTAGGGGGAGCCAATGAACAAGAGGCAACTGAGGGGAAACTGATGGCTACTTCGGTATGTGTATACACACACACTAGCCCTAGTATACAACTAGGGGAGGGAACTAGAGGCACAGGGCTTAGGGACGAGCCAGCCTCCTATCTAGTATTAAAACACAAATAAGGCTGTCCCTAGTGAGGTTTCCTACAAGTACCTACAGAATCTCTAGAGATGTATATCCACAAGGGGCATCTCAAAAAAGGTGAAAGACTGGCCTCACACACCACCTGGTGTCATGCTTCATCATAGGCCGTCCTCGCCCTCTAAAAACTCCGTTTGATAGAGGGCGGGCATACACCTGAAGACAGGGATGCACTTCTAAAACTAAGTGGTGGCCCGAAAAGTGAGTGAAAGTGTAATTTAAAAACCATTAAACTTGTCCCCAAGAAGTTTAATTAAGGGGCAGATCTATGGTATTAAAATAAGTGAGCGGTAATCTGGGAATACAATATCCCTTTACCGAAATAGATGGTCAACATGTTTCTGCTCTGCGTCCCATATGGGTACATAGCATTCGTCAGGACCGAGATGGATATTGGGCTCTACCTTTATACACAATGTGCATGAAAGGGTTACCACTCTACCAAACGGGGGTGCAATTACCAACTCCCCATATAGTGCAAAATCTAAAATATGAGAGTATCTGTAGGGAAAGGAAACAAAAGGAACAAACAAACCGGTATGTGTAACAGCAACCGTGCCACTTCGTTTTGGATCATCTGCAGTTGTTTGATGGTGGACTGAGCACCCACCAGGTAAAGGACAATCCCGCAATCCAGGGAAAAGATGATAGTTGCCTGGACTACAGTCTTCTGAGTATGGTCAACAATTTTTAGGTCAGTTGTCAGACCACTATCAGTCCAAATCCTGAGATCTTTTACTGCAGGCTTTGGAGAGGGTAAAGGGCCAGGATCATACTGTCACCAAGCAGGGAACCAGAAATGAGGCTGATTCCCAGGCACCAGAAATTCTCCCTCCCCACTCCCCCATTGAACTGCAAGCAGTTCCTCTCAATCCAGTTAGAGACAGCTGAGAGGGAGGTTCTAAGACGTCATGATGAACTGCCATACGTCCACAATGTCCACAGGTCCTCAGTGGACATAGATATTAAAAAGAGTCAGACTCAAAAATAAACCCTGAGAAGCTCCACACTCAATCGCTAAGGTCTCATAGAAGAAAGGCTTATGCAGGACCTGAAAGATCTGATCTTTTAAGAAAGCTGCACTCAGATCTAACAATATAGCAGCCATGGATCTGTCTCAATCCAGCTCCCACCTGAGTTCTTTTCTGAATACGAATCAATGCAGAGGAGCAAACGGTACCCCGACTAAGAGGTGTGACAAAGGTTATGCGTGCCAAAGTAAGCAGACAATTGACGATTGATGTGTTTTTCTAACAGCTTGGTAGGAAAGTACAACAAGGAGAAGGGCTGAAAATTCTCCAGTTTAGAAGCGTCCCTTATGTTTTCTTTGAGCAGTGGTACCATGAGTACATTCTTCTAAGTAAAGTGCACTGTGGTGAAGAGTGCCAAGATCCACAAATTCTGGTTAAATGGGTGCAGAGGCAGCATGAAGTACAAAAGGCATGGCAGGGTCCAGCAGAGAGCCTGATTTAATAGTAGTGGCTAAGATGGCGAGATATGCCATTGAGAGAAGTTGAAAGGAGGACAATTTAGGATCATCGAGGCTGTGGAGTTGGTTGTCCCCTCAGGAAAGTTGGTATAGACAGCTCTAACTTTATTGGAAAAGAAATGAGCTAAGTCATGCCATTATCACTTTATTTTGCTCAATAGACCATAAAAGTACATAGCAACACTTCACAATCATAAAAACGTGTTTTAATAAAATATAAAATACTGTACAAAGATGAATATAATACAAACAAAAATAGAATGCAAATTTTGAATATGGATCGCAATAAAATGCTAACCACGAATTTCACAATACACTTTTGTATACACACAAAAGAGCAATGCATCTGTTACATGTAGAATTTGAAAGAATAAAGTCATACTTGTCAAGATAAAACGGCAATACAAGTACAGTAATACAACATAGCTGCAGCATCCATGAATACTTAAACAGGGCCCATATTATTGAACTGGATGCTAGATCTAATTCACACCCAGGTGCTACTATTCAGTTCAAGTACAATGTTCCTCAACACATTTAATCTGATCTTCTTCAGTCTTCCAGTTTGCTTTCTGTGTCGGTTCATTTAGATGCACATCAAAAGCCTCCCATTTCTCACCCACAATCTATTGTTTTTCCTGATTGTCAACAATTGTCTATTATCCGTTCTGTAGAGGGTCCTCCAGGTGTGTCAAATATTCCTCCAGGCTCTCAGCTTGACTCTACAAGCCCATTAAAAGATATTGACTGACTGTAGCCCTATGGAACTCTTGCCATTACAAAAGATCTCCTTTCTGGTGATTGGCTATCAATTACACTATACCCTTCCCTTAATCATTGGACTCATTCATACTCCGATTCCAATGATAGCCCTACCTGTGATCCTACTATTCGCATTCTTTCATGGAACACTCTCGGTATGCACCTCAAGGTTGTTGACCCACACTGGAACAACTTTCTTTCTTTCTCTATTGTTCTAATCCTGGAGTCCTGGGCTATGTCTCCAGTCTATAGAGTTGAGTATGCTTCTTATTGTATCAATGCCGCTCCTCCTAATACTGGTAGGCTTTCTGGTGAGCTGATCATTTGGGTTAAGATCTCTTTGCACTTCACTGTAAATAAACTAGACATTCCATCCACAGTCATTTTTGGGATAACTATTAGGTCCCCAAAAGGGTTTGCGGTTGATTTTGTTAACATCTATAACCACTCAGTAGCCAAAAACAGACTCCAACTTTATCCATCCTTGAAGAATACCTTTCCTCTTGTTAGAATCATATCCCTATGATCTTAGCTGGTGATTTTAACACTACCTATGAACCACTTGTCTGCATGACCATTATAACTCAGTGGGAAGAGGAGACCTCTGGTATTCCCATACTGGAGGCTGAGCCAATTAAAACCTTGTACTCTGCGGCTCTACAATTTGCATAATTAACCTTGACATATGGTCTTAGAGCCTGCAATGGGAGAGCCAAATACAATAGAGGCAGGACTTTCACATTTGAAAGGGGTCATCAGAAAAGTCAAATTGATTATTGTATGTTGGATATTAGGCTATGGGGGGAGTTCCGTGATTTTAAGTTGATGTATAGATGCGATAGTGACCAGAATGCCTTGGAACTCTCATTTTCTGCTGACATGTTTGAACACTAGTCTGCCAAGGGAAGGGATATTGAAACTCTACCCATTCTATCTAATAATGGAGAGCAGTAAAATGGCCTAGATTAGCAGGTAGTTACAGTCTATTGACCAAAATTTACAATGCATTTTCATCCATTTTGGCCCCTCTTGGAAATTCATCTATCAAGCATCTGTTGATGCTCGATTTGCACATGAAATTATTTTCTTTCCTCAAAGATCTCTTTGCTAGGCTTATCAAGCAAACCACTAATAAAAGATATAAAACTACTGCATGTTTTGACTCAGAGTGTTGTCGAGCCAAATCCAACCCTTATTATAGCCATCAAATCTCATAAATAAGCCGCTGTTAGAGAATTCAGGTCAAGAGCTGGGGTGGCTTCCCAGAAAAGAAATAGCCTGGCATTCTGGCAAACTATAGTTCATGACTATTTAGGTGTTAACATTCAAACTGATCATTTTGTGCCTCTGTTCACTTGGGTGAAGCACTTTTCAGAGGTATATGCCGATAAAGATTCAGCCAATATACATTTAGCAGATATCAACTTAAATGCCACGGCCCAAGCAATTCATAAAGATCACCAGTTAGCTTTCTCTTTGACTGACACAAGAAAGGGTATAGAATCTCTCCATTCAGGGAAGGCCCCAGGACCTGACACCATTCAAGGGAATCTTTATACATAGGAAATTGATATTTGGGCCCTTTTCGGCCTGGCCCTTTTTGCAGGTTTATCCCCAAACTTAAGCCTTTTGCCTTCTATTTTCCTGACCCTGTTTTCATTGGCTATAGGATTCTGGGCACTTTACCACTGCTGATCAGTGCTAAAGTGCATATGCTCTGTGTGTAAATTATGATATGAATGGTTATCCATGATTGGCATATTTGATTTACTAGTAAGTCCCTAGTAAAGCACACTGAGTGTGCCAGGGCCTGTAAATCAAATGCTACTAGTGGGCTTGCAGCACTGGTTGTGGCACCCACATGAGTAGCCCTGTAAATGTGCCTCAGACCTATCACTGTATTGTCTGCGTGTGCAGTTTTTAAACTGTCATGTTGACCTGGCAAGTACACCCACTTGCCAGGCCCAAACCTTCCCTTTCTTTACATGTAAGGCACTCCAAAGGTAGGCCCAAGGTACCCCCATGGGCAGGGTGCAGTTTATGTGAAAGGTAGGACATGTACTGGTGTGTTTGACATATCCTGATAGTCAAATACTGTGTATTTCATTTTCACCATTAAAAGGCTGTCTTTCCCATAGGCTTATCGTTGGGGCTACACTGTAACCTTTTTACATATGCAACTTTCAATAGGGACAAGATAGAAAAATGGAGTTCAGGCTCTCTGAACTCAGAATTTAATAATGCACCTTTTGGTAAAAGTGGTTTTTAAATTGTGTGTTTGAAAATTCCACTTTTAGAAAGTGTGCATCTTCTTGCTTTACCATTCTGTGTGCCTCTGACTGTATATGTATTCATCATCTGGCTTTGGAGTGACAGGAGCTGGGGATGTGCATTCACTCTAGACAGTCACAAGGGGGGTTGAGGTGTACCCTGCTTTTCCTGGGTGACTCATTGCTGCGCTGAATGGAGCTGGTCTGCATTTAGAGTGGTGGGAGGAGTTTTGCTTGCACCTGAATTGGCTGTTTCTCCTTTTCACATTGCTATGTCAGCCACCTGTGGTCATGCTACACCAGGGAGGACAAGACTGGTTTGGACTGGGTTCAGAGACCCTGATGACATAGAGAACGGTGACACAATGGGGTATAAGTATTGGACCTTAAACCCCATGACTTTAGACACAAAACAAGAGGACCCTGCAAAGAATAAGAGAGGAAGAACTGTTCGAGGAGCGCTGCCTTTTCTGTGTAAGGGGTGGGTTAGCCTGCAGTTGCTACTTCTGTCTGTGGTGGAGGATAAGTACTGACTCTTTTTGTCCTGCTGTGGTATCCTGCTTGTGAAGAATCTTCAAGGGCTTGTGTGTGCTTGCCTCCTGTTGGAATTCTCAGGGAGATAAAAGACTTCACAAAAATGACCTTGCTGGATCTCAAGGAGAACGGGTCTGGAAGAAGAGCGGACAGACTGTGTGAGGAGTGCTGCTCTTGATGTGTGTGGGGTGGGACAGCCTGCAGATGCTACTCCTGGCTAGAGCAGGCGAAGGACTGGACTGTTTTTCACCCTTTTTGATGCTCAATTGGAGCGTGTGGTGAGCGCTGTATTTACACCTTTTCAAAAGTGAAAGCAAGTGAGGAACGCTTTTTGTTGCAAGCCCAGCTCATGGTGAGCGCTTTTATTCCTGCTGGAATCCATGTTGGAGCGCTGTGCTTGAGGGCAGTGTAAGCGCTTTGGGCCAAGGAAATAAGCGTGTGCCGAGCGCTATCGTTGGCAGTCACCTTTTGCCAACAGTCAGCGCATAGGGAATGTGGCTTCACCCCACCCCCGTAGTGTTGATCTGAGTGCTACTGATTTGGGAAGAAGGGGACCAGTGTTTGTGCTGGTGCGGCCCCCATCAGCAGCGGACCATGACTATTGGGCTGAGGAGAAGGGTCACTGCCAAGGAAAGGCAGCGGGACCGGCCAACAGAAACCCCCTGCCTCCTTCAGTCACTGGTATACCCGTGGTATACTCGTCTGCAGCCGCCCTGCAAGCCAGCACCTCCGAAGGAGAAGCTGACAAGCCCCGCTGACGTCCTGCTGTGAGGGAGGACGGGGAAAGATGGCCTGCTGGCAGGAAAGGGAAGCCGGGAGCCACGAGTAGGTGGAGGAGCTCTGCTGACATACCACTGGAAGCGGGGGAGGAGGCCCACCAGCAGCAAGGTGAGGCCTGAGCCCTTGGAAGGCTCAGGATGAGTGAATGCCCTACACCCGGAGTTGGGCCACCAGTCCTCGCTCCGCTGCACTGCAGTGTTGCGGGCAGCCGCGTGGAGGCTGCATCAGGACGGGAGAGCCCAGCGAGGCCTCCCCAGTTGTCTAACTTTAGTGGGGGGATTTAAGCCCCAGAGAGCCCTCACAGTTGTGCCGCACGATTACGGAAGCTGCTTCATTCAGCACAAAACATTGGGAGCATTTCTGACTCTTGTGGCCATTGTGGGTCGAGCCCAGGATGGGCCCCAATCTGGAACTGGCCGCATGAAGGCGTCCTCATTTACTCTTAGCCAAGTAGGGATAACGTCTCCACCCTAAATGGTGGCATTTCTCATGGCCTAAGGTTATGAGGAAAGACTTTGGGACATTTGAAGAGACCAGATAAGGAGTGTTATGTTCAGAAACTGTGGGATGTGCAAAGTTATGGTTGATGATGTTTTATAACGGGTGCAACCTTACCAGTAATTACTGTTGGCACTAACTGAGATGTTAGGCATACTATGTTCTTATGACCTGGACAATATATATGTCTTTATGTTATTGCCCGACCTGTGATATTATGACCATTGCCAACTGGCAAAGTGATTTATGAACTAAGCATTATTATGTCAGATGCCTAGTGGCAAACTGATAGTGATTTATGTGATTGTGGTCTATGTGTTTGTTAGAACCGGGGTCACCGATTCCGACACGGTAGCTTGGCGCGAGGCAGGAAGGCACCCGAAGGCGATGTTGTAATTTGGCAGCACTTAAGTTAAGCATTGGCTAAAGACAGCCTGTATTCAGAGGCTAAATTGTCCGCTTTGTGGAATCCATTTTGTATTTCTGTCAGCCATTTTGGCTGCCATGTGCTACCATGTGCTCGCCATGTGCTCTGTCCTACCTTCCTGTTAACTGCTCTTGAAATCTGCCTAGAGACAAGTTAACTTTAGTTCCTCTTGCTTTGCACATGCTCAGTTGAGCTTGCAGCTGTTTCAAGTTTATAAATGTCAGGATGTGTCTACTAAAAGTAGAAACTGTTATCTCCACCCACTTGTCGACTGTGCATTCTCTGTATGACCTTATATGTACCTACAACCAGCATTTGTGTTTGTACCGCCTTCATTTGAGCCCCTGTGTGGGTATAAAAGGACCAGGATCCTTCCATTCAGTGTGCTACTTCATGCATTACTGAAGGGTGATGTGTGAATGTTAGCTCCACCTTATAAGGTTTAATAAACTCTGTCTTTTATATTTCAGTTTCTGTGCCAACTTCTTCCTAAGTGTCTGAGGACTCTGTGCAGAGAAGGGAGAACCCCTAAGCACTGGTAGGCCTTGCTGAGGCTCACTACAACAAATTGGCGCTTCCAACGTGGGACTCATCAGTGACTCGGATGCCCGAAGGACTGGTCGAGATGAAGGATTGGAATCTCGCTCTTGGACGCGATCGCTGCCTGAGGAGACCTGAGTCTTGGCACCCATGGCGTTTTTCCTTTCTTTCTGATCTGACCAGCCCGGCGGCGCCGGTCCTTGACTGAGATCTCTTCTGTTGATTTGCCGTGCAGTGACCATTTGGTCAATTTGAGAACTTGGCAGTTGGAACCTGGACACCATTTGATTGGTAAGAGCCGTTTTGCGGCACTTGCTGTTGGTTTGATGCCTTTGATTGGTAAGGTAGTTTTAGTAACACTTACTGTGGCTTTGTTTGTATGATTGGCCAATTTTGGAATTTGTTTTGTAAGTTATATATGCATTGCAATTCATATAGGCAGGTAATGAGGAGATTTTTCTCTATTTGAAATTGTTTGAACAGCGCAACGTACAAAGAGTACCTTAAGCGCTACTTTGATTATAATACTGCATATTCTGCACTATTTTTGGCATGCCTGTTTCCAGTACACTTCGCAGAAAGTGTTGCTGTTTTGGAGGTACCGATATGGATTTAGTAAGTACTTAGTTGACTCCCCTCAGAGGGGATACCTAAATAGGTTTAGGTATAGTAAAAAGATATTTCTTCCTTGGTGACTAAGTACCCCATGGAACTAAATATGTACATAAAACGGATCCGGATCTGCGCACTTAGTAACATTCATAAGTGGTGATATGCAGAGCGCTTTTTGAGTGTTCTACCAGCCAAAACTGGCGAATTTGACCATGGAACAGTTTTTTGGGCTACTTTTGAGAGCTCTTCTTGTAAATATGACTTACAATTAGTATTTACAAATAGGTTGGTCTTGCGTACACTTTGTAAGCTGTCCTAAGTATTGATTTGTGGGTTCAATGTGTGTTTAAATGTCTATGTGGGGTTTTTGGTTTGACATTGGTAATACTTGTGTGAGTACTCTGTGTACGAATGGCTGGCTTTAAGCGCGCTGTGTTGTGTCCTTCTGTAACTGTCTGAATGAGCTCAATGAGTTTGTTTATGTTTTTTTTTGCTGTCATTATTCTGTTATGCAAAATGTCATTTAGTTACTTACATATTAAATAAAAATCCAGAAATAAATTATGTAACATATGCTAAACAGCTGCATGTTACTATTAAATTGACAGAGTAAGACACTATACATGTGTGCAAATTGCCACAATGCTAAACATAAAATTAGAATTCGTATTCAATAGGATTAAAATAGGCCTCATACAGAGAGGTAGAAAAACGAAATTGTGTGTTTTGTAATCAATAGACTTAAATACACAATGTTACAGCCTTTTCTTTAAACATTGTATTAGACATTAAAAGGCATGCACATCATATGAGTGAATTTGGTCGTTGCTGAACTAAATATACATTATAGAAAGATAGATTTGACTGCATTGAAATGCCTCAGTTTTTAAATAGACTGTGACATGCTTTTCTCTCAGCACCCGAGAAAAAAGCTTTCCGACAGCTGTGTTTAAACTGACTAACTGAAAGAAACCGTTTGACACAGCAAATGGGGATTTAACTCTGTCAGGGTATTTCAAATAATAAAGGGATTTTTTCCTGAGAAAGGCGTGAAAATTCGACGCCTGCTGACACACAACAGCTGCATAAATAGCATATGGCTATTCCTGCTCACGGCCACAGACAGGAATGCTGCGTCAGCGATATTTTAAGTCAGTGTAGGTATACAGGCCTGCATTATTTTAAAAGTTTCAAAACACCAGTTTCATTATTTTGGATAACAGAGAACAAAATTGAAAGTAGGGATTTCCTTTCTTAATGCCTTCTTTACATAAGTATATCTATGGTTCCGATGTTAAATGATAACTGTCCATTAAAAGTGGCGCAGACTTTTCCTGTTTCAAGTAAGGCTTCTGTGCTTAGGGTTATGAATGAATGTGTTTAAATATGATAGGCTACGAATGAAGCTTGCTTTTCCAATGTGGAATCATCAAAATGGTTGGTTTTATTGATAAAAAATAAAATTTAATTATATGGGAAAAAATATATTGCTAAAAATAAATGCTTTAAATTCGTTTTTTCATCTTTATAAAGCCTAATCATCATACTGTGAATTCCTAGCATCAAAGTTGAATTTAAGCAGTGCTGTACCGCAATAAGAAGGGAACTTAAATGTGAAATGTCACTTTACCCAGCCGTACAAAACTTGTTTTTAAAAGGGTATATCTTATGCATTTCTGATTTCCCATTCCTGGGCTATCTAGAGAACACTCTGGGGGTTCCTATTATGCAAAAATATTGTAGGATATTCATTTTTAAGTGCCCCTACCACCAAAGTCGAAATTGAGCTAAAATTCACAATTTTACAAGCAGTTCTACCACTCAAGGCAGTTTTAACGTGCTCTTAGGCTTCAATAAAAGTATATATATGCAAGTATAAAATAAACAGCTGCCTCTGCATTACTAGATTGCACACCACTGTACATAACTGAGAATAAGTATAGGACTGCTTTTCGCTGTGATTCTCCAGAGTTGCTTTGCAATACAAAACCGCATGGCAAGCCTTGCACACAAAAATGAGCAGCTGCTGAACGGGTCAAAGGTCGGAGTTCTGTATTTAGCTACTTAGCAGGCTGAAGGGTAATGTTTGCTTGGATACTTCGAAAGATTTTTTGAAAGACGAGATGATAGCGCAAAGAGAGAAAGAGAAGCTTTGCTTCCTATTTTTGGCAAACACACGTTTTGCGCAGTCCTATGCCACGAAAGGAAGACAACCCTCAGTTGAACATTGATCTGCCATTTATATAAAATAATGGTTTTAGTTTTAAGAATACTGTGTAGGGGCTACGATAAGGAGGAAATGGATTTTAGTTTGCATTCATGCGCCCTCATGTTACTCTAGTACAATTGCTGTAGAAAAATTGGTTTAAAGTTAACTCAATTTGCATTGTGTTAGACTGAATCAGAGAATAGCCACTTTCTAAGATATCTCCTACAAGTTTGTTTGTGCCCAGTTGCTATGAATAGGGGTTGAAAGTGTTGACAGAAGTAAAACCTGTTTCAGGTTTTCCTACTGTCAAAATGGGGGAAGGAGGCTAGCTCCTCTACAAATTAAGAGTAGGCAAAATTATGTTTTCTCTCTTCTTTTTCTCACTTTTTTTTGAGTCTGTCTAAAGCTGTCTAGGAAATGGCCATGTGACAGTTAAGGCACTTTGCATTGTTCATAAGGCGGCACACAAAATGGGGCCTAAACCATTACAGAGAATGTTTACTTGGTACTCCCCAGCTAGAAGTCTTCGTTCCTTGGCAGCCCACCTAGTATGTACCCCACGAGTCAAGAAAACCCGACTAGGAGGTAGATCATTTGGCTATGCAGCCGCAAGGTTATGGAATGAACTACCAAGTGAACTCAGACAGACTGATGACTTACTGCAGTTTAGAAAAAAGCTAAAAACCAGGCTCTTTCCAAAAGAATAGCCTTGAGAGATTGGCGCATGATGATTCATAGTTTTATAGCTGCACAGTGATTTAGGTAATCCCAGCGCCAGGATGCCCGTTGGGTGACAGCTGCGCTATATAAATGCTACTTACAATTACAATTACAATTGGCTATTCTGTAATACTGTTTTAAAATTGTTAGAATTAATAAAAAGATGAAACACATAAGCTATGTTACTGCCCATCCTGTATGAAAGAATGAGTAGAACAGATTGATGTTCCCTTATTTGATCTTTAAGGAAAATTGTATAGTGGGGGTTTCTGTTCAAAAATCTCAGGTGGCAACACTATTATTGTTTATGTTATTCTCATGTTCTATACAGTTTTGCAAGGGCATTGCTAGTCTTTTATTAGCTAGTCTCTGTAAATAAGCTGACAGCCCTTATTAGAGCTGGAGATATGTTTTTTTTCCTTTTGAAAATGATGTTGCATAGTCCAGATCGTGAAAAGTACAATGCAGGAAAGACGCTCATGTGATCCTTAGCAAACATTTTGAAGGAAAATATTGTTTTATAGGAGTTTGTTTGTCATAACATGTTCTGCTGGAGAAAAAGTACCCACTATGTTGAAGTTTAGTTCTTTTTGCAATAAGAATCCCTGTTAGATTAGCAGTTTTAGATTTTCCTGCTGCACCTATAACATGAGAGCATGGTCCTAAGCATAACATGTAAGAGAAATTATTTTACAAGTGTCTGCAGTCCTGTACAAGTAATGTAAAATCTATGAGTAAAAGTGTAGAACATTTCCTTTTTCTTGAGGGTTCTTCAGATTGGTAATATAGGAATACACCAATGTAAGTATTTGGAGTATGTCTGTATTGTTTTTCTCTTTTCCTTAGAATTTAGTAAATGAACACAGACTTCCTTGGCTGTTTGGGATTGGGTGATGTATTACTCTTGTCAGTTCACCAAAACGTTCCTTTTATACTTGCCAATAGGTCCAGGGTTTTCTACTCTCAGATAGATGAAGTGGTTCTTGGGTGCCTTGCTAATGTATGGGGCGCCCCAAGACTAAGGAAGTATTCTGAGACTATCCTCTCTGTTGTTAGATTATTTCTGTGCCTTGTCTAAAGACCTCTTGTTCTGTCCACCAATAGATATTTGCTGCCTTACAACCATTGCCAGAGGGGCCCGGACATCAGATCCAGCCTGGGGAGTCAGCGCCACTGCAGCTTGAAGCCAAAGTGAAGGTAACCAGCACAGGCGTTGCTGGCAACTAGGACCTCAGTGAAGGCGGAAGCACTGGGACGTGAAGTGTGTACCCCTGCCACTGTCTTGGGCGAAAGACGGGGTCACAAATCAGGATGAAGAAATCTTTCTGTGGATCCAGTTTTTGATGCCGCCCAGCGGAGAGAGTCACAGACCGATAAGGACGGCAAGGAGGCTTTTGCTTGAGGTGACCCCCTTTGAAACAAGGGTTGCTTCAGGCCTCTTAATCCTGGTCCCAAAGTGAATGCAAGTCTACGCCTTTGTTTGTTGATCAAGAGATGCCCGAGCACATTGGGTACAATTTGTGGCCCCAACAAAAGAGCAGTGCGCCAGAAGTGCAAATACAGGAGTTAGGGAAGGACTTGAGTTTAGGGTACAGGTGCTATGCCCTTGGTGCCTGTTAGATTAAAGTGAAGAAAACTGGTGCACTGCCTGAGACACTGGATAGGATCATTGAGGGTATTTGCCCTGGGGGGTGATTGCCCTATCCTGAAAGAAAGACTTTTTCTTCTCCGTGATTCTTGAGTTGCGAGTTGTGCAGCTCCACCGTGGGAACAACAAGAGCCTGCCTGTGAGGCTCAAAACGGACACAGGGAGAAGACTCCCCTCTGGCTGGTTGGTTCAAGGACTTTTTTGTTGTTGTTAGTAATGTACCCCTTTGGTCGTCCCATTTTTTTGGGAGGAGCAGCCCTTTGCGGCTCCTTGTCCTAATTCCTATGGCCCTGTGTGGTCCTCCTGGTCCCCCGGAGCCACAATTGTTTTTTGTAATAATATGTCTGATTGCTTTAATATTTTTTAAGAGTAATGTTTATTCTGCACGAGAAAAGTTCATCTGAGCATGTTACTTTACTCTTTCCTTAAGTATATTAATTGATAATTTAGCCCTCATAAGAAATACTGGAAAAGTCTATTGAAAATGTTTTTATTAAGTATGTGCTGTTGGCTATTAATTGAAATAGATAGTCACTGAAATACATCAGAGCCCTGAAACTTAGAATTAGACTAGATGATTTTGGACTCTTGTTTCTGCTTGGAGCTGGAAGCTACTGACTATCCTGTGTGTAATGATTAATACTTTTTACATGCTGTGTATGTATCCAATGTGGTCCAATGCTTTGCTCCATTTGCATCTCTGCTTGTATACCTGGGAAGAGGGAACGTTGCTGAAACAAAGGCCCAACAAATGTTGAATAAAGAGGTGGCCGAAATAATGTTAATAGATGTACGGGATGAATATTTAGATTACCCCAGATAAACGAATGTCTTCAGCCAATCCTGAAAGGGCCGTCTGTTGTAATTTGGCAGCACTTAAGTTAAGCATTGGCTAAAGACAGCCTGTATTCAGAGGCTAAATTGTCCGCTTTGTGGAATCCATTTTGTATTTCTGTCAGCCATTTTGGCTGCCATGTGCTACCATGTGCTCGCCATGTGCTCTGTCCTACCTTCCTGTTAACTGCTCTTGAAATCTGCCTAGAGACAAGTTAACTTTAGTTCCTCTTGCTTTGCACATGCTCAGTTGAGCTTGCAGCTGTTTCAAGTTTATAAATGTCAGGATGTGTCTACTAAAAGTAGAAACTGTTATCTCCACCCACTTGTCGACTGTGCATTCTCTGTATGACCTTATATGTACCTACAACCAGCATTTGTGTTTGTACCGCCTTCATTTGAGCCCCTGTGTGGGTATAAAAGGACCAGGATCCTTCCATTCAGTGTGCTACTTCATGCATTACTGAAGGGTGATGTGTGAATGTTAGCTCCACCTTATAAGGTTTAATAAACTCTGTCTTTTATATTTCAGTTTCTGTGCCAACTTCTTCCTAAGTGTCTGAGGACTCTGTGCAGAGAAGGGAGAACCCCTAAGCACTGGTAGGCCTTGCTGAGGCTCACTACAACAGCGATGTGTTAAGCAGTTGTGCAGCACACACTCACACTGACTCAGTAATGCGCACGCAATGAAGAGACACCACACCAGGCTGTTTGATAAAAACAAGACTCTTTATCTAATTCATGTCAGAGCCATTAACGTGGAATTCCCACAACTTAGAATACGGAGGGGTGATAATCTCAGGGCAACATCAAATTCATTTCGCTCCTTAAAAACATGAGTAAATTCATTTAAGCACATCAAGACATCAGACCTTCATGCAGGTAAACAGGTGGTCGCAACAACCTCTTAAAATCGGGAACACTGTAGGCATTGTCGGGCAGGTGATAACGGGGGCATAAGCCCCAATCAGGTACATTCAATTCAATAAAGCCTTTAACGCAGGTCGGTATTCAACATGGGCAACATTTCAATCAGCGCAGAGGTTTCCAAGGAGGTACATAACAGTGCATAAACTACGCAGGTATAAAGATAGGGGGATAGCCACCCCGGCAGTACCAATGGACCCCACTCGTGTGACCAGGATCAATAGGGCAATTGGGAGCACTTGAGCAGCAGGCCAGATCTGGGTTCAATTCAGGGCCCGGTCCCCCACATTCATTCCTGAGGGGAGCAGTCGAAGAGGCAGTCTGAAGGCATCTGCTCCTCCCCCAGTTACACTCAGCACAAGGGTGAAGGGGAAGCGCCGCTGGAGCGAGGCCCCCGTAATGGCTTGGAACCCCCAGGGCCTCCCGGACTCACCACTCTGTCCCTGAATGCTGGTAGGCCTGGATGGAGCCGGGCGCCTCCTCCCCGGTCAGTCCGCTCCTGACTGCTCGTGGGGCTTCGACCAGGGGAGGTGGCCAGATCTCCGTGGTCCTCGGTACTCTCCGTGGCCGGGGGACTGTTCTAGGGGCTCCCGCTTGCAGTGGAGCCCCCTCAGCATCGTTCTGCTCCGGCCTCCGGGCCTCCGTCGGCCTCCGGCCCCGGGGACCAATGGGGTTGCGGCTTCTTGGGGGTGTGTGCACAGGACCAATGGGGGCGCGGCACTGCCGAGGCTCGGCCAATGACGCAGCCCGTGCCTCGGTCGCCCAGCAACGCTTCGTGCACGCTCCTCAGGCCTAGCGCGGCCCTCTCAACTACCGCGTGGCCTACGCCCCCTGCAGAGGCCGCTGCGGTGGTTGCAGTCGCGCAGCTCTTCGCTCTTTTGGCATCGCCGGTGACTTCTGGCCGCACAGCGCTTCGCGGAGGGGTGATACGCCCCGAACAGGTACCGTGGGCCACGGCGGTGATATTTTTAGATGTAGCGCGCCTCCTCCATGGGCGGGGGCCGCGGCGGTGAATTTAGGCAACCTGCACCCATAGGACAGCAGGGAGGGGGCTCAGCACGGCGCTCCGCACATCGCTCGAACGGGGTCAGCTCTTTGAGTGTAGCGCTTGACTGTCCCAGCGCTAGCAGGAGGGGGGTAAGTTGTCGCAGTGAAGCGATTAGTGGTACAGTTAGGTTCCTCAGGTCAGCAGCCTCGTGGGTGGCAGCTTCTGGTAGGACAGCACTAGGGGCCACACAGCGCTCATAGCAGGACACAGGTTATGGGAGTCCAGCGCTTAGAAGCACAGCGCTTAGTACAGGACACCAAGGGGTGACAGTCCAGCGCTTTACCTGGTGATCCCCCAGTAGCAGTAGCGCTCACAGGGTCCTCAGCGCTTCAGTCCCAGCGCAGGTGGTAGGGGTGTCTTTGGTTGCAGTTCCTTATTTGCAGTGACTTGGGGGCAAAGGTAGGGGGTTGAGTTGGCAGGCACAAAAGGCAGGATGGTGCCCTGCAGGCACACTGGAGGTGGTTCCCTGGGTCTCCTCACGCTGGGCAAGGACAGCAGGTGGAAGGTGTTCCTCATCTATCTTAGCACAGCAGTGCCTAAGCCCAGTCAGTACCAGTAGTGTAGGTCTCCCCCCTAGGCCCAACAGCCTGTACTCCGGCAGAGGTTCCCCCAGGTCCAGTGGTGCCCCAACTAACTAGCTAGGTTTCCCTCCAAACCTCTTATACCCCTAGGTCAGGTGACCCTCCTGAAAGGCAGCAAAGCATAACTCCTCCCTGGGCTGGAAGGTTCTAGAAGCTTCCATCATGTCTGTCTATGAGGCCCAGAGGCGGGACGGCATGGAAACAGTAACATTATGTCCCAGCCTGATCCTGACTACTGGTGCGTGCATGTACAATGGCCACTCCGCAGTAGCTGGGGCCTGTGGCAGCCATATTATTAGGAGAGAGCACCTGCACCTCAGCACTGTTTGGCAGTGGTAAGGCGCCCAGAGACCTAGGTCCAACAAAAAGGTAGTGGCAAAAAATGAGGCGCAAAGAGAAAAAAACGGGGTAAGACCACTCTAGGGCTGACAGGTCTAACAGTGTTTTATATATAATACAAAGGATATTTTAATATAACCTTGTATGGAGTCTCTTTTGTGGTGTGCCTAGTGTGTCACTGGTGTGTGTGTGTGTTGCGCAAACGCTTTAAACATTGCCTCTGGAATAAGCCTGACCACTCTGCCAAGCTACCAAGGGGGCGAGCAGGGGTTATCTTGTGTGGGTAACTTCCTTACCCTGACTAGAGTGATGGGTTCTGCCTGGCTGAGTTGCATATCCCAACCTGAAATTGATATTTGGGCCCCCTCCATTAACCACTTATCAAATGATACATTGAATGAAGCTGAACTACCTGCTACATTTGTTTGAGCTTACATAATGGCAATTTATGAGAAAGGTGATAGGAATGACCCAAGGAACTAAAGACCTATTAGTCTTCTTGACAACCTTCAAAAATGTTTTGCTCCCAGTTGCTTGACAAACTGCAGTATTAGAGGGATGAATTTAATATCTTTTCCCAATTTCAGTTTGGCTTTGGATAGAAGGTCAGTACTGCTGATCACATTTTTAGATTCTCTTTGATCCCTTGGAAATACATTACCCTACAAAAAGATCATTTGTACATGGCTTTTGTAGACTTGAGAGCAGCTTTTGTCTTGATCCAGAGAAACATCTTATGGGAGGTTCTTCGATCAATGGGAGTTCCTTCTCACTTTTGATATATTATTGTTACGCTCCATCAATCCACCTGTGCCCAGGTTAGATGGGGCAGATCAGGAGAAATGACTGATCCAATATCTATCTGGGGTTATAGAATATCTTAACAGTGGTAATATTGATGCCCCAAAATTAAATGGCCAAAAGATACCAGTACATCTCTTTGCCGATGACACACTACTTTTGTCAAGGACTCCATCTGGCCTTCAATTTCTTTTAAATAAGTTTAAAGAAAATTGTAGTGATAGAGGGCTGGAATTTAACATACAAAGGGTTAAGTACATGGTTTACAGACCGCACAAAAACAGATTGAGTAAACCCTGCCTGGGAGCTGATCATCTTGAAACAGTTACAACGCTGATTATCTAGGTTTAAGGGTTGCTAACCAATATACATGGTCTCAACACATATTAAAAAGCTCCCTTATAATCCAACATTAGAGCTGCTGATGTCTTACAAATGCATAGATCCTCACAGTCTAAAGCTGCTTCCCCGATTTTTAGGTGTATAGGCTAAAGCGCAAACAGCCTTACTATATGGGGCTGAACTATGGGACATTGCTCATGTAAGCAATTTGGTGGCAAAAGAGATTAGTTTTCATAAATCATTATTTAATCTACCTTCTAGCTCACCTAATCTCCACACTGCTTTTGATACCGGTCTCAAAAGCATTAACCATATAGCCACCCTTGAGCCTCTTTTGTATTGGGTGAGACTTTGGACGAGGCACAAATTAGACTCTTATTGATCAGAAATATTGAAGCTAGAAGGTTGGACATTAACACTAAAATCAAGTGGTCCTCCCATGAATAGGCGTGGTTTACTAAACTGGGATTACAGACTCTTTATACTAACCTGTCTTCTATCACTCAACATTCTAAGGGTATTTTAAGTTATATACATTGGGGCCACATATGGACCCAATGGCATCATTCCATTAGCACTGGGTCACTTTCTGAATAATTTTCATGCCATAATCCACTTCCAAAATTTGAAGTATTTTTAGATGATATTTCCCCACCCTTGGCAAAATCACTTTTTTATTAAATTGAGACTAGTTGTATTACCTTTAAATGCTTGCATTGCTAAATGGAACACTGTATTTCAAAGTTCCCTGGTTTGTAAATATTGTTTGAACAAAACTGAGAACATTAAACACTTTTTTTTGCCCAAGCTATATTAAACCCTGACACAAATGGATTAATCTTTTATGTCTTAATCTTGGCCTAATATCTATCCAACTGTTCTTAGTGTCTTTGAATCTGATACTACTAGGAGAGTGGTCGCTCTTAGCAAATATTTGCTCTCAGCCTAGATTATCAGAAATAGATTCTCAGAGTTTTTGATTTGTGCAGATCCGTTCTCAGGCACTTTAACTTTAAGTACTTGACATTTTTAACATTGGCCCTGTTTTAGTATTCATGGATGCTTTTTGTTGCAACTATATTGTTTTACTATACGTGTATTGCAGTTTTTTCTTGACAAGTATGACTTTATTCTTTCATATTCTACATGTAACAGATGCATTGCTCCTTTCTGTGTATACATATGAACTCAAAGATATCTTTGTGCAAATGGTGGTCAACATTTTATTGCCAATCCATATGCTAAATTTGCATTCTATTTTTGTTTGTATTAAATGTATGTTTGTACAGTATTTTATATTTTATTACAACATGTTTTTTATGAGTGTGTTTGGTGTTGCTATGTACTTTTATGGTCTATTGACCGAAGTAAAGTAATAATGACTAAAATGAGTTAAGCCATTGCACTTAGTAGCATTAACAGAGAGCAAAGAGATCCGGGGTCTATAAAAGACCATAGAATGGAGAAAGTGCCCTTTGTTGGATTGGATGACCTTTTGATTTTATTTCCAATAAATAATGCACGTGCAGCCCTAATAGTTTTATGATACATATTGTTAGGGCCTGTGAATACTTTTGTGGGAGCAGAATGCAACCTCTCGCCTTCGGTACCTTGCTGCAGCAGCCTTGGATAAAGTCACAAAGCAAACTGGCTCAAAGTATGGGGGAGGGGGTTGGGTAGGGAGTAGATCCTGTTGAAGGTGAAGACTCATTAGAGTGTGGTCTTTGGAATATGTTCTCGAATTGGTGAGTATGATACAATTAAATATCTCTCCTACCTGATGAATGGACCTCAAAACCAACAGTGGCGAATAAACACTCTGCCCTTTTCCCGATATGGTGATGGAAGGAGGTATGAGCCTGAGCCTGACTTTTAGATGCCAGTCTGTAGAAAAATAGCAACCAGGTTACATAGGCATAATCACAAACACATAGACATTAATTAGCTGTTAAATCATGTTCTCATCTCACATACCAAACTCTCACTTAAACAACGTTTCTGAGTACCTGCTTAGACTTTTACCAAACATTTTGAATTAAATCTTTTCCTGAGGATTCTTTAAAAGATCTGCAGTGCCCAGTGTGATAAAATAAAATCTTTCTCTTGTGCTTGTGATCATTCTTTTTAATCTGTAATTCTCATGATTCGCTTTTCAGGGTTAGCTGCTGGTCATCTGAAACGGCGCTCACTCAAACTGTTTTCACTTTTTCCCAAAAAAGATTGTTACTGCTTTTAAAACAAGTCTTTGTCTTCCTAAGAATTTTCAAACAAAATGCCAGATTTACAGCCCATGTAGTTTCATTCACTACCTTAAACAATGTAATTTCCGTTTCTCTGGAGAAGTTCAAACAAAGTATTTTTCTCTTTCTAAGAAATCTCAATAAGTCTTGGTCTTCTGAGTTTTTGTTTATTAAGAAAACATCTTTTTCCTCAATAGAGGCTTACCTTAACCCTTTTAAATCATGTGTCTCTTTACTCGAGGAGTGCTGCAGCTTTGTTGTATGAAGACTCAATAACTGGCAGGTCTCCTTTTATTGTGAAGCCACACCCAGATCCACTGACAGTTGAAGCAGGGTGTGGAACCCTTTTATTTTGGGGCCACACCTAGATCCAAAATGACTACCAGTGTTCCAAAAGTCAGGACAAAGTTTAACCAGGCCTCTGCAATGGGCTTGAAAATGTTGTAAACTGCATCTTGGTCCAGGACAGGGATGGTGGGTGATAGCCCCAGTACTCGTTCCAACTGACTTAGAAGCCATGTCACCTGCTCTGACATTACGCAGGGAGGAGTTGGAGCGGGTCCTGACACATTGAAATTGCTTTCCTGTTAGTTCTCTTGTGGGAAGATTCATACATTTTCCACCAAGACTATTCCAGCCTTTTACACTTTCCCTTGAGCGCCAGGAGACTTGTATCGATCTACCGGACTGAATGCTTAGAGGATCCCTTGGGGGCATCTAATATTGGAATAAGGTCAGTCAGCATCCATAAGCCAAGTCCTCAAGGACTTTTCAGCACCTTCAGCAGGAGCAGAGAGAGCTCAAGCAAGCTACAAAGAGAAGATATATTCAATTGTAACCACTGTTGTGACTTAAAAGAAATGGAAGGAGGAAGGGGGGCAGGAATAGTACTATTTAGGGGAACAGGAAAGTGGTTCGTCCAGTTAAGGGCAAGGGGATTGCCAACTAATAGCAAAGATAAGTTTGAAAACACAGAATCCATAACATGACCTGCAACATATGTAGGAGAATTTACCAGCAATCTAAGCAATCAAAGCTTCCAGGTCAGATTTAAGGCAGCTGAGCATTGAGCATTGTCAGGATGAACATTAAGATCACCTAGGATCATAAAGTTAGCTGATTTTAAGACATACTGGACAATAATGTCAACAAGCACCTTAGAAATGTGCATTATACCCTTGGGGATGGTAGATTAATTCACTGATGAAAGATACATCTTGGGAGAGTTATAGTGAGAAAAACAACTGCTCACAGTCTGGGATTGGAAGATCACTAGATTCACAGATTACATCAGAATTGTAGATTATCGCAATGCCACTGCCCAATTTTCCAATGCAGATATGTCTCTTAATACGATAACATGCTGTTAAGACCATTACCACTTAGGGGTAGGCTTGGATCAAAGCCAAGTCCCTGCAAGAAATAACACATCCAGGCACCATTTGTCTAAAAATTAAAAATGCCCCATTAAGGGGCCGATTCCGATTTGGGCCGGAAATCTCTCCGACCGAGCCGGACCCGGAGAGATTTCCGACCGAATCGGACCCGTGCAGCCCGACCGAACGAGTACGATGCGTCCGTATGCTATCGTACTCGAGTCGGTCGGACTCCCATTGAAGTCAATGGGAGCCGGTCGTACAACGCGTATGCTGGCTCCCATTGCCTCAATGGGTGCGAGGCAAACAAGGGCGCCCCCTACAGCGTGTACGCGGCGAAGCGACTCGCGCCGTACACGCACAGGTAGGGGGGACCTATGGGTCCCCCCTGTGTGCGACTCGCGCGGCTACGCGTACAGGGGGGTCCGACATGGACCCCCGAAGCACAGCTCCAACTGCTCTTTCGAGCCGGGCGGCGTGTGTCGGTCGGACTGCTCGCGGCGCGCATCGTACTTACCCGGCCGGGGAACGTCTCCATTGCGCGGTGCGAGTCGTGTCCTAGCGAGTCGGTCGGTGCGGTTTGACCCGGGAACGTGTCGGTCGGAGCGGTTGGGACGCCCGAACGAGTGGGTCGGCGATTTCGCATCGTACTCGCTCGTCCGGATGCACATACGAATCGGTCGGGAAATAGGGCTCCGAATCGGATCCGGTTAAGCCGAATCCGATTCGGAGCCCTACCGGCCGAGATCGGAATCGGCCCCTCAGTGTGGGAAAGGAGCTACAATTTAAACTACAGAGATAAAAAGTGTTATTACTTTCACTAGTTTGGCCACTGCAACTGTTAGGAAATTCATAGGAAGAGGCCTCCTTGCTGCAGAGATTTGGGGTGAAAATGAACAGACAATGCTGACATTTAACAACCTATGCCGCAACATCCATAGTATGAAAACAGTGGACAGTAGGAGCTACCCTACAAAACTGAAGCAACTCCAAAGGATAACAGCGGGGCTGAGATGAAGTTTGGATAAGGTCCCTGGCCCTTGCACTGTCCAGGTGCAGATGGGCACAAACTGGCTTGCCTTTGGTGCACCTTTGACGTGTCTGTGCATAGTCTTTCACTATATGGGCATGAAGTGAGGTGAAAATGAAATATCTGACCACCTAAAGCCCTCTTTCCCCAAAATGATGCCTCCAGTTGGCACAGGCAAGATGGCAGCCAATAAAACCCTGATTGAACCTCTGGAATAGAACGCGGATCAAGGCAACTCTGCAATAAACACAAATATTAAAAAGGCCCTATAGTTAAAATCAGCACTAAACCAATAAACTTAAAAAAATTAAAGTGTAGCATGCAATCAGTGCATGGCAGTACTAATGCAGAGGTTGATATTCTTAAGGGGGAGGTCTGTGTTTGTGTCTGGTAAAATCTCTGTGAAGTCTCTGTTTTTCAGTGTTGGTCTGTTAGTAAGTAGGAAAACGCAAGAAAAAGTAGGGGTGGGTGTGCAGCGGACCCGCATGGATTCGCAGTCTATCAATGGCATCTCTTGTATGTACATGGATTGTAATTACTTTTTGAAGATCACCTCTTTCCTTCCTCCAACCTTTCCTTGTTGGGGAGGTGCATGGATTTGATATCCAGATGAGGTTATCAAATGGGCAACTTGTCAAGTTTCTGTTACTTATGGAGATCTTTGCCAGCTAAGAGTGTCATCCCAGATGTTGTTAAGCGTGGTGGGGTCAAATTAACCTCTTTTTAGCAATAGAGTCATTATTGCCTTTTTAAGAGGATCTTTTATAACACTGGTTGATAAAAAAAGATCAAGTCTTTCTCAGATTTTTCAATGGTGAGGGCTCATAGCACACTCCTGCCCACATTTTTAATGGTTATTCAAAAAGTCCCCTGTTTACTCTCTAAATAAGGGCTTATTTTTACAAAATAATACTGGATACAATCAAATTCATTCTTCATGGTTGTACTTTTGGATATCGAGCCCAAGAATATCAACATACAAGAATATTGGGGACAGCACATTGAGTGACAAAATATCGTAAGGTAAGTATATATAGGGAAGTATAGATTTCCTATACCTATCTCCACATCTACGTACCGCGAAGATACATGTCACCAAGGTACATGTGGAGTTAGGTATAGAAAATCTATACTTACTTAGTTTTCAATATTGTGGATTCTATATTTTGTCCACAATATTTGCATGCCTCGATATTCTGGATTTGATATTTGGGGTGCACACCCATATTCTTCTTGTGCTCTATACCTTACTGACCAAAGTGACATTTCACACAAGACCTCAGAGAATTGAATGGCTTAATTGAGAATGTATGCTATCTTGTTTTTTAATGGTCTGGTTTGACATTCCATCTGTTGCTAGACAATTATGTGAAACACACAAGAAGAGGGGCTTTGACTCCACCCACATGTTGGGAGCCAGGAGTAAATGTTTTGATTGGGCAGAAATTGTGTGCTTACACAAAAAAGTGCTTGCCCTTTGCACAGCAATGATCATTTTGTTTATGTATTCAATTGACTGAGCTTTAACATGATATTGTAATGCAATTGAAGAGTCTTAGATAACTAGATCATTTATGGTGTGTTTCTCTGTAAGCAGCACTGATAAGAAGAAGAAAGTCACTAACATACATGGATTTTTAAGACTGGCTTTACACTGCAACTGTCACCTAACCTATGTGATCAACAAAAAAAAGCTTTCAGAGTCCTACCGAGAGAGGTGCTTAGGCTCCATTACCATGTTGCTTCCCCTGAGTTCAGGATTTGAATGGGCCGAATTTGTGTGTTCCACTAAAAAGACTTCATGTATTGCACTTTTTGGCATGTGGCAAAGTTTATACTCGATGCAGCAGGACTGAGTTGGTTAAAGTGGCAAGCAAATGATCATGACTATAGGCCACCTCTGATTATTATGAAATGATATGATTAAGGCACTAGGTCGGATGCATTTAGTGTGAAAAGCATGTGTTAGCATTGATAGGCATTTAGGTGTGAATTGTTATTACTCTAAATTAAAGCCTCCAAACAGGTATTTTGTTACATGGAATCTCAAAGATTAAGATAGTAGGAAAGGGTTTTGATGTAGGCCACCCACTCTTAAAAATACTGGGGAGCACTGTTCCCAATAACCTGCGCGCGTGGGCGCGCGCGCACCGAAGTCACCACAAGCGCGCAGTGTGCTGTATTTGGCGCGCACATCCCGCGAGACCGTTCGCGCCGCCGCTTTTAAAACGCGAGCGGCGCGAAAAACGGTAATTCCTGTGGCTGAGGGTTTTGGGAGGGTACAGCTGCGGGGCTGATTGTGGGCCTTTGAGTTAGTATTCATGTTAATTGCAGCCCGTGCGCTGCAATTAACATGAATACTAACTCAAAGGCCCACAATCAGCCCCGCAGCTGTGCCCTGTTAAGAAAAGAAAAACAGTGTCTCAAACACAACGTGTGCTTTAGCACACGCTGTGTTTGAGACTCTGCTTTTCATTTCTTAATTGTGCACAGCTGCGGGGCTGATTGTGGGCTTTTGAGTTAGTATTCATGTTAATTGCAGCGCCCGTGTGCGCTGCAGTTCACAAGAATACTATCTCAAAGGGTCACAATCAGCCCCGCAGCTGTGCACAATTAAGAAAAGAAAAGCAGAGTCTCAAACACAGCGTGTGCTAAAGCACACGTCGTGTTTAAGACTCTGCTTTTCTTTTGGGGCTCCCTGTTTTTTGGGAGAGGAGTTGCACTTGGGCTAAGGGAGTACGTAAGTAGTTTAATTTTAGCGCCCAACAAAATTCACAATGTAAAGCAATGGTAAATGTGGGTGTATGTCAGGGTAAGCTGAGGCCCAGAACAAATGGACATGCAGAATTCACCCACATGCACCATGTTTGTACTAGTTAATCAGCTCGTGGCTGACTACCTAAACTAGCAACAGAAAGGGGGGGTGAGTACTCACAAAGAGAGCGAGAGAGTCAGGCTGAGACAGCACGTCCGAGTGCCAGAGAAAGCAAGCCCCGGACACAGAAAGAGCATGCAAGCACCATGAGAAAAATGAGAATGCACAAGTCTCGAGAGAAAGCCAGAGTACGGGTGACCCAGACAGGGCATGGGCAAAAGAGAGATCATGGGCACGAAAGAGAACAGCAGCATGGGTTTCAGAAAGAGAAAAACTGAGAAAGAGAGTACATGGTTGCTACAGAGAGTGAAATGGCACAGGTGAAAGAACAGGAGCACTGGCACTGGAAAGCGATTACGAATCTATATTGATAACCTAAGTTCCCTAAAGTTTGCAGCAGTTCCTGAAACTGGTTATTACATCCCCTTCAACCCAGCCTGTTTTCTAAAGGTTGGAGCTGCTCACTATACTAGATTATATACTCTAATCGACCAAGCCTGCCCCAGCATCACACTTCTCTTTGCAAGGTTTTGAGCCTACTTTTATATTTTTCTGCATTAGTAATGAACATATTTTCACCACCAGCCGCCCGAGGAAAGCTTTTTTTTTTTAAATACTAAGTTGCAAACTGGTATATACACACTGCGAGTCCCCCTTCTCTTCGGCCTCGTGGCTCTCAGGCGCACAGACTCCCCTTGCTGGTAGGGGGTTACAGTGAAAGAAGAGTGGGTTTTACTATCAAAACAAATCTGAAAAAAAGGTACTTACACCCTGGTCATACACATGGTCATTTGCCTTGCCTTAGCCTTTCGTAAACATGCCCCACACATGACCAACCGCCCCCTGGCCCATGGCTTCTTACGTTCCTGGATCAGGAGTTTTGGACGTCGTCATCCAGGTGGGAGCTCCAGCAGTCTCGACCCCAGCTCCACAAATACTAACGAGAGCTTTTCGACTGAAAGTTTAAACTGTGCTGTACACGGCTAGAAGAAAATGTTATTCTGTGAAAAAACAGGTTTGGTTCTAGGTGTACAGCTGCTCCACATCCCAAAGTTACCATCAGCTGCACGAGTCCCCAATCACCACCCACTCACCCTCCCACTGTGTGATCTGCTCAGTTAGAAGGCACTTCACTCTGCCTGCATTAGTGCTCAGTTAAGGAGCGGCTGCTGCACAGCATAAGTATATGGGTAACCCACCTTTATTCCGAGCTAAGAACAAAACAAGTATTAGACCTATGAAAATGGGCCAAGGCACTACAAAGCAATATGTTCTAAGAATACTACATTCTATACACAGCTACTCTTAATTAAAAAAAAAAAAAAAAACGTGGGACATCTACATGAAACCACATTTGGTGGCACGGACATTCCCCAAATCTAGTCCTAAAGAATGAACGTCTGATCCAACTAATGGTAAGGCAAACAGGGATACCAAACACTTGTTTCACCCAATGACATAAGCTTTATTTACAAATAAACAGTAAAAAAAAAAAAAGTCACTCACTCATTTCAACATCGGTTGTGCCTCATCTATTAAAGGAGTTTTGTGGCAGCGTGGAAAGGCCCAGGAATGTCTTCCACAAACACCCTCCTTTACAGGACAAACACTCCTCAAGCTGCCAGCATAAAACAATAATTCAATTGTAGAGAACAGTTGTTCATGCTATTGCTAACAACTTATGGAAAGTGATATTCATTTTGCGAACAGTTCAGATCGGAGGACAGTCAACACCGAGCCATTAGGTTTTCAATTAACTAAACTCCTCTAACAAGCCAAAGGCTATCATTTTGTGGAGGACAGCTTCCCTACTGCAGCTTAGTAAGGGAGGAGGTGAGGTTGCTAGGTTCTCTTTATTTTTTTTAAACACATTAACTGCGTTTTGTCCACATTCATTTAACACATCGGAAAAGTTGTAGTTGTGATAACTCATGGCTTGGCGAATGCGGGGACCTTTCTGGCACTCCCTTTGCAGATTCAAGTAGGCAGGCATAGATACACTAAACCTTTGTGAATAAAACAAGGCGCCAGATTGTTCCGTTTGTATAGAATACTCTGCCAGCAGATTTCAACACAGCATCTTGCATCGCTTTACATGAATAGAGCACAAATTCACAACGCTGTCCCTGCCATCACCGTTTCTAAAGGTGGGCAAAAAATTCTGCTTCACAGAGCCTGGTGGACACCACAGATAGATACAGCAACTTAAAGGTGGATGAAGTCATGGAATTGTGAAACATAAGGGCAGGATATTGGTTGGAAGGCTTAGATTGGTGATGCATGGCATTTTAAGAAAAGTCAACTTGTCTCCCATCTTGGACACTTCACAGCCAGAACTAAGTTCTAAATGGTCTTTGCAGACAGAAGTGGCTAATATTGTGAAAACCTGAAATAAAAATTCAAAAAATAAAACAAAGAATTGTGCGGTAATTGGGGAAGCATCAGGCCTATAATATGTTCAGCTGCAGCAGTGACTGGCTTCATGGGCAGTTTGCTATTGCGGTCTTATTGCAACAACTGGGCAACAAAGGCGGGGATGGATGTTATTACAGAAAGTGAGTGATGCCACCATCTACATGCCACACTTACTAAAGCCAAAAAGGATCCATAAATAAGTGAACAAGAAGCACACACTCCATCCATGCAAGGTAAATGCCTAACCCCAAAGCGTACAAAGAAGGGAAGGGACAGACTGCTTGGCCACAGCGCCGGCTCTGTGAAGCAGAATTTTCAGCACAGACCTCATCACTGTACCCTACCCAGCAGTTATTAAATATAATAGATTGATCAATCCAAATAACTGACTAACATAGCCACCACTCAAATTACTTTCATATTTCACTATACTAATTCAAAATTAATCCTTATGGGTTCCAGAGTAGCGTGCTACTCGCCAAAAAAAGCGCTTCAAAACCCCATCAGGGGTAGCAAGCGCTATATAAATACAAACCTCTTTCCCTCTTCTATCCCGCCACCTACCCTTCTCTTTCCAAATAACTGAATAACATATCCACCACTCGAATTTCTTCATATTTCACTATACTAATTTTCAACACTAATACTTTATGGGTTCCGGAGTAGCGTGCTACTTGCCAGAAAAGCGCTTCAACACCCATCAGGGGTAACAGGTGCTATATGAATGCAAACCCTTCTTCCCCTTCTATCCCTCCGCTATCCTTCTCACTCCAAATAACTGACTAATATGTGTGGAAATGCAGTCCTTTCAGTTTTTTAAGCAAAAGTTTGGAGGGATATTTGGCGCTGCACACACGCGCGGTCTGGTTCCTGGCGCACATAGCCATGGCTGCAGCGCACAGAGACCCTACACTGCCGCACACAGAGGAAAAAAATTAGAGGGAACATTGCTGGGGAGGGTTTCATTGTGAGGATTCTTGTTAGGCCCTGTTGAGAGGAGTTGTATATTGTTTTGCAAGGTGTATTTTAATGCATATTTCTAATACTATAACTGTACATATGATGGTTGCCAGTTTATGTGCACTTGAATAGATCGGTGTTGGGTAAAGTGTAAAGACAATGTTAAAGGGTAAAGGCTTCATAATGTCGTTGGGAAAAGCATGCCAAATTTGATTGGTTTGATCGGTTGATTATGAAACCGTATGACAAACCCATAAAGCCTGATCTACTTATTGGGAAAAGCATGCATTAAAGATAGTAGGCGTTTTTAAGGATGGGTCGTTATTACACTGTGCTAAAGTCTTCTGGCAGGCAATTTGTTATATGGAACAGCTTACTGTAGAAAGCAAGGGTGGGCTCTTATCTTAGCAGCCTGCATCGAGGCTTCACAAAGAGGATATGGACCCAAACTCTTAACGCCTAACCTTTCTTACTCATGACTTTTAAAACACCAATGACGACTGATTAGGCCCCGGGAAGGGGGTCTCAATTAGCAGTTTTGATTGGTAGATACTGCTGAACTCCGAGAGAGAAGCTGTTGAACCTTAAACACAAAAGGTAACACTGGTGACTTTCGTACTATTATCTAAGATAGGACTTCCTCTCTGGAACAACCTCCCAAAACATAGTCATGCTATTTACCTGCAATCAGATTGCTCTTGTGTGAAACTCTTCATTTGGGGATTGGAACGTCTTACAACCTCTCCGGGAACAGTAGAGCCTTTCTGCAGTATTGGATCACTTGGATCCTTTCTTTATAGAAGGGATTCCTCTCAGCACGGATTTCTCTCAGTAATCACTTAAAATATGCATACAATGTTATTTCGACAAACTTAACACAACATGACATTACACAGTTTACCATTACTCATTAAGTATATAATTCACACTTACAGTAATGTGACGTGACTCTATCCTGAATCAGAGTTTTTTAGTTTTCATTTCAATTGATGGTGTTTCCTCACATCATGAATGAGCACAGACAATAAGTCACTATTTCTTTGATTCTTGGCTCTGAAACTTTTGCAGATGATCTGTATCAAATCTCAACCTTTCTAAATCAGATGCAAAGATATTATATTTCTTGATACTCGTCACACAATATTTGTGCATAGCTATGCTTTAAATTATCATTTGAAAGTTGTACCTTGTGCCGTGATGTTTGCCAAATGTTAAAATTCTTCTAGCCTTTTCCTTTTCTTAGTTTCAGAGATTGATTGGATGGAAGAAGACATGAAGCCGAAAGCGAGGAAGTTCCAGGCATGCCCAAGAAGTCAATTCAGGTAAACGGGCCCACGTGGAGATCCTTCTGCGATGAGAACTTTGAGGCAAAGCATGTGCTGGAACAGGGCTGCAGTTTAGAGGTGGTCGCCAAGATTTGCCGAAATCTTGAGAGAATTCTGGAAATCTCATTGCATGGCCCTGAGTTCCATTGTGCAAATCCTGGGTGGCCAAGATACATTATTAACTACAGTTCACACATTACTCTTGCACACTTAACTCTTGATGAAACATTATTCCCTTAAGTTGATGGTGCAGCCAAACCCAAGGTGTTCCCAGGCATGTTAAGTAATAAGGCTAGTGCAGTGGGCATGGTAAACCATGATAAATGGTTATAGTTTTAGTGATCTACCTGAACAAACTATGGGGATAGAAGTTGCACATTACAATAATGCTTACTAGACTCTCTTAGGAAAAAGACGATTTTGCTTTGCCAACTGTAATTTTGCATACATTTTTACTTTTATGACTGAATGCCAAATGGTTGCCTTAGGGATTTGATCAGTACAATGGGCTTAAATTGGTTATGGTGACAAGGCAATAATAAAGGCTATATGCCTGATTGTTTATTATGAAACATTACGATAAAGGCAGCAAGCCTGACATTTTGATTGTGAAAAGCACATGTTAAGTCAGCAGGCCTTTAAGGGTGGATTATTATTATATTCAACTCAACCCCACAGATCCTTTTTTTTTTTTAGATGGAATCGCATAGATGACCGTAGTAAGCGAGGGTTTTGGTGTTGGTTACCCACCTGACATACCATAAGTATACAGGATTTGCACTGTGATAACCTTTGTTAAGTCCTGCTAGGAGAGATACCATTTTGCTTTCCCAACTGTAATTTTGTCTACATTTGCAATTTTATAACTGTTTGTCTGATGGCTGCCTTATGGGAAAGCTTATATTCAGTACAGTGGCCTGATATGGAGACAAGCCAATGATAATAGCTGTAAGCTCGATTGATGTGCAGGGAAATGTTATGCCCGATGACATCGGTCTTGCCTGTTTAATGTGAAAAGTTATTACTAAGACAGTAGGCCTAGCTCATTTATAGTAAAAAGCATATGGTAAAGTCAGTAAGCCTCTAACAGTTGATTGTTGTCACATTATGTTACAGGCTGAAGAAAAGTATTTGGTTACATGTAATCTCACAGATTACCACATTAACAATGTTTATGGGGTTGTTCAACCACTCCATCAAACTGTGGAAGAAGAATTTCACTGTGTTGATTCATTTTTAGGCCCCGATTGAAAGGGGTGTATATTGTTCGGCCACAGTAATTTTGTACATATTTTTAATTTTACAAATGTATTCCTGATGGTTGCCAGCATCTGCATACTTCTGTAGGCCTGGCTTGCAAATAGTGCCAACTATATGTTAAGAGTAGAGGCGTTCTAAGTTCGGAGGTAAAAGTTATGTTGGATTTCTTAGGTGTGATCTGTTTATAATGAGAAGGTATGATAAAGCAAGTAGGCCTTAATTATTGTAAAAAGCATGTGTTAAAGGCAAACAGCCTTTAACAGTAGATTGTTATTACACTGTGCTAATGTCTATAGGCAGGCATTTTGTTACATGGATTCTTGCAGATTACTGTAGTAGTCAAGGGTTTTGGTGCTAGAGACCGACCTGAACACACAATGGGAATAGATAATTTGCACTATGGTAATCCTCATTGGGCTCTATCAATAGGGATTTTGTATTGTTTTGACAGCTGTGTTTTGTACATATTTTACAATTTCATTGCTGTACCTGATAGTTGCCTTGTGGAATGGCTTATGAACCAACACAGTAGGTCTGAGATGTTTATGGTGACAAGCCAATGATAAAGGCTATAAGCGTAATTGCTTACAATGAAAAGTTATGATAAAACAGTCGGTCTGATAAAAGAATATGTTAAAGTTAATAGGCATTGAAGGGTAGATTGTTATTACTCTGTATTAAAGCCTACAGATAGGTATTTTGTTACATGGAATCTCATAGATTGCCATAGTAGGCAAGCATTTTGGTGCTGGTTTCGGCCTCTGACCAACCGGGTATACAGAACATTTGCACTGTCAGAATTCTTGTTAGGCCTTCTTAGAAGAGATATCATTTTGTTTTGCCAACCGTAATTTTGTATACTATGTAATTTTATAACTGTATGCCTGATGGTTGCCTTGTGGAAAAGCTTATGCTTAGTGCAAGAGGTCTCAGTTGGTAATGGTGATAAATCATTGATAATAGCTACAGGCCTGATTGGTTCTCTAGGAAACAATATTTCTGTTGCCATAGGTGTGATCTGTTTATTATGAAATATTATGATAAACACATTTGGATTGACATATTGATTGTGAAAAGCATAATTTAAAATCAACAGACATTTAAGGGTGGATTGTTATTTCTCTTTCGGCTTTAATACAGAGATTTTGATTACATGAAATGCCAAATTACCTTTGTAGATTTTGTTGTTGGTTACTGCCTCAGACAAATCATAGGGGGGACAAAATTTGCATTGTAATAAATATGGCTAGAGTCTCTTCTTAGATGTCTGCTGGAATCTTGTAAGAAAAAAAATAATACATACATTCTTATATATAAATATATATCCATAGAGATATGAAAAGGTCCTTTGGCTCCACTCTCTTCTGCTATTAATCTGTCTAAGTGTCATTTACACTCTGGTTCCATTGATGACTGCCAACTGCATGGGGTAATGGTTTAGTCTGCTTCAGTCATTTGCTCTTTTGCTCTGTGATTGATGGCATTTTATGACCACGTGTGTACATTCACCAAACAATTGGTGCACTTCAGTATATTGCCTGATGGTGCTCGTACTTTAGTTTAGATTTTATTTCTTTTTAATGTTTCTTTAGAGGATACTGCAGCTCTCCAGGCAGTGCTAACGATTTGCTTGCTTGCCACTCATTTCATCTGCAGTGCACCGCAGCACACCGCATTCCATGTGACCACTTTCTCTAAACCAGGAGATCATTATGGAATGTTGGCTCTAAATGTGGCGGCCATGCTTGAACTTTAAAACAATGGTAGACTATATACAATATCTTTGCAGAATGGACACCTGCTGCCATGTTTAGTTTTGTTATTGCAAATATATGCATGATGTACTTAGAAGACAACATGTTTTCTTTTTCTACTTGATTTCTACTTAATTTATCTTGCTTATGTTTTTGAGTTGTGTGCGTTTTATTGTGGTTGTGTCGGAGGATGAATAGGAAGATAAGTCAGTGGATTGATGAATAGATGCATGAGTGCAAAGATGAGTGACAGAATGTGTGCATGATAACTTATTGAGTTACTACACCCATCAGTGACACAAAAGACACTTGGGTATTGGTGTTGAGCGTGATGCCCAGAAAATATTTCCACATTTTTGAAGTGCCCTGCAAGTAAATGCAGTTCATGCCAAAAAAATGTTAGATAGGTGAAGGAACATATACAAACCAGTCAAAGTTGTGGCCTTAGATGCGCATGAGCTTTGGTTTTGAGAGAGGTCAGGACTTGATGGCTCTTCTGAATCACAAATGACTGATTTCTCTGATTTTCTTGGCCAAAATTGTTCCATAATTTGCATGTTTGTACTGTGAAGCACTTATCTACTATTTTGATTTTATGGTAGCTATTAATTATCAGCATTTGGGGCATTCCTGATATTAGATTTCTTACATGGTTGTATAGCCTGTGTTATGATTGTATATAGCTATTCTTTAGTCAGTGGAAAGCAAGGTGTACAACGCAAAGAGCTTTGAAAGATATTCTTTTGACCACTGGCAACCAGTGTAGTGGTTTGAGAACAGGGCAATGTGGTCCTGTATGGTTATGTCGAGGACTTGCCTAGCTGCATCATTCTGTATTCTTTGTAGTTGTGGCAAGAACATACGAGGGTGCCTTCAACTCTAATAAAAGTAAGAAAAATCCCCCTCCATCACATAGTTTGGTAGTGAAGACTAGCCATAACTGGAGTGTAGAAAGTCCCTAACCACCCTGGACTCTGTTGCACTGTTGCTACACTCCTGAGTTTTTTCAACGGACTGTACTGAGAATCGGATGTAGAGTCCATTTTGATAATACAGGCTTGATATCACTTGTGCAAGCATTGGGTGTATTTTATTTGAGCCCTACTTGAGGATTCTTATCATGAAAAAGTCTCTCCTCGCTTTCTTCACTTGGGTTTGAAAGGAGAGGTTAAAGTTCATAATCACTGCAACATTTTTCACTACGATGTTACCTACTTATGTACATAAACAATGTTTGTCATTTTTAATTTTCACCCTTTTACAATTCCCATGTGCTAATCCCATAATAATTCTTATTATAGTCCTAATGCATAGATTCTGCACTAGGATAGAGACTAATAAACTCATAACTACTAAACTCTTTTGTGAGTGTTCACTTATTTCAGCTGAGGAAGGAGTTGTACCTAAATATTCCCCAGTTATGTGACTGTGTGAGGTTCTGTTGCTTCCCCAAACATTCTTATTGGATAAATACAGCCCAAGAGTGGGTTTGTTATATATTGGAAAAAGTACCACCTGCCGTACATTATAAGGATATTGCCTATCACCAAGGAGGTCCGTGACCATATAGAGGTTTATAATCGTTAAATCCTTAGTGTCTTGCTTTTTCATGTTCATTGCAGCCAACAATAAAAGCGAAACTGCACTGACAAATTAAACAAAGCAAAAAGCAGTTACCAATTTTCACAAAAGGATATTAGAATTAGTTTAATGTAAGCCAGGTTAAAAAAGATTCTGTGGCACAGATTGTGTTGAAACATGCAGGGATTCTATTTTACCTTCAGTAACCTATGGCGTGGAAAAAAAGACCATTATATGGCACTTTGTAAGGCAGATCTGACTACGGATCCCAACAGGATTTCTGATTTTTTACAAAAGATCACAATCCCTAAGATGTCTTCCACCCAAAATCTTATGGTACTGATTTTTAAATCAAGTGAAGCTTAAGACAGTTGTGAGAACGGGAAAGCGGTGGGCAATGACGGACTCCCTGGAGAACAGTATAAGATCATCTTTCCTGAGCTACAGGGTGTTCTGATTAAACTCCTTATTTCAATTTTAGAGGGGGGGTCTTGAGCCCTCTTTTTTTTCAGAGGCGATTGTTAATAATATTTTGAAAAAAGACAAACTAGCAGTTTTACCGGGTTCATTCTGCCGAATAAGTCTTTTGAACTCGGATTATAAGCTTTTCATGAAAATCATCGCAATCAGAGTCATGTCCGTAGCAGGTTCATCAATTCACCCTGCTCATAATGGGTTATTACTAAATAGATCAATGTCAGTTGATACTCAGTATTTGATTCAGGCAATTGACTTTTTACTAAGAATAAGCTTAATGCTGCTATCTAGATGTTTGATCCAGAAAAGGCCTCTGATTTGGTTAGCTGGCAGGCTCTTTTTCATATTTTGGTGGCCATTCAATTTTGGGATTTTGATTATGCTGAAGGACCTTTTTGCGAAAGCTTCAGCATCAATAATTATAAATTTTATAGAGGGGGGCAAAATTGGGATTACAAGGGGAACTAAGCTGGGGTGTCCCTTATCTCCGGTTTTGTTCGCTCTCTTGATCGAACCACTGGCTATTGCTGTCTGCAGGGATGATAACATCTATCCCCCTCTCCCTGGTATCTCTAAATTGAAACAAGGCAGATGATTTAGTGGTTTATCTGAAAGTAGAGAAGACTAACATTCTAAATTTACTTGATAAGATTACAAAGTTTACCCCAATTGGGGGATGTAAAATAATTCATGGAAAGACAGAAATTATTTTATTTGACACCTCCAGCGCTGACATTCCATCAGAGTTAGGTTATATGTACAAACCCTTACACCCAGTTCTTTATTTAGGCATCGATGGCACACCTAAATATGCAGATTTGTTTAAAATTAATTAGGCATCCACGCTTATCAAAGTTCGCAATCTTCTTCTTAAATGCTCTCCGCTCCCTATCTCAATCATTGGCAGAGCAACTTTAATTAAAATGTCAATTCTGCCTCTTTTCATTTTCTTATTTTCAAACGTCCTGATTAAAATTCCAAGGAAATTCTTTTCGGAATTTGATATGTTACTATGCAGGTTTATTTGGAATAATCATCTGCCTAGGCTGAGTCTCTCAAATCTTCAATTGGCTAAAGACATGGTGGCCTTGCACTGCCCAACCTGCGATTATACTATCTGGCAGGTCTTTTAGACACCCCTTCTCGAGTCAATGATCCATTTTCTGTCCCAGACTTTTGATCATTGTTTACTTAATGTTGAAGGACTCTGGTGTTGCTGTCCCAGTTTTTATAAGAATATTCCACTTAACAAAAATACGAGTATAAGGCGATCCAGGATTTAATATGGCATAAGAAACTTTAAAGAGAATTAAAAATTCCAGATTGTCCTGAATTCCTCACACCTCAAAGAATGTACTGGCTTTGGTTTAGTTCTTCAGTTGAGGAAGTGTCCCACTGGGAAAGCCTTGGCTTTCGTGAGGTTAATAATTTTAAATATAACGACACATGGTAGACGTGGGACCAATTGGTCTTGGCAGAGGACATCTCAGTGAAAAGCTTTGGTTTAGTTTCTTAAAAATCAAAAATCTGTTAATGATGTTTTCAGCATTCCTTTCAGGGCAGACTATAGGCATTTTATAAATGTTGTTTAAATGTAATTTGTAAGGTATTGGCAGCTGGTAAAGACAGATCCAACAGGGAGGTTATGTTGATCTGATTGCCAATCACATTCAGAAAATTAATAAAGAAGCTGGGCTCAGATTGATGGTTGCAGAGTGGGAGGAAGTGTTTCAGTTTAGTTATAAGTCATTCAGAGGCACTAATTTTAGACCCATGGAGCTTTTTTCTTGCTGCCTTCTTTATTATACTCCCAGGCTTTTGAGCAGCTTCTTCCCCACAGTTCGTAACTGTTGTTTTAGATGTCATCAGAAGGGAGAAGGAGACTGGCTCTACGTTGTCGTTTTATGCCATGCTCTTCACAATTGTTGGAACCAGCTGGCAGCCTTTTTGAGTTCTTTATTAAATAAGCCTTTTTGTGGAATCCTTTGCTATTTTATTTGGTCAAATTAGGCATGATTCTCAGCCGCGGCCGGCACAGGTAAGTGCGGTGGGGCGGGGCGCGGCAGGGGGAAGTGATAGACGGCGGAATAGGCATTATTTATTTATTTAATTATACCTATTCCGTCGTCTGTAGACTTCCCCCCCACTCCCACCCCTCCCCACCGCCCCCACTGTGCTTACCTGTGCCGGCCGCCACTGATGATTCTGGTTTATGCTATTTTCCATTATTTGAGTGCAGGCTCATTTTCATTGCGATGTCGGTTGCCCGTTCTTTGATTGTGCAACAATAGAACTCGACTGATATCCCTTCATGATTTTTCTGGCATAGTAAAATGATTAGAGTTACATTTTTGGAATATGTAAATGGGTCAATTTGGATTTTGCTTGAGTAAGTTCTTCAGAACAGCAGCTTGCTTTGGTTTGTTTGTGTAATTCTGTAGGATCCCGCTGCTTGTGTATCTGCATTTGTATTGCCATTTAAACTCATGTATTCTTATATGGTCTTTTTTGCTGCCAATAGAAAAAGGAAAACAAATAATATGTTGAAATAAATATCTCCTTTCTGCCGATCACCTTTTCTTTTTAGAAAAATATATCAGCAGAAAGAAAGACAGGTTTCTTAGTTTAAACTGCAGATGTAATTATGCTCCTTGACTTGCCTTTCACTTTCGCTGCTACCTCTGGCAGCATGCATTGAGACATCAGAACTCAACTGTAATAACTTGTTACAGTTGAGCAGCTATGCCATTTCGTTTTTACAAGTGACTAGGGACTTCATAGCGAGAACGCCCAGAACATAAGCAGCTGCTATTTGTGGCACTTGTGCTTCTTGCACTATTTTTAACTGCCAAACGAGTCCTCGACTCCAAAATGGACGTGAGAATGCATTTCGCACTAAAATGTAACACTATATGCCAGTTTTGTATGTCATGTAATTGCACAAACTTTCACATAATTTTTCAGAAATTTCACATAAATAGGCAAAATATGCAATTTTAGCACACCCCTACTTTTCAGGCTATGAATGTTTCGAGCGACCCACACACAAAACGAATTTCTCAGATTACAGCATGAATGAGAAGGAACTAAAGCATGAAATAGGGCTGAAAATATTTTAAAATGCTCTGATTTTGCAAGTCAATCATATAAAGTGTATGATTTGAGAGGTAAACAAAATGGTCTGGGAAATAAAGCATATCAATGCAAAATTGAATTCTCTGGTGTTGACACAATTGCAGCAGGCCAAGCTCTAGTAATTTGTAAAAAGAAATCAAAGCTTTAGTTACCTGAAATTAGGAAACATGCTAGAACCAAAACACAATTTGCCAAGGTCTGCTATTAATAAATTGAGCGTTCAAGTTTGTTGATGATGACAAAGAATGATAAAATCTATCTATCTATCTATCTATCTATCTATCTATCTATCTATCTATCTATCTATCTATCTATCTGCCTGCCTGTCTGTCTGTCTCCCTCCCACTATCTCTCTGTTTCCCCTTTCTAACTGCTCTCTCTTTACTCGTTTCCCCCTCTCTCTTACTTTCTCTGCTCGTCTGTTTTATGGTTATGACAATCTATTTTCTCTCATTTTTAGTGTAAATAAAACCTGCCCTTATTTCTCCAGGCACACTTGATTGACTAAATAAAGCTATGACTCGGTTTTATTAAATTGCTCGCTCTTGCAACTTTCTGAAGCTAATTTCACTTTTACCTCTTCCCACACAAATGGATGAGTCATGTAAGTAGGCTACAACAGTTCATTGATTTTTACAGTTTTTCTCACTGTCTTTTTGACAATTAGATTTTTTTTTATCTGACTTCTGACACTTGCTGTTTCTTGGTAACAAATAGCTTTTGAAAGAAGTCAGCCATCTATTAACCTTATGATTTTCTGTCATTTGACAAAACTGAACAGTCGTGTTTGAAAACCGCCCGCTGCTATATCGGACACCTCAAGGTACGTCCCCCACCAAGGGAAACTTAAAAATGTGTTTACTTTTTTCTTGTTCCAGTGTAAATTCTACAAATACATCATGACACATATGAGAAAGGACCTCATCAAAACATCTTCAAACTATGCAGCACAGACTTACTTCTGAGTAGATTTTTTAATTTTTGGACAATCACAAAATCACAGTTGTTGTCCCAGGAGCAGGGATGATTGAAGATAAGAAGGGGTCTATTTGGAATTGATATTTGGGAGGGCCCCTCATTATATCCAGAAGCGAATGATGCCCACACCTACAGCATCAAGCTGCTTTGATACCTTTTAAGCCATTTTCTTCGGAATGAACTGGGGGCTGTATGGTGCTACTAGATACTGATAGATAGCTCCTCCACTCTTTTCATTCTAATATCGCACTTTGAATCCTTTTCACTCTTCATTCTCTCCTTATTCTTACTGTTATAATATATGCATTATACTCCTTTCTTCTTTGTCACTCTTCTTTCCCCTTGCTCACTCTCTTTCACGCTTCTCCCTATAATTACCTCATAGCTTCTTTCGCTCTCTTCAGTCATATTCAACACTATGTACTATTTTCTTTTCACTTCTTCCCCTCGGTCTCTCTCTCTGTTTCTCTCTCCATGTCCACATCTCTATAAATATCGTTATGTCACTGTAATTTGATCTTTCAAAATTCCCCTCCCATGCCACACTCTTTTCATCCCTGTCACTATGTATCTCTTACTATCATATCTTTTTAGCCACTTGATCGCTGTCATGTTATTTCCTTAATCCTGTAACAACTTCCTTTGTGTTTTTTTCTCGCTCATAATACAAACCTACATGTGATCGGCAAAATATTTCTGAATTCCACTCCATATACTAATAACCATTGGCAGTCTTTTCACAAAACACATATCTTCACCACTGGCCTGCTTGATCATGGAGAGGTGAGACTCAGTGGCGGCTGGCAGGGAAAGGGGGTGGCGGGCAGGGGAAGGATGGAAGGGGAAGAAGGGGGTCAAAAAACAAACTTAAAAAAAACACTTACCTTTTCATGGCTGCCATCTCTCTGTCGTTGCTCCTCTTCCTTGTGAGTCCCGGAAGCAGGAAGCATACAGGCTCCCTGTTGGACTTGGCCCTTATTGTCCTAAAATCTTTCGCTTTTCCCCCCTAGCCTTTTTACCATGTGTGAAATAATACCTACTGCACAATAGCGTGCGCAGATTTATTTGTACTGTTGTAAAGCAATGTTACTTTTAAAATGGACGTCATTTCTGTCTGCTTGTGCCGCCTGCCTGAGGTGGGTTGCCGGTCTAGTTGTCTGTCACCCAGCCCCAGCTTTTGGAGGGAAGTCTGGCAGACAGGGTGCTCTGCACCTCCCCTAAACCAGTTGGGACCGGTTTCCCAGGGAACCTTCCAGAAGCTTCCAGCCCTTTCTGGTAGGTGGGGTGAGGGGGCTGTGCCTCCATGTGCTCAGACTGAGCGTGGACTTGATTGAGAGGGGACACTCTGCCAGGAGGTACCGCCACATTGGGCCTGTGTGCTGGCCCCTGTGCCCATCTGCACCCCTCCGCTGTCCACAGGGCCAGTGAGAACCCTTTACTGGAGTGAAGACTGCTGTGTCAGGAGGAGTGCCACTTTATGGGAGATGACTGCTTCTAGGAGCTGCTGTCCTGTTCTGATGAGTACCCACTGCCTGCTGATCTTGCCCAGTATTGCCTGCCTGCTCTCCTGTCGTCCTAAGCCCAGCACCTGGTGAGCGCTATATCTTACTGCCCAGGAGGTAAGGAGCTGACGCCTGCAGCGCTGTGCTGTCTAAGCGCTATATTCAAGGTGCCAGGGGAAGAGGAGCTGGTGCCTGCAGCGCTGTGCTGTGCTGTCTAAGCGCTATATTTCAATTACCCCGCGGTGGTGAGTGGGGCTCAGTCATCCCGTGGTTGGGGGGTGTGTCGGGGCACATTGCCGGTGCCCGCCCCCGGTGCCAGTATTCTTTTGGGGGCATTGGATTACCCAGGAGAACAGAGAGAGGAGTGAGAGACCCTCCTGCCCTAGCGCTTTGCGCACCTTTGTTTTCGCTGCCCTGACTTTGCGTGACGTAGGGCTTCTGAGCCCCTGAGAGAGGCCAGTTGGCCTGGGCCCAGTTTCAGAGTGTTGTGCCCCCGATTGGAGCGACCGGGGTTTATGCTGGCGAGGCCTATTGCCCCAAGTGATTTATTGCAGAATAGGGTTGTGCGATGCATTTGTACCTAGGATGATACCTAATGCTTTTCCCTCAAGTTTGCTGTGCTGATTTTAGGCCTATTGTGTTCTAAGGGGGCGCCCTGCCAAGGTTATGGGAAGGCCTCATGTGCCATACCTCATGCGGCTAATGTGGCTTATGCCCCCCTGGTAGTATGGTTAAGCATAAGGTGCTATTGAGATGCCCCCTGGGTTTATGCTAATGGGAGTGATGCCTAATGATAACGCCTAATGCTCCTACACTGAGGATGATGCCCACTGCTGATGTATGCCTTCATGCGCATAGTGTGTTTATATGCCTGACCGGATGTTTTCATTCTAGGCTTCATGTGTATGCCCGATGCTGTTGGCGTTCCGCCTAATGTTCATGCCCACAAGGATGCCTAATGCATGTGATTATGCCTATTGTGCATGTTTAATGCTTTCATGCCAACGTGGTTCAGGCTCATGCTTGCAGGCTACGGCAATGGTGCTTTATTCGTATGTCTAATGCTCACATGATTTGTGCTAATGTGCCCAATGCTTTTTCCTAGGGTGTACATTGCTGATGGTTATGCACCAATGATACTTTAGGCGTAGGTTACTCCTGATGCTAAACTTGAGTGGGGGCCTGATGTGATGCATAAAGTGTTGTTTAGATGCCCCAGGTTTATGCCTTCATGTTAAGGAGGATTGTGCGCCTAATATTGTTGCTTATGGACTTTCATTTATTCCTGTGCTTATGTTGGTTCTGGCAGCGGCCCGATTGGCGCTGCACTGTAAATAGTCCCCACTGTTTATATCTACCGGGTGCCGGTTGGCGCCGTGTTGACTACTGTGGTTACCACCTGCTATGCTGTTGCATAATACAAATGTTATTTTTCTTACTCAAACTGGTGTGGTCTCCTTTTTGTAGTGTGCCTGGTGTGTCGCCTGTGTGTGCTGCGCGGATGCTTTACACAATGCTCCTGGTTTAGCCTTCCCGCTCCACACCACGCTACCCCGTTTCCAACATTGGTGCTCAGCGGTGGGATAGGACTTGTGTTTGCGCAGTACCACAGCGACAACGGGTTGCACTGCAAACTGAGCAGTTGAAATAATCACAGATTTGGGGATTATTTTGTTTGATTACCTTTCCTCCTAAAAGGGTCACTGTGGAATTGTGTTTCCCTGTTTACTGTATCTGTGTATCTCGGTCCAAGATGGGGCTAACTTATGATGAGGTGCTGCAACTTTGGGAGTACTACTGAGGAGGAGGTAATGAATTTCTGCAGAGAACAGGGTGATACCGAGTAGAAGGTGACTTCCGCAGAAAATTATTCCTCTATGAGGCCCTAAAAGGGGGAGACACCTTAGAGCCCTGTGGGGACCTTTCCGATTACCCCTCCGCATATTTAAGTGATGGATTTGGTAGAGACCGTGAGGAGGACTCTGAGCAGTGAGGGTGCCCAGTCCATAACGCCTGGAGGGTGGCTGACGATCTCGAGGAGGAAGAGGATGTTAGGGCAGAGACACCGGTAGCGAATGAGGACACCATAGAGAGGGAGTCCCGTGCTGGGTCCAGCCCCAGGGGCACTGCCCCACCCCTTTCCCTGTCCCCAGAAGAGTGGGTAGATAGGAGGGAAGAAAGGGAGCATCAGCTGGCGCTGGAAAGGCTCAGAGTGGAGCTAGCGCAGCTGAGAGTTGAAGAGAAGAGGCTAGAGACCGAGAGGGTCCTAGCACAGGAGAGAATGGCTGAGGCGGAGAGAGCCTTCGCCAGGGAGAGACTAGCTCAGG
Organism: Calotriton arnoldi; assembly: GCA_963921515.1. NCBI lineage: Eukaryota > Metazoa > Chordata > Amphibia > Caudata > Salamandridae > Calotriton > Calotriton arnoldi. The sequence continues at coordinate 1,068,594 of CAWUFW010003664.1, read as the reverse complement.
GGGGTAGGTTGTCCCCTGAGAGTGGTTTCTGTGGTCTGGATTCACCAGTGAGGGTGGGATCCAGTGGTGGCAGCGAGAGTTGAAGCCAGTGCAGGAAGTCCCACTCCCAGAGCCCGGAAGATGGTGCCTGATCCCCAGAAGGAGGGGGCAGGTTGGAGTTTAGGGGCGGCAAGAAACTGTCCCATCAGTCTTGGGGGAGTATGTGGACGTGTGTTGGACTGCACTGGAGGAGTGGATGGTGTGTGGCGTGGTGACAGATGGGGAAGAGCTGTTCCGCCTGATTATCAGGGAGCATGTGCTCAAGAGTTGTCTTCCCAGGTTGCGCCACCACCTGTTGCGGTGTGGGCTCTCCGACCCCAGGGAGCTTGCACGGGAGGCAGACCTTTGGGTGAGTGCCAGAGAGTCTGAGAGGGCAGTGGGGAGTGATCCTGAAGGGAGTGGTGCAGGGATCTCCCAACCCAGCGAGGTGGGAGAGGTGGAGAATAGCCCAGCTAGGTCCCAGGATAGGTGAGAGGGTTGTAGGGCCTCACATCCTATCTATAGGAAGGAGTGAGACGGGGAGGTGTCCCGAGGTGCCCCAACCGCAGTCTCAGGGCCTGGAGAGTTCCATAAGGGAACCCCAGGTTGGGAGCCTAGGCTGTCCCGATGGGCCATCCATGGAAGGGGATCCCCCAGTGTCAGGAGAACCCGGGGCATCTATAATCCGAGCTCCAGGGGTTCTGGGGTCTGCTCAGCCACAGGGTTTAGATCCTGGGCTGGGGTGCCAGGTTCAGGGGCTGCCTGACCTGGAGGGTGGGACACCTGTAATCAGGGTCCCTACCGGTTTGACTTCCAGGGGTACTTCTCCAGGTGGGAGGGTGCGGAACTCTGGAAGGGGATGCAGAGGGAGGAAGGACTCGCCTCTGGCACCGGCTCAGCCACAGGGCTTAAATCCTGGGTTGGGAGGCCAGGGACAGGTACTGCCTGACCTGGCGGGAGGGACGACTGTAAGCAGTGTCCCCCCGGAGTTGTCTTCCAGGGGTACTACTCCAGTTGGGAGGGGGAAGAACTCTGGGAGGGGGTGCAGAGGGAGGGAGGACTCACCTCTGGCACCGGTTCAACCTAAGGGTTTAGATCCTGGGTTGGGGGATCGGTTGCAGGGTCACGGCCCTGGACGAGTGAGGGAGTGGTGTTCTGAGGGTGCCCCGCATAGGAGGAGAGGGCGGAACCCCAGAAGGAGAGGTAGGGGGAGGAGAGCCTCGCCCCTGCCTTGTGGACAGTGTGAGAGTGTGGTCCCTAGGTGGGAAGACCAGTGGCAGTTTGGAACTGCACGGAGGAGAGGGAGAGTGGTCAAAGGGTACTACGGGCCTGAGGCTACTGCCCCCACTCTGTGAGACAGCCAGGGCCAGAGACATCTGGATGGCCTAGGGCCCGGTCCTGGCTGCAGCCAACTAGGGAGCACCAGTGGGGTGGCCTAGTTGGGTCAGGAGGAGTTGAGAGACGGAACCATCGGGTTCCAGAGTGGAGAAGAACCTGCGGGTGTTCCTGCAGTTGTGGGCCCGCGTCCAAGTTCTCTCACCCTAAGCAGGGAAGCCCATCAAGGCATTGATTGGTCTACCCTGGCTTTTGGCTGGGAGGGGTTGTGTTGGACTTGGCCCTTATTGTCCTAAAATCTTTCGCTTTTCCCCTAGCCTTTTTACCATGTGTGAAATAATACCTACTGCACAATGGCGTGCGCAGATTTATTTGTACTGTTGTAAAGCAATGTTACTTTTAAAATGGACGCCATTTCTGTCTGCTTGTGCCGCCTGCCTGAGGTGGGTTGCCAGTCTAGTTGTCTGTCACCCAGCCCCAGCTTTTGGAGGGAAGTCTGGCAGACAGGGTGCTCTACACCTCCCCTAAACCAGTTGGGACCGGTTTCCCAGGGAACCTTCCAGAAGCTTCCAGCCCTTCCTGGTAGGTGGGGTGAGGGGGGCTGTGCCTCCATGTGCTCAGACTGAGCGTGGACTTGATTGAGAGGGGACACTCTGCCAGGAGGTACCGCCACATTGGGCCTGTGTGCTGGCCCCTGTGCCCATCTGCACCCCTCCGCTGTCCACAGGGCCAGTGAGAGCCCTTTACTGGAGTGAAGACTGCTGTGTTAGGAGGAGTGCCACTTTATGGGAGATGACTGCTTCTAGGAGCTGCTGTCCTGTTCTGATGAGTACCCACTGCCTGCTGATCTTGCCCAGTATTGCCTGCCTGCTCTCCTGCCGTCCTAAGCCCAGCACCTGGTGAGCGCTATATCTTACTGCCCAGGAGGTAAGGAGCTGACGCCTGCAGCGCTGTGCTGTCTAAGCGCTATATTCAAGGTGCCAGGGGAAGAGGAGCTGGCGCCTGCTGTGCTGTGCTGTCTAAGCGCTATATTTCAATTACCCCGTGGTGGTGAGTGGGGCTCAGTCATCCCGTGGTTGGGGGGTGTGTCGGGGCACATTGCCGGTGCCCGCCCCCGGTGCCAGTATTCTTTTGGGGGCATTGGATTACCCAGGAGAACAGAGAGAGGAGTGAGAGACCCTCCTGCCCTAGCGCTTTGCGCACCTTTGTTTTCGCTGCCCTGACTTTGCGTGACATAGGGCTTCTGAGCCCCTGAGAGAGGCCAGTTGGCCTGGGCCCAGTTTCAGAGTGTTGTGCCCCCGATTGGGGCGACCGGGGTTTATGCTGGCGAGGCCTATTGCCCCAAGTGATTTATAGCAGAATAGGGTTGTGTGATGCATTTGTACCTAGGATGATACCTAATGCTTTTCCCTCAAGTTTGCAGTGCTGATTTTAGGCCTATTGTGTTCTAAGGGGGCGCCCTGCTAAGGTTATGGGAAGGCCTCATGTGCCATACCTCATGCGGCTAATGTGGCTTATGCCCCCTGGTAGTATGGTTATGCATAAGGTGCTATTGAGATGCCCCCTGGGTTTATGCTAATGGCTGAGTGATGACTAATGATAACGCCTAATGCTCCTACACTGAGGATGATGCCCACTGCTGATGTATGCCTTCATGCGCATAGTGTGTTTATATGCCTGACCGGATGTTTTCATTCTAGGCTTCATGTGTATGCCCGATGCTGTTGGTGTTCCGCCTAATGTTCATGCCCACAAGGATGCCTAATGCATGTGATTATGCCTATTGTGCATGTTTAATGCTTTCATGCCAACGTGGTTCAGGCTCATGCTTGCAGGCTACGGCAATGGTGCTTTATTCGTATGTCTAATGCTCACATGATTTGTGCTAATGTGCCCAATGCTTTTTCCTAGGGTGTACATTGCTGATGGTTATGCACCAATGATACTTTAGGCGTAGGTTACGCCTGATGCTAAACTTGAGTGGGGGCCTGATGTGATGCATAAAGCGTTGTTTAGATGCCCCAGGTTTATGCCTTCATGTTAAGGAGGATTGTGCGCCTAATATTGTTGCTTATGGACTTTCATTTATTCCTGTGCTTATGTTGGTTCTGGCAGCGGCCCGATTGGCGCTGCACTGTAAATAGTCCCCACTGTTTATATCTACCGGGTGCCGGTTGGCGCCGTGTTGACTACTGTGGTTACCACCTGCTATGCTGTTGCATAATACAAATGTTATTTTTCTTACTCAAACTGGTGTGGTCTCCTTTTTGTAGTGTGCCTGGTGTGTCGCCTGTGTGTGCTGCGCGGATGCTTTACACAATGCTCCTGGTTTAGCCTTCCCGCTCCGCACCACGCTACCCCATTTCCAACATTGGTGCTCAGCGGTGGGATAGGACTTGTGTTTGCGCAGTACCACAGCGACAACGGGTTGCACTGCAAACTGAGCAGTTGAAATAATCGCAGATTTGGGGATTATTTTGTTTGATTACCTTTCCTCCTGAAAGGGTCACTGTGGAATTGTGTTTCCCTGTTTACTGTATCTGTGTATCTACGTCCAAGATGGGGCTAACTTATGATGAGGGTCTGCCAACTTTGGGAGCTACATCTGAGGAGGAGGTAATGAATTTCTGCAGAGAACAGGGTGATACCGAGTAGAAGGTGACTTCTGCAGAAAATTATTCCTCTATGAGGCCCTAAAAGGGGGAGACCCTAGAGCCCTGTGGGGACCTTTCCGGATTACCCGCTCCGCATATTTAAGTGATGGATTGAGTAGGGACCGTGAGGAGGACTCTGAGCATGAGAGGTGCCCAGTCCATAACCCTGGAGGGTGGCCCTGACGATCCTGACAGGAGGAAGAGGATGTTAGGGCAGAGACGCCAGTAGCGAATGAGGACACCATAGAGAGGGAGTCCCGTGCTGGGTCCAGCCCCAGGGGCACTGCCCCACCCCTTTCCCTGTCCCCAGAAGAGTGGGTAGATAGGAGGGAAGAAAGGGAGTATCAGCTGGCGCTGGAAAGGCTCAGAGTGGAGCTAGCGCAGCTGAGAGTTGAAGAGAAGAGGCTAGAGACCGAGAGGGTCCTAGCACAGGAGAGAATGGCTGAGGCGGAGAGAGCCTTCGCCAGGAGAGACTAGCTCAGGGGGTAGGTTGTCCCCTGAGAGTGGTTTCTGTGGTCTGGATTCACCAGTGAGGGTGGGATCCAGTGGTGGCAGCGAGAGTTTAGCCAGTGCAGGAAGTCCCACTCCCAGAGCCCGGAAGATGGTGCCTGATCCCCAGAAGGAGGGGGGCAGGTTGGAGTTTAGGGGCGGCAAGAAACTGTCCCATCAGTCTTGGGGGAGTATGTGGACGTGTGTTGGACTGCACTGGAGGAGTGGATGGTGGGTGGCGCGGTGACAGATGGGGAAGAGCTGTTCCGCCTGATTATCAGGGAGCATGTGCTCAAGAGTTGTCTTCCCAGGTTGCGCCACCACCTGTTGCGGTGTGGGCTCTCCGACCCCAGGGAGCTTGCACGGGAGGCAGACCTTTGGGTGAGTGCCAGAGAGTCTGAGAGGGCAGTGGGGAGTGATCCTGAAGGGAGTGGTGCAGGGATCTCCCAACCCAGCGAGGTGGGAGAGGTGGAGAATAGCCCAGTTAGGTCCCAGGATAGTGAGAGGGTTGTAGGGCCTCACATCCTATCTATAGGAAGGAGTGAGACGGGGAGGTGTCCCGAGGTGCCCCAACCGCAGTCTCAGGGCCTGGAGAGTTCCATAAGGGAACCCCAGGTTGAGAGCCTAGGCTGTCCCGATGGGCCATCCATGGAAGGGGATCCCCCAGTGTCAGGAGAACCCGGGGCATCTATAATCCGAGCTCCAGGGGTTCTGGGGTCTGCTCAGCCACAGGGTTTAGATCCTGGGCTGGGGTGCCAGGGTCAGGGGCTGCCTGACCTGGAGGGTGGGACACCTGTAATCAGGGTCCCTACCGGTTTGACTTCCAGGGGTACTTCTCCAGGTGGGAGGGTGCGGAACTCTGGAAGGGGGTGCAGAGGGAGGAAGGACTCGCCTCTGGCACCGGCTCAGCCACAGGGCTTAAATCCTGGGTTGGGAGGCCAGGGACAGGTACTGCCTGACCTGGCGGGAGGGACGACTGTAAGCAGTGTCCCCCGGAGTTGTCTTCCAGGGGTACTACTCCAGTTGGGAGGGTGAAGAACTCTGGGAGGGGTGCAGAGGGAGGGAGGACTCACCTCTGGCACCGGTTCAACCTAAGGGTTTAGATCCTGGGTTGGGGGATCGGATGCAGGGTCACGGCCCTGGACGAGTGAGAGAGTGGTGTTCTGAGGGTGCCCCGCATAGGAGGAGAGGGCGGAACCCCAGAAGGAGAGGTAGGGGGAGGAGAGCCTCGCCCCTGCCTTGTGGACAGTGTGAGAGTGTGGTCCCTAGGTGGGAAGACCAGTGGCAGTTTGGAACTGCACGGAGGAGAGGGAGAGTGGTCAAAGGGTACTACGGGCCTGAGGCTACTGCCCCCACTCTGTGAGACAGCCAGGGCCAGAGACATCTGGATGGCCTAGGGCCCGGTCCTGGCTGCAGCCAACTAGGGAGCACCAGTGGGGTGGCCTAGTTGGGTCAGGAGGAGTTGAGAGAGGGAACCATCGGGTTCCAGAGTGGAGAAGAACCTGCGGGTGTTCCTGCAGTTGTGGGCCCGCGTCCAAGTTCTCTCACCCTAAGCAGGGAAGCCCATCAAGGCATTGATTGGTCTACCCTGGCTTTTGGCTGGGAGGGGGTTGTGTTGGACTTGGCCCTTATTGTCCTAAAATCTTTCGCTTTTCCCCCTAGCCTTTTTACCATGTGTGAAATAATACCTACTGCACAATGGCGTGCGCAGATTTATTTGTACTGTTGTAAAGCAATGTTACTTTTAAAATGGACGCCATTTCTGTCTGCTTGTGCCGCCTGCCTGAGGTGGGTTGCCAGTCTAGTTGTCTGTCACCCAGCCCCAGCTTTTGGAAGGAAGTCTGGCAGACAGGGTGCTCTACATCTCCCCTAAACCAGTTGGGACCGGTTTCCCAGGGAACCTTCCAGAAGCTTCCAGCCCTTCCTGGTAGGTGGGGTGAGGGGGGCTGTGCCTCCATGTGCTCAGACTGAGCGTGGACTTGATTGAGAGGGGACACTCTGCCAGGAGGTACCGCCACATTGGGCCTGTGTGCTGGCCCCTGTGCCCATCTGCACCCCTCCGCTGTCCACAGGGCCAGTGAGAGCCCTTTACTGGAGTGAAGACTGCTGTGTCAGGAGGAGTGCCACTTTATGGGAGATGACTGCTTCTAGGAGCTGCTGTCCTGGTCTGATGAGTACCCACTGCCTGCTGATCTTGCCCAGTATTGCCTGCCTGCTCTCCTGCCGTCCTAAGCCCAGCACCTGGTGAGCGCTATATCTTACTGCCCAGGAGGTAAGGAGCTGACGCCTGCAGCGCTGTGCTGTCTAAGCGCTATATTCAAGGTGCCAGGGGAAGAGGAGCTGGCGCCTGCAGCGCTGTGCTGTGCTGTCTAAGCGCTATATTTCAATTACCCCGTGGTGGTGAGTGGGGCTCAGTCATCCCGTGGTTGGGGGGTGTGTCGGGGCACATTGCTGGTGCCCGCCCCCGGTGCCAGTATTCTTTTGGGGGCATTGGATTACCCAGGAGAACAGAGAGAGGAGTGAGAGACCCTCCTGCCCTAGCGCTTTGCGCACCTTTGTTTTCGCTGCCCTGACTTTGCGTGACATAGGGCTTCTGAGCCCCTGAGAGAGGCCAGTTGGCCTGGGCCCAGTTTCAGAGTGTTGTGCCCTGATTGGGGCGACCGGGGTTTATGCTGGCGAGGCCTATTGCCCCAAGTGATTTATAGCAGAATAGGGTTGTGTGATGCATTTGTACCTAGGATGATACCTAATGCTTTTCCCTCAAGTTTGCAGTGCTGATTTTAGGCCTATTGTGTTCTAAGGGGGCGCCCTGCTAAGGTTATGGGAAGGCCTCATGTGCCATACCTCATGCGGCTAATGTGTCTTATGCCCCCCTATTAGTATGGTTATGCATAAGGTGCTATTGAGATGCCCCCTGGGTTTATGCTAATGGCTGATGATGATTAATGATAACGCCTAATGCTCCTACACTGAGGATGATGCCCACTGCTGATGTATGCCTTCATGCGCATAGTGTGTTTATATGCCTGACCGGATGTTTTCATTCTATGCTTCATGTGTATGCCCGATGCTGTTGGTGTTCCGCCTAATGTTCATGCCCACAAGGATACCTAATGCATGTGATTATGCCTATTGTGCATGTTTAATGCTTTCATGCCAACGTGGTTCAGGCTCATGCTTGCAGGCTACGGCAATGGTGCTTTATTCGTATGTCTAATGCTCACATGATTTGTGCTAATGTGCCCAATGCTTTTTCCTAGGGTGTACATTGCTGATGGTTATGCACCAATGATACTTTAGGCGTAGGTTACGCCTGATGCTAAACTTGAGTGGGGGCCTGATGTGATGCATAAAGCGTTGTTTAGATGCCCCATGTTTATGCCTTCATGTTAAGGAGGATTGTGCGCCTAATATTGTTGCTTATGGACTTTCATTTATTCCTGTGCTTATGTTGGTTCTGGCAGCGGCCCGATTGGCGCTGCACTGTAAATAGTCCCCACTGTTTATATCTACCGGGTGCCGGTTGGCGCCGTGTTGACTACTGTGGTTACCACCTGCTATGCTGTTGCATAATACAAATGTTATTTTTCTTACTCAAACTGGTGTGGTCTCCTTTTTGTAGTGTGCCTGGTGTGTCGCCTCTGTGCTGCGCGGATGCTTTACACAATGCTCCTGGTTTAGCCTTCCCGCTCCGCACCACGCTACCCCGTTTCCAACACTCCCCTAAGCCAATCATAACATTGCAATGCTGCGTTATGATTGGTCTGAGTACTGTGGGTCGGTGCTCAGACGGGGACTGGGAGCCTGTACATGTTCCCCACCAGGCTGTGCATTACAGCCTGGCGGGGAACACGCAAAGTGCGCATGATGGTTTGGCCGGCCCAAGGCGGACGGCCAAACAGTCATGCGCACTTAGAGTGTGCCCACCACTCTTCCCCCTGTGACCCCAGCCCCACCCTAACCTAGCTCCGTAGCTAAAAAAAAATGATAATAACTAAGTTATTATCATTTTATTTTTTCCTTTTTTCACTGATCTGAAAGCAGTGGGGTGACGCTCCTCTGCCTTAGCGGAGGAGCCACCCCTGGTGAGAATGCTATGGACCATTCCTTCCAATTTGACTCTGGTCAATAGACCTTTTTAGTAGCCTGAGAGGAAAAGGGGTTAACAGCAATTTAAATCTTAAGGTACAGTGTTACCATTAGGACCACACAATAAAAGTCTTAGTTAGTAACTTGAAGTTAAAAGGTTTATTACAAACTCAAAGCCAAGCTAATATAAATCAATCTCAAGAACATACTATAAAAATACAAGATTATTAAAGGAAGACCAAAGCAGTGTACAATATTGGTTCTTAACAGCAAGGAGCATATAAGAATTTCTGCTGCAGCAATGCAAAAAATAAGGAATATGATTTGATCACTAGATAAATGGTTTCTATCCTTCTCCCCATAAATGGGAAATATTTACAACATCCACTAAACTAATGATAGGGGAACCCTATTCAATCAAGGAAGCAAGAAAAGTTTTAGCATCAGAACCTCTGTACAAGTTCTATAGGTAAGGAGTCATGTATAGCATGAAGCCACAAAATCAAAGATGATAAGAGAGTTCTGGACCTCTCGAAGTCTAAAGGGAATTTGACCAAACCCAAGGTGGGTTCACTAATTAAAATGCACAAAGAACATTCAAGAAATATTACCTCATACCTATCATAGTACTTTTCCAGTTCCCAAGAAGGAACTTGGCGCCTTCAACACTACTCCCATATTCTGTCTCTTCATTAAAATTATTTGACCATGCCAGCTCTTCCTTGCCTCACTAGCTCTGAAATACAATGTGCTTTTTACTAACCAATGAATGCCTTTGGTCTGCTCCTGCAGAGGAGAAAACATGCAGAAACACCACTTTCACGTTAGCATTAGATGTCTTGACTGTAAGTTTAAGGCCCACAATCACGCTAACTTAACAGTTTTCTTTAAATAGATATTAATTCTACACCCTACATATAATCCAATAAATGAAATCTTTAATAAAGGAATCAAGCTATTGTATACTGTACTGATGCATGTGGCACAGTAAACAAATAATTGTTTTATTAAACAAAAACAACAACTGGTCACAATTTATAAGGAAAGCATTGAACGCATATGATTCATTCTCACTATTCCCTGGAAAATGCACTGCATTAAATGCATTTTAGCGCACCAGTGTACAATCTAAACTTATAGAAGATTAATATAAGTAATCCAGATGTTTCTGAAAAGGAAGAATGTTAATATGCACACACACACATATGTCTCAAACACACAATAAATGCACCTTCTATACCTTTGGTGTACCATATCTCATTGGTATTATTGCACCACACGAATACATAAGGCCAAAGGTGAATATATATATGGTCTAGCTAAATGTAAAAGGATGGAGCCAAAATTATACTACTTCAGAGGTGCAGCTGGAACAAGAGGTTAGGACATGACCACATTGCCCTAGTTCCCGCAGCCTGGTCACACTTCTTTTTGCAATGTGCTTAATTAACACTCATTCTCTTACAAAGCATGCAGAAGAGATCCATGATGTACTGTTGGATGAGAATCAGGACATGCCTTTTATCACTGAATCTAGATCTACTCCAGAGTCCAATCCTGATCTGGGGACAAGCTGTCCATCAGGGTATAAGGAATATATACTGTTACTACGCATGCGAATACATCGCATGTCATTACAACGCGGTTGTTACAACGACCGCGTTGTTACCACGAATACAATTACATCGCAAGTCATTACTACGACTTGCTGTAGGGGGCGCGCTGGACTTATGAATAGTATTATTTACTATTCCTACTCCAGTTTGTGCAACAGCAGGGAAGGTGTTGGATTCTAAATCCAACACCAGTGCGCCCCCTACAGCAAGTCGTAGTAATGACTTGCGATGTAATGGTATGCGTGGTAACAACGCGGTCGTTGTAACAACCGCGTTGTAATGGTACCGCGTTGTGGAGACAGCGTTGTAAACGCTGTTTCCCGGGTATACGGCCCTACACCACCCTCGTCCAGGTTTTGGGTTGATTAATAATCCTTTTGTTTATTTTTTTATTCAGTTTTCCATTAATACATCTAAAAAAAAACCAGACGTACAGTCACATTATCCATACTACATATTTGCTCATTTACAGTCCGGATGCAGTTTACATGCATCATGTCCCCCCAGAGGGACCAGAGATAAGCATATAACATGAATACATCAATCATTGGAAGACATATCTGGTGGGTCATCTCATTGGTTCGCTAGTAGGTATGTTGTGAAGGGCGCCCATAAGTCTTTGAGCCTAGATGCCACTGGGAGTTCCTCAGCATAGTAAGCCAGCTGATCTTTGCAATATGCTAGGTCTGTTAACCAATGATCAAATTTTGGTGCTCGTCTACCTCCCCAATTTTGGGCCGCCTTCCGCTTTCCCAACAGTAGTGTAATTGCGACTAATTTCCTGCACTGTGGTTGCAGGTCCGTGACCAAGCCTCGAAGGCATACTCGCGGGGTACATGCCACTTCTTCCAGCACCATATCTGATACCGCTTTAGTAACTTGTACCGAAAAGTCCTGCACCTTCGCGCAGTCCCACGCTAGATGCATGAAATCAGCGTCTAATGTGCCACACCTTAAGCAGTTAGCAGACTCTCTCAGCCCATGTCTATGTAACTGTGCTGGGGTGTAGGAGAGCGGCTGGATATATTTAAAATGGAAGATTCGCAAGTTACAGTTAGCTGTTAGTCGCCTGGTTAGGGTGCAGCAATATTACCACTCTTTCCCTGTAATAGGGGTGTCTAGTGCTATGTTCCATCTCTCCATGCTTCACTTATATTGTGGGGCAGTCTCCCCTTGCATTGCAATATATATATTCGGGTGATCAGTTTCACTCGGAATGGGCTGTCGAGCATAATCTGTAACGGTTTTAGTGTCTGTGGTGCAGCTGGGTGTTGTGGGTTCACTGTTTTTAGGGCTTCTTTCAGTCTATGGTATATAAATGTCCACATAGGGTTAATGTTAACATGCGTAGAGACGGCCTCAAGTGTAATGCAGGTGCCATCTGGCTATGCATCTCCCATAGTGACAATTCCCATCTCTGCCAGCAGTGTTAATGCTTTAGGCTCCTGTGCCGCGGTTATGCCAGGATAGTGTGCCAAGGGCAATGCAGGGGCAAAGAGGGGTGTTTTCCCGGCCCATGCCGCGAGTGTCTGCCAAGCCTTAACTGTGCTACCGGCTTTATTAATTTACTCTCTAGGGCTTAGCCGGTGCACCTGTGGTAGAAGAGCTATGTGTGGCCTAGGGTATACACCGCCTGCCTCTACCGCTATATGGGGAAGAAATAGTGGTGGGTAGAACTAGTAGTGGGCAAAGTGAGCTTGCGCACAAAGGTAGTATAGATATAGGTCTGGAGCCCCGAATCCCCCCTGTGTGTATGGCCTGGTGATTACCTCCCACCTGCAGCGTGGTTGTTTGCCCGCCCAAACCAGTTTGATTAGATTGGAACGCAGTGCGGTGAAAAAAGCTTTTGTCAGGTTAAGGGGGACATTAATGAACAAATATAGAAATCTTGGGAGTATCACCATCTTTATAATTGCCACGCTGTCCGCCAGTGTCAAGAGGAGTTTTATCCATCTAGTTACCTGGTCCTCCAGAGCCGATAGAGCCCGACCATAATTTTCTTTGAGTACGACTTCAGGGTCTTTATGTATCCACACACCTAAATACTTCACAGGCTCTACACACCCATCCAGCGGAAATTCCAGGTCATATGGCGCTGTGCAGCCTGTTAGCGGAAATATAAATGATTTTGTCCAATTTATACTAAGACCAGAAAACTTTTCGTATTTAATGTACTCCCCTATCAGAGGACCTAGCCGCTCTTCCGTGTTTCGGACATATTGCACCATGTCGTCCGCGCATAATGATATAGTCAATGGTCATTGTCTAAACATCAGTGCCGCATCAGCGTGTTTCTACCGCACTCTGCATACCAAAGGGTCTAATGCAAGCGCAAATAACATGGGGGATAGCGGGCATCCCTGCCTCATTCCCCGACATATCTGCATTGGTGAAGAATGATTGTTGTTAATCCGCATTCTAGCAGCTGGTTCAGTGTACAATAAGCTTATCCACTGTGTGAACGCTTGTGGCATGCCCATGAGATGCAGCACATCAAGCATATATCTCCATTGTATTGAGTCAAAAGCCTTAGCTGCATCTAGCAGCACTGCTGCTGCTTAATAATCCTTTTTAAAGACTCCTAGGATCTCCAGGCTCTAGATCTTCGTGACTTTTCGGAGGCTAAACCTTTGGGATTGCCAGTGCAGTTTTAGGGGAATGGCACCATGGCGGGGTTGTTTGCTATCATCCTCCTGGCTCAACTGCACAATTCACTGATGCCTTAGTGGATTATATTTAAGGTTCCCTGTTTTCCGTTTTTACTGATTTTTACAGATAAATGCAGACAGAAAACTTTTATTTTCTTGTCTGTATTTATTTTTAAATGTGGATAAAAAAGTTGGTTGGTTTGCTTTTTGAGAAATTTTAAATACTGTCTGCCATGACTGACGGGCCAAAAGCTGTGTTGATAGGTAAGGGAGTTAAAAAAGAAGAATTTTAGAAAAAAAGGCTTTAACAGCAGTAGATATGCACAAGGTTGATACTGAAATTTGCATATTTTTATTTAAATGCATTGATTTATCTTCTGCGGGTGTTTACAGCATTAAAAACGTGGCAGGTATTCAAGCACAAGTGCATATTTATTGGTTAAATATATGTAGAAATATACTAATTTCAGCCTAATTTTTTCACAAAATCCAAAATTAATATGGATAAATACAGATAAAACTAGCAAAAAATACATATGGATAAATACAGACGGAAATGTAAAAAAAAAAAAAAAATACCATAATTATATTACACCTTTGCTTGTCCCTCATTCCACCTTCCACCTTCCTTGTAATTGGAGAATGTAATTTGTGGGCAGAGTTTGATTCTAATTCCTATTCCACTGATTTTGTCAACTCCCTTGAGGCGATTGGGCTAAAACAATTTGTGTATGGTCCTAGGTATAGGGCTAGTCAAACTCTTGACCTTATCTTTGGGCCGGATGATCTAGTTACTGTAAGGTTCATTCTGCCGCAGGTATGGTTTGATCATTTATTATTTTTAAATCTTTTTATTAACTTTTGCTCAAGTGACCATACAGTACAGCAATCACATGCGTTTGTACATGGTTGAAATTTTAGCATCACAACAATTTTCTGTAAGAGAGGCATGAGGTTGTGCCATTCATGGCTCCAAAGGCCCAAATTTGCAACAGGACATACATACAATCAGCAGACAAAAGATCTCAATTTATCGGTCGCTACCTCCCCCCGACAAGGCGTAGCTGATTCATATTATTCCTCCTCCAGCATTGCTCTATGCTGACGCCATGGTGACCATATTTTCTCCCACTTTTTGACACAACCCCTACTTTTATACACTGTTTCTTCAGCACGTTGGAACCAATCAAGGTCCCGTTTCCACTCTCCCAGTGACAGCGGCGAAGGTGCTCCCCACCTCCTTGCGATGTTTCTTTTGGCAATCCCCGCTGCAAGAGCAAGCCATATTCCTGTATACCTGGTCCAATCAAAGTCTCCCTGGATCATCAGGAGAAGCCATCTGGCGTCCATTGGTACCGTCACTCCTGACACCCTTGACATTACATCTGTGACTCCCTGCCAAAACCCGGCTATCTCCTGACATTCCCACAGAATGTGAAAGAAAGTTCCATCCTGCTGACATCCACTTACGCAGAGTGCTGTGTGTGCCTTGCCCCATTTATACAAGTGCGTGCGTGGATAATCGGTATGGTGCAGTATCTTGAGTTGCACCAGCCTAAATCTTGTCCGGACTGCAATCTCTCTTGGGCTCTGTATTGCCTCCTGCCAATCCGCATCATCATTATATTCCCAAGATCGTCAGTCCATGCTGCCCTCAGGGCCACCAGAGGGTCCGGCACATTATTCATTAATTTACGATATATCATGGATGTTGCTTTTTCAGGGATGGGGTCTAATAGCAATCTATCGTTCAGAGGGGAGTTATCTGGAATAGGAGTGCCACATTGGATATGTCACCGCAGGGCATGTGTCAGTCTGAGATAGTGGTATCTCTGCGTTTGGTTTAAATTATATTCCTGCTGCAGGTCCTCAAATGCAAGTGGAGCCTCTCCCCTCCATACATCGCCTACGTGTTCAATTCCTATCAGTTTCCACTCTCTGAAGCCTGTTAAGGCAACCACTTCTTTCAAGAGGTCTCCTACCCACAGTGGGGTCCGGCTAGTCAGTTTCCCCATCCAGCCCAGAAGTTTATTAACTTCTCTCCAACACCCCACGACTACCCCTGTGTGTGTCAGACACTCCAAGCGTGTCCGTCTGGAGTACAAGAGTGATACACAATTTCCTCCCGGCATATTGGCTCTGTCCACTCTATAGGCTGTCTCATTCACATCTGCGTATATCCAGTCATTTATAACCAACGACTGGGGTCGGATCATTTTTTGATCCATTTTTAAATTAGGCTGTTCGATTCAAGCCACCAGTTGGTGTTGTTATATCACCTGCAATTATGAGATGCCCTTGGGCTAGAACTCTCGTCCTTGGAGATCTCCTTTTCGTTGTTTTATACAGCCAAACGTTGTTCCCGCAAATAACAAGGAACACATTAATTTTTCCTGAATGTAAAGAGGCATTATGTTTAGCTCAAATACTGAAAAAACGATTACGATATTTTACTAGCAAGTTGCTGGGACTTTATTTCTTATTTTCCCACTTCAGTTCTCCTGTTACTGTGGGTCATTCCTTTTGTAACATAGGTGGGTGCTGCTCTATTTTCTTTCATTACTTTTCTACACCTCATTTTGCATTTACCTTTTCTATTTTTTCTATATATTAGAACCACAGATCCCACTCAGACAGTCTATCGCTTCGTAGTGGAAGAGGGGAATTGTTCAGGTAGTTTAAAGTGAACACTATACCTTTAATACCATTATTGTAAATTAGTGCTCATCCTTTTCACATATTCATACATTCTGCTTATCCTTATACATGTAGGAAACACTCCTGACTGCCTGGATTTACCCTTGAGTGGGAGACGTCATGGGATACTTTTCTTTTTCTCTTTATTGTCCCCTCTTCCCCTGATTCACCATTGTTGTTTTGACTTTGTCGGGTACGATGAGTGAGTATGGGAATTTGGGACAGCTTGTCTTGCATATCGTTCCACGGAAACATAGGTAAGAGTCTGACAGGTTAGATGTGGATGCCTTGAGTAATCGGTTAGAACAGGCCTGTCCCAGGTTAACTGCTGACATGACCCCAGATGCCATGGTGGAGACCTACAGATTGTGGACGGCATGAACTTTGGATATGTTACTGCCTATGAAGCCAGTTCACACATGCTATCGTCCCACTGCACCTTGGTACAGTGAGGCATTAAGAAGAGCCAAGACAAATTGCAAAAGACTGGAAAAGCTATGGCAAACTAATTATGCTCCAGAGGTCAAGGCTGCACTTACCAGAGCCCTGTGATCATGCAAAACGCTCATTGCATCTGCTAAAGCTAATTTCTATCTAATGAGATATTCGCTGCCTCTAACCCATCCAGTAAGATCTTTGCCATCACTCCATCGTTATTAAATCTGATCTGTGAGTCCCACTCTATGGCACATTGTCAAAACCTCAGTGACAATCTGGCACCCTATTTGGAGGACATGATTACCAACATTATAAAGGGCCTGTAACCATCAGTGATTGGTTCTGTTTGGACCGATTTCCAGGGCACAGGCCATCAGGCCTTGGACTTAGCTGACGAGGGAGCATGTACCTTTTCTGATGAGAGATCATGGACTAAGTCAACTTCGCTGAGGGACTTTGGCTAAATCTAGGTCTTAAGAGAAAGGAGCTGGCTTCCTCTATCTCCTCTGGCACTCCAACTGACACTATCCTGCTGAAAATGTGGCAGCCTCTTGCCTGAAGTCTGTTGTAAGTCTAGCAATCCATCTCCTTGTCTTCTTGGACTATTCCTCTAGACTGGAAAAAAGTCTGGGTGGTGCCACTCTTACGAAAGCCATTGGTGGATCCTATCATCCTCAGTAACCCCCGGCCTATTTCACTGCTTCCATTTCAGGCTAAAATCTTGGAGATGCTAATAAGTTTAATTCTCTGAGGTTATTTTAAGAGTAATAATCTGTTGGACTATGCCCAGTCTAGCTTTTGCCCTGTGCATGGAACTGAAACCACATTGGTTTCTGACCTGGATGGCCTAAGGTGGGCAGTCAACATTATTAGATCTGACAGCTGCTTTCGACACAGGAACTTGGGTTTTATATTTGATAGTAATTTATCTTTGGCATCCCACATATATAGTTTGGTATCAACCTTTTTCTCCTCAAGGTACTCCATAAGGTATTACCTCTGCTTCTTTATGTAGACAGGCCATTGATTGTTCAAGCTACTATCTTAAGTCAGTTAGACTACTGAAATTCTTTATTCATAGGCTCTGCCGACTATCTGATCAAGCACCTCTCCTGTATTCAAAATGCACCTGTCCCGTACACTTCTATGAGCCTCTTTGGCTGCTACTGCTCTAAACAAATTGCTTTGGCTTTCTGTGCTGAAAAGGGTTCTTTTCAAGTCTCTGTGTATTGTCCTTAGGGCCTTGTTGACCTGCAAGACCCCCCTGATCATCACCAAACCAGCCCTGCTCCCATTGTCTCCTCATGCAATCTCTATCTTTCCCTCCAGTATCTCTCTTTGCCCTCTATTACCTCTTTCTCTCTACCTTCGCCCTCCCTCCCTCTCTTTCACTCTCTCTTGAAGCCCAGCTGTTCCAAGCTCTTACTGCAGAAAAGCTGCAGCCAACATATGTAGGGATGAGGAATGGACCACTGAAGAGCAAATGAAGTCATCAAGTTATGCTGTAGGCCATTTAATTAATTCTAGCCCTATTGTGTGTAGTTGAAGAGGTGGGAGCTATCCCTGAAAACGTGAACATCAGACCTCTGACCTTGAAATACATTAAGCACAGTATACTCACAAATAAAAATTGCCATGAGAACCTCAACTCTCATCCACAGCACTCATTCTTCCCTATACAAATCACCATATCATCCTACACATTACTGCCCATTCCCACCTTAATAACAGATAAACATTTTCCTAACACAGTAAACATAGTAAGAGGTATGTATGCAGTGGTGTAACGTGACTTTGATGTGTGTCATGTGTCTGTGTTGTATGTAATGTATAGTACTCTACTTATGCATCTTACTTTCCATTAACAGCACTCTATTCACCATTCAGCATTGAACAAACAACCTGTAAAAAAATTAGGGCAACATTTTTATGGGTGATCAAGTATCCACATCATTGCATTTTTCAACTTAATATTCCTTTTGATTAGTATTGTAAGGATCAGGTGGGTGGTCAAACATCACCTGGTTCTAATTTCTGATCATGTCCCCATAACATTAGAATTTAATTTCACTACCACTAGCTCCAGGAGAGAACATGATGTCTTCTTGTGGAATTATGCAAATAATATTGGAATTTTTCTGCTTTAAATGAATTCTACCATACCATTCTTTGTATGGCAAACTTTTAAGGCGCAGTCAGAAGCTCTGCAATTAGGTATCACAAGGCTCAGCAGTGCACAAGGACCAAGGAACAATGACAATTTTGCCAAAACTTAGCCTTGCTAGAAAGTGCAATCCCCCACCATAGGTGGTTGTATATCTCAGGACAACTACAATGTAGTCAATACATCTTAACGACCAATACATCAGAAGTCACTACTATATGACGAAATACATCGTGTATCTAGATTGTAAGGAAAATAAGTAATATTTTTAAGGATAACATAGCAGTAAAAAGGCTTATTGTAATATGTATACCTTTTTAAAAATTTAATATTAAACATAATATTACATTTGGTTATTAGATAGTTAGAATCTTGTTTATAATACTTTTAAAAATATTGTTACTAATAATTATGAATCATTAGAAAAATTATATACAAAATAAAAAGTGATTTATACATTTAAACAATAGATTGCCCTTTTAAAAAATACAGGGTTTAGTGAATTATTTATAAGATATAATACATTGTTTAAAAATAAACAAAGTGATATATGCAGTTAATATTAATTTAAAATTGTGTTTGTGATTATCGAACACGCAACGTTTAGGTTTCTTTTTATTTGAAATTCAAGGTCATTCTTTTTACAAGAGTCCATACCAATGAATGCATAAAAGTTTTTACGCCATTTAAGCCATCATTTCTGTGACCTTATCTTACATGTTGTTCAGTTTCTATTTCTACAGATGAAAGTGCGGTGTGGATTTGTTCCGATGGGACTCTTTGTGGCGGTTCCGATAACACTTTTCACTGTTTTTCTACTGCGATAAGTAGGGTACTTCATAATGTGTTTTAAAAGGTTGTATAGAAATTTTGACAAATTATGGTTGGGATATGTATAATTGTTTAGAGTTAGTTTCCTACATGTTAATTATTTCATGTTAAAGACTATAGCGCTTTTTCTAGTGCTACTGAGGTGCTTCTACTTGAATTAATGGAGGATTCAGGAAATACCCTCAGTCCACCCAACAAAAATTGCTCAGGTTTTAAATTTTTTTACAATTTTCCTTTGGAGTTTTTTTAATTGGATTTTGTTTTAAAGTGGATTGGATGTGTTGGAGATATAAAGGTGATATTTTCTAAACAAGGAACTGGGCTCAGGGCTTCCCACCAAATAATACTTCCATACATACTTTCTTTTTTATTTTTCATTAGGAGCAGATTCATTTGGAATTATTCTTTTTTTCTTACAATAGTTTTTTTAATTGTGTTGATGCATTATTTGGGACAAATTATTAACTGTACAGTTGAATTTTATGTAAAATGTAGGTTATATTTTTGATCATTTCTACAAATCTTTTTGTGAAATATTGGAATTTCAGTCATGGCTGGGTAAGGAAGGGTGTTTAAGTTAATCTTTGTTTTTGACTTGGGCATTAATAATTTTCTGTGTTAGTACTGGAGGGTGTAAGCTACCATTTCCAAGTATTGTACACTAGAAATTGAGCCAAACCGTTTCACTTTTGTGAAAGGCTGTTTGCTGCTTTCATTGACATTTTGGAAACTTTTGGGTGTGAAATGCCTGAAATTGTCTGTGTTAGTCTAATTTCTTGGAAACTCTATTACTTTTTCTGAATTTCTAGCATATTATAAAGTGTTGGTTGTGTTTTGCTAATCAAAGATTCAAAAGAGTGATCTAGCCCTCTAAGGCATTGTTGATCAACCACTTGATGTTAAAAGTGGTTGTCATATGTGCCTCAACATGTTTAGTCTCCCACCCCATTGGTTCTCGTCGTAATTTATTATGGGTGCCAATTTGTACTTCATTCTCGCAGTCATATTTGCTTTAGATAAATGTTCAAAATGGGTCATACACTCAATTAGGTGGTACATATTCTGACTGTTAATTTTTTAAGTTCAAGTTGCAGCTTACTGTCAGACATATACCCCTTACTCTGGGTTCTTTTTTACATTTTTATTCACATCACTTTTGATAGATGGAAAGAGCAACCCTGTATTTATGTTCATAGGTGAAATATGTTGAATAGTTTTGCTAATGTGAAGTTTGAAATCTATAATTATTAATGCAGGATACATTTGTAAATTTTTACTCAAATTACTTTTACTTGTTAGGTGTAAGTTTGGGATTTTATGTCTGGCAGTACAATATAAATTAGAGGAATGTGAGCATCATTTATCTTTCAATGAATGGTGTATTTTGGGTGGATGGATTGGGCATGGTTTGAATGTCCCACCCATCATCCAAAGAGTACTCCATTTGATGGTATAAAGATTTCTGTTAATTAAAAAGATTAGTATTCTTTTTATTCTGTGTTTTGGGTATCGCAAAGGAGAAAGATGTTTTAGAAAATGTTTGTTTTAGGTATTTGGGATGTTGATTTAGGAATAGGTTTCAGTTTGGGGAAAAAGTGATTTTTTGACAACTGTCTCTTTCTGCTAATGTTTATTTGTATGTTTGGGGACCAGTGTGCTTGGCCAGCTAAAGGTTTTGGGAGGTGTATGGACATAATTTGGAATAAAAAATATAGTGAATCAAAAATAGCTTCTTAGGAATATCAGGATGTAAAAAAATAACATGTTTTAATGATATGCAAATTAATATTGGAAAATGTATAAATTTATGGTGTGAAAATATTAATTTTTATAAATATCATTTCATATTTATTTTACTGTATTGTTATATTATATTATTTTTTTTATTATTATTTTATTGTAAATGTTAACATAATTATATTAATTATGGAAATTTTAGGAAAAAAGAATTTATCAAATTTAAATTTAAGAATGTAAAAATGTTGTCGATTTAGTTTTATTGCACATTTTTAATTTACTAAAGTTTAGTATCACATTTTTATTAGAAATGTTATAATATTTTTAAGTTGTTTTTTTAAATGTTGAAAATTATACTGTCATTATTAACAAAGTGTTGGCTCTTTTCAAGTTTTAATTTTATTTCAAAAGTATTCAAAATTTTGCATAATTAAATTATGAAAAGAGAACAAATATGTATTAATTATGAATCATTAATTAAGATTTATTTGTATATTTATATGTAAAAGGTTTCTTTATTTAAATGTTATAAAATAATTAATAATGACATGTTTATTATTTGGAATATATATCTTGTTGTTGGGAATACATATTCTAAAATGAATTAATATAAATATCATGTAATTTATATTTATTATATAATTAGAAAAATTGTTTTCATAGTTTTTTATATATTCAAATATTTTTGAATTTGGACTATGAATTTGTTTATCTTATGTTCAAATTTTAGGAATAATAATAAATAATAATATTGTTTATAAATAATAATTAACATAATTAAATATATAGATTTTTTTGTTTGGGTTATTGTGTCTTCTAAGTTCTTTTTATGTTATTTTATACATAAAAAAATATGTGTGAGTATGCGGTAACGATTGTGTATATAAACGTTTTAGTCCCCAACACCTTCCCTAAAATGGTCTAGTTTGGAGTGGGAACTGCAAGTGTCACCTCTTTAGTGTCCAACACCTTCCCCAAAATGGTTTAGATTGGAGTAGGAATAGTAAATGTCACCCCTTTAGTGTCCAGCACCTTCCCCAGAATGGTTTAGATTGGAATGGGAATAGTAAATGTCACCTCTTTGGTATCTAACATCTTCCTCAGATAGGGTTATATTGGAGTGGGAATAGTAAATGTTAGCCCTTTATTGTCCAACCCTCCCCAAAATAATTTAGAATGGAGTTGGAATAGTGCATTTTCCCCTTTCGTGTCCAACACCTTACCCAAAATGGTTTAGATTGAAATAGGAAAAGTAAATGTTGCCCCTTTAGTGTCCATCACCTTCCCCAAAACGGTTTAGATTGTAGTTGAAATAGTAAATGTAGCCTCTTTAGTGTCCAACACCTTCCCCAAATGGTTTCGTTTGAAGTTGGAATAGTATATGTTTGCCCTTTAGTGTCTAACATCTTCCCCAAAATCATTTAGATTAGAGTTGGAATAGTAATTTTCACCCCTTTAGTATCCAATAACTTCTCCAAATTGGTTTAGATTGGAGTGGGAATAGTAAATGTAACCCCTTTAGTGTCCAACACCTTCCCCAAAAAGGTTTATATTGGAATGGGGATAGTAAATCTCGGCCCTTTAATGTCCAACGCCTCCCCGAAATCGTTTAGATTGGAGTGGGAATTGTAACTGTTGTCCCTTTAGTGTCCAACTCCTTCCACAAAATTGTTTAGATTGGAGTATGGATTGTAAATGTTGCCCCTTTAGTGTACAAGACCTTCCCCAAAATGGTTTAGATTGGGGTTGGAATAGTATATGTTGCCACTTTAGTGTCCATCACTTTCCCCAAATTGGTTTAGATTGGAGTGGGGATATTAAATGTCACCACTTTAGTGCCCAACACTTTCTCCAAAATGGTACACGTTGGAGTGGGAATATTTCATTTAACCACTTTAGCGTTAAATTCCTCTGTTAAAATGTATTTCTATGTAGTGGGAGTAGTTTATGTCGTTTAATTAGTATTGTTCATGTTGAGAAAGATAGTTAACATAGTAGTTGGTTGTATATTTGTAATAAATAATATTTACATATTTTCATAGAATATAGGTATGTAACACATTTTCAAAGTGTTATTTAGTTTTACAAAGTTGTTTTTAATGTATATTTTCCATTTTTTAACATATATAGTTCTATTAATAAAAAACATTAATATATTGATAAATAAAAGAATTTTAATACATTATTATTCATAAATATACAATGTAAATCATATTTAAACATTATTATATGTTTCTAGAGCTTCAGTTAGCGGACATTGTTTTTTTTTTACTGCTTCTTTCTATTTGTGTAATTTTTAGTCTATTTTCCATGATCGAGGTAGCGGGATGGTGCTGCAGTTCGATGGAACAGGTAAGTCTATTTTTAAGGTTTTTATTAGGCTGTTGAGAGTAGGAGGGGATGTAGGGGGAAGTTCTAGATGTTAGTTATAGTGTTGTTTTAGGGTTTTTGGTACATTTAGGGACTTATTACGAGTTTGGCGGTCTGACCGCCTGAGAACTGCATCCACATTGTTCACGCCACTGCTGCGCCGGCGATCTACCCCCTGCCTCATTACGAGTTGTGCTGTCTGAAACACCGACCCCGGCATTCTACTCGGCAGGACTGCGGAAGTCTGCAATGTCGGCGGTGCTTCCAATGAGGACGTCAGGTCGCGGTCTCCCAGCGGTGGTCAACAACGGCAGTTACCCAACGGCATTGACCACCATGGTACACAACAGAAAAAAAAAACACAACAGTGACCATTGGATGGATTTAAAAAATACACACCTGATGTGCTTAGGCAACTGGACACGCCTGCAAAATCACACTATATAACACACCACACCCATGACCAGCATCCTATGCTTCCAAACTTCAGCACAGCAAGACAGACAGACATTTTCAGCATTTTTAGATAAGGCACTCCTTTTTTCATCTTCCCATTTAGCACTCTCCACTACCTTTAATAATTTTTTGCATGTTTTTACCTCTATCACTTGTTTGTTTTTCATTCATATACTCACATTTGTTTACCATGCCTGGGGAAAAAAACAGCCTTCACTGAGCAAGGGTTGACAGTCATGGTTGATGAAATCATTAGAGTAAAGCCACACATTTTGGGTCCCAAGCCCCGCAAACTCCTCTCAGTAGGAAAATGAAATGTGGGATAGGATAGTCAACAGAGAGAATGTTGTTAGTACCACTCTGCACACACAGGGCGACATAAGGAAGAAGTACAACAGCCACCACCTGGATGTTCAAAGGACTGGCGGTGGCCCTCCCAGGGCACCATTACAACTTTTACCCTGGGAGGAGAAGGTCCTGCATACTGAGTGCTTGACAGGAATAGAGGGGGGAATGTACTCTGGTAAGTTACACGTCAATAACTGCCACAATATCACATTGTCCTGTTTGCTCTTAACTCTGCTCTTGATATTCTGTTCTCTATCTACTTTCCTAAAATGCAATACTCAAAGTATCTGATATGTTTGTTTGTGGCAATGTATATTATTGCATATAAGACCATATGCATCCAACTCCATGACATGCCACATGTTGCAATGCTTTCTGTAAGTGCATTACCATCAAAATATCAATTCAGGACCCATGATATGTGTGTAAATGTACATGTATGATCCATCCCAAGTGTATGTTGCTAACAGCTATGGTATACTGATCGTTTGTCTAGTGTTGCTAATGTGAGACTGAAGTGACTACAACTACCACTAAGCCCTGTGACTGCAACTCTAACCAAGATGCTACACTCCTTTTGCCCCTTCTCAGTTGTCACCCATGTCAGTTCTGAAGTTCACTAGTCATGAAGCTTACCATTACTCAAGTGTAGGGAAGTGACATAGAGGTGAGTGCAAATACCATAAGGGCTTGTCACTCCACCTGTAACCAATATGCTACACTCCTTTTGCCCCATTTCACTTGTCTACAATGTCACTACTAAAGTTCACTTATGCAGGTAACCATTTGTCAAGTGTTGCTAATGTGAGACTGAAGAGACTACAACTACCATGAGGCCATCTCACTCCAACTCTAACCAAGATGCTAAACTCCTTTTGCCCCTTCTCTCTTGTCTTTAATGTCCCTACTGAAGTTAACTTATTAATCAGGTTACCATTAGTCAAGTCTTAGTCAGTTCAGATAGAAAAGCTACCACTACTACCATGATGCCTTCTGACTGCAACTCTAACCAAGATGCTAGACTCCTTTTGCCTCTTCTCTCTTGTCTTTAATGTCCCTACTGAAGTTAACTTATTAATCAGGTTACCATTTGTCAAGTCTTAGTCAGTTCAGATAGAATAGCTACCACTACTACCATGAGGCCTTGTGACGGCAACTGTAAACAAGATGCTAGACTCCTTTTGCCCCTTCTCACTTGTCTCCCATGTCACTACAGATGTTCACTTATTATGCCTGTTACCATTTGTCAAGTGTTGCTAAAGTGAGACTGAAGTGACTACAACTACTATGAGGTCCTCTCACTCCAACTTTAACCAGGATGCTACACTCCTTTTGCCTCTTCTCACTTGTCTCCCATGTTACTCCTGACCTACACTAGTCATGCAGCTTACCATTACTCAAGTGTTACTAAAGTGACATTGACGTGACTGCAACTACCATGAGGCCTTGTGACTGCAGCTGTAACCAATATGCTAGACTCCTTTTGCCCCATCTCACTTGTCTCCTATGTCACTACTGAAGTTCACTAGTCATGCAACTTACCATTTGTCAAGTCATGGTAAGTTCAGATAGAAAAGCTACCACTACTACCATAAGGCCTTGTGACTGCTACTCTAACCAAGATGCTAGACTCCTTTTGCCCCTTCTCACTTGTCTCCCATGTCACTACTGATGTTCACTCATCATGGACTGTGCAATGTACAGAGAATGCTCCACTCAGATATATGATGATGGTGTCCTGGACCCTTCAACTGAAACTAATGATGGAATCAGTGACACCATAACAATGGTGGACCCCTAATATATGTGAGCCATGAAGGATACTCAGCTGGTTAGCAGTGTCAGGTGACCCCTTGACAATGCACTTCTCACATGATGAACAAATGCTAAATATACAACCAAGCTGGGTGTTTGCCTGTATTAAACACAACTAGGCCTTGGAATGGACCAATACAAATGTAAGGACCATATTGTGTTTGTCGCAGAGTTTCTGAATACGTCCCTAAAGCCAAAATACCACATATCTGCACAGCTGATGAAATCTACTACATCTCTTGAATGTAATGTCAACAAATGTTTAGTAACCAACTTCAACTCCATGCAAATATATGATAATACTAATCTTAATCTATTTTGTTCCATTCTATGTCCCCGTTTACCTTGACACAGACAATGTGGATGTAGATACCTCACTTCCAACATTAACGATGTTCTCTATCTCTCAACAGGTCGATCCACCACTGCACCTGCATAGAGGCTGGAAACCGTACAGAGTTCCTCTTTACCCCAGGATGAAGCCCTCAGGAATGACAACGCTCCTGAAGATGTGGACGTAGATGATGGTCCTGGCCAATCTGGTCAGCCTGGGCAGACGTCAACAGTGGGGCTCATTGTACCCACTGCAACACCTCCCACCACCGCTGAAACATCACAGTCAAACACGGCTCCTCCAACCTGTGCACCTAGCAAATTCAGTACTATCCTGTGCACCCTAGTCCTGGATTCTTCGACAGATAACACCACCCCAGTCACAGAGGAACCAGGACCCAGTAGGAGGGTGCAGTTTGTGCCAAGGGCACAGGGCTGTGGAGATAGGCATAGTAGGAGGGTAACTGCAGCCCCGCAGAGTGAGCCTACTGAGGCCATGGTCAACCAGGCTGTCATTACCCAAGTCCTGAGAGTCTACCAGGACTCCCAAAGTGTCATGGGCTAGGTATTGGCCGAATTCTGGGAAATGAAGGAGCTGCAAAGGGACACATACCGGGAGGTTACTGACATCCACAGTGGCTTCCCTGGTTGGGGTGCTGCGGGACATTAACACCACCCTCTGCAGGGCTTTTCCACCTGCATCTACCCCTTCCTGTGGTTCAAGTACATCCACACCATCAACATATGCCGCAGCCACTGGAAGGGAGGTCCTGTCAGAGGACCACATGGCTGCAAGCACCCCTGTCTCAGTAGCTCCAGATCCCCCCTCTTAAAAAAAGAGGGGACGTCCACGTAAAAACCCAAGAGCATAGGATGACAAGTTACTCACCACTGCCAGTAAGTGATTTTGACACTAATGTACTCCTGTGTGTGCTACACATTCACTTTGTTGCAATATTCCTGCACACTTTTCCTTTTTTGAAGTGAAGAGTATTTTGGACTTTGGACTCCTGACCATTTTGAGTCTTCATCCACCATGATTGAAGACTTCTTGTTTGAACTGTTGAATTTTATGTTGATTCCTTCGCCTTGTTCACTGCATTAAAAACACACGTCACCAAAGCATTGTCTCCTGTTGTAATTCTCACATATAACAATGTGAATGTACGACCAGGTGAACTTTGCAATGTCAAACCTAGGGACGTCTGGAAGCATGGATATGTTAACTCAGGATCACTACCATGTCACAACAACACATACATACAAGGGTCTGGGCTGAGAACATCTTTATTCCATTGTTCAAATCATAGGCTGACATGATGTCAGAAACATAGCAAATAAAACATGACTCAGTTATTCTGGGTCAGTGATCCCATAATCAGTTGCAGACTTTCACAACATGGAAGGAGGGGATACATCTGACAATATCCTACAGAATAGGCAACAATCAATTAGGTCTACATCATCAGCTGGAGCCATATTGCCTATAACAATAAGGAATCCTACATCAAATAAAGAAAATACAGACAAATGTCAAAGCAACAGTTTCTGACCACAGGGTCATCTCAATCCAGTGTTGTTTGCATCTGGTGGAATGTCACAATCAAATGTTAGTGATGTGCTAAAAGCACTTTGGCCTACAATGAGGAGACAAATCAACAGCTACATCCAGTTCATACACAATGAGGGATTACCCAATCTGAAGGCAGGATAGCATGATTTGGGCACAACATTGTGTAGGGCACATGATGGCACACATATTACATTAGGACCAACGTACCACAAGGAACAAGTCCAATGGAAGCCTGGTAACTGCCATCCTAACACTGTGCAAAGTGTCTTGGCACCGGCTTTGTACACCCAGACTCTATGACAGACATTCCCAGGACCAATCCTATCCACTTCGTATGTCTGAACAGAATCATATACCTGCTAATGTCACAACTGTAGAATGTCCAAATGAAGATAACATGGTGAAGGTACCTTAAATATACAAACAGAGAGAGATTGGCTAGGGTGTCATACATATGACACACATCACATTCTCAACTTCTAGAGAACACCGACCAAAACAACATTTACAGCTGAACAAAGCTACACTTACAGTACAAACACCTTTCCACGGATAGTGCCAGACCCGTATATTCCTAGTATGTAGTATTAACATCTTCCTCACAACATTGCTACAAGAGTTGCAAGAATAGTCAAACTCATCACATCTCACACCATACTTACAGTCAGTCAATCAATCAATCAATCAGGTTTTCTATAGCGCAAGCTACTCACCTGGAACGGGTTTCAAGGCGCTAGGGGAAAGGGGGGATGGGCGGTACCGCAGAATCCGGAGGTTCACTGAGTTCCATCGAAGAGCCAGGTCTTGAGGTTCTTTAGGAACTTAGGGAGCGGTGCAGTCTGTCGGAGGTGGAGAGGGAGGGAGTTCCATGCCTCGGCCACGAGGAGGGAGAAGGAGCGCCCTCCTGTTCTGCTTTTCTTGATCAGAGGTACCGCTGCGATGGAGAGCTGGGCTGAGCGGAGAGACCGCTGGGGAGCGTGGAACACGAGGCGGTGGTTCAGGTTGGTGGGTCCGATGTTGTGGAGGGCCTTGTGTGTGTGGGTGAGAAGCTTGAAGGTGATTCTCTTATCGACGGGGAGCCAGTGTAGGGTCCGTAGGTGTTGGCTGATGTGACAGTGGCACAGTAGGTTGAGGACTAGTCTGGTGGCGGCATTCTGGATGTTCTGGAGTTTGCGGTTGAGTTTCTTGTTGATCCCGGCGTAGAGTGCGTTGCCGTAGTCCAATCTGCTACTGATGAGGGCATGTGTGACAGATTTCTTGTGTTCGGGGGGATCCACTTGAAGGTCTTGCGGAGTAGGCGGAGGGTGTGGTAGCAGGAGGAGGTGATGGCGTTGACCTGGCGGACCATTTTGAGTTCGGAGTCCAGGATGATTCTGAAGTTGCGTGCGTGGTCCGTGGGGGTCTCAAAGGGTAGAGGGCCAACAGGTATCGTTCCAGGCATCGGGGTGAGGGCCCATGATGAGTAACTCGGTTTTGTCCGTGTTGAGTTGAAGGCAGCTGTTCTTCATCCATCTTGCGACGGCTTCCATTCCGTCTTGAAAGTTGCATTTGGTGTTGTTGGGTTCGTTGGATAGGGAGAGGATGAGTTGGGTGTCGTCTGCGTACGATGTGATGATGAGTCCGTGTGCTCTGACGATGGATATGAGCGGGGGCATGTAGATGTTGAACAGGGTCAGGCTGACGGAGGATCCTTGTGGGACTCCACAGGTGGTTGGAGTCGGTTCTGAGAAGAATGGAGGGAGTTCTGCCGGAGAGGAAAGAGAGGATCCAGTCCAGGGCCTTGTTCCGGATTCCCACGTCGTGGAATCTGCGGGCTAGGGTGCGGTGAGAGACAGTGTCGAAGGCCGTGGAGAGATCAAGAAGGATGAGGGCACGGTCTCTCCTCTGTCAAGGAGGGTGCGGATGTTGTCTGTTGCTGCGAGGAGTGTGGTTTCGGTGCTGTGGTTCCTCCTGAAGCCTGATTGGGAGGAGTCGAGGATGTTGTTTTCTTCGATGAAGGCGGCGAGTTGGCTTTTGACGGCCTTTTCCATGACTTTGGCCGGATAAGGGAGTAGGGAGATCGGTCTGAAATTCTTGAGGTCGGTGGGGTCCGCTGAGGGTTTTTTCAGGAGAGGGTTGATCTTGGCGTGTTTCCAGTCATCAGGGAAGGAGGCGGTCTCGAAGGAGCTGTTGATGATACGTTGAAGCTCGGGCGGTGATGTCTGCGGCTTTGCGGTAGATGTGGTGGGGGCAGGGGTCCGAGGGGGCCCCGGAGTGGGTGGTCTTCATTATCCTCAGAGTGTCTTCAATGCTGAGGGCAGTCCAGCTGTCAAGTGTCGGCAGCGTGGTGGTGGGAGCGGTTGTAGGGGGGTTCCTCGTGGGGGTTGTTTTCGTCGAAGTTGTCATAATTGGTCTTGATTCACAACATGGAGAAGAAGTTCTGGATGAGATCCTGATTCAAGTCGGCTCCTTCCTCTTTACTACTATTATCATCTTCATTTGGCATTCCATGTTCCCCACCCGTTGGGTCTTCATGGTCTGCATCCTCTGCAATGTAAGGTATGTTCCGTTGCAAGGCAATGTTGTGGAGTATTCAGCAGCCCACAGTGATCTTACACACCTTCCCGAGTGAGTAGAGGAGGGCTCCACCAGTCCGGTCTAAACATCTGAATCTGGCTTTCAAAAGCCCAAAAGCCTTCTCCACTGGCTTCAGTGTTCTTCTATGGACCTCATTGAAGCGGACTTCGCTTGGCGTTGTAGGATTCAACAGCGGTGCCAACAACAATGGCTGGTTGGGATACACTGAGTCTCTTAGATGGAAGATAGACAGAAGTGCAACATTGAGTTACACACTTTCAGATCATATTACCTGACATTTCCCACACAAAGTTAGGACAGATCACACTTACCTACAAGCCAGGCCCTCTCCAGGAGTAGTTGTGACATCAGCTGAGGTATGGTGCTGTTCCGCAATACGAAGGAATCATGCGCAAATCCTGGGAACCGGGCGCAGACGTTTGAGATGTACAAATCTGCTAGGCAGACATCTTGCACATTGATAGAATGGTAGTGCTTCCTGTTCCGGTAGACTTGCTCCCTGTCGTGTGGTGGTACTCAGCCAATATAGGTGCTATCAATAGATCCAATTACATACAGGATATGTCCAAATCCATAGAAATCTGCCTTCACAGTGGCTAAATCCTCACGTCTGGGGAACTGGATGTAGCTGCCCAAGTGTCTCAAAATTACTTTAAGCACCTCTGTGAGGACCCAACTGAACATAGGTTATGACATTCCACCAGAAATAGCAACATTGAATTGAAATGAGCCTGTGGCCAAAAAATGCAAAGCTAACATGAGTTTCATTAGTGGTGGAATTTATGTAGGATTATTGAGGTGAGGTAGGAGGCCAGGCTCCAACTGATGACACAGATCCACGACTGTTTGCCTATTCAGACAGAACTTCATTATGATATGTCGTTTTTCCATGGTGTGTAGGTCTGGAAATGGGGGGTGCACTGGTTGCTGGTGTCTCCTCCCTCTCCCAGGGTACCTCTATAAGGAGTAACACAACAATGTTTTTTGGCATATATGTAGAGTAAGCCAAAAGTAATGTGTCCGAACATCAATGCTTCATGAAGCAGTACACATAATTCATCATCACTGACAAGTCTTGAACATCCACCTGTTGTGAGAAGTTGGCCTGGTATATGCTGTCCACTAGTTATAGTGGGCACCTTGAACCAGTCAAAACAACCCCTTATTGATGATAGGTTTAAGACAACCTTATTTGAAAGCTATCCTAGTGGTAGCTATGGAGAGCAGCTTTCAGGCTAAGTCTTGAAGGAGTGTAAAGCTGTTTGTTTTACCAGTCTATAATCTCTTGAATGGCTAAATGAAAGTAGACCACACCAGGTATATATATAAAATATATGTATTTATTTCTAAACACACCCTACTAGTCTCTTTATGAGGCTAGAGGTCAAAGCACATAAGTTACACTTCAAATATCACAGTAAATTAGCACAATATACGATAGGCCCTAGGGGCGAACCAAACCATATATTAAGAAAGTGGTATAAGAACCACGACTTGACTAGACACAAGGCCTAGAGCCTGTAGAATCGCTGGGACCCCAAGGAACCACCCAAGGTAGTGACACAGGGCACCCACGGGGGACGTGTGCAGTGTTTGAACACACCCGCGAGCTCCGTTAGCTTCTATGGGGAAAGTCGCGGTTAGAGTTTTAAAGTTTAGGGACACTTCGGAATGGACTAGGAACAAACCCTTTTGGACTTAGATGGTTCTAGGGCCAACACCCACGGGAGCACCGGAGTACTCGTGTTACCTCACCCAGGGAAGCCGGGTGCATAGGTGTCAAATGGTGTCGGGTTGCGTCGTCGTTTTCAATGGCAGCTTGCTGGACCGTGCTGCTGCTGGGAAGATGAGAAGTGTCCGAAGAGATCCAAGCCTGGATCGAAGATGTGAAGAACCTGAAAGCAGAGGGGACAATTCTGGGTCACTAGCCAGTGACCAGGGGCACGATAGTCGAATGCCCACCGATGTCGGGTGCTTCAGGTGAGATGAGGTGAAGCTTGACTCTTCAGCCACAAGGACCAGGAGGTGTCGACGATGACCAGGAGCTGGATTCGAGCTGTACCACAAAGGATGTCGAGTGCTGCAGCATTGGTGCCCGGATTGGACACAACAAGCCTTGGCAACCGCAACCCATGCAGAAAGAGGAAAGATGCTTAGGTACGGACCAGCAAGGTCCTGAGGACTCCCCAAGCAATGGAGAGTCAGGGCACATCTGGAGCAACCAGAAAAGCCCAATTGAAGTACAGTTGTCCTTCTCAGGGACCCACAAGTCAACAGACAAGGGATTGCAAAGGGACCTCAAGAGGAATCACAAAATGGCGGCCCACGGGTCACTCGGAGTAGGTAGGCCAACAATCTTCAGTGGATTTACTGCTCGGGGTCAGGGCTACAAATAACCCAAAGCACAGCCTCTAGGATTGAAAAGAAGCATATGCACTTGCAAATGTGCATGGTGTCCAGGGGTTCCAGTTCCACGGTACCCACGAGGGCTACGGGTCTCAGCTTTGCTGGGGACTCTGGACTGCCTCTGGGAAGTCTGGAAACCTACGTCCTGGGTTGCAAAGTTGTCGGCGTCCGGCAGGAGCTTTGGAGATGCAGACCAGTCAGATGCGTCTTTGGTGCCTGCCAAGCAGGGGAATAACTCCTTTACTCCAAGGGAGATTCTTCAGTCATCTGGCATTGAACAGATCGTCGATGGTCCAGGATTCCATATCAGAGTTTCGTCCAGGGAAATCTAAATTCCTGTTGCCAGGGGTTCCTATCTTATACCCAAGGAAGGGGTTGGACATACTCTGGAGACCCACCTATGGGAGGGTTTGGAAAGAGGGGTGGCTACACCCATTTCCTTTGTCCAGTTTCGCACCAGAGCAGGGGCTGGTAGCCCCTGCAACCGGTTTGAACTGGACTATGCACAGGGACACCAAATGTGCCCCCAGTGCAGGACTTCAAAGCACTCTGAGAGTGCACCCACCCAGCCCCAATACACTAAAGCCTGTCTGGGAGGTGGTAACACCTCCCTGTGACAGGAAACCTATTGTCCAGGCCTCCCCTGCTGGAGTTTCGGTCAGCAGCAGGAGGCCAGACTCGTGTCTGTGGCTGCAGCATCCATTTTGTGATGCCAGGGCTCTGTTAGCTGGTACCGGGTATACCGGTGCTGTCATGTCTCTCCCTCTAGAAGGGTGGGATCATACTCCCACACCAGTATGATTCCAAGGTGTTTGACACCAAACACGACATGTTTCCGTGCAGCCATCCCAAAGTTAGCATTTATCGCTAGGTTATAATGCACTTAAGAGTATATGGTCAGGCTGCCTCACAGACAACCCCGGAGGATAGATTCCGAAGGCTGCAGAGGGGCTCTGCTCATGCATGGGCACCCTCTCACACAAAACCAAGCACCCTGCCTTCAGGATTGATAAGGCCTGCCATAGGGGTGACTGATAGGTTTATATGTGCAGTGATAGGGTGAGATATAGTGAACCTATATCTCAGTAAGGGGTGCAGGCACCACCTCACTCAGGCTGCTGTAGCAGTCCTGTGGTGTCATTTTGGAGGGCTTCCCAGGGGTGGCATAATACATTCTTCAGCCCCTGGTAGGCCTCTGGGGTACCTATGCCCTGGGTACATAGTATACCATATACTAGGGACTCATAAGGGCACCCCAGAATCCAATCTGTGGTGTACCTAAGGTACAGGGAATCAATTTAGAGAGGAAGCAGCTAGGCTGGGGTCCTGGATAGCAGGGCCCCAGCCAGACTAAAGTCGAAAAACAGTGAAACATCAGCAAAAAGTGGGGGTAACCATAAGAAGCAGATCCCACTCTCCTACACAACCCCCCCAAATGCAGGGACATTAAACTAACCTTGACCAGTTGAGTCTTCATGTTCTAAGTGGAAATATCTGGAGAGTCCATCTGCATTGGCATGGCAACTCCCAGGTCTATGTTCCACTGTATAGTCCATCCCCTGTAGGGAAATGGACCACCTCAAAAGTTTGGGGTTTTCACCCTTCATCTGTTTTAGCCATAAGAGGGGCTTATGGTCGGTCTGAACAAGGAAGTGAGTGCCAAACAAGTATGGCCTCAACTTCTTCAGAGCCCAAACCACAGCAAAGGCCTCCCTCTCTATGGCTGACCAACGTTTCTCTCTTGGGGTCAGCCTTCTGCTACTAAAAGCTACTGGCTGATCCTGACCTTCATCATTCAACTGAGACAGTACAGCCCCTACCCCCAACTCAGATGCATCTGTTTGTACAATGAACTTTTTGGAGTAATCAGGACTCTGCAGAATGGGAGCAGTGCACATGGCCTGCTTCAGGTCATCAAATGCCTTTTGACAGCTAACTGTCCACTGAACCTTTTTGGGCATTTTCTTAGAGGTAAGGTCATTCAATGGGGTCACTATGGATCCATAACCTTTTACAAATCTTCTGTAGTACCCAGTCAGGCCCAAGAAGGCTCTCACCTGAGTCTGGGTAGTGGGAGCAACCCAGTCCATATGGTCTGGATTTTGCTCTGCAATGGTTGGACCTGGCCTCCACCCACAAGGTGGCCCAGGTACACAACCTGACTCTGCCCTATCTGGCACTTAGTAGCCTTGATAGTTAGGCCAGCTTTTTGCAGGGCCTCCAAAACATTCCTTAGGTGGAACAGGTGATCCTCCCAGGTGGAGCTAAAGACAGCAATATCATCTAGATATGCTGCACTATAGTCTTCCAGGCCTGTAAGGACTGTATTCACCAACCTTTGGAAAGTGGCAGGTGCATTTTTCAAACCAAAGGGCATCACCACAAATTGATAATGCCCACTAGAGGTAGAAAATGCTGTCTTTGGCGTTGCATCATCAGCTAGTCTGATCTGCCAGTAGCCAGCTGTCAAGTCAAATGTGCTCAGAAACTTGGCTGAGGCCAAAGTATCTATAAGCTCATCTGCCCTTGGGATGGGATGGGCATCAGTCCTAGTGACTGCATTGAGACCCCTGTAGTCCACACAAAACCTCATTTCTCTCTTGCCATCTTTGGTGTGAGGTTTAGGCACAAGGACTACTGGACTAGCCCAAGGGCTATCTGAGGGTTCAATGACTCCCAAATCCAAGATATTTTGGACCTCTGTCCTTATACAATCCCTGACATGATCAGGCTGCCTGTAGATTTTATTCTTGACAGGCAGACTGTCCCCAGTGTCCACTTCATGAGTGCACCAGGTAGTCTGACTAGGTGTCAGGGAGAACATATGCCTGAACTGGCTGAGAACTTTTCTGCAGTCAGTTTGTTGCTGGACAGTGAGGCTGCCTGCCAAGGCTACACTATCTACTGATCCATCATCAGGGTTCTGAGAGAGCAGGTCAGGGAGTGGATCACTCTCTTCCTCCTGTCCCTCATCATTAGCCATGAGCAAGCCCATGTCTGCCCTGTCGACATATGGTTTCAGTCTGTTGACATGAAGTACCCTTTGGGGACTCCTGGAAGTTCCAAGGTCTACCAAGTAGGTAACCTCTCCCTTCTATTCAACAATTGTTTGGGGGCCACTCCACTTATCTTGGAGAGCTGCTGGGGCCACAGGCTTCAACACCCACACCTTCTGTCCTGGCTGGTACACAGTCAGCACAGCCTTTTGGTCATTCCAGGCCTTTTGTAATTCCTGGCTAGCCTCAAGGTTTTTAGTTGCCTTTTTCATATACTCTGCCATCCTGGAGCGGAGACCAAGTACATAGTCCACTATGTCCTGTTTAGGGGGTTTGAGAGGCAACTCCCATCCCTCTTTCACCAGACACAAAGGACCCCTAACAGGATGGCCAAACAAAAGTTCAAAAGGGCTGTAACCAACCCCTTTTGAGGCACCTCCCTGTAGGCAAATAAAAGGCAGGGCAAAAGGATGTCCCATCTGCGCCTAAGCTTTTCTGGGAGACCTTTGATCATGCCCTTTAAGGTTTTGTTGAACCTTTCAACTAAACCATTGCATTGTGGGTGATAGGGTGTGGTGAATTTATAATTCACTCCACACTCCTTCCACATTGCAGTCAAGTAACTAGACATGAAGTTTGCCCCCTGTCTGATACTACCTCCTTAGGAAAACCCACCCTTGAGAATACTCCCAAGAGGGCCCTTGCCACCACAGGTGCTGTGGTGGTCCTAAGTGGAATTGCTTCTGGGTACCTAGTGGCATGGTCCACCACCACCAGGATAAATCTGTGCCCAGAGGCTGTCTGAGGATCCATGGGACCAACTATATCAATCCCCACCCTCTCAAAGGGACCCCCACCACAGGTAGTGGTATCAGGGGGCCTTTGTGGTTCCACCTGCCTTCCCACTGGCTTGGCAGGTGACACAGGAGCGACAAAACTCCTTGGTGTCTTCAGACATGTGGGGCCAATGAAAGTGAGGAACAATTCTGTCCCAAGTCTTGTTTTGGCCCAGGTGACCTGCTAGAGGAATATCATGGGCTAGTGTCAATAGGAAGCCCCTAAATTTCAGAGGTATTACCAACCTCCTGGAAGCACAAGGCTTGGGGTCTCTACTCTCTGAATATAGGAGTCCATCATCCCAATATATTTTATGGGTGCCACTAGCATTCCCAGCAGCCTCATCAGCAGCTTGCTTTCTGAGGGTTTCAAGAGAGGGGCAGCTTTGCTGCTCCTGGCTCAGATCTGCCCTGGAAGGGCCCCCTGTCCCCAAGAACTCAACCTGATCAGGTTCAAGCTCCTCTGGGACAGTTCCTTCTTCAGGACTAAGATCATCTCCCTCAGGAGGCTGATCTGTATTCTGAGTCAGGTGGGAAGGCACTGCCTTAACCCTACTGCTCCTCCACTTGGGAGGCACCTGGTCCATTTTTCCAGAATCCAGGGCCTGTTCAGTGTTAGACTTTTTGGCCTGGGACCTGGTCACAGCAAATACATGTGCAGGGATCCCTAGCATTTCTGCATGTGTCCTGAGCTCCACTTCTGCCCAAGCTGAAGTTTCTAGATCATTGCCAAGCAAGCATTTAACAGGGCGGTCTGCACTTACCACAACTTTCTTGAGGCCAGTTACCCCTCCCCAGGAGAAATTAACAACTGCCAAGGAATGGTCTGTCCTGACACTGCTAGCATTGGTCACTTGGTACATCTCACCAAGTATAATCTGCCCAGGAGCCACAAGATCTTTTGTCACCATTGTGACACTTGCTCCTGTGTCCCTGAATGCCAAAGCCTCTTTTCCATTTATCAAAGGCTGCTGTCTGTATTTGCCCAAGTTACTGGGACTCACAAAGGAGGACATGTCCATGCCTCCATCACAGACCAGGACAGCCTGAGTTGGAACTCTGACTAGGCCAGAGCCCATCTCAGAACCCAGGGTTAACCCTAGTACACCCTTATTCTGAGTACCACCAATTGTAGCTGCACTAGGGGGAACAGTTGCCTTAGGGGCAATGGTGGCTGGACTTGAGTCTTTGGACTTGGTGCAATCACTGGTCCAGTGTGTTTTCTGTTTACAGATCTTACACCATGATTTATTTTGGCCTTTACTTTTGTTAGATTGGGATTTCCCCCCCAGATGAAGATTTTTGGGGACCTTGAGAAGACTTCTGGTCTTTACCCTTTTCCCCACCCTTGTCAGAGTTCTTAGAATCTTGCTTCTTGGGGTCACCACCTTGGTTCTGAACCTTTTGCCTCACCCTGGTTCTGACCCATTTGTCTGCCTTCTTTCCCAATTCTTGGGGAGAGGTCAGATCAGAGTCCACCAGGTACTGATGCAACAGCTGATTTTGACAATTATTAAGGATCTGCTCCCTCATAATTAAGTTGTACAATCCTTTGAAATCACACACCTTACTGCCAAGTAACCAGCCCTCCAGAGCCTTAGTAGCACAATCTACAAAGTCCACCCAGTCTTGATTCTGTGCCTTTTGGGTATCTCTGAACTTTATCCTATACTGTTCAGTGGTTAGGCCAAACCCCTCAATCAGTGCACTTTTCAAGATTTGGTAATCATCAGCATCCTCTTCTCTTACAGTGAGGAGCTTGTCTCTACCTTTGTCTGCAAAGGAGAGCCACAAGATTGCTGCCCACTGCTCCTGGGGGACCCTCTGAACTTTACAGACCCTTTCCAGTGCAGTAACCCATTTGTGGATGTCATCCCCACTCTGGTAGGGAGGGACAATCTTGCTTAGGTTTCTATGGTCTTGAGACCTTTCCCTAACACTAGGGAAGTTGCTGCCACCATGGGACTCTAGTCCCAACTTTCTTCTAGTTTTCTGAAGCTCTAGGGACTCCCTATCTAAAGCCAACTGCTCTCTTCTGATTCTAAGCTGAGCTTCTTCATACTTTTGCAGTCTCTCTTTCCTTTCATGAGAGGATTCCCTCCTATGAGAGGAAACAGAGGTCCCTATTGAGGTGTCAGAATGGTTAGACTCCTGAGAAGGAGATCTTGACCTTCTAGGCACACTCTCAACTCTCCCTGGTGGGATAAAGAGGGGGCCATTGTGGCCATCCTCCTCATCTGCAGGGGGAGCTGGATTTCCCAGGTTAAGATCATTGTCATCTTCCTGGTCAGCTTCAGAGGTCAGGTCATGGGTATCTTCACCCCTTGGCTTTTCCTCATCTGCTGCCCCACCCTCTCTGCCTACCCCATCAGACCCTGAGGTCTTTCTGAGATCATCCAACAGCAGTACCTCTATGAGGCGTTGGGTGTTTGCACTTTTCCTGTCTTCAATTTCCTAGTACTACACAATGCTCTCAATTCCAAGAATGGGAGGTTGTCATACTTGGATGGTAGAAGCCCATTGGCTTCTGGCAGGGACCCACTGGTTCCTGGCCTTGAAGACATCACTAGTGAGGTGTGGTGTATGCACTACCTACTCTAGTGTGGCCTACTAAACTCTCTTGAGTTGTAGAAAGGGTGTGCTAAGCCCTTGACACACAACTCTAAATTCAGTAGAACTTACTTGTAATTTTAAGCTTGAATTATATGTACCTCAGGTACCTTTAGTGGTTTTCAGTTAGTCACTCACTTGAGATTGTCTGGTAAAACAAAGGCAAGCTTGAATCCAACCGCTGCACACCAATGCGAGAAGTTGGCCTGCTATATGCTGTCCACTAGTTATAGTGGGCACCTTGCACCAGTCCAAACAACCCCTTATTGATGATAGGTTTAAGACAACCTTATTTGAAAGCTATCCTAGTGGTAGCTATGGAGAGCAGCTTTCAGGCTAAGTCTTGAAGGAGTGTAAAGCTGTTTGTTTTACCAGTCTATAATCTCTTGAATGGCTAAATGAAAGGAGACCACACCAGGTATATATATAAAATATATGTATTTATTTCTAAACACACCCTACTAGTCTCTTTATGAGGCTAGAGGTCTAAGCACATAAGTTACACTTCAAATATCACAGTAAATTAGCACAATATACGATAGGCCCTAGGGGCGAACAAAACCATATATTAAGAAAGTGGTATAAGAACCACGACTTGACTAGACACAAGGCCTAGAGCCTGTAGAATTGCTGGGACCCCAAGGAACC
Organism: Calotriton arnoldi; assembly: GCA_963921515.1. Taxonomy (NCBI): domain Eukaryota; kingdom Metazoa; phylum Chordata; class Amphibia; order Caudata; family Salamandridae; genus Calotriton; species Calotriton arnoldi. Next base: position 1,028,910 of record CAWUFW010003664.1, on the reverse strand, counting down.
ACCCAAGGTAGTGACACAGGGGACCCACGGGGGACGTGTGCAGTGTTTGAACACAGCCGCGAGCTCCGTTAGCTTCTATGGGGAAAGTCGCGGTTAGAGTTTTAAAGTTTAGGGACACTTCGGAGTGGACTAGGAACAAACCCTTTTGGACTTAGATGGTTCTAGGGCCAACACCCGCGGGAGCACCAGAGTACTCGTGTTACCTCACCCAGGGAAGCCGGGTGCATAGGTGTCAAATGGTGTCGGGTCGCGTCGTCGTTTTCAATGGCAGCTTGCTGAAAAGTACTGCTGCCGGGAAGATGAGAAGTGTCCGAAGAGATCCAAGCCTGGATCGAAGATGTGAAGAACCTGAAAGCAGAGGGGACAGAGTCTGGGTCACTAGCCAGTGACCAGGGGCACGATAGTCGAATGCCCACCGATGTCGGGTGCTTCAGGTGAGATGAGGTGAAGCTTGACTCTTCAACCATGAGGACCAGGAGGCATTGACGATGACCAGGAGCTGGATTCGAGCTGTCCCACAAAGGATGTCGAGTGCTGCAGCATTGGTGCCCAGATTGGACACAACAAGCCTTGGCAACCGCAACCCACGCAGAAAGAGGAAAGATGCTTCGGTGTGGACCAGCAAGGTCCTGGGGACTCCCCAAGCAATGGAGAGTCAGGGCACATCTGGAGAAACCAGGAAAGTCCAATTGAAGTACAGTTGTCCTTCTCAGGGACCCACAAGTCAATGGACAAGGGATCGCAAAGGGATCGAAAAGAGGAATCACAAAATGGCAGCCCACAGGTCACTCGGAGTGGGTAGGCCAGCAATCTTCAGTGGATTCACTGCTCGGGGTCAGGGCTATAAGTAACCCAAAGCACTGCCTCTAGGATCGACAAGAAGAATATGCACTTGCAAATGTGCATGGTGTCCAGGGCTTCCGGTTCCACGGTACCCACGAGGGCTATGGGTCTCAGCTTTGCTGAGGACTCAGGTCAGCCTCTGGGAAGGCTGGAAACCCACCTCCTGGGTTGCAAAGTTGTCGGCGTCCGGCGGGAGCTTCGGAGATGCAGACCGGTCAGATGCATCTTTGGTGCCTGCCAAGCAGGTGAGTAACTCCTTTACTCCAAGGGAGATTCTTGAGTCAACTGGCGTTGAACAGATCGTCGAAGGTCCAGGATTCCGTATCAGAGTTTCGTCCAGGGAAATCTAAAGTCCTGTTGCCAGGGGTTCCTATCTTATACCCAAGGAAGGGGTTGGACATACTCTGGGGACCCACCTATGGGAGGGTTTGGAAAGAGAGGTGGCTACACCCATTTCCTTTGTCCAGTTTCACGCCAGAGCAGGGGCTGGTAGCCCCTGCAACCGGTTTGAACTGGACTATGCATAGGGACACCAAATGTGCCCCCAGTGCAGGACTTCAAAGCACTCTGAGAGTGCACCCACCCAGCCCAATACACTAAAGCCTGTCTGGGAGGTGGTAACACCTCCCTGTGACAGGAAACCTATTGTCCAGGCCTCCCCTGCTGGAGTTTCGGTCAGCAGCATGAGGCCAGACTCGTGTCTGTGGCTGCAGCATCCATTTTGTGTGGCCAGGGCTCTGTTAGCTGGTACCGGGTATACCGGTGCTGTCATGTCTCTCCCTCTAGAAGGGTGGGATCATACTCCCACACCACTCCCACACCAGTTACTGGTGTGGGGGTATGATTCCAAGGTGTTTGACACCAAACACGACATGTTTCCGTGCAGCAATCCCAAAGTTAGCATTTACCGCTAGGTTATAATGCACTTAAGAGTATATGGTCAGGCTGCCTCACAGACAACCCCGGAGGATAGATTCCGAAGGCTGCAGAGGGGCTCTGCTCATGCATGGGCACCCTCTCACACAAAACCAAGCACCCTGCCTTCAGGATTGATAAGGCCTGCCATAGGGGTGACTGATAGGTTTATATGTGCAGTGATAGGGTGAGATATAGTGATCCTATATCTCAGTAAGGGGTGCAGGCACCACCTCACTCAGGCTGCTGTAGCAGTCCTGTGGTGTCATTTTGGAGGGCTTCCCAGGGGTGGCATAATACATGCTTCAGCCCCTGGTAGGCCTCTGGGGTACCTATGTCCTGGGTACATAGTATACCATATACTAGGGACTCATAAGGGCACCCCAGAATCTAATCTGTGGTGTACCTAAGGTACAGGGAATCAATTTAGAGAGGAAGCAGCTAGGCTGGGGTCCTGGCTAGCAGGGCCCCAGCCAGACTAAAGTCGAAAAACAGTGAAACATCAGCAAAAAGTGGGGGTAACCATAAGAAGCAGATCCTACTCTCCTACACCTGTCATCCCCATGGTGGCCTTCACAAGTCTGTAACAGAACTGTGTGCATCATCAAATCACAAAATTGTACATTCACACTATAGTGAGGGTGGCATAACATGTAATGTGAAAATACTGCCGTCCGCGGTGTACAGTGCCGCACACACATTTGGTCTATGTAGAGTTTTCTTAGCCACTAACATGGCGGCTGTCTGACCTCGTTGATAGGACATGTTGAACGTTGCCTGTCAACGTTGCGCTTTGGGTTTTCGCATGCACGGTGGTCACAGCCATAGGCTAACGTTGGGGATAGTGACGGTCGTGGTCCAGTGGCTGTGTGCGGCGATGCTGATGACTGTGTACGTGGTGTATATGTACACAGTGGTTGGAAAAATAGCTCACTTGCCTCCTGACACTGCTGCTATCAAGACGTCCTCCATTTTGGCTGCTGTTTTTACCTCTTGGAGCAATCATGGCATGTTGTACAGGGGAAAAGTAAAAGAAGATCCGGAAATCGTGGATCAGGGAACCTAGCTAGTAGGGAAGAGGAGGGGTCTACTGAATGAGTAAGACGCACCTCAAATAAGGGAAAAGAAAATTCTTTTCTTGAGTCCCCTCACTCACCAAAGGTTTCCCCTAGGTGACATGCTTCATCATTGGGGCCATCCCAAGCATCTACTGCTTGGGGTGTGCTGCGACTTGCGATAGTTATGTAGGAGCACTGATTTTTAATATATGACTATGTGTAGTGCAGTGAAGGGGGAGTGGTGTGAGTGGTTGTTTAAAAATTACCTAACTAGTGAACGTAAATGAATTTATTCTTGCTCCTAGTTGGCAAAGGATAAAAAGGGGTTAATAAAAGGGAAAATAATTAAATGTTTATGTAATAATAGTCCCTAATACTTTAAGTCAACATGTTTCGAGGTATCCCCTAACCTCTTCTTCAGGACGGCATGGGGGCCAGCCCCATGTGTACCACTCCGTGCAAAACCTGTAATAAAGTGAAAGATAAGGAAAAAAGGGGCGCGCACTTATTGTGTCAGTGCTGAATATAATTATAAATGACATACGGTTATACTGAACACGTAGTATCTAATGAAGAAATAAAAAACAGACAAGTTAGTATACACTGCCTGCCCATCTGTCTAGTGGGCAGGTAAAAACAAAGTCTTTCAGGGATCAAATCAATCCAATAGTGATGGTGCTCTTGACTGTAACTTTAAACATGTACTTAGTTCTGTTCAGTCTACTAATCGTGTGTCTCTATAATGAAAAACCACATGCTGAAGGAATAGAAATTAAACATAAAAGCACTCGTGAAAGGACATCAGACATAACAGACATTTACATAAAACAGATAATTGCGTGTTGCCTCATGGACCTACTTAATAACTGGCAAAAGTAAGCCCCATGGTCAGCCCGGGTGGAGGAGCCTGAATAAACCCTAGAAAAAGAAAGGTAAAGGTCTTAAGTCGACGTGATCTATCAAAGACTCGAAAAAGGAGACCCTCATTCGTAACTCTAGAATGGGCTCCCGGTAAAGAGAATCTTACTTGACTCCGCTACCCTCCGTCAATATGACCTACTCGTTCCCGTAGGCGGACCGCATCTTAGCGTGTCTGGGATCTGAGAGGTCTAAATAGGAAAAACAAGAAACTGCCTGGTCACGAACGCGTTTAGAAAGACTATACCGCGTATATCGTTGAAAGTGGTGGGGGCCATTTTGGGTGTCCTTGTTTGACGCGTATAGCTCGTAAAACGGACACAGAATCCTCGGATCATTCTGAAATAGTACATGCGGGCTAAATGATTAGAAAATAGGAAATAAGGTAAATACTCTGTATTTGGAATATAGGTAAAAAAACTAAGAGAGCGGGTCTCGAACCCTGCAGTATTAGGCGATTCTCTGATGACAAACAGGGCATCTCTATTGTGAGAGTGTCACAATAAGACGGCGGCCATCTTTGACTGGTGAACTCAGGTCCTAGTAGGGACTGAATCCTGTGTGTACTATATCTAAAAAAGGGGGGGGCATAACATTAACAAAACATTAATAAAACGGAGTTAGAATAAAGTTAAGAGGATTAAGGAAGGATAGTGCAGAAAGGGTGGGGGTCCAGTAGTCCTTGTTTAGTTGTTGACTTAGAATACATTTATCTAGCAAAATGACCCCACGGAATATTGTCGTTTAACCCTTTAGTATCAGAGCGTAATTTAAAGACCCACCTCTGTTCTTTTTCCAACAACCTTTGCTCAAGGTTGTCACATGGTTTGATATGTTCCAACACCACCCACTTCATGTCGTTGGGTGTGTGTTGCATATCATTAAAATGTGCTGTCATCCTGGTGCTCGCTCTGTGGCACCGGATGTTGCTACGGTGTTCACAGATCCTTGTGCCCACCTTCCTGGTTGTCATGCCCACATAGTGGAGATTACAGGGACATGTAATCAGATATACTACACCTACTGTGCTGCATGTGGTGAAATTTCTGAGTTCCCATGATGTGCCTGTATTAAAACAGACCTTTTTTGTGGTGGAAGTCAGGTGGCACACGCTACAGTTCCCACACGGGTGGTGACCCGTTGGTAAAGTACTTATGGTCTGTTGGTTGTTCCTTTGATTAGGTTTCGGGCGCGTGTGTACTAGAAGGTCACGTAGATTCTTGCCTCTCCTATGTGAAAACATTGGGGTGGGGATATTTAGATTACCACTGTTTAGGATATTCCAATGTTTTTTCACCATTTTTGTGATCTTGTCTGACGCTGTGCTAAAGGTGGTAATGCAGATGGGTCTCCTGTCTTTTTCTGTTTCTTGTTTCACGTAAGTCTCCAGGAGAGCATCTCTATTATTGTTTTTTGCTCTTTTCTTGGCTTTGTTGATGATACGAGAAGGATATTTTCGGTTTTTCAGTTTTTCTGCCAGGTCTTTGGCCTGTTCCTCATAGTCATTTATTTCTGTGCAGTTTCTCCTCAACCTGAGGAATTGTCCAAAAGGAAGGTTTTCTTTGAGATGTCTAGGATGAAAACTGTCGTAAAGCAAAAGACAGTTCTTAGCAGTAGGTTTAAAGTGAGTTGTGGTTTTTAGATAACCCTCTGCTGCATAGATATTCAGGTCTAGAAAGATAAGGTCAGACCTACTCATTGTATGGGTAAATTTTAGGAAAGGGTCTTGTGAATTTAGCCATTCCAAAAACAGATTAGCTTCTATTTCATTTCCATTCCATATCACCAGAATATCGTCTATGTACCTTTTCCATTCGACGATCTTGGGCCGGTGAGTGTTGTTGTCAGAGAGGATCTTATGTTCCTCCATATGGTAGACATATAATCCAGCTACACTCGGGGCGAAGGTGCTGCCCATACTGGTCCCGTGTTGTTGTTGGAAAATGGTGTCTTCGAAACGGAAGTAGTTTTCAGTAAGGGCCCATTTACAACATTCTAAAACCAAATGTCGAGGTGTGTGATAGGGCCATGTTGCTCCATACAGAATATCTTCCAGGATATCCAAGGTCGCCTTATGTGGTAGGCTAGTGTAGAGGCTTTCTACATCTAAACCAATAAGAATGTTATTAGTTGGATTGAAAGGGAGGTCTTTTAGAAGGGAAAGGACTGCTTTTGTGTCCTTAAGGTAGGTACTGGTATTTTGTATGAGCGGTCGTAAGAAAGCATCCGCAAATTTTGACAAAGGTTCCAGAATAGATCCGATACCTGAGACGATTGGACGTCCCGGAGGATTCTCTAACCTCTTATGGATCTTTGGTAATGTGTAGAAGTATGGTACTGTAGGGTGTTTATTAATCAGAAAATCACCCTCTTTTCTGGTTACCCAGTCGTGGGCAAGGGCTTCTTCTACCATGCTGGTTATGCCAATCCTTATTCGTTCAGTTGGATCCTCTGCGATGCGTTTGTCATTTCTTTCTTCAGATAGTAGTCTGAGGCATTCTGAGCGATATGCCTCTGTACTTTGTATGACGATGCCTCCTCCTTTATCCGCTGGTTTTATGACAATTTCTACGTTGTTTGCCATAGATTGTATGGCATCTTGTTCCATTTTCGTTGTGTTATGGAATATCTTGAGGGTTCTTGGATCCAGATCTCCTGCTTCTTTAAGAACCGCTTTCTCAAAAGCCATTAGTTCTACTGGTAAAACGGTTGAGGGTGGTGTGAAAGTAGACTTCAGGTGTAGATTCATATCACCTCTTTGGTAATCTGTTGGCGGTCTATTTTCAAAGAAAACCCGTAATTTCAGTTTCCTTATAAACTCGCTTAGTTCACAGCTGAGTAGGAACTTGTCCAGGGATGGGGTGGGTACAAAACCTAAACCCTTCGCAAGGACAGTGAGTTGGATTTTAGATAGGGTGGTTCCTGATAAATTAACCACTAAACTAGATTGTTGCTGGTGCTCGGTAGGTTCGGAGGACCCATGCTCCTCGTATGGCTCCGTGTAGGCTCCAAAGGTTGTGCCCAATGTACTTGTTGACCTCTTCTATTTTTTCTTCTCTGTGGTCCCTGGCCTCGTCCTAAAAAAGGACCCTGTATTCCTGGGTAAACGGTTTGGGTACTGGGTTCCCAGTATGGGTATGGTTGTGGTTGGTATTGTTGTGGACCATTGTAAAAAGGCGTTATTGGAAAAAGTGGTGGTTGGAACGGGGGCCACCCATAGTTTCCTTGGTTGCCCCTGTTTCTCATCCTACGCCCTTGGTAACCCTGTCTCCTCACGTTGTTCTTCCATCCGACGCTGTTATCTGAACTGTTGGAGCTGGTGTCTGATCCATCAGTGTCTGTATTGTAGCCCGGGTTTTTCCCGGTGAGATGGTAGTCGTCTCTGATGTAGGGGTAGATTGTATCATGGTTAAAGTTTTTTGAATCCTTTTTGAGTTTTTGATACTTTGTATCTTTTAATGTCATTTCAAATTCCGTCATGGTTTTGTTCAGTTCCTCTAGGCGTTTCTTCAATTCGGCTGGTGTCTGAAAGGTTTTGAGTTTCACCTCTAGCGTGTGGATTTCCTCCTTCATCTCATGTGCTAGGCGTGTTGCAGTCTTTATAATAAGTACAAGCCAATCCCTTGTGCAATGCCAGGAGATTAGCGACCAATCTTTTTTGAACAACTTGTCCTGCTGGAAGATGAATGGCTCATTGCGTACAATGAGTCCTCTAGGGGCAGCGTTTACTCTGAGATATTCTGTCATCATGATCCCATGGATGATTGTTTTAACGTGGTTCCTTTTAAGCTCAGTAAGCTCATCCCAACATTGTGCAGTCTCATTACTGTTTCCGGGTGTCGAATCTACAAAAGGGATCATGGAAGATATGATACTCTCTACTTCTTCCTCTGTGTATGTCAGGCCTGTTATTCCAGCCATATTTTTAAGTGGTGTTGTAGTCCGATGTCACGAGACACGAGTGTATGAAAGGGAAAGGGGCTCCCGCAGCTTGCGCTGTATAAATATCAAAACAAAGAAAGGGGGGAGAGGAGGATATGGCTAGGTTCGTCCTCCTAGGTACTTGTAAAACAAAAGAAGATCCGGAAATCGTGGATCAGGGAATCTAGCTAGTAGGGAAGAGGAGGGGTCTACTGAATGAGTAAGACGCACCTCAAATAAGGGAAAAGAAAATTATTTTCTTGAGTCCCCTCACTCACCAAAGGTTTCCCCTAGGTGTCATGCTTCATCATTGGGGCCATCCCAAGCATCTACTGCTTGGGGCGTGCTGCGACTTGCGATAGTTACGTAGGAGCACTGATTTTTAATATATGACTATGTGTAGTGCAGTGAAGGGGGAGTGGTTGTTTAAAAATTACCTAACTAGTGAACGTAAATGAATTTATTCTTGCTCCTAGTTGGCAAAGGATAAAAAGGGGTTAATAAAAGGGAAAAGAATTAAATGTTTATGTAATAATAGTCCCTAATACTTTAAGTCAACATGTTTCGAGGTATCCCCTAACCTCTTCTTTCAGGACGGCATGGGGGCCAGCCCCATGTGTACCACTCCGTGCAAAACCTGTAATAAAGTGAAAGATAAGGAAAAAATGGGGGCGCGCACTTATTGTGTCAGCGCTGAATATAATTATAAATTACATACGGTTATACTGAACACGTAGTATCTAATGAAGAAGTAAAAAACAGACAAGTTAGTATACACTGCCTGCCCATCTGTCTAGTGGGCAGGTAAAAAAAAAGTCTTTCAGGGATCAAATCAATCCAATAGTGATGGTGCTCTTGACTGTAACTTTAAACATGTACTTAGTTCTGTTCAGTCTAATAATCGTGTGTCTCTATAATGAAAAACCACATGTTGAAGGAATAGAAATTAAACATAAAAGCACTCGTGAAAGGACATCAGACATAACAGACATTTACATAAAACAGATAATTGCGTGTTGCCTCATGGACCTACTTAATAACTGGCAAAAGTAAGCCCCATGGTCAGCCCGGGTGGAGGAGCCTGAATAAACCCTAGAAAAAGAAAGGTAACGGTCTTAAGTCGACGTGATCTATCAAAGACTCGAAAAAGGAGACCCTCATTCGTAACTCTAGAATGGGCTCCCGGTAAAGAGAATCTTACTTGACTCGGCTAGCCTCCGTCAATATGACCTACTCGTTCCCGTAGGCGGACCGCATCTTAGCGTGTCTGGGATCCGAGAGGTCTAAATAGGAAAAACAGGAAACTGCCTGGTCACGAACGCGTTTAGAAAGACTATACCGCGTATATCGTTGAAAGTGGTGGGGGCCATTTTGGGTGTCCTTGTTTGACGCGTATAGCTCGTAAAACGGACACAGAATCCTCGGATCATTCTGAAATAGTACATGCGGGCTAAATGATTAGAAAATAGGAAATAAGGTAAATACTCTGTATTTGGAATATAGGTAAAAAAACTAAGAGAGCGGGTCTCGAACCCTGCAGTATTAGGCGATTCACTGATGAAAAACAGGGCATCTCTATTGTGAGAGTGTCACAATAAGACGGCGGCCATCTTTGACTGGTGAACTCAGGTCCTAGTAGGGACTGAATCCTGTGTGTACTATATCTAAAAAAGGGGGGGGCATAACATTAACAAAACATTAATAAAACGGAGTTAGAATAAAGTTAAGAGGATTAAGGAAGGATAGTGCAGAAAGGGTGGGGGTCCAGTAGTCCTTGTATAGTTGTTGACTTAGAATACATTTATCTAGCAAAATGACCCCACGGAATATTGTCGTTTAACCCTTTAGTATCAGAGCGTAATTTAAAGACCCACCTCTGTTCTTTTTCCAACAACCTTTGCTCAAGGTTGTCACATGGTTTGATATGTTCCAACACCACCCACTTCATGTCGTTGGGTGTGTGTTGCATATCATTAAAATGTGCTGTCATCCTGGTGCTCGCTCTGTGGCACCGGATGTTGCTACGGTGTTCACAGATCCTTGTGCCCACCTTCCTGGTTGTCATGCCCACATAGTGGAGATTACAGGGACATGTAATCAGATATACTACACCTACTGTGTTGCATGTGGTGAAATTTCTGAGTTCCCATGATGTGCCTGTATTAAAACAGACCTTTTTTGTGGTGGAAGTCAGGTGGCACACGCTACAGTTCCCACACGGGTGGTGACCCGTTGGTAAAGTACTTATGGTCTGTTGGTTGTTCCTTTGATTAGGGTTCGGGCGCGTGTGTACTAGAAGGTCACGTAGATTCTTGCCTCTCCTATGTGAAAATCCAACTCACTGTCCTTGAGAAGGGTTTAGGTTATGTACCCACCCCATCCCTGGACAAGTTCCTACTCAGCTGTGAACTAAGCGAGTTTATAAGGAAACTGAAATTACGGGTTTTCTTTGAAAATAGACCGCCAACAGATTACCAAAGAGGTGATACGAATCTACACCTGAAGTCTACTTTCACACCACCCTCGACCGTTTTACCAGTAGAACTAATGGCTTTTGAGAAAGGGGTTCTTAAAGAAGCAGGAGATCTGGATCCAAAAACCCTCAAGATATTCCATAACACAACGAAAATGGAACAAGATGCCATAAAATCTATGGCCAACAACGTAGAAATTGTCATAAAACCAGCGGATAAAGGAGGAGGCATCGTCATACAAAGTACAGAGGCATATCGCTCAGAATGCCTCAGACTACTATCTGAAGAAAGAAATTACAAACGCATCGCAGAGGATCCAACTGAACGAATAAGGATTGGCATAACCAGCATGGTAGAAGAAGCCCTTGCCCACGACTGGGTAACCAGAAAAGAGGGTGATTTTCTGATTAATAAACACCCTACAGTACCATACTTCTACACATTACCAAAGATCCATAAGAGGTTAGAGAATCCTCCGGGACGTCCAATCGTCTCAGGTATCGGATCTATTCTGGAACCTTTGTCAAAATTTGCGGATGCTTTCTTACGACCGCTCATACAAAATACCAGTACCTACCTTAAGGACACAAAAGCAGTCCTTTCCCTTCTAAAAGACCTCCCTTTCAATCCAACTAATAACATTCTTATTGGTTTAGATGTAGAAAGCCTCTACACTAGCCTACCACATAAGGCGACATTGGATATCCTGGAAGATATTCTGTATGGAGCAACATGGCCCTATCACACACCTCGACATTTGGTTTTAGAATGTTGTAAATGGGCCCTTACTAAAAACTACTTCCGTTTCGAAGACACCATTTTCCAACAACAACACGGGACCAGTATGGGCAGCACCTTCGCCCCGAGTGTAGATGGATTATATGTCTACCATATGGAGGAACATAAGATCCTCTCTGACAACAACACTCACCGGCCCAAGATCGTCGAATGGAAAAGGTACATAGACGATATTCTGGTGATATGGAATGGAAATGAAATAGAAGCTAATCTGTTTTTGGAATGGCTAAATTCACAAGACCCTTTCCTAAAATTTACCCATACAATGAGTAGGTCTGACCTTATCTTTCTAGACCTGAATATCTATGCAGCAGAGGGTTATCTAAAAACCACAACTCACTTTAAACCTACTGCTAAGAACTGTCTTTTGCTTTACGACAGTTTTCATCCTAGACATCTCAAAGAAAACCTTCCTTTTGGACAATTCCTCAGGTTGAGGAGAAACTGCACAGAAATAAATGACTATGAGGAACAGGCCAAAGACCTGGCAGAAAAACTGAAAAACCGAAAATATCCTTCTCGTATCATCAACAAAGCCAAGAAAAGAGCAAAAAACAATAGAGATGCTCTCCTGGAGACTTACGTGAAACAAGAAACAGAAAAAGACAGGAGACCCATCTGCATTACCACCTTTAGCACAGCGTCAGACAAGATCACAAAAATGGTGAAAAAACATTGGAATATCCTAAACAGTGGTAATCTAAATATCCCCACCCCAATGTTTTCACATAGGAGAGGCAAGAATCTACGTGACCTTCTAGTACACACGTGCCCGAAACCTAATCAAAGGAACAACCAACAGACCATAAGTACTTTACCAACGGGTCACCACCCGTGTGGGAACTGTAGCGTGTGCCACCTGACTTCCACCACAAAAAAGGTCTGTTTTAATACAGGCACATCATGGGAACTCAGAAATTTCACCACATGCAGCACAGTAGGTGTAGTATATCTGATTACATGTCCCTGTAATCTCCACTATGTGGGCATGACAACCAGGAAGGTGGGCACAAGGATCTGCGAACACCGTAGCAACATCCGGTGCCACAGAGCGAGCACCAGGATGACAGCACATTTTAATGATATGCAACAAACACCCAACGACATGAAGTGGGTGATGTTGGAACATATCAAACCATGTGACAACCTTGAGCAAAGGTTGTTGGAAAAAGAACAGAGGTGGGTCTTTAAATTACGCTCTGATACTAAAGGGTTAAACGACAATATTCCGTGGGGTCATTTTGCTAGATAAATGTATTCTAAGTCAACAACTATACAAGGACTACTGGACCCCCACCCTTTCTGCACTATCCTTCCTTAATCCTCTTAACTTTATTCTAACTCCGTTTTATTAATGTTTTGTTAATGTTATGCCCCCCCCTTTTTTAGATATAGTACACACAGGATTCAGTCTCTACTAGGACCTGAGTTCACCAGTCAAAGATGGCCGCCGTCTTATTGTGACACTCTCACAATAGAGATGCCCTGTTTTTCATCAGAGAATCGCCTAATACTGCAGGGTTCGAGACCCGCTCTCTTAGTTTTTTTACCTATATTCCAAATACAGAGTATTTACCTTATTTCCTATTTTCTAATCATTTAGCCCGCATGTACTATTTCAGAATGATCCGAGGGTTCTGTGTCCGTTTTACGAGCTATACGCGTCAAACAAGGACACCCAAAATGGCCCCCACCACTTTCAACGATATACGTGGTATAGTCTTTCTAAACGCGTTCGTGACCAGGCAGTTTCCTCTTTTTCCTATTTAGACCTCTCGGATCCCAGACACGCTAAGATGCGGTCCGCCTACGGGAACGAGTAGGTCATATTGACGGAGGCTAGCCGAGTCAAGTAAGATTCTCTTTACCGGGAGCCCATTCTAGAGTTACGAATGAGGGTCTCCTTTTTCGAGTCTTTGATAGATCACGTCGACTTAAGACCTTTACCTTTCTTTTTCTAGGGTTTATTCAGGCTCCTCCAACCGGGCTAACCATGGGGCTTACTTTTGCCAGTTATTAAGTAGGTCCATGAGGCAACACGCAATTATCTGTTTTATGTAAATGTCTGTTATGTCTGATGTCCTTTCACGAGTGCTTTTATGTTTAATTTCTATTCCTTCAACATGTGGTTTTTCATTATAGAGACACACGATTAGTAGACTGAACAGAACTAAGTACATGTTTAAAGTTACAGTCAAGAGCACCATCACTATTGGATTGATTTGATCCCTGAAAGACTTTGTTTTTACCTGCCCACTAGACAGATGGGCAGGCAGTGTATACTAACTTGTCTGTTTTTTACTTCTTCATTAGATACTACGTGTTCAGTATAACCGTATGTAATTTATAATTATATTCAGCGCTGACACAATAAGTGCGCGCCCCCTTTTTCCTTATCTTTCACTTTATTACAGGTTTTGCACGGAGTGGTACACATGGGGCTGGCCCCCATGCCGTCCTGAAGAAGAGGTTAGGGGATACCTCGAAACATGTTGACTTAAAGTATTAGGGACTATTATTACATAAACATTTAATTCTTTTCCCTTTTATTAACCCCTTTTTATCCTTTGCCAACTAGGAGCAAGAATAAATTCATTTACGTTCACTAGTTAGGTAATTTTTAAACAACCACTCACACCACTCCCCCTTCACTGCACTACACATAGTCATATATTAGAAATCAGTGCTCCTACGTAACTATCGCAAGTCGCAGCACGCCCCAAGCAGTAGATGCTTGGGATGGCCCCAATGATGAAGCATGTCCCCTAGGGGAAACCTTTGGTGAGTGAGGGGACTCAAGAAAAGAATTTTCTTTTCCCTTATTTGAGGTGCGTCTTACTCATTCAGTAGACCCCTCCTCTTCCCTACTAGCTAGGTTCCCTGATCCACGATTTCCGGATCTTCTTTTGTTTTACAAGTACCTAGGAGGATGAACCTAGCCATATCCTCCTCTCCCCCCTTTCTTTGTTTTAGGGAAAAGGCCCGTCCCTTTACTCAAGAGGAGCTGGAGACCCTGTATCTTCAGTTCTATGGCTCACCAGAGGAACAGGCAACTATCTCAAATACAGTTATTCACTCTGTTTAAATTCTTCCTTTCTGTTCCCCTAGGCTACTATGTGGCTCTGAGTTCCAGACTGTAACTATATTGTGTTGTTTGGTGAAATGGAGTAGTCCCTACATAGGACACATGTAATGGATTATGAGGCACTGTACTTTGTGGAGAGAAGGCCACCATTGTAATGTGTGATAAGGGTGATTTTTAGTTGTGTTACATGCATATCTCTTTGCAGGGCTCAAATTCATAGTAGCTACAATGAGCTCGTAAGTAACATCATTGTATATGTGAATTGTTATGTATGGGTTCACCCCATGAGCCATGTCTGTATAATGCTAGAAGCATCTAAGGATGATGTTTACCAAGTGTACCGTCCCACTTATCACTCAGCCCATATCAGACAATTGTCTGGGAGGTAACTATACCTCAGAGACCCCTTCAGAGTGCCAAATAACCATATGTTCATATATGGAATGGCCCGAAGTTTCACTTTTCTGTATTGATTTGGTGGAAATGTGAGGTTCATGTGGGATGAGTAGCCTCAGCCTGACATTGATATGTGGGCAGTTTGGGCCATGGCTCAGCCTGGCCCAGAGTTACTGTGGCAGGAGAACTGATGCATAGAGTTATGTCCCTGTAGCCCTGCTGATCTATGGATGTTCCCAGAAAGAGTTATCTGTACCACTAGTAGCCCTGATAGCTGTAACATGGATAATATGATGCATCGTAACTGAGGTGATTCCCTGACCTGATACTTCTTTCCATTGAACCACAGTGTCAATGTATGTCTGTCAACAATGACTGTCCCCTTACTCAAACAGGTCTGTTGACACTTTTCTAATAGCTTTGCTTCCACTGTACAGGCCTATTGCACATTTGAGACATGAACAGTGTAGACAGTGGGTCACTTTTGAAGAGATTTAGAAATGTGAATCATTTGCATGGCTGCAATATTTCCTATCACACAACACATACAATGATATGTTGATTGTCATCACAGTTACAATGCGTCATGTGGCAAAAGGGGTGTCCTGTGTTGGCAGTACAAACCACACAAACTTATGCTGACTTACTATGATACTCAAATAAGTAGTTCACATGTCCACACAGCCCCCAGAGAGGTAGCTCTCAGTATCACACAAACCCGCCCTTACCTTATGACCTTAGTCTTAGGATGTTGTGTATACTATGCTTCTTGCCTCTAAGGACCATTTGCATCAATGCAATAGCCTGG
This sequence comes from Calotriton arnoldi, assembly GCA_963921515.1. Classification (NCBI taxonomy): domain Eukaryota; kingdom Metazoa; phylum Chordata; class Amphibia; order Caudata; family Salamandridae; genus Calotriton; species Calotriton arnoldi. The sequence goes on along the minus strand of CAWUFW010003664.1, from coordinate 1,013,694 downwards.
CAGAAAAGGTGACAGTCATTCATGGGTAGTTTACCCTTCAGAAGGTCCAAATGGTATGTTGTGTGTCATAGTACCTCACATCACATTCCATGTAGGATGGCCCTGGCCAACATGATGTTAGTGGGCTGCCTCAGTCAGTGTAGGTCATGGCCAGGGTTGAGGTTAGTCATCAGATGACCACAAAAGTGTGTATCCGTGCTTCAGTTGTGCATAGCATGTGACATGGACACATGTAACATGTTGACTCTTGATGAAGGCTTGTGCTAGATGGCAACGTAATGTGTATCAAGCTGACAGTTATCCTCAAACTTTTAGTTACAATCTGTTTTTACATCTATTGCATCCATACAGGTCAACACCTATCAGAAGAAGGCCATTTGGAAAGCCATCACCCGGAAGGTGCAGGCCCTGGGGGTCTACAATCAGCGTAGGGCCCACTGCAGGAAGAGATGGGAGGACCTGTAACCCTGGATCCGGAAGATCATGGAGGTCCAGCTGGGGAAGTCACCCAACGTGGAAGGGGCCAGCGCTGGACACTGACCCCCCCTGATGGCCCACAAACTGGCAGTGGCCTACCCGGACCTTGATGGGGAGTTGAGGGCCCAACAGCAGTGACAAGAGGGTGAGTCCTGGCCATAGTCATACATGTTGCTCTGCCAACTGTGTGTGTTACAGGCAAGCATGTCTAAACCAAGATTAGTGGTGGCCCCTGTGCCACACACAAGATGAGTCATTGTTATTGTAAGGGTCGCCACACCAGCGTACCGCTGCCACACTGCCAAAGCCAAATAGTAGACCGCCCACCAGATTCCGACTGGAATCAAGGTCGGGCGGTCCAGAGGCAGCTGGCACATGGCAGTGCAGTGCTAAGGCTCCTACGTGACCCTTAGCAAGGCAACGCAATGATTGCACGTTCCTGCAGGGCATGGACTGTCAAGTCCATGCCCTGCAGGAACTGGGGGTGCATGTATACACAGGGGCACACTATGTGCCCCCTCCATGCATCTCCTGGCGCAGATGCAACGGGGGCCCTGTAGGGCCTCCTTTGTTTTCTCACGCCACACTTTTCATGGCAGGTTCACTGCCATGAAAACTGTGGTGGTGAGGAAACTCCTAATATGCTTGGCAGTGCTGCAGCGGCACCACCAGCATATTAGGGGCCTCAGGCCACTGCAAGACTACCAGGGATTGCAGATCCCTGGCTGCCGCAGCGGTCCCATGGTGGTCCGACCGCCCAACTTGCACCATGGGTTTGGTGGTCCAAAGGTCAGCCAAAATTAAATTAAGGCCCTAAGTGTGGTAGTAGGCGCATGCTGCTGTGCTGTGCCTATTGTCTTCCCGACCTGGTCCTGAGTCCTGTCCACATCCAATTTTCTCCTTTTGAAAAGACACCTGGCTGAATGAAGTGAGTAATCATCTCTGTAAATCTGGGTGACAATTGTACCACACAGGCAACTGGTCTTGCTTGTGTGAGGAGTGATGTACCCTCACTACTGACTCTCATGAGAGAGTGACCCTATTGCATGTGACATGACAAAGTTCACAGTACATGCAGTGACTGCACAACAGTTCCCATTGGTAAGTACTGGTTATACAGTGAAATGAGAGTGCAAACATCACCGGTGCTATCTGCATTAGTGCCTACATGTTGGCCAGTGTGCATTTGGCAGTTGATGTTTCATCTGCAATAGTGTTTCAATACACTCATTTACTGACTGGTGACATGCATGAGGGAGTGGGATGTAGAACTGTGGGGATCCTATGTGAGTATCTACACTGATCCTTCCAAGGCAATCGGAGAATGCAATACCAAAGAGTGGTGTCCCTGCCCATTATGACTCTAGTGAACCCACATCTTCATGTCATAGATGTTCAGGGACACCCAAAAGTGTTTAAAGGTGTATTGGCTTGTGGATACACAATCTCTGACTGGCATCATCACCTGAACCAAGCAGGGTTGGGGATGTTCATATGGGTATATGGAGTATTGTTCTGTGTGAATTCAGAGTATCCATATCCAAAATGTTAAGACCTCAATGTATTCAAGGACCTTTATCAGCTAAATGTGATACATGAAAAACTACATGTGTACAGCTTTATTTTTACTTTTCAGCTCGTGGACATATGATGTAATTTGGAGTGTAAAGTGTCCTCAGTGTGCAATGAGGATATGCATGTGACATGTCTGCTGCAACACTAAATGATGGCACATTGGTGCACCACTTGACCTTCATGACATCCCGATGTGTTATGAGTAATAGTTAGATGTTTTCATTCTGGGCCTTGTGTGAGCATTATGTAAATCTCACACTTGGATCCATCCTATTTGGTTACATCTAATTACAATGGTATACAAGTGCCAAAGCATGCAAGGTGAACAACTATTCTAGTGTGGACATGAAGATGGAGTGTAGAGTATTCCATCAATGCATTTGGGCCTGTCTAGGGTTATGACATGAGTGGACCCAACTGTTTTCAGGTCATGTAGCATGCATGTATGTGCTAATGCTCAATTAGAAGCCTAGGAAGTGAACCATGAAGGTGGTGTGATATGTGGAGTTCTTCAATGTTTTCTGGTGATTTGTGATGTCAGATGTGGGAATGCAGTTGCAATAAACCCATGTTCCGTGTAATTTCAGATACATTCACAGCAAGCGGAGGAGAATGGTCCAATGTCAGTGGGGACACAGCTGGTCACGGTGGTTCCGGACGTGATACGTCAGACACAGAGGGACCCAGTGACCAGGAGGTTGCAAGAAGTGCCCGGGACATCAGCCAAAGCTCTTCATCCTCTGAGTCATCCTCCGGTAGACACTCCCAAGTGGTGGTGGACCCAACTAGATCAGTTCCACCTTCATCCTTGTCTGCCACCCCCAGGTCCATCGCCACCCTCCCTGTTGTCCCTCCACAAGTTGGCTGTTCCCGCAAGATGGGAGGCATCTCCTTCGCTGCAGGCACCTCAGCCCCTGCTCCTGTTGGCCCCATTACCCTGAGTGAGGAGGCTATTGACCTCCTGAGGAGCATTTCTGAGGGTCAGACTGTAGTGCTGAATGCCATCCAGGATCAAGGCAACAAGCTAACCCAGCTGGTTGCCTACCTGGAAGGCATTCACACTGCCATGTCTGTCCTACAGAGATCTTTCCTGGCTCTGGCCTCCTCCCTCATGGCAGCCCTCCACCCATCCCAACCTTCTACTCCCCCCTCCTGCCTCTCCCCATCCACATTCCCTATTACCCTACCTATCCCGAGCACATGCACACCTAAGCATACACACACATCATCAGCCACAAGCACCACACACAAACCAAAGGCATCTAAAACACTTAAACATGCACGCACACAACAGACACTCAACCCCCTCACCACCCCCAGCACCTCAGCATACCCCAGAGTACCACAGCAACACATACAGACCCCTCCACAGACACACCCATACTCGCAGACACCAGACCCCTCCACAACACCCATACCCATATCCCCAAAAACTGCACCAACAGGCACAGACCCCTCCACAACACCCATATCCCCAGACACCACAGGAACAGGCACAGTCCCCTCCACAACACCCATATGCCTAGACACCGCATCAACAGGCACAGATCCCTCCACAACACCCATATCCCCAGACACCGCACCAACAGCCACAGGCCCCTCCACAACACCCAGCACATCCACAACACTCCCTCCCAAAAAACACAAATGCTCACAGTCACCCACAGAACAGCACAGTGCACACAGCAGACCCATCTCACACATCCACTCCCTCTTCCTCCCAATTCGAACGCCAACCCGAACACTCTATCCGTTTTCCCTGTGAATCTCTCTTGTTTGCCCTTACCCATAACCCTCTGGAACCTGCCACCCTCTCCCACAGTCCAAAAAGCCCCTCCCACATCTAAACCCACCCCTTCAACTTCCCACCCCACCCCTGGAAAACTGCCTCCTCATCCCCCTGTAACCAGCCCCCACAAAAAAGGGAAAAAGCCTCCTAAACCTAAACCCAGCCCCAAGGACCCGAAATCCAAAAAGCCCACTCCCAAGAATAAACCCACCCCTCCTAAACCTGTGCCCCCCTTCCCAGAAACCATCTTCGAGGTCCAATTTTAGAAGAAAAGGAGCGTGTAAAAGTCCATCCTTGATTTGTCTTTCCAAAATTCAAAGAATAATACAGGTCATTCCTTAATTATCATTAGTCCATTAAAAAAATAATCACTTGGGAGTCTTGTGTTTCTTAATGGATCCCAAAAATTTTATTCAATCAATGCTTTTCATCAAAAGCAGTCAACGCAGCCCAGCCAACGCATTTCGTTCCTACAGACATCATCAGGGCTCAATATCAAGATTCAGTCAGAAGACTCCGTTAATTCCTTTGTTGTGTCTATCAAGGTACATCACAATTCACATAAATGTTTCATATCCTGTTCTCATTGATCTCGTGCTGTCAGTCCAACATGCTGCATTGAACTAGATGGATATTGCATAAGCAGCAGTCAGGAGGTCTCCATGGACACGTTGTTGGGACTGACAGCACGAGATCAATGAGAACAGGATATGAAACATTTATGTCATTTATGTCACTTTCCCAACACTTGAGTAATGGTAGCCTGCATGACTAGTGAACTTCAGTAGTGACATGAGAGACAAGTGATAAGAGGCAATAGGAGTGTAGCATCTTGGTTAGAGTTGTAGTCACAAGGCCTCATGGTAGTTGTACTCACTCAATGTCACTTTAGCAACACTTGAGTAATGGCAAGCTGTATGACTAGTGAAGATCAGTAGTAACTTGGTAGGCAAGTGAGAAAGGGCAAAAGTTATCAATCAAACAGAATTTGTAAAGCGCAACTCTGTCACGCCTAGGGATAGCTGGGTGCTTTGTCTCTGTCAAAGAGCCAGGTCTTGAGTCTCTTTCTGAAGTCTGCCAGCGAGGGGGCCACACATAGCTGTAGAGTTAGGTTGTTCCAGATCTTGGCTGTGATATAGGAGAAGGATTGGCCGCTGCTGTGGGTGCAGCGGATGCGGGGGGTGTGCAAGGAGAAGCAAAAAAGAACATAGGTGTCTGGTGGGTTGGAGGAAGTTCAGTCAATAATTCAGATAGGCAAGTCCTAGGTCCTGGAGGGCTTCGGAGGTGTGTGTGATGATCTTGAACTGGCATCTTTTCTGGATGGGGAGCCAGTAGAGGTCTATCAGGTGAGGGCGATGTGGGTTCGTTGGGAGGTCCAGGATGAGTCTGGCTGCAGCATTCTGTATGGTCTGGTGTCTTCTCAGGAGCTGGATGGAGATGCCAGCATAGAGGGTGTTGCCGTAGTCGAGGCGGCTGGTGACAAGGGCCTGAGTGGTGGCCTTTCTTGTGTTGGCTGGGATCCATCTGAAGATTTTGCAAAGCAAATGAAGTGTGTGGAAGCAGGAGGAGGCAACTGCATTAATTTGGTTGTTTCATGGTCAGTTGGCTGTTGAGGATGATGATGAGGTTGCGAGCGTGGTCGGTTGGTGTGGGTCTGAGTTCTGCAGACAACCAGCTGTGGTCCCATGCAGAGGTGTTCTTCCTGATGATAAGTACTTCAGTTTTGTCAGAGTTGAGTTGGAGGCAGTTGTCTCTCATCCATTTGGGTACGTTGGTCATGGCTTTGCAGAAGTTGGTTTTGGCGTTGGCGAGGTCCTCGGTGAATGAGAGGATCAGCTGAGTGTCATCTGCGTAGGAGATTATGTTGAGTCCATGGGAACTGACGATGTCTGTAAGGGGGGTCATGTAGATGTTGAATAGGGTGGGGCTGAGTGATGATCCTTGTGGTACGCTGCATATAAGGTCTTTGGGTGAGGAGGTGAAGGGAGGCAGCCGAATGCTCTGTGTGCGTCCTATAAGGAAGAAGGCGATCCACTTGAGGGCGTCTTGCTGTATGCCTATGTTGTAGAGTCTGTTAATGAGGGTGCTGTGGGAGACTATGTCGAACACTGCAGAGAGGTCGAGGAGGATCAGGGCCACCGTTTCTCCATGGTCGAGGAGTGTTCTGATGTCATCTGCGGAGACAATCAAAGTGGTCTCAGTGCTGTGGTTGGCACCAAATCCTAATTGAGAGGCATCCAGTAGGTTGTTTGGTTCTAGGAATTTGGTGAGCTCCTGGTTGATGGATTACTCAAGAATTTTGGCTAGATAGGGGAGCAGGGAGATTGTATGATAATTTTTTAGATTGTGGGGGTCAGCGGAGGATTTCTTTAGGAGGGATCTGACGTCTGTGTGTTTCCATCTGTCTAGGAAGGTTGGTGTGAGGATGGAGGTGTAGAGGATGCTGGTGAGTTGCGTGCTGATTGGGTTTGTTATGAGGTTTTAGAGGTGGTGGGGGCAGGGGTCGGTGAGTGCCCCGGACTGAATGGAAGACATGATAACAGAGGTGGTCAGGGCGGTTAGAGGTGACCAGGTGGTGATGGTTTGCTGGTTGGTTGAGGTCGTCGGAGTTGATGGTGGCAGGTTGGATTTTGAAATTGTTGTAGATGTTGGTGATCTATGGAAGTAGCCTAAGAGGGTGTCACAGAGTTCTAGAGAGGGATGGATGGTGTTTTCTATGGCTGTCGGTTGGAGAATTCTTTGACTATTTTGAAGAGTTCCTTTGTGTGGTTGGCAGCAGAGATGATGTGCATGGTGATGATTGCTTTCTTGGCTTCTTTGATGTGCCGGTGATAGTTGCTGAGGGCTGTTTTGTGAACTGCTCTGTTGGCGGGGTTCTTGATGGTGCGCTATCATTTCTCCAGTTGGTGGCAGTTGCGCTTGGTGAACCTGAGTTCTGGGGTGTACCAGCTGGCATGTGTGGGGCTGTTTTCGGTTTTTGTAGGTTTTAGTGGGGCGACCTGTCGGCACAGTTGGTGATACAGGTGGCGAAGTTCTGAACGGCCTGGTTGAGGACTACTGATGCCTTGGGTTGGGAGGTGGTGAGGTTCTGTGACCAATGAGTGTCGGTGACCTTGCTCCAGCTGCAGTGGTAGAAGATCTGCTGACTGGTTATGGTGTGCTGGGCATTGGCGATGGTTAAGTGTACGATGGTGTGGTCAGTTATGTGTAACAGATATTAATAGCTGGGATATTGTTTACATTGTTGAGGAGGTGGTGTTGTTGAACATAAAATAGTGCACACATCACTAACACTATATATAATTTGCAAACACATGCCCACCTGTGTACAATGTGCCTGTGCAGTACCAGTGTTTTGGCCTAGGAGGGCATCCTACAGATGTATTTTTGATGATTGTAATGAAACAATCCCTGACAGGTTCCCTGTATATGTGTAAATTACTTAAGGGCCCCACCTCCCTTGCTTGGTCCATCGCGGTGCATCGTTTTGCAGAGGAGTCTATGGCAACAGGAAGTTGTATGACTTACCACTAATTTTGTCCACAATGGACTGGGTTTTGAAGGTGGGCAAGAAGGTTCAACAGCGGAAGGATGTGTATGATGGGCTCCATGATGCTAGAAGGTGAGTAGAGGTGAGTTTCGCCATTATATCCCTCCCTTTCCGCCATCTCAGATGTGGTGGTTGGAATACTACGGTCACTCCGGCTGTAAAGCAATTCGTAGTCGGTTTCACTGTTGGTCTGAGCCTCCCACAGCCTCATAGGCCCGCCCTGCAGCCGTCACGCTCAGTGTTGGCCGGCAGTGTCACTGGTTGGGCAGTGGTCTTCGTAAAGCCAATCTGCCCAACTCATAATATGGCGGCCGGAACGCCGGGCTCACAGGGGTCGGACTGCTACCATCAGTATGGCAGTCTACGGACCACCAAACTCTTAATAAGGTCCTTAGTATGTAGTAATTATAATGTTTTTCACTAGTGTATTAGTTTAGGTTTTCGTACAGTGTTTTAGTAATGTATCAATATGTTATATTGTGTTACGTCACTTGCTTTTTAATGATTAAGTGTAATGTGCATGTATTTTTTGATTTAACTGATTTATGCAGGTGGGTTTTCTGTTTTACTTTGGAGGCTTTTCTTTATGAACCTGTCCTATGGGCATTTGGATTTAGCTTTTTCTTTTTTTTAAAGAAAATATGTTTTGGTTTCTATTAACCCAAGAATTTTTCATATTATTTCCTTTCTTTTTGGGTTTCCAGGAGCGTTTCTTCTTTTAAACACTTTTTCTGTTTATTTTATGGTTCCTAGATACTTTGGATTGCTTTAATAGGATCTATTGGATTGGTTTTAAGATTAGGGCTTGTTGGAAAATGTTTATCCACTTTTAGGTGGATTATGCTTTTTGACTATGTGAAAAACAGAGGATGATCTGCAACTGCCGTACAGTAAGTCATATTTCATTTATTTGTTTTGGGTGAGAAATGTTATATTTTATGAATTATGTTAGTGTTAAGTGAATGTTATTTGGTAATCTGTATATTATGTGTTGCAATTATTTTACACAACAGATTGAGCTTGTTGTTTGAGGTTTTTGGTTGGTGAGGTTTAGATTCTTTTATATAAATCACATATATATATATATATATATTATCTACTGGCGGTCGCCAGTAGATAGTTATAGTTAGGACCTATTTTCCATAGGAAATCCACAACATTCTATTTGAAATAACTTTGGCGCCGGTTGACGAATCTTCGCGAAATTTTCAAAACTTATGGCCCGCTCCGGTCCGCTCCTATCCTGAAAGTTTCGGGGTGATTTGGCAAGCGGGGGCCGAGAAAAAAGGGGGGTCCCAAAACATGTTTTCCCCATGCAATTTTCCATAGGAACCTTTCATCGCAGCTACAGCCCGAACTGCTGAACGGAATTACACCAAATTTGGCAAAAAGGTAGCCCTTGGTTCAGAGTCATGCCTTTTGCTTAAATGGTGTAAATCCGTTCAGTAGTTCCTGAGAAATTTGAAAAAGAAAACACATATATATCTGGGTGGAGCCTAACCACACATGTCATCGTGAGATCTGATTGGCTGTCAGCACTTCATCCTGGAATTGCTGGCAGCCATCTTGGGACCAATATAAATGATAGTACCCCATTGAAATGCATTGTAGTGAATCGAAGATTTTGAGGGTTACCAAAAGGAGAACTATGAAGGGTGATAACAGACTTTAGTTACATTAGAATTCATTTGTTGATGGTACCATACTAATTTCAGAAATTGTGGTGTGTTCTAAGGTGATTTTACCCTGTGAAAAACCTTCTGCTGGGATATCATGAATCATGTTTGAGAGAAAACTATTTTCACATGCTTGTCCCATACAGTTTTGGAAGGTGCTCCAGAAGCTAAAATGAGAGCATATTTTCTGTAAATTCACATTATCTTTCTCAGTCATGTGAGAATGAAGTCTGAAATTCTCAGTAAAACATGTACATCCAACAAGGGCAGAGACTGTCAGTTGATGCCTTTGTGTTCTACTGCAGCTTCCCAGAGTGTTCTAAAGAACAACTAGAGCGCTAACAGTCTTACTTATGACAAAATTATGGCACACCTGAAGCCATCTTGATTGGAATAAACTGGAAACTCTTAAAACATTTAATTTAAAAAGGAACAAAATAAGGGGTTCATTTTGTCATAGAAATTATGGTTAGTGCTGTAGAAAGAAAAATTAGGACATGTTTTAAGTGAGATCTCAAATATCTTCCTGTTATATTTCAACAGGAGCAGCCTGTCAGTTGATGCCTTTGTGTTCTACTGCAGCTTCCCAGAGTGTTCTAAAGAACAACTAGAGCGCTAACAGTCTTACTTATGACAAAAGTATGGCACACCTCAAGCCATCTTGATTGGAATAAACTGGTAACACTTAAAACATTTAATTTAAAAAGGAACAAAATAAGGGGGTTCATTTTGCCATAGAAATTATGGTTAATGCTGCAGAAAGAAAATGTAGGGCATGTTTTAAGTGAGATCTCAAATCCTCTTCTATTTCATTAGAAAATTCTGACATGCAGACTGAAACAATCACTTTCAATACCAGCAGTAGACTTCCAGTTAACTCCCTGGTGAGCAGTAGCTTTACTACAGTGATCTAATGAACAACTAGAGTGCTAACATTCTGAATTTATGGCAAATGTGTGACACATCTGAATGCCTTCTTGATGGAATCAAAGTAAAAACTGAAAGCATTTCCTACTGAGGAGACTGCAGTAAATGACGAAATTAGGAAACTTCATAACAAATAAGTCTCCCAAGATGGCCACCAGAGAAAAAAGAGCCCAAATGTAGCACAAATATCACGCAGATGTAGCCCACCTGTAGCCCAATGACAGAAGTGTGCAAAACACTTTTTATTTTTAGTTTTTCTGCAGTTTTATATAGTGCAAACAGGTCAGGTATTGGAGCGTTACATCTTACTTGGACCCCTTATTGCGTATTTTGCACGAAGTACATGAGATTGATCTTGCGAAACATTGAACTTTACGATTCTGTTAACCTGAAGTTGCTCTGAACCGGGCTTTGTAACACCCGTTTTTACCTACTGGTTTTAATTAATTCTCACTGTATTGTATTAGGAAAGAGGATTTACTGTTTTTATGTACACTTTTATGATCTATGTTTCTAAATCAGATCAAATAAAGTTTAATGAATTTTATGGCAGGACGGAGGCGAGGATTATGCATATCTTTCCTCACTTTATTTGCATAGCAGTTCAAAGAAAACGTAACACAACAATCATTAAACAAAAGACTACACAACCCATGAACCATTAGGGGGTAGTCTCCAAGGCAACTATAGTCCAATCATATCACAGTCCATCGTATATAATATCGTGACGTCCCTTCCGCTTCCTCTTTCTTCACTGCTCGTCAGTTAAGTGCATTCCTTACATTCTTGGCTTAATATGACGTTGTTGCTGTTTGTATAGCGGTTTCTTGTGCACGTTATTAGCATTATTGCCTTGGTATTGTTTCATATTCCCTGCGCAGCAGGCTCTTGCCCGAGCGCGTTCTCCCCCTCGCAGTTTCTGCCGCTGTGTTCTCTGCGCATGGTGAGATCTTGTCAGGCGTGTCTGGTCCGAGCGAGGCAGCTCCGTCGAGCGCTCCCGCTGGTCTTTACGCGCGTTTGGGAATCCGGTCACTCCTTTAGTGTTAGCTTGATTCCCGACCAACCCTCGCCTAATTTTGACACCGCTACACGGTGATTTCCCCACACGACCACGTTAGTGACCAGCATCACCTGGTGGTGGTAATTGGTATTGCGCCTCAGTCTATTCTTATAACAGCTTCAGGGAAAGCCCAGCTGTTGGAGCACCGGCGAGGGGGCTGTCTTAAGGATTTTAAGGGCATTTGTTCTGTGCTCACACCCTCTGCTATCATGTCTTCTCCAGAAGACCATTTTTACTCCTCCTACCAGGAAGAGGAGGAGGAATGGCCCCCCAACTTCTCCCTCCAGCAGTGGACCAAGTCCTCTCTCTGGCTATTTCTAGGGCGCTGGCTCCTCTTAGGGATCAGGTTGATAAGCTGGCGAAAAGCATCCCTGGGGTGTTCAGTGACCCAGATCTGGTGGTGGCGGGTCCAAGTAGCTCCCAGATGGGGAATAAAAGGGCCGTTAAGCATAACGCGGGGCACTTGGAAGGATTTGATAAACTTACGGAGACCTTCCTCAAGAGTGCGCGAACGCTAAAACATGCACCCTGCCGGGAGGAGGAGGGGCCCGGAGAAAATTGCGACACTGTCACCACTATTGTAGACCCCGACGGCGGGTTTCCCTTAGAGGGAGAGGGTGTATCGGAGGACGATTTCTCCTCTGATGAGGATAAGGACTCGGGGCGTCATGGCGTCCAGAGTCCCACTCCTCTCAGTCCCCGGTTGAGGACGGGGTCCACTCGGACATGTTCGAGCCTACCCAAATTTACCATCCTAGGTCGGCAGAGTGGACACCTGACGCCAAAGTGGCAGAGTATGTGGTGGGGAAAATCCATCAACCCCTTGAAAGGGAGGTCAGGAATAGGATGAGGGGAGAATGCCCCAGGCCCTCACTGAAGGGGAAGGTGGCACACACGCCTGAAATTGATGAGAAACTATGTATCTTTTTCTCCAAGTATATGAGGGATTCCAAGAAAGGAATTGATAGGTCTTGGACGTGGTAGGGCCCTTGACCCAAATTATTCAATTGACGGAGCGTTCCAAAGAGTCAGGATCCCCTTTGTCCACGGATATTGTGGCTGGTTGGGCGCACTACCCTAAACCCTAAAACACTACCCCCTCCACTACCCAAACACCACTGCACTACCCTAAACCCTAAAACACTACCACCAGCACGACTCCCTACACTACCCAAACACCACTGCACTACCCTAAACCCTAAAACACTACCCCAGCACAACTCCCTACACTACCCAAACACCACTGCACTACACTAAACCATAAATATACCCCCAGCATGACCTCCCACACTACACAAATACCACTGCACTATCCTAAACCCTAAAACACTACCCCCAGCACGACCCCTACACTACCCAAACACCACTGCACTACCCTAAACCCTAAAACACTAACCCCAGCATGACCCCCTACACTACCCAAACACCACTGCACTACCCTATACCCTATAACACGACCCCCTACACTACACAAACACGACTGCACTACCCTTAACCCTAAAACACTACCCACAGCATGAGCCCCTTCACTACACAAACACCACTGCACTGCCCTAAACCCTAAAACACTACCCCAGCACTACCCCCTACACTACCCAAACACCACTGCACTAACATAAACCCTAAAACACTACCCCCAGCACAACCCCCTACACTACACAAACACCACTGTACAACCCTAAACCCTAAAACACTACCCCCAGCACGACTCCCTACACTACCCAAACACCACTGCACTACCCTAAACCCTAAATCTACCCCCAGCATGACCCCCTACACTACCCAAACACCACTGCACTACCCTAAACCATAAAACACTATCCCCAGCATGACCCCCTACACTACACAAACACCACTGCACTACCCTAAACCCTAAAACACTACCACCAGCATGACCCCTACACTACTCAAACACCACTGCACTACCCTAAACCCTAAAACACTATCCCAGCATGACCCCCTACACTACCCATACACCACTGCACTACCCTAAACCCTAAAACACTACCCCCAGCATGACCCCCTACACTACTGCACTACCCTAAACCCTAAAACACTACCCCCAGCACAACCCCCTACACTACCCAAACACCACTGCACTACCCTAAACCCTAAAACACTACCCCCAGCATGACCCCTACACCACCCAAACACCACTGCACTACCCTAAACCCTAGAAAAGAAACCCCCACCCCATGCCCAATCCCCCTTACCTCTCACTCCTCATGGTTCCTCTCTCCTCGTGGTTCCTGCTTCACGTCATCTCTGAGGGGCGGTGCACGTCGTTGTGAGGAAACGAAACAGCCTCTGTTTCCTTACAACGACATGGATCGTCTACATGTTTTTTAGAACGCATGGTCATTTACCATATATACCTTTACAACAAAATTCGTTGTACAGGCATGCGTGGTAAATGACCATGCGTTCTAAAAAAATGCGTAGTAATTACTTCGTGATGTACAACGCATGCGTGGTAATGCATGCGTTGTAATGGTATCGCATAGTAAAAAAGTCGTTGTAACGGCTGTTTACCGATCGAAGCTGGCCCCTGTTCTTCAGTGAGATGTTTATTTGATTAATTAGGAGGAAGGAATGTGTTTTTTTTACCGAAAAGTGCATTCCCGGCTGTTATATTGTGAAAGTGTCCGCGTGGCCTGGTTTCACTTCCGGTGAGAGAGTGGAAGAGTCTGTTTGGATCTAAAGGAGTTCTGTTGTTGGACGGGGCCGGAGCGACATGTCATCAGAAAACATAGCTAATGAAAAGCGTCCTCCCTGAAGTGTGGAGCAGTGCCATGAGAGGTCAACGAGTGTGCGTCCCACCGCAGTATGACCGTACCACGTGACCCATGTGCCGCCTCCAGTTTACGGGAGGCAGAAGCGGCATCGCAGGTCCTCTTGAAGACCGTTGTAGCACTAATTCTACATTTTGGTACTAGGGCATTTTAACTTCGTTGTTCCTGCCAGATACAAAGAGAAGATCCTGTGTTATTCAGTGCCCTCGTTACCTTTTTTGTGGGTTGTGGTGCTTGTCACTTCGCTGCCCCGCCAGTGCACACGACTGGGCACCCCACCTCGTGTGCCATCTGCAGGGCCTCTGCCCTCGGATCACTGGTTTCGGTTTCTGGAGTGGCAACATAAACAGTTGCTCCCAAAGGACTAGCCTGAACACTTAGGTGAATATCCCCTGCACCAGCATTCCACGGAAATTCTTTCCTAGCTCTCCCACGTCAACGAGCACGGCTCCGCTCGCGACACCGTATGACGTCATCGGAGCCATAAGAGGACCTCGTCGGCGTGCTGACGTCAGTTCCACCCATTTTTTCCGTGCCACCGAGGCAAACAGGGGACCGAGACATTTTCACATGTATACATAGTATAATAAATATATACATATATATTCACTGAAAAAACCATAGGTTTCAGGCACGTTATAGTTAGAAATTAGCATTTAAAAAACCTTAGAAATTCACTGAAAAAACCATAGGTTTCAGGCACGTTATAGTTAGAAATTAGCATTTAAAAAACCTTAGAAATTCACTCAAAAAACCATAGGTTTCAGGGGCGTTATAGTTAGTTGGACATTTCACTCGTACAAAACCATAGAAATTCCCCCGTTGTAGTTAGTTCAGCTAACTATAACTCGCGCGCCCGCAATGCACTGCTGATGACGTCACATATTACATCACTCATGACATGGTCAGTGACATCACTCATGACATCACTGATGACATCTCAAATGACATCACTGATGACATCACTGATGACATCATCCAGTGAATGTGTGTTTTTCTGAAAATGAAATATGTTTTATATATGTATATCTCAAGGTCGATGGAAGAATAAATGGGTATATAAGTGTCTAAATGGATGATTTGTTTTTGTAAAATTGATTGTATAACTGACTAAGTGTATCTTAGTGAATACATGGGTTAGTGAGTAATGTTTAAATATGAAAATATCTGTATCAGTCTCTCACTTTGTGAATAAGTGGCTGCATGGGTTGGTGAGTAGCTACATGAGTGTCTATATGGGTTATTATTTGGTTTTTTGAGTATCAGTATGAGTGTCTGAGTGTCTGTATGGTTCGGTGGGGGGTATTAGTGCATAGATGCATGAATGAGTGACTCACTGTTTGTATGTGTTGAAGACAGCATGTGTGCAGGACTTTATAGGTGGATGAGTATGTGTATGGGTGTGTTACTGAGTGAATGACTGTCTCAATAGTGTCTTTATGAGTAACTACATATGTTTTAAACTAGTATATGTGAGTATTGGTGTATATAAGTGAGTATATGTGAGAGTGAGAGATTGGAAGAGTTCCTGTACAAATAAGTAGGTGTTTCTATAAGTGATTGTTTAAGAGAGTAAGTATGTGTAAGTTTCTCTAGAAGTAAGTGTGGTAGTGTGTGTATAACTGTATATGCAAGTAAATGGATGTTTGATACTTTGCATGTGTGACTATGTGTGTGAGTAACTCTATGGATGAATGGTGGTGTGTAAAAGGATGTATAGGTGTATGAGTACATATGATGAGTGAGTACATGCATGAGTGACTGTATAGGGACTGTTGGGGAATGAGTGGATGTGTGTGTAGATCTTGGAATTACTGAATAGGTGTGTTGTAACTGGTATTGGTATGTCCATTGTTTTGAAAATGTTAGTTTGTATTTTTGAGTGTGTGTAACAAAGGTTATATTAGGGTGAGATGAGGTCTGCCACTCTATCACAAGGATGATGTCATCAGTGATGTCATCAGTGATGTCATTTGAGATGTCATCAGTGATGTCATGAGTGATGTCACTGACCATGTCATGAGTGATGTAATATGTGACGTCATCAGCAGTGCATTGCGGACGCGCGAGTTATAGTTAGCTGAACTAACTATAACGGGGGAATTTCTATGGTTTTGTACGAGTGAAATGTCCAACTAACTATAACGCCCCTGAAACCTATGGTTTTTTCAGTGAATTTCTAAGGTTTTTTAAATGCTAATTTCTAACTATAACGTGCCTGAAACCTATGGTTGTTGCAGTGAATATATATAGCTTTCCATCCCGACATCAAGTCCCTTGGCCTTACGTGTTTCTAAGCATTTGTGCTTCTCATCAGAGGCCCACGCAGGAAAAGAAAGTTCATTGCTGCTACATCTTCCTCGCTTGCTTTCAGTAAATTAAGTGGCCTGAGGTGTGCCTTCTTTAAATAGAGTTCATTTTCAACAATGCATGCTGGGCCATGTAGTTATTTAGCTCATTTTCTACCCTCCAGTGGGTTCGATTCCTGCATGTTACTTCGGGACACATTTAAAACCCTCCAATGGGCTCCCGGATGAAACTCTGCACTGTTAAATCTTTAACCTGCTCGCGCCACATCAAGGAGGTACCCTACCTCTCTGGTGGTCCTGTTGATGTTTTTCAGGCAGTGCGATCCATCCACTGCCGGAGGCGCCGTGATTTGTATTTCTACAAGGTGCTCAGATATGAGGCCGCACACCGCTCACAGGTGGTTCACAAAACCTTTATTTGAAAACATTGCAGCTTTCCATCCCGACATCAAGTCCCTTGGCCTTACGCATTTCGAAGCATTTGCGCTTCTCATCAGAGGCCTACGCAGGAAAACAAAGTTCATTGCTGCTACATCTTCCTCGCTTGCTTTCAGTAAATTAAGTGGCCTCAGGTGAGCCTTCTTTAAATAAAGTTCATTTTCAACAATGCATGCTGGGCCATGTAGTTATTTAGCTCATTTTCTACCCTCCAGTGGGTTCGATTCCTGCATGTTACTTCGGGACACATTTAAAACCCTCCAATGGGCTCCCGGATGAAACTCTGCACTGTTAAATCTTTAACCTGCTCGCGCCACATCAAGGAGGTACCCTACCTCTCTGGTGGTCCTGTTGATGTTTTTCAGGCAGTGCGATCCATCCACTGCCGGAGGCGCCGTGATTTGTATTTCTACAAGGTGCTCAGATATGAGGCCGCACACCGCTCGCAGGCAGTTCACAAAACCTTTATTTGAAAACATTGCAGCTTTCCATCCCGACATCAAGTCCCTTGGCCTTACGCGTTTCGAAGCATTTACGCTTCTCATCAGAAGCCCACGCAGGAAAACAAAGTTCATTGCTGCTACATCTTCCTCGCTTGCTTTCAGTAAATTAAGTGGCCTCAGGTGTGCCTTCTTTAAATACAGTTCATTTTCAACAATGCATGCTGGGCCATGTAGTTATTTAACTCATTTTCTACCCTCCAGTGGGTTCGATTCCTGCATGTTACTTCGGGACACATTTAAAACCCTCCAATGGGCTCCTGGATGAAACTCTGCACTGTTAAATCTTTAACCTGCTCGCGCCACATCAAGGAGCTACCCTACCTCTCTGGCGGTCCTGTTGATGTTTTTCAGGCAGTGCGATCCCTCCACGGCCGGAGCCGCCGTGATTTGTATTTCTACAAGGTGCTCAGATATGAGGCCGCACACCGCTCGCAGGTGGTTCACAAAACCTTTATTTGAAAACATTGCAGTTTTCCATCCCGACATCAAGTCCCTTGGCCTTACGCGTTTCGAAGCATTTACGCTTCTCATCAGAGGCCCACGCAGGAAAACAAAGTTCATTGCTGCTATATCTTCCTTGCTTGCTTTCAGTAAATTAAGTGGCCTCAGGTGTGCCTTCTTTAAATAGAGTTCATTTTCAACAATGCATGCTGGGCCATGTAGTTATTTAGCTCATTTTCTACCCTCCAGTGGGTTCGATTCCTGCATGTTACTTCAGGACACATTTAAAACCCTCCAATGGGCTCCTGGATGAAACTCTGCACGGTTAAATCTTTAACCTGCTCGCGCCACATCAAGGAGGTACCCTACCTCTCTGGCGGTCCTGTTGATGTTTTTCAGGCAGTGCGATCCCTCCACGGCCGGAGCCGCCGTGATTTGTATTTCTACAAGGTGCTCAGATATGAGGCCGCACACCGCTCGCAGGTGGTTCACAAAACCTTTATTTGAAAACATTGCAGCGTTCCATCCCGACATCAAGTCCCTTGGCCTTACGCGTTTCGAATCATTTGCGCTTCTCATCAGAGGCCCACGCAGGAAAACAAAGTTCATTGCTGCTACATCTTCCTCGCTTGGTTTCAGTAAATTAAGTGGCCTCAGGTGTGCCTTCTTTAAATAGAGTTCATTTTCAACAATGCATGCTGGGCCATGTAGTTATTTAGCTCATTTTCTACGCTCCAGTGGGTTCGATTCCTGCATGTTACTTCGGGACACATTTAAAACCCTCCAATGGGCTCCCGGATGAAACTCTGCACTGTTAAATCTTTAACCTGCTTGCGCCACATCAAGGAGGTACCCTACCTCTCTGGCGGTCCTGTTGATGTTTTTCAGGCAGTGCGATCCCTCCACTGCCGGAGCCGCCGTGATTTGTATTTCTACAAGGTGCTCAGATATGAGGCCGCACACCGCTCGCAGGTGGTTCACAAAACCTTTATTTGAAAACATTGCAGCTTTCCATCCCGACATCAAGTCCCTTGGCCTTACGCGTTTCGAAGCATTTACGCTTCTCATCAGAGGCCCACGCAGGAAAACAAAGTTCATTGCTGCTACATCTTCCTCGCTTGCTTTCAGTAAATTAAGTGGCCTCAGGTGTGCCTTCTTTAAATAGAGTTCATTTTCAACAATGCATGCTGGGCCATGTAGTTATTTAGCTCATTTTCTACCCTCCAGTGGGTTCGATTCCTGCATTTTACTTCGGGACACATTTAAAACCCTCCAATGGTCTCCTGGATGAAACTCTGCACTGTTAAATCCTTAACATGCTCGCGCCACATCAAGGAGGTACCCTACCTCTCTGGTGGTCCTGTTGATGTTTTTCAGGCAGTGCGATCCCTCCACGGCCGGAGTTGCCGTGATTTGTATTTCTACAAGGTGCTCAGATATGAGGTCACACACCGCTCGCAGGTGGTTCACAAAACCTTTATTTGAAATCATTGCAGCTTTCCATCCCGACATCAAGTCCCTTGGCCTTACGTGTTTCTAAGCATTTGCGCTTCTCATCAGAGGCCCACGCAGGAAAACAAAGTTCATTGCTGCTACATCTTCCTCGCTTGCTTTCAGTAAATTAAGTGGCCTCAGGTGTGCCTTCTATAAATAGAGTTCATTTTCAACAATGCATGCTGGGCCATGTAGTTATTTAGCTCATTTTCTACCCTCCAGTGGGTTCTATTCCTGCATGTTACTCCGGGACACATTTAAAACCCTCCAATGGGCTCCCGGATGAAACGCTGCACTGTTAAATCTTTAACCTGCTCGCGCCACATCAAGGAGGTACCCTACCTCTCTGGCGGTCCTGTTGATGTTTTTCAGGCAGTGCGATCCCTCCACGGCCGGAGTTGCAGTGATTTGTATTTCTACAAGGTGCTCAGATATGAGGCCGCACACCGCTCGCAGGTGGTTCACAAAACCTTTATTTGAAAACATTGCAGCTTTCCATCCGGACATCAAGTCCCTTGGCCTTACGCGTTTCGAAGCATTTACGCTTCTCATCAGAGGCCCACACAGGAAAACAAAGTTCATTGCTGCTACATCTTCCTCGCTTGCTTTCAGTAAATTAAGTGGCCTCAGGTGTGCCTTCTTTAAATAGAGTTCATTTTCAACAATGCATGCTGGGCCATGTAGTTATTTAGCTCATTTTCTACCCTCCAGTGGGTTCGATTCCTGCATGTTACTTCTGGACACATTTAAAACCCTCCAATGGGCTCCCGGATGAAACTCTGCACTGTTAAATCTTTAACCTGCTTGCACCACATCAAGGAGGTACCCTACCTCTCTGGGGGTCCTGTTGATGTTTTTCAGGCAGTGCGATCCCTCCACGGCCGGAGCCGCCGTGATTTGTATTTCTACAAGGTGCTCAGATATGAGGCCGCACACCGCTCGCAGGTGGTTCACAAAACCTTTATTTGAAAACATTGCAGCTTTCCATCCCGATATCAAGTCCCTTGGCCTTACGTGTTTCGAAGCATTTGCTCTTCTCATCAGAGGCCCACGCAGGAAAACAAAGTTCATTGCTGCTACATCTTCCTCGCTTGCTTTCAGTAAATTATAGTTATAAATTAGCATTTAAAAAACCATAGAAATTAACTGAAAAAACCATAGGTTTCAGGAACGTTATAGTTAGTTGGACATTTCAAGCGTACAAAACCATAGAAATTCCGGCGTTATAGTTAGTTCAGCTAACTATAACTCGCACCCCCGCAATGCACTGCTGATGACGTCACATATTACATCATTCATGACATGGTCAGTGACATCACTGATGACATCACTGATGACATCTCTGATGACATCACTGATGACATCATCCAGTGACTGTGTGTTTCTGTAAAGTTTAAATTTGTTTTATATATATGCCAAGCTGTATTGAAGAATGAGTGGGTGTTAAAGTGTCTGTATGGAGGATTTGTAGGTACGTGACTGACTGTATAAGTGAGTGATTAAAGTGTCTTACTGAATGCATGGGTTAGTGACTAAACTGTGTGAAAGTCTGTATCCGTCTGTTGTTGTGTAAGCTGCTGCATGGGTTGGTGAGTAGCTGCATGAGTGTCTATATGGGTTATTGATTGCTTGCCTGAGTATTTGTATGGCTGCCTGAGTGTGTGTGTAGGTGAGTGGGAGGTGTGTGACTCTGTGCATAGATGTGTGAGTGGTTGATTCACTGGGTGTAT
Organism: Calotriton arnoldi; assembly: GCA_963921515.1. Taxonomy (NCBI): domain Eukaryota; kingdom Metazoa; phylum Chordata; class Amphibia; order Caudata; family Salamandridae; genus Calotriton; species Calotriton arnoldi. The sequence goes on along the minus strand of CAWUFW010003664.1, from coordinate 992,933 downwards.
GGGTTCAAGAGTGCATGTGGAAACAGCTGTATGGGTGGGTGAGTGTGTGTATGGGTGTGTTGGTGAGTGAATGGATGTCTCAGTGGCACATGTGCAAGTAACTACATATGGAAAAGGCAGTATATGTGAGTGATGGTGTATATAAATAACTATATGTGAGAGTCAGTAATTGTGAGAGTGGCTGCATGGATGAGTGTGTATTTGTATCAGTGATTCTATAAGAGAGTAATTATGTGTTAGTATCTGTATGAATAAGTGAGGTGGTTTCTGTATAACTGTATAGGTGAGTAAATGGAAGTATGATTGATTCTTTGCATGACTGACTAGGTGTGTGAGTAAATCTGGATATGTGGCAGTGTGTGAGTGTCTGTATAGGTGTATGAGTACATATTATAGTGTTGTATTGATGAGTGACTGCATGTATGAGTGACTGTATGGGTGAATGAGTGGATGTGTGTGTAGACCTAGGAATCAGTCAGTGCGTATTTAGTAACTGGTATTGATGTGTCTATTTTTTCGAAAATGGTAGTCTGTATTTTAGAGTGGGTGTATCAAAGGTTATATTCAGGTGTGAGGAGGTGCATCAGATTTTCACATGGATGAAGTCATCAGTGATGTCATCAGTGATGTCATTTGAGATGTCATCAGTGATGTCATCAGTGATGTCACTGACCATGTCATGAATGATGTAATATGTGACGTCATCAGCAGTGCATTGCGGTGGCGCGAGTTATAGTTAGCTGAACTAATTATAATGCCGGAATTTCTATGGTTTTGTACGCGTGAAATGTCCAACTAACTATAACGTTCCTGAAACCCATGGTTTTTTCAGTGAATTTCTATGTTTTTTTAAATGCTAATTTCTAACTATAACGTGCCTGAAACCTATGGTTTTTTCAGTGAATTTCTATGGTTTTTTAAATGCTAATTTCTAACTATAACGTGCTTGAAACCTATGGTTCTTTCAGTGAATTTCAAAGGTTTTTTAAATGAAAATTTGTAAGTCTAATGTACCTCAATCCTATGTTTTTTTTTATTTTCTATATATCTATACATATATATATATATATATATTTAAAAAAAATTGTGAATAATTTTTAGTTAGGAAAACTATATTAATTCTTTTTTAAAAAAAATATTATACAGAAGTCGCGCACCCTACACGATGGCTGCGCGCATTCCGGTAGCCATTTTGAAACGAAGCGCTGGGGTCGCGACTTCGGCGTAATTTGTAAAGTATGAAATATCTTTAAATTAATTATAAATAAAAGTTTTCCTTTAAGTGTTTGTCTAAATGTATTAATAAAAGTATTTTTAAAGTATTATTTTCAATATAATTTCGACGAAAAATTATTCGATTATTATTGGATTCGGAGGTTAGGAGGGATGGCCATTTTGCTCGATCTGTTTTGCAAGATTTTTGGTCTAGTCAGGTGGACACCCTCCTCCGGGTAAGGTACGGCTTGGGGATTCTATTCAAAAGGTGAGGAATCCACAGGCAGAAGTATCCATCAGAAGAACAAGTTACTTACCTTCAGTAACGCTTTTTCTGGTGGATACAGTATCTGCCTGTGGATTCCTCACTGTCCCTCCCACCTCCCTGTTGTCCACCTGTTTCTACCAAAAAGATGCTTTTACTGTTTGGCATGAATGTTTTTAATATGTCTTAATCATGCTTATGTTTTAATAGTGAGAAATGCTTGATCTGTTGCTATTTCTTTATGCCTTTATTGGTTATGCATTTGTATATATATATATATATATATTTAGTATACTATGTATACAAGTGAAAATGTGTCGGTCCACCTGTTTGCCTCGGTGGCACGGAAAAAATGGGTGGAACTGACGTCAGCACACCGACGAGGTCCTCTTATGGCTCCGATGACGTCATACGGTGTCGCCAGCGGAGCCGTGCTATTATGACGTCCTCGTCGACGTGGGAGAGCTAGGAAAGAATTTCTGGGGAATGCTGGCGCTGGGGATATTCACCTAAGTGTTCAGGCTAGTCCTTTGGGAGCAACTGTTTATGTTGCCACTCCAGAAACCGAAACCAGTGATCCGAGGGCAGAGGCACTGCAGATGGCACACGAGGTAGGGAGCCCAGTCGTGTGCACCCGCGGGGCAGCGAAGTGACAAGCACCACTACTCACAAAAAAGGTAACAAGGGCACTGAATAACACAGGATCTTCTCTTTGTATCTGGCAGGAACAACGAGGTTAAAATGCCCTAGTTCCAAAATGTAGAATTAGTGCTACAACGGTCTTCAAGAGGATCTGCGATGGATGCCGCTTCTGCCTCCCGTACCCTGGAGGCGGCACATGGGTCACGTGGTACAGTCATACTGCGGTGGGACGCACACTCGTTGACCTCTCATGGCACTGCTCCACACTTCGGGGAGGACGCTTTCCATTAGCTGTGTTTTCTGATTACGTGTCGCGCCGGCCCCGTCCAACAACAGAACTCATTTAGATCTAAACAGACTCTTCCACTCTCTCACCGGAAGTGAAACCGGGCCACGCAGACACTTTCACAATACAACAGCCGGGAATGCACTTTTCGGTAAAAAAACCACATTCCTTCCTCCTAATTTATCAAATAAATGACTCACTGAAGAACAGTGGCCAGCTTCGATCGGTAAACAGCTGTTACAACGACTTTTTTACTTTGCGATACCATTACAACGCATGCATTATCACGCATGCGTTGTTAATCGCGAAGTCATTACTACGCATTTTTAGAACGCATGGTCATTTACCACGCATGCCTTTACAACGAATTTCATTGTAAAGGTATGTATGGTAAATGACCATGCGTTCTAAAAAAATGTAGACTTTCCACGTCGTTGTAAGGAAACAGAGGAACCACAAGGAGTGAGAGGTAAGGGGGATTGGGCATGGGGTGGGGGTTACTTTTCTAGGGTTTAGGGTAGTGCAGTGGTGTTTGTGTAGTGTAGCGTGTCATGCTGTGCGTAGTGTTTTAGGGTTTAGGGTAGCGCAGTGGTGTTTGGGTAGTGTAGGGGGTCATGCTGGGGGTGGTGTTTTAGGGTTTAGGGTAGCGCAGTGGTGTTTGGGTAGTGTAGGGGGTCGTGCTGGGGGTAGATTTAGCGTTTAGGGTAGCGCAGTGGTGTTTGTATAGTGTAGGGGGTCGTGCTGGGGGTAGTGTTTTCGCGTTTAGGGTGGCACAGTGGTGTTTGTGTAGTGTAGGGGGTTGTGCTGGGGGTAGTGTTGTAGGGTTTAGGGTAGTTCTGTGGTGTTTGTGTCGTGTAGGGGGTAGGGTTTAGGGTAGTGCAGTGGTGTTTGTGTAGTGTAGGGGTCGTGCTGGGGGTAGTGTTTTAGGGTTTAGGGCAGTGCAGTGGTGTTTGGGTAGTGTAGGGGGTCGTGCTGGGGGTAGTGTTTTAGGGTTTAGGCTCGTGCAGTGGTGTTTGGGTAGTGTATGGTGTCATGCTGGTGGTAGATTTAGGGTTTAGGGTAGTGCAGTGGTGTTTGGGTAGTGTAGGGGGTCGTGCTGGGGGTAGTGTTTTAGGGTTTAGTGTAGTGCAGTGGTGTTTGGGTAGTGTAGGGGGTTGTGATGGGGTAGTGTTTTAGGATTTAGGGTAGTGCAGTGGTGTTTGGGTAGTGTAGGGGGTCGTGCTGGGGTAGAGTTTTAGGGTTTAGGGTCGCGCAGTGGTGTTTGTGTAGTGTAGGGGGTCGTGCTGGGGGTAGTGTTTTATGGTTTAGGGTAGTGCAGTGGTGTTTGTGTAGTATAAGGGGTTGTAATGGGGGTAGTGTTTTAGGGTTTAGGGTAGTGCAGTGGTGTTTGGGTAGTGTAGGGGGTCGTGCTGGGGGTAGTGTTTTAGGGTTTAGGGTAGTGCAGTGGTATTTGGGTAGTGTAGGGGGTCGTGCTGGGGGTAGTGTTTTAGGGTTTAGGGTAGTGCAGTGGTGTTTGGGTAGTGTAGGAGGTCGTGCTGGGGGTAGTGTTTTAGGGTTTAGGGTAGTGCAGTGGTGTTTGTGTAGTGTAGGGGGTCGTGCTGGGGGTAGTGTTTTAGGGTTTAGGGTAGTGAGGTGGTGTTTGTGTAATGTAGGGGGTCGTGCTGGGGGTAGTGTTTTAGGGTTTAGGGTAGTGCAGTGGTGTTTGGGTAGTGTAGGGGGTTGTGCTGGGGGTAGTGTTTTAGGGTAGTGCAGTAGTGTTTGTGTAGTGTAGGGGGTCGTTCTGGGGGTAGATTTAGGGTTTAGGATAGTGCAGTGGTGTTTGTGTAGTGTAGGGGGTCATGCTGGAGGTAGTGTTTTAGGGTTTAGGGTAGTGCAGTGGTGCTTGGGTAGTGTAGGGGGTAGTGCTGGGGGTAGTGTTTTAGGGTTTATGGTAGTGCAGTGGTGTTTGGATAGTGCTGGGGTTAGTGTTTAAGGGCTTAGGGTAGTGCAGTGGTGTTTGGGTAGTGTAGGGGGTCATGCTGCGGGTAGATTTAGGGTTTAGGGTAGAGCAGTGGTGTTTGGTTAGTGTAGGGGGTCGTGCTGGGGGTAGATTTAGGGTTTATGGTAGTGCAGTGGTGTTTGTGTAGTGAAGTGGGTCGTGCTGGGGGTAGTGTTTTAGGGTTTAGGGTAGTGCAGTGGTGCTTGTGTAGTGTAGGGGGTCATGCTGGGGGTAGTGCTTTAGGGTTTAGGGTAGTGCAGTGGTGTTTGTGTAGTGTAGGGGGTCATGTTTTAGGTTAGTGCAGTGGTGTTTGGGTAGTGTAGGGGGTCGTGCTGGGGGTAGTGTTTTAGGATTTAGGGTAGTGCAGTGGTGTTTGGGTAGTGTAGGGGGTCGTGCTGGGGGTAGTGTTTTAGGGTTTAGGGTAGTGCAGTGGTGTTTGTGTAGTGTAGGGGATCATGCTGGGGGTAGTGCTTTAGGGTTTAGGGTAGTGCAGTGGTGTTTGTGTAGTGTAGGGGGTCATGTTTTAGGTTAGTGCAGTGGTGTTTGGGTAGTGTAGGGGGTCGTGCTGGGGGTAGTGTTTTAGGATTTAGGGTAGTGCAGTGGTGTTTGGGTAGTGTAGGGGGTCGTGCTGGGGTAGAGTTTTAGGGTTTAGGGTCGCGCAGTGGTGTTTGTGTAGTGTAGGGGGTCGTGCTGGGGGTAGTGTTTTATGGTTTAGGGTAGTGCAGTGGTGTTTGTGTAGTATAAGGGGTTGTAATGGGGGTAGTGTTTTAGGGTTTAGGGTAGTGCAGTGGTGTTTGGGTAGTGTAGGGGGTCGTGCTGGGGGTAGTGTTTTAGGGTTTAGGGTAGTGCAGTGGTATTTGGGTAGTGTAGGGGGTCGTGCTGGGGGTAGTGTTTTAGGGTTTAGGGTAGTGCAGTGGTGTTTGGGTAGTGTAGGAGGTCGTGCTGGGGGTAGTGTTTTAGGGTTTAGGGTAGTGCAGTGGTGTTTGTGTAGTGTAGGGGGTCGTGCTGGGGGTAGTGTTTTAGGGTTTAGGGTAGTGAGGTGGTGTTTGTGTAATGTAGGGGGTCGTGCTGGGGGTAGTGTTTTAGGGTTTAGGGTAGTGCAGTGGTGTTTGTGTAATGTAGGGGGTCGTGCTGGGGGTAGATTTAGGGTTTAGGATAGTGCAGTGGTGTTTGTGTAGTGTAGGGGTCATGCTGGAGGTAGTGTTTTAGGGTTTAGGGTAGTGCAGTGGTGCTTGGGTAGTGTAGGGGTAGTGCTGGGGGTAGTGTTTTAGGGTTTATGGTAGTGCAGTGGTGTTTGGATAGTGCTGGGGTTAGTGTTTAAGGGCTTAGGGTAGTGCAGTGGTGTTTGGGTAGTGTAGGGGGTCATGCTGCGGGTAGATTTAGGGTTTAGGGTAGAGCAGTGGTGTTTGGTTAGTGTAGGGGGTCGTGCTGGGGGTAGATTTAGGGTTTATGGTAGTGCAGTGGTGTTTGTGTAGTGAAGTGGGTCGTGCTGGGGGTAGTGTTTTAGGGTTTAGGGTAGTGCAGTGGTGCTTGTGTAGTGTAGGGGGTCATGCTGGGGGTAGTGCTTTAGGGTTTAGGGTAGTGCAGTGGTGTTTGTGTAGTGTAGGGGGTCATGTTTTAGGTTAGTGCAGTGGTGTTTGGGTAGTGTAGGGGGTCGTGCTGGGGGTAGTGTTTTAGGATTTAGGGTAGTGCAGTGGTGTTTGGGTAGTGTAGGGGGTCGTGCTGGGGGTAGTGTTTTAGGGTTTAGGGTAGTGCAGTGGTGTTTGTGTAGTGTAGGGGATCATGCTGGGGGTATATTTAGGGTTTAGGGTAGTGCAGTGGTGTCTGTGTAGTATAGGGGGTTGTGCTGGGGGTAGTGTTTTAGGGTTTAGGGTAGTGCAGTGGTGTTTGTGTAGTGTAGGGGGTCGTGCTGGGGGTCGTGTTTTAGGGTTTAGGGTAGTGCAGTGGTGTTTGTGTAGTGTAGGGGGTCGTGTTTTAGGGTAGTGCAGTGGTGTTTGGGTAGTGTAGGGTGTCATGCTGGGGTAGTGTTTTAGGATTTAGGGTAGTGCAGTGGTGTTTGGGTAGTGTAGGGGGTCATGCTGGGGGTAGTGTTTTAGGGTTTAGGTTAATGCAGTGGTCTTTGTGTAGTGTAGGGGGTCATGCTGGGGGTAGTGTTTTAGGGTTTAGGGTAGTGCAGTGGTGTTTGTGTAGTGTAGGGGGTTGAGCTGTGGGTACTGTTTTAGGGTTTAGGGTAGTGCAGTGGTGTTTGGGTAGTGTAGGGGTCGTGCTGGGGGTAGTGTTTTAGGGTTTAGGGTAGTGCAGTGGTGTTTGGGTAGTGTAGGGGGTCGTGCTGGGATAGTGTTTTAGGGTTTAGGGTAGTGCAGTGGTGTTTGGGTAGTGTACGGGGTCATGCTGGGGGTAGATTTAGGGTTTAGGGTAGTGCAGTGGTGTTTGGGTAGTGTAGGGGGTCGTGCTGGTATAGTGTTTTAGGGTTTAGGGTAGTGCAGTGGTGTTTGTGTAGTATAGGGGGTCGTGCTGGGGTAGTGTTTTAGGTTTTAGGGTAGTGCAGTGGTGTTTGTGTAGTGTAGGGGTATTGTTTTAGAGTTAGGGTAGTGCAGTGGGGTTTGGGTAGTGTAGGGGGTTGTGCTGGGGGTAGTGTTTTAGGATTTAGGGTAGTGCAGTGGTGTTTGGGTACTGTAGGGGGTCGTGCTGGGGGTAGTGTTTTAGGGTTTAGGGTAGTGCAGTGGTGTTTGTGTAGTGTAGGGGGTCGTGCTGGGGTAGTGTTTTAAGGTTTAGGGTAATGCAGTGGTGTTTGTGTAGTGTAGGGGGTCGTGCTGGGGGTAGTGTTTAGGGCTTAGGGTAGTGCAGTGGTGTTTGTGTAGTGTAGGGGGTCTTGCTGGGGGTCGTGTTTTAGGGTTTAAGGTAGTGCAGTGGTGTTTGGGTAGTGTAGGGGGTCGTGCTGGGGGTTGTGTTTTAGGGTTTAGGGTAGTGCAGTGGTGTTTGGGTAGTGTAGGGGGTCATGCTGGGGGTCGTGTTTTAAGGTTTAGGGTAGTGATGTAGTGTAGGGGGTCGTGCTGGGGGTAGTGTTTTAGGGTTTAGGGTAGTGCAGTGGTGTTTGGGTAGTGTAGGAGGTCATGCTGGGGTCGTGTTTTATGGTTTAGGGTAGTGCAGTGGTCTTTGTGTAATGTAGGGGTCGTGCTGGGGGTAGTGTTTTAGGGTTTAGGGTAGTGCAGTGGTGTTTGGGTAGTGTAGGGGGTCATGCTGGGGGTAGTGTTTTAGGGTTTAGGGTAGTGCAGTGGTGTTTGTGTAGTGTAGGGGGTCGTGCTGGTGTAGATTTAGGGTTTAGGGTAGTGCAGTGTTGTTTGGGTAGTGTAGGGGGTCGTGCTGGGTGTAGATTTAGGGGTTAGTGTAGTGCAGTGGTGTTTGGGTAGTGTAGGGGGTCATGCTGGGGGTAGTTTTTTAGGGTTTAGGGTAGTGCAGTGGTGTTTGTGTAGTGTAGGGGGTCGTGCTGGGGGTAGTGTTTTAGGGTTTAGGGTAGTGCACTGGTGTTTGTGTAGTGTAGGGGGTTGTGTTTTAGAGTAGTGCAGTGGTGTTTGGGTAGTGTAGGGGGTCATGCTAAGGGGTAGTGTTTTAGGGTTTAGGGTAGTGCAGTGGTGTTTGTGTAGTGTAGGGGTAGTGCTGGGGGTAGTGTTTTAGGGTTTAGGGTAGTGCAGTGGTGTTTGTGTAGTGTAGGGGGTCGTGTTTTAGGGCTTTGTGTAGTGCAGCGGTGTTTGGGTAGTGTAGGGGGTCGTACTGGGGGTAGTGTTTTAGGGTTTAGGGTAGTGCAGTGGTGTTTGTGTAGTGTAGGGGGTCGTGCTGGGGTAGTGTTTTAGGGTTTAGGGTAGTGCTGTGGTGTTTGTGTAGTGTAGGTGGTCGTGCTGGGGGTAGTGTTTTACGGTTTAGGGTAGTGCAGTGGTGTTTGTGTAGTTTAGGGGGTGGTGCTGGGGGTCGTGTTTTAGGGTTTAAGGTAGTGCAGTGGTGTTTGGGTAGTATAGGGGGTCGTGCTGGGGGTCGTGTTTTAGGGTTTAGGGTAGTGCAGTGGTGTTTGGGTAGTGTAGGGGGTCGTGCTGGGGGTAGTGTTTTAGGGTTTAGGGTAGTGCAGTGGTGTTTGGGTAGTGTAGGGGGTCGTGCTAGGGGTAGTGTTTTAGGGTTTAGGGTAGCGCAGTGGTGTTTGGGTAGTGTAGGGGGTCATGCTGTGGATAGTGTTTTAGGGTTTAGGGTAGCGCAATGGTGTTTGTGTAGTGTAGGGGGTCGTGCTGGGGGTAGTGTTTTAGGGTTGCGCAGTGGTGTTTGGGTAGTGTAGGGGGTAGTGTTGGGGGTAGTGTTTTAGGGTTTAGGGTAGCGCAGTGGTGTTTGGGTAGTGTAGGGGGTCGTGCTGGGGGTAGTGTTTTAGGGTTTAGGGTAGTGCAGTGGTGTTTGGGTAGTGTAGGGGGTCGTGCTGGGGGTAGTGTTTTAGGGTTTAGGGTAGTGCAGTGGTGTTTGGGTATTGTAGGGGGTCGTGCTGGGGGTAGTGTTTTAGGGTAGTGCAGTGGTGTTTGTGTAGTGTAGGGGGTCATGCTGGGGTAGTGTTTTAGGGTACTGCACTGGTGTTTGGGTAGTGTAGGGGGTCGTGCTGGGGGTTTTGTTCTTCTTCGGAAGAAAAATCGACAACAATATATCTCGCCAAGCGTGCAGCGCATGCGCTGCATCGCTAGGCGAGACCTAAAAAGCATTGCACCAAGATGGCTGCCAACACTTCCTGGATTGATGTGTTGGCAGCCAATTAGAGCCAAGCTTGTGCTTGTGTAGTTAGGTCCCGCCCAGATATATAAAGATATTTTTCCTTTAATCTCTCAAAAACTAGTGAACGGATTTACTGTTAACCTTCACTCACCTGAAATCCAGGCGTTCCAGATGAGAGATGCAAAGATATTTTTCCTATGCCCCCTAAGACCTAGTTCCTCCTAAACCTTGGTCAATATTCAGCTTGGATTCTTAGGTCCTCGGGGGAAGGGGAAAAAAGGGACAAAAGAACCAAAACGATAAATAAAAGGACACTCTTGCCACTCTCTTCAGTTAAAGTGCTTCTGACGGCACCATCTTTCGTGGACTATTGCCTATAAAACAATAAACAACAATGAGTGCAGCACTGCTTGCTTCAAATACTAACAATCACATGTGCTTTGCGTTAATGTTATTCTTTGCCCTGTCAATACCTTTGCGTTTATTGCATGTCCCTTAATGACATTCAAGAGATGATATATGCTTCTCTCTCTTTCTCTCTTTGCTTTCTGTAATAAACATAAACACATCAGTTTACAAACATTCGTGTTGCACCCTTCATAAATGTGCACCTTATTTTAGGTCACTTACTCAACGTCAGATTTCTTGTGACGCTTTACAAAAGTCCCAAAAAATAACCAAAGAAAACGAAAACGAAAATGGTTCTTTGCAATGATTGAGTCACAGAGTCTTCTTTCAGTAACTCTGTTATAACCCTTGCGTTCTTTTTCTCTTTTGTATTGTCTTAGATTTTTGTCAGAAGATCGTGGCAGGAAGGCTTGATTCAGCCGAACAGTTCAAAGATAAGTTTTTTCTATTTCACAGTTTTAATTGTTTTATATGCATGCATGCGAGCGCGCTCCGCAAGCGGAACGTTCTTACTTGACTCTTGATTCTTTTCTTCTCTTTCTCTGTTGCAGGTCGGATGAAGAAACTGGACCAGGAAATGAGCGCCGGAAGAATGATGGGGGACGGACCAGGAAACGAGTCGCCTATGCAGAGGAGTGCAGCGGAAGCAGGAAGAAATCCGGAAGTCGAAGACGAGACCAGAGCGCTGCTGCGTCGTCGAGAGATTCCAGGTAAGTGGAGATGCTGGATAGCGGTAACGAACACAAGCACAAGTAAGAGGGAGCGGCAGTCTTTTATAGCTGCAGAAGGGTGGGGTTTCTCTGCACGTTGCTAGACACGTCTAACAGTTTAACGGAAAGCAACGTGCACACAAGGCAGTGCACCTGTTCCTTGCTGCTCGAGTCGAGTGACTGCTTATTTGGAATGAAATGTTAAAACAGGCAAACATAAGTATTAGCAGAATCGAAAGCTTATTATTTAGCAGGGGTTTACCAAAAAGGCAAGCTTGACCAGTCATAAGGCAATGCACACATAATAGCACACATAATAGGGTTGGTGTTACCACAGAGTAAACCTGACCAGTTAAGTACAGTTTGGTCAAGCTTACCTTGCTGTGTTTAACACCTGGTCAAACATTTCTCCTTAACCTCATTCTGGAGGGCTATTACGACGGCTGCGCTCTACAAACCCCAACAGTCGCTCCCCTCAAAGGCCTCCCCACAGGACGTGGTTTGTGTGGTTTTCTGAGGTAAAAGGCTCTAATCAACCGAGAGGAGTGCACTGCCGAAGCCGGTTCCCAAGAGTTTTCCTCTACTGGATATCCTTTCGAAGCAACCAGATAATGCAACTTTCCTTGTAGTCGTTTTGCATCTAGAATTTTCTGAACCTCATACTCTAAATGCCCATCTATAACAACAGGAGGAGGAGGGGGGTCTTGTCTAGTGAGTGGATTATAGGCTTTCAGTAAGGATACATGAAAGGTAGGATGCACAGGGTATTCGGGGGTAAGAGTAGCTTTACTGATACGGGGGTCAATATTTGAATGATGTTAAAGGGCCCAATATATTTAGGCTGCAGTTTCCTAGGGCCTGCTAATTGCAAATTCTTTGTGGAAAGCCACACCTTGTCTCCTACCTTAAAATTAGGGGCTGGAATTCTATGTTTATCAGCTTGAGTTTTCATTCGTTCCTTGTACTTCGTTAAGTGTTTCACTGCTCTTGCCTGTATGTCTAATAAATTGTGTAACCGATCTGTTACGGCTGGTAAACAAGACTGTTCCACAGACAGAGGTAATGATTTGGGATGAAAACCTTGTAAAAAGTAAAACGGGGAACATTGCGTTGACACATGAATGCTATTGTTGTAACAGAATTCAGCTAGAGCTAAAGCCTTGTCCCAGTGACTAGTGAATTCTGCCATTAGGCATCGTAAGGTTTGTAATAAGGTCTGGTTCGCCCTTTCCGTCTGGCCATCGGTTTCTGGGTGGTAAGCTGTGGACAGAGCTACCTTTACCTTCAATAATTCGCAAAAGTGTTTCCAGAACTTTGACACGAATTGACTACCTCTGTCCGAAACAATCTTATCTGGCAAACCATGTAATTTCACAATCTGCGATAGAAAGATATGACTAAACTCCATTGCAGAGGGGAGTTTTGATAAGGGAACAAAATGGGCCATTTTGGACAAATAATCCACCACCACCAAAATCGTGGTGTGACCATTTGACAACGGAAGTCCAGTGATAACATCTACACTTATAGTGTGCCAGGGTTGGGGGGGCACAGGTAAGGGTTGGAGTAAACCAGTAGGAGCGGTGTGCGAGGATTTATTACTGGCACAAATGGGACAGGTAGCCACAAATTCTTTAACATCTTTCACTAAGGTAGGCCACCAAAAATGTTTCCGACAATTTTCCAAAGTTTTCTGTGCGCCAGGATGACCAGCAAGAGGTGACTCATGATTCCACTGCATAACCTTTAGTTGTAAGTCTGCACTAGGTACATATAACAAATCTTCATGATAAAGCAGACCTTCTTGAAGTGAATTCTTTGAGTCTTGTAACCACTCTTTCACTCGTTCCTTTAAATGTAGTTGTCTAATCTGAGTCATAAAATCAGGGAACTTAAAGGTGCTACTATTTTCTGTGGTGGAATAATAGAGGGATTTTCTGTCTCTTTCTTAGACTCAATTGTGTGCCCATACCGAGACAGCAGATCCGATAACACCTGTTTGGTACCTGGTCTGAATGTAATTACAAAATCAAAGGAGCTAAAGAAATTCAACCAACGCATCTGTCGAGGAGTGAGAGCTTTTACGGAACTAAAAATTGCTAATTCTTATGATCACTAAAAATTGTAACCGGGAATTTGGCTCCCATCAGATGATGACGCCATTCAGTGAATACTAATTTGATTGCCAACAATTCTCTTTCCATGACTGTGTAATTTTGCTCTGCTGGAAGCAGCTTTTTTAATAAAAGGCCACGGGATGCAACTGACCATCCTGCTCGTCCCGTTGAGAGAGAACCCCCCACAGTCACCTGTGAAGAGTCAGCTTCCACAAAAAAGGGCAAATCTGGATTAGGGTGACGGAGTACTGGTGCTGAAGTAAATTTTTCTTTTAACATTTGAAAAGCCTGCGAGGCCTCTTTAGACCAGTTGAATGGCTGTCCTTTCTTTAGCAGCTTCGTAATGGGGACCACTGTTTCTGCGAATTGAGGAATGAAGCGTCTGTAAAAATTGGCAAATCCCAAAACTCGTTGAACCTCTTTCACCGAAGAGGGCTCTGGCCAATCTAAAATAGCACTCACCTTTTTCTTGTCCATCATAATACCAGTAGGTGAGAGACAATAACCAAGAAATTCCACCTGTCTTGTGTTAAACACACATTTTTCAAGTTTTACAAAAGGTGGTTGTCTTGCAATTTTGCTAACACAGCCTTAACTTGCTGAGTATGTTCTGCTTCATTCTTGGAATAAATCAAAATATCGTCAATATATACGATAACACTTATGTCCAAAAATTTGTTTAACACTTCATTAATAAAGAACTGAAATGCAGCGGGGGCATTGCACAGGCCAAAGGGCATGACGGTGTACTCAAACAACCCAAATTTGGTTCTGAATGCCGTCTTCCACTCATCATGCTCCTTCACTCGTACAAGATGGTAGGCCCCTCGCAAGTCCAACTTGGTGTAGATTGTTGAATCTCTCAACTGGTCTAATAATACGGGTATTAATGGTAAAGGATATTTATTCTTTATAGTGATTTTATTCAATCCACGATAATCGAGACAAGCTCTCAAGCCACCATCCCGCTTCGGGATAAAAAATAAAGGCGAAGAGACAGGGGAAGTGGAATGACGGAGGAAACCTAATTCCAGAAGTTCATCCAAATATGATCTTAGATATTTTGTTTCTTCCTCAGACAACGCATACACTCTACTGTTTGGTAGAGGAGCTCCTGGTATCAAGTCTATGCGACAATCATATGGTCTGTTAGGAGGCAGAACAGTGGCCTTGATAGGATCAAACACATCTGTAAACTCCTGATACTCAGGTGGAATGAGACTTGTAGTGACTAACGAATTTGCACAATGAACAATGGTTTCAAACTCTTGGTGGGCTACTTGGTAACATTGGGCCTTGCAAAATAGTGAATTCAGGGTTACTGTTCTAGACTCCCAATTTATTAACGGATTATGTGTGATAAGCCAAGGAACTCCTAATATAACACCAAAGGCAGGGGTATCAATCAGATCAAAACTAATGGACTCTGTGTGTCCATTTTGACAAACCATGACCATAGGTTCTGTTTGATGAGTTATTTCTCCTGAAGACAGAGCAGTGCCATCTACAGCGCATACCGGTTCTGGTTGTTCTTTAAGTCTAATGGGCATCTGAAGTTTCTGGGCTAGTTGATTATCAACGAAATTTCCGGTTGCTCCTGAATCCAATAGGACTGACACAGTATGTCTTACTTGAGCATTCAATATTAGAATGACTTGAATTATAAAATGTTTTGGTATTCTGGGTACGAACTTGAGTCGAGATTGGGAGATCTTAGTCTGATACTGCCTCGTGCAAGTGATCTCCTTCCTTGACGAGTTACCTAGTTTTCCTGCTCAGAAGGGTTCTTTGCTGCTACGCTAACCTTTTTAGGAGTTTTTGGTTTAGTAGGGCATTCTTTTGCAAAATGCCCGGACCGACCACAATACAGACACAGGTTTAATTTTCTACGTCTTTCTTTTTCTTCCGGGGTGAGTGGCCCCTTAATAATACCTATCTGCATGGGTTCTGAGTCGGTTTGTTTAACTTCCGCCTCTTTCTTTTCTGTTTTAATCCACGTCAATCTACTTTCAACTCTGATTTTGTCACCTTTTCTTTCATTTAACCTATGGTCTAATTTAATTTAACCACCAGATCCACAAAGTCGGAATATTCATCTGGGAGGTCCACTATGTGGGCCAGGGCGTCTTTTAACTCATCACGTAATCCACGATAAAACAGAGATATGCGTTTTTCTTCTGGCCATTGAGTCTCTGTTAACAGACGATTGAAATGAGTTAAATACGTCGAAAGGTCTTTACCAGATTGTTTCAAGTTTAGTAGCTCATTATCGCTAGCTTGTACATACGTATGTTTAGCAAACAATTTAGTCATAGTCTGTTTAAACAATGGCCAATTATACAGCACCTGATCATTTCTGTCTATATAAGGTATTGACCAGTTTGCAGCAGTGCCTCCCAGATAGGAAAGCACAAACGCCACCTTAGCTGCGTCAGACACAAAAGCCTGAGGTTTACACATAAAATGTAATTGGCATTGACTAATGAAAATATTAAACTTTGCACTGTCACCTAAAAACCGTTCCGGGGCTGACAAAGGCACCGTAGGCGGAACTGCAACTGTGACCTGTATTGGTGTTGCACCCTCTTCGGTAGTCCTAAAAAGACTTGTCGTTTTAGGCTTGGTTCCTGTCTCAAAAGATGAGGTAAAGGGCGGGACTGTCGTATTTGACCAAGCCAAATCCCTGGGTTTATAACGTATGATTTCTTGTCGTAATTCTAAGTTTTCTTGTTTTAGCTTCTGCATTTCCAACTGCATAGTCTGTAACAGTCCTGTAACAGTTCTATCAGTCTCGGTATCCTCAAATAAGGCTTGCGCCATGTCACGGGTATCTATATGATCTCTGTCTGGGTCCATCTCTCAACTAGAACTTTAATGTTGTGAAGGCTTGTGTTTCTGTTAACCTTCACTCACCTGAAATCCAGGCGTTCCAGATGAGAGATGCAAAGATATTTTTCCTATGCCCCCTAAGACCTAGTTCCTCCTAAACCTTGGTCAATATTCAGCTTGGATTCTTAGGTCCTCGGGGGAAGGGGAAAAAAGGGACAAAAGAACCAAAACGATAAATAAAAGGACACTCTCGCCACTCTCTTCACTTCAGTTAAAGTGCTTCTGACGGCACCATCTTTCGTGGACCATTGCCTATAAAACAACAAACAACAATGAGTGCAGCACTGCTTGCTTCAAATACTAACAATCACATGTGCTTTGCGTTAATGTTATTCTTTGCCCTGTCAATACCTTTGCGTTTATTGCATGTCCCTTAATGACATTCAAGAGATGATATATGCTTCTCTCTCTTTCTCTCTTTGCTTTCTGTAATAAACATAAACACATCAGTTTACAAACATTCGTGTTGCACCCTTCATAAATGTGCACCTTATTTTAGGTCACTTACTCAACGTCAGATTTCTTGTGACGCTTTACAAAAGTCCCAAAAATAACCAAAGAAAACGAAAACGAAAATGGTTCTTTGCAATGATTGAGTCACAGAGTCTTCTTTCAGTAACTCTGTTATAACCCTTGCGTTCTTTTTCTCTTTTGTATTGTCTTAGATTTTTGTCAGAAGATCGTGGCAGGAAGGCTTGATTCAGCCGAACAGTTCAAAGATAAGTTTTTTCTATTTCACAGTTTTAATTGTTTTATATGCATGCATGCGAGTGCGCTCCGCAATCGGAACGTTCTTACTTGACTCTTGATTCTTTTCTTCTCTTTCTCTGTTGCAGGTCGGATGAAGAAACTGGACCAGGAAATCAGCGCCGGAAGAATGATGGGGGACGGACCAGGAAACGAGTCGCCAATGCAGAGGAGTGCAGCGGAAGCAGGAAGAAATCCGGAAGTCGAAGACGAGACCAGAGCGCTGCTGCGTCGTCGAGAGATTCCAGGTAAGTGGAGATGCTGGATAGCGGTAACGAACACAAGCACAAGTAAGAGGGAGCGGCAGTCTTTTATAGATGCAGAAGGGTGGGGTTTCTCTGCACGTTGCTAGACACGTCTAACAGTTTAACGGAAAGCAACGTGCACACAAGGCAGTGCACCTGTTCCTTGCTGCTCGAGTCGAGTGACTGCTTATTTGGAATGAAATGTTAAAACAGGCAAACATAAGTATTAGCAGAATCGAAAGCTTATTATTTAGCAGGGGTTTACCAAAAAGGCAAGCTTGACCAGTCATAAGGCAATGCACACATAATAGCACACATAATAGGGTTGGTGTTACCACAGAGTAAACCTGACCAGTTAAGCACAGTTTGGTCAAGCTTACCTTGCTGTGTTTAACACCTGGTCAAACATTTCTCCTTAACCTCATTCTGGAGGGCTATTACGACGGCTGCGCTCTACAAACCCCAACATTTACACCATTTAAAAAAAAGGTCTCTTTCTGAACCAAGGGCTACATTTTTGCCAAATTTGGTGTAATTCCGTTCAGCAGTTTCAGCTGTAACCGTGTCTAAAGTTTCCTATGGGAAATTGATTTTCCGACCTCTATTTTTTGAATTTCTCAGGAACTACTGAACGGATTTACTCCATTTAAAAAAAAAAAAGGTCTCTTTCTGAACCAAGGGCTACATTTTTGCCAAATTTGGTGTAATTCCGTTCAGCAATTTCAGCTGTAACCGTGTCTAAAGTTTCCTATGGGAAATTGATTTTCCGACCTCTATTTTTGGAATTTCTCAGGAACTACTGAACGGATTTACTCCATTTAAAAAAAAGGTCTCTTTCTGAAACAAGGGCTACCTTTTTGCCAAATTTGGTGTAATTCCGTTCAGCAGTTCGAGCTGTAGCCGTGTCTAAAGTTTCCTATGGAAAATAACATTGAGAAAACACGTTTTGGGACCCCCCTTTTTTCTCGGCCCCCGCTTGGCGAATCAACCCGAAACTTTCAGAATAGGAGCTGACCGGAGCAGGCCGTAAGTTTGGAAAATTCCACGACGATTCATCAACCGGCGCCAAAGTTATTGGGAAAAGAAAAAACGCTTTTCCTATGGAAACTAGGTCCTAACTATAACTATCTACTGGCGACCGCCAGTAGATAATATATATATATATATATATATATATGCACATATATATATTATTTTATTATATCACTCTCATATAAAATTGGAGTTTTATTTAAATTTTGACTGATGTAAAAAAATATTATGTTCAATTTTTATAAAAAACGACGTGTAATGTTGGTTAAGATTATGCTAAACTTTTGGGAGTTTTTAGGTTAGCATTTGTTTTATATTATGATTTTGGCTAAAGAAAATCAAATAAACTTTATTCGGTTTCATGTGCTAAAACCATAAAAGCACAAGATCAAATATGATGCATACAATCCAGACGGGAATATTACCGGTTTAAGCATAATATATACAATGTAAAAAAGTGTGCAGTTTAAAAATATATAATTACCAAGTCTACACAAACACACTTAAAATGCCTACTAAACAACACTTTCAATGATGCAATAAGACCTTGCGCTTAATCAAGTTGTTAATTAAATGGCTAGTTATGACAAGGTAAAATTCATAATACCGGGGATAATGACAAGGGTCAGGCGAGTTAGTCATAACACGCCCTAAGCCTAATTGCAGATTTAAAAAAATTAAGCACATAAAAAACAGTGTTACCCGTCAACATTTGAATAAATATAAAAGCAGGCCGTACTTGTCTAAAATTCGCCTGTTTCAAAATAGGAATTAAAAAAGATTTTCTGGGCGTGTCGTAAAATGGGCAAAACATCATAAAATTAACCATGTCCTGCAGAGTTGTACCATCGCAGCCGCAGGATGAAAGAGTATGCCCTTTGTTCTGACCTCTAGGATGGGCAAGAAGAAGATGGAAAAGATCAAACCGCAACCTAGTCAAAAGAAAATGGTCGTATGAGTTTGTGAACCCCAGCAAGTATGGCTCTACCATCAGAGTAGTCCTTAACATAATGAAGCAACGTACACTGGGCTTCAGGAGCTCCTTCTCCTCCCTTGCCAGGATCGGACGTGCAAGGAAGGCCTTCTTAATGAGGACTAGATCTTTCTTATCCGTCGCATCGGGGTTGGAAAAAAGGTCTCCTCTTCCCAAACTCGTGAGGCTCCTTTCTACATATTTGAGTCAAGGTACCCTGGCTACATGATCAATAGCCAAATAATCTTTTAGAATTGCTTTATTTAGGGAGGTCTCCTTCCCAACTCAGATTTTTAACCAAAGAGACACTGGACGAAAAGCTATTAGATCAGAAATATAGGGCCTGCCTAGCTCTTCGTGGGCAGTGAAAGAGGGAGTACCCTGAGAAACAGATAAAAGACGTCTCAGAAATTTGTTTTCCGCAATTTGGAGATCATCTGTGTCTGTATACCGCCAAATTTCACTGCCAGAAAGGGCCTTTGAAATACACTTGGCCTTGTAAAGCTTTAAAAGGGCCCCCACCGGTCTTTTCCCCTAGCGGCAAAGTTAAAAATGGCTGCAGACTCCCTGATGAGGTCATTTCTCTTGCGGGTAAGTGGAAAACCCCAGTGCATTTTTCATTAAAAAGTACCCCCAAATAGGAGAAAACGCTAGACTTCGGGATCGGGGTAATCCCTGCCCTAAAGGTATATGGCCTACTGGGCCGTGCCCCTACTTGCATAATATATGACTTAGAATTATTGATCGTCAGGTCCATATCCCCCATAAATTGTGCCTAGGAATTTATAAGCGTTTGCAAACCCCGTTCGGTCTCAGCCATCAAAACGGCGTCATCTGCATATAGCAGGACCGGAAGACCCCGCCGTCCTGCCTGACGGAAGTCCGCCTTGGTTTCCAGAAGGGTTTTCTCCAGGTTGTTGATATAAAGATTGAATAAAAAAGGAGCCAAAATACAACCCTGACGGACTCCACCCCTAACGGGAAACAAGCGTGATACATTCAGGCCAGCCGAGTAACGCACAGCCGCCTTGGTGTCTCGATGGAGGTCCTGTAGAACGAAGACTATGTCCCTATTCACCCCTAGAGAAAGAAGGATCTGCCACAGTTTTCCTCCGTTCACGTAATCAAATGCGGAAGAGAGGTCCATAAAGGCCAAAATGATGGTACCAGAGAGGGCTACCGTATACTTATTCAGTATCATAAAGAGGTTTAAACATTGGTCAATCATGGAGCGGCCAGAACGGAAGCCGCATTGGGCATCCGACAAGATGTTATTGTCAAGAGCCCAAGACGATAACCTGCCCAGCAGGATCCATCCTACCACTTTAACCACTGAGTCCAACAGGGATATAGGCCTGTAGCAATGAGTGCTATCCATGTTCCCCTTTTTAAAAACCAGAACGATTATAGAGGTAGCCCAGGAAGCCGGGGGGCCAGACCTTGCGGCCGCGTTAATTACAGAGTTGAGCAAAGGTGACCAGAACTGCACGTCAGACAAATAAAGATCAGGAGGAATTCCGTCAGGACCCAGAGCCTTATTGCGCGTCATACCAATAATACCACGCCTCACTTCTTCCTCCGTAACAGATAGAGTTATATTTTCGGTTCCCCCCTCAGGTTGTAACAACGTGGCACTACACTTAATGGTTGTAACTTCCATAAGCTTGCCCCAAGCTTCCTCCTTCAGGGCCTCCTTGCCCTTACTGAGGGCTAACTTATATTCCTTCGAGTTTTAACTTAGGCGCTGTTCCTGGGGGAGGCATGCAACGCTATTCTAAGCCTCCTCGCAGCAAGCGAACATTCTTGGTTAAACCATCTAGGTGCCCTTTCCTGTTGGACTTTGGGTGCAGGGACCGTTTTACATTTATTTATTTATTTACCGTTAATAGCTCAGCGACAGAACGAGAGATAGATTCGAAGGCACAGATGATGGTCTCATCCGACTCTGCCCCTGCTTCCCAACAGATCTGAATCTCGCTCTGACTTTTCACCAAAGGGGACTCAAACAGGGAGTCTGGGATAATCTGTGCCCATTTAAGCCTTCTACCTCCGTCAGTGGGCCAAAGTACTCCACTACTCCTCCTTTTCAGACACAGTATAAGCCAGTTAGCTTTAATACAAAGCTGGTTATGATCGCTGTGATTGCTGGCTGTAACTGCAGAATCGGAAATCAAGTAAAAAGTGGGGTGGAAACTAAGATGAAATCAATAATGGAGGGTTCACGACCTAGGCCTTTAAAGGTAGGAATTAAGTTCCTCCTGTCTGAGTCCAATTTGCCCATAGCTGACAGCAAATCCAGGTCATAAACTAAGGAGTTGCGTGAGCAGCACGAGGGCAGGGGGGGCCCCCAATGCCCCCGAAACCCTGCCGCCTTAAAGCCCCACAAGGATGAACATTAAAATCCCCTAACAAAACAATGATGCAGGTGTTACGGGGGGAGGCGTTGAAGTTAGATAGGAAGGTGCCTAAGCGGGTAACATTACAAACCTCAGGGAGGGAAGATGTAGCATTATAGAAATTCAAAAGCAATAATCTACATGTCCCAAGAGAAAACAGCAAGGCCTGCAGGCATGGATTGCCAGTGTTCAGGACCATAATGCAACCCCCCAACCTGAGTGACACATAGACTGCAAGACCCCCCTTAGGTCAACCAGCCCTCGAAGGGATTGCAGGTATGTTAAACAATTTATAGCCTTCCAAGAAATGGGAGTTGTCGATAGTCCAGGTCTCCTGCAGGCAAATAATGTCATACTTTTGGATGAAGCACTGCCAATCCGGATCTGTAAACTTGCTGGCCACACCGGCTATATTCCAGGAGATGAGATTACAGAAGTTAGTGTCCTGGTCATGGCTGCTAGAGCTTCGTTGTGCCAGCTGATGCATGGAATCAGATTGTAAAGAAAGGGCTTTAGGGGTCATAGATGTTGCCCCATCGAGTCAATCGCAGTTGTCGAGGAGCCCCAGTTGTGCAAATGTGTTGAAGAGTGGCACCGGCGAAGACACATGAGGCCACTTGAAAGGAACCGGACTAACTGGTTTGCTATAATATGGAAACGTGGGTAAAGGTGTATAGAAAAAGCCCAAAGGGAGGGCCATGATGGAAGTTGCCGGACCCTTGCTGTTACAACGATTGACTGCATGAAAAATCCTCTCTGCCAGGTGTGGCCGGTTAAAGTTGATGATTATGCAATCACCACCACTGCTCTTTTTCGATCCTCCTATCCAGGCCACCCTCCGGACCATAATGATGTGCCTCTCCACTCTGAAACCCAGGGGTGTATTGGTGTTAAGCCAGTAAAGTACTTTGTTCTTTAGCTGATAAAAGTCTTCAGTAACACCCGGCTTTAATACTGGCATATTGCCAGGACCACAACATATGGAGTTGCTTCTAGTGGTAGATGGATGATGCTTGGTACCTGGGACTGTAGACCCGGCCCGCCAATGACAGGAATTGAGGCATCCACACCTGCGAACCTCATACTGGAGGTCAAGTCACTCCGGGGATCCTGAGGGTGTGCTCTTGCCAATGATCTATCTAATAGATGCAGACCAATGCGAGGAGGGGGAACAATCTGGGGGATAATGCTCCTAGGGTGCGTAGTGCAGGCCTTGTAGGCCTCTCCTATAGCAGTTACTGCGGCAGGAATACTTGGGGCATAATGTGCATTACTGGTTAGTGCAGCTCCCGCGCTGGTGCTGACTGTTGGATTGGAGGTCTTAAAAAGTTGAGACAAAGTGGAAAATTCCCTCTCAATGGAAGATAAACGTTGCTTAATGGGTTCTAATCTGGATTCCAAACCGTCTAAAAGGGAACCCACACAAGCTTCCAGCATAGCTGCCAATTCGTCCTTTGAGACGGGAACTACTTCCTGTGTGATGGGAGTCAGAATCTCCACTCTGAGGCGTTTCGCCCTGGCCTCCTGAGCGTCTACTTGTGATACTTGGTTTTGGGCTAAGGCCCCACGACCTGACATGGGCGCCGAGATTGACTGTTGTCTGATGTTGCTTGATCCTTGGTCTTGGTGGTCGGGGGGGAAGGAAAAGGAAGAAGGGACTGCCAACTCTACCAACTCCGGGGTGCACTGTGACCCGCTTGTGCTGGCAGAAACAGGAGGGCACAGTTAGTTAGCTGGTGAACGTGAGAGCCGACGAGCCACCAGTTCAATTTCCTTATCAAGAACCCCCACCTATCGCTTTAGGAAGCAGTCCATGGTCGTAATTGGTGGAGCTGCATGAATTACGAAACCAGTCTTGAGTTTCCCCATGACTCCCAGCTATATGAGATGTGTGGTTATAAAATAAATTGGTGCAATGCCACTTGTACAAGTGCCTAGAGATATCTGTCCATGGCTTAGCCCTTGGCTTAGCCCTCGGTGTGACTAAACGCCCTCGATGATAGTTCAGTTGAAGGAGGGGTAAGCCAGATGCAGGAGGGTTAAATCCTGATGTTAAAATATGCCCAAACAATCCTAAAAAGGGTGAGCTTAGGGTCCTCCTGAATCTTCTGCCCCCTCCCCCATGGAATAACCCTCGGTAGCCAGGAGCCACGCTAGTAAAAGTAATTAATGGAGGTGCCATTATTTCTAAGTAATCTACTCCTTTGTTTTTTTTTAAGAGTTTTACTTTAATTTGAAGGATGTTGTACATTCTCTTGGCTTGTTTGCTGAGTTTAGTTGCAGTTTGGGTTACAGAATGCTATATTTGTAGTTGTTGGTAGCTCTGCTCTTTTTGTAGGGCGTCTATACATTTCTAGAGTGTAAGTTGAGTTCTGCCTATTGTGTATTGGAAGGCATTGTGCCATCCTTCCACTGCATTTTTTTGGCTTCTTGTGCCAAGGTGCTGTCATAGACATTCCACCATGCTATTTGGAATTTAGGCTGGCGTTTGTGTCCAGAACGATGTAGTCTGTCAAACCAGGTATCCCCAAAACAATCCCTTCAGTGGCTTACTTTCTGTTTGTTTTGTTGGTAGAAAGGGCTTTCTATTAGTAAATTGTAGTGGTTAGCTACCTCAGTGACAGATACATATGCTAATGCTATCATTTTATATTTCAAAGGCAAATTGACTGTTTGTAGCATATTCCACACTTCAGCCCTGATTATGAGTACGGCGGTTCCAAGACCGCCGTACCCGCGGTGGCAGTCTGACTGCCGCAACCTCGGCAGTCCGACGTCCGATTATGAGTTTGGCGGTTGGACCACCACCAGTCCGACACAAGACTTCAGCCACCACCAGGATCCTGGATTCCAACGGGGAGGCGGTTGGGTAAGCAGTGGTGTGCGGCAGTGGTGCCGATGCCGGCACCACCATGCAGATTAAGACCTGCCTTCAGACGAGCTTTTCATGGTGGGGACCCTGCCATGAAAAGGTCGTTGGAAAGATAGGGAAAGGGACCACAACACGGCCTCAGGGTGTTTTAGCCCATGGGGGGGGAGAGCATGGGAGCACATATTGTGCCCCCCTCTGCTAGTACTGTCATGCTTGCACTGAGTGCCATGCACGTCATGGTGCATGGTACACAGTGCACCTACGTGCAAGCGGTGCTGCCACATATGCTACAGGCTCTCTATGAATCAAAGCATGGCACCACCATGGAACTGCAAACACAACACCACCAGCCCGGTGGTGTTCTCGTAATACGGCAGTCGGGATGTTGCTGGCTTGGCGGTGTACTCCCGGCTGCCGCAATGGCGCTCCGGCGGTCAGAACGCCAAACTCGTAATCTTGCCCTTAGTGCAGTTTATTGGAAGTGACTCTGTTCGCTTTGATTGAAATGGTAGTAACAGCCTTGTATGACTGTGTGTGGGTTTGAACTATAGCTTGTTCAATGTCTATGATTTGGGTAGTAGTTATTTTTTATGTTTAATGTGGTTTAAGAGCTCGTAGTAAGTGCTACTTTGTTTATTTGGTAGTAGGGCAGTTAATAAAAGTGATATTTGATTTGTGATGTTCGCCATGTATGGTGTATATATGAGTGAATTGCTTGGAGCTTGGAGAACATTTTAAAGGTCCCATCCATCATCCCAATTTAACAATGGCTTGGTTTTAGTTAGTTGCTTGCTGTTGAAAATTTAAGGATTTGTCTATCATTGTTTAGGTTGTCATATAACATGAAGGGTTCCTCATGTGTCATTTGTAAGTGTTCAGGTATTGCTATATCTTGGTATATTCTAGGGGCAGGAGGTGTATCACTGGTGTCTTTTTTAGTTTATGCAATTAAATGTTTTAAAGTGGGAATAGGTGGTAGTTGGTCTGTGATGTGTTCGGGGACTTTAGGGAATATATTGTTTAGGATTTTTGTTGTGGGGTCCTGGGAGCTAGTGCTTGCCTCTCTTATACCCTGCAATTCTTATACTCTTACATCTATTTCTGTTACATTTGGGGGGTAGTTGTGCTACCTTACATTAATTACAACATCATCTTTTGTAGTGGCCCTCCCATAGCATGTATTAGAGTAATATTTAGTACATTTCTAATTCACAGTTTCTATCTATGTACTTTCTTGGTTGTAGGTGTAGCCCATGTGACTTAATAATTGCTTTCCTTTCTGTGTTGTTATATATCTTGCTCTCTCTGTCATTATGTCTGAAAATAGTGTAATTGTATAAAGGATTGCAGTTTTGAAATGCTTCCACATTTGTAATTTACATAAAAAATGTTGCAACTACTTTTCTTATTTATACTTACATCTATGTTCTTCTTAGATGTTTCACACTTTTTTGCAGCTTTTCCATTTGGGGTGTTGTAATGTGGAGCAGGTGCTTTCTTTTCTGTTGTTAGAAAAAAAGAGCATCTGTTTGAATTTAAATGTTTATTTGTTGATAGTTTGTAGAGTTTGCATTCAGGGTATCTTAAGACCCTGATTGCAGGCTAGACAATCCTCTATAATTAGGTGTTTTAAGGATGTAGGGGTGGAAGACCATATAGATAACCATGATAGCATTGGTGCTATTTTCACGCTATCCTCTCCAAAGTTCAATCCTAGTTTTTCATAGAGGAAGAAATGCAGGCTGTTTGGTGGTTAACCCCAAAAACTGTCTACAGAAGTGATTTTATCATATTTGCAGGGTATGTGTACTATGGTAACCCCAAATGTCCACTCCATATATTAAAATCGGGATGCATTTACGATTATATACTTCTATAAGGGGAAAGACAGGTTTATTCCCAATCATCTGGGAAAAGCTGAAAAGAGCACCTACAGCTTGGTTAAATCTCAGACACCTGCTTGATAGTGCTCAATTATGCATCCATGTGCTGAAATAATCAAAGTAATACCTAAGTAGGGGAAATGGGCCACGTTGCCAAACTTCTTACCCTTGATAAGTATAGGTCTGGTCTTGCTATTGGTTCTATCGCAAAGCATATCATGTGTTTTATTGATGTTGTTTCCAGATCTAAATTATCTATAAGGGTTACAAATTTGTCAATCAATGCTTTGATACTATTTGGCATTCTGGACATTAAAACACCATCATCGCCATACATTTAAAACAGGAACTGGTCTTGAATGTATCATTGGCATGTATTTGCAAAGCATTGTTAAAAAAGCATTCAATTATATACAACAAAAATAGTATTGGTGCAAGAATACAACCCTGACGGACTCCCCGCTCTGATGGAAATACCCCTGAGTCATATCTTACAGATTCCGTAACTTCATTATGTTAAGTGCACCAAAATCCAATTAGAGTCTTTCCATTCCATGCTCAATATGATAGCCCAGAACTTTGACCGATTGACTCAGTCAAAAGCACTGCTGATATCCATAAATGATAGAAGCAACTGACCGCTTAGTCACTGTATATTTACCAACTATCAATTGGAGGTTAAGACATTGCTTAAGTGTACTAAAGCCAATTCTAAATCCATATTGTACCTCAGATAACACATTTATTCCTTCCTTCCGCCCAACTAATTATTTTAGTCAAAACGACCTGGCCTATAACTTTAACCACAGAATACAACAAGGAAATTGGTCTGAGCAGTGGGGGTCTTGAAGGTTACCTTTTTTACGCACAGGCACTATAGCTGTGGTGTGTCACAAGGATGGTAATTTTGTGGTACAAGCTAAATTGATAGCGTTAATGATAGCAAGGGCCCGGAATTCTAAGTTACATTTAAAAAGATAGAATGGAACCCCATCAGGGCTAGAAGCCTTATCCGAGGGGCTCTCCCAGATTGCATTGGCCACCTCCTGTTACTCAAACCTAATAGGAAGAGGGTACGTAGGAGGAGGTGTAGCAATGTACGATGCAAAACATCCCCCCAGATGGTAGATAGATTTACAGTGTTCTAACCATACCTCAGCGATAATGTTCATACCTAGGCTAACAGCCTTCCCTTCTATGTGTTTCGTTTGGGCGAGTTAATAATTTTCCCAAACACACAGGTGTGCTTTGCAGAGGAAGCAGTAAGAAGGCTTTCCCTTGCTTCTTCTTTAAGTACTAACCTTCTGATCTTTAAGGTATGTTTATTGTTGGTTCTAGAGCTCTAGATGACTTCTTGATTACTAGGTTTGCTTTTTAAGGCTAAGCACAGTGTTCTATTGGCTACCCTACATGTCTATTGTACCAGCTAGGCTGGTCTGGCTTGTTGTTTATAACTGGGGCTAACAAGGCATTTTTAAAGAGATGTTCCAGATCAAGGATTCAATAATTGAATACCCAAATTTGTCAATGTATGCTAGGCCGGTGACTCCTTTCTTAGAAGTCCTCGCTTTTTTACCAGGTAAGTTTAACGTTAAAACATTAGGGTTATGATCACTGAATCCACTCTCATGGTGCCCTCTGACTGGGCAAATAAAGATAATGAGCAACAAATAAAAATATAGTCAATTATAGTCCAACATCCCTAGCCATTATATGTTAGGATTATATTGTCTGCCTTTTCACAAATGTAAGCTATATTACATAGATTAAAATTGGGCAAATATCAATAAAGCTGAGCCCCTCAGGTATCCATGGGTGAGCGTCTTACTTCCTTCTGTTCCCCAAAGGAGCGGTCCAAGTATGTAACACTAGATCCAAGTTTGACTTTAAAATCGTCCCCCATGGACCAGGTTAAAACAGCACAGGTTGGCTGACACCCTTTCTCCTAAAATCTCAGCCACTTCAAGAAGTATGTCTGCATTACACTGCTTATTTCTAGGGTGTACATCCTTACAGAAACTTATGAGAAAAAAATTAAACTGTCTAGACTAGATAGTCCAGAAAATTTGAAACAAAGATAGATGCGGTGGGGTTAGATATGGGAATATTACAAACTGATCATAAGTAAGTGACGGAGAGTGTGACCAATAATTAGTCTAAATAGTGACAATGAGGTCCACAGCTCAGAACGGCGGAAACAGGTACAAGATTTAAGGGAAATGGAAAAGCACCTACAAAACAGAGCTGAGGCTCCCAAGATTGATTGCAGTACAATAACATCTGCATAATAGGAAACCCAAAACAAATGAAGCGTAATGCATCAAACTTTTCTTGGAGTAATGGCTAATCAGAAAATGTGTATAGGAACAACCCCTCTAAATTCTTTACAGTGAAGTGATTGCACTGGCTCCCGAGACCAATGCCAGCTCCTGGAACCCCACAGAGACCCATGGTGACTTGCTTGCTCAACTTTAGAGAAAGGGATTGGATAACAAAGGTTGCCCAATGACAGGGGCCCTGGACAATGGAGAAAATCAAAATATTTATTTTTCTGGACTACACCACAAATGCAAAAAGACCGAGAGGCTCCTTTCTAGAAGTTAAGAGGACACTGTAGCAATTAGGGATCCAGTACCCTCTGATATTTCAGGCTAAACTCCGAATAGTAAAAGGCAGTGCTACATATTTTTTACATCACTGGGATGTATCTAACTGGATTGAAAAAAGCCAGTTCCAGAGAGGGGACAAAAGAGTTAAGAACAACACCAGAAGAAGGGCTCATCAAAGTAGAAAATGTGAGAAGAAGCTAACATCTGTAAAGGCCATGGAAGAACAAGCAGCAAAGGAAAGAGCACATTTGGTAAAAAATATTTCACAATACAGAAATTCCCCAGAGTTATTACTGAACAGCAGTCAAGAATCGGCAGGCAATCTGACACTGGGGAAATTTGAAGGTCGCTCTTATGACGGCTGATGCGATCATTCGAAAAATCACACAAGTATGATTATGTTCCTGCAAATGAAATAGAGCTCTTATCAGTAGGGTTAATAGTTTGCAGGTGGGGGTTTGGACCAATGAGACTGGGTTTGGCCACACTATCATGCACTGATGGTGATCCTAATAGACAAGTTTGAAGTTAACATTTTCTCAAGGTTTTCTATTGGCTGAGGGGTTTTCCAAACCTAGGCAGGAAAGTTGGGAGACAAAGTGAACTAAACCTGAGACAACAAAAAAACAAAGGTGAGATGGACAGGGCTATCCTTAATAGCAGAAGTACTATGTGCAACCACAAGTGACACATAACCTGGCATTGTCCCCTAATATGGAGGAAACCAAAACAAGGAAATGGAAACAGAATGTAAGAAACAGAGCCAAGGATGCTCATTGGGAGAAACTCCATATTACATAAATTTACTGAATTGATACAATTACATATCTTAGAATGTAAAGGGGTTGGGTACACCTGCCAAAAGAATTAAGATCTACTTCACAAATGATTAATTAAACAAACTGAGATGTAGATGGTGAGGTCAACTCATAGGAACCACATATTCAGCCTTGCAAGGAACACCCTGATTTGGATAGAGCTGGAAATCCCCATACAACATGATAGACACATAGATTGTGCAGCAAGTTGCATATTATTGGAAGGTACCTTAGAGGGTGAACCCCTGACGATGCCCAGTGTCACACAGAAAACATCAATCCGATACAGAGCCTTATTTATGAAAAGTGTCGCATCGCTGGGATGAAACAGTGATGCAACACTTTCAGTGCACCATCCTTACCACACCATGGATGCTCTGTATTTACTGTAAGGCGCTCTAAGTCACGAGGAATTACAGATACGTCAGGAATCCTGACGTATCTGTCAGTGCAAAAATGGAGCATTGCTGGAGTGTGTCTGAAAACATATGCAACTCAAGCAAGGTGTCATTTCACATGGGGCAAGGCCTGCATCACCCCTTACGCCTGCTTCAAGCAGGTGTAAGGATTTGACGCTGTGACACCTCAGAAGTGACGCAGTGACAAGGCTTTTCTGCTTCGGAATGCCCACCCTGCAAACATTATACCTGTCGCAGGTATAATGTAGTGCAGGGGGTTTACAAAGTGACGCATCTGCCTGGGTACATCACATTGTAAATGTGGTGCAGTATGGTGCATTTTTTACGCCACTGCAACGTCACAAATAGTGACGCAATGGCGGCGTAAGGGCCTCATAAATGAGGTACTCAGTTCTTGAAACTTGACTCCAGTCCTACTAAGAAATAATATTAGAGAGGATATCTGGGATAGATTGGAGTATGACATAGATAGATCAAACCTACCTTTATAGGGAACTCAGTGTACAATGATTGCACATAAATTCAAAACTTGGGTGTAACAGTGGCAACCAACAGATATTTGTCAGGTATTAAATCCTAATGATCAAGAGTATTCTCTTTATTCTGTGTTCAAGGACCACACACTAGCCTTGAAATGTTTCTGGCAAGACATTTCGAAACGAGAGTCAATAAAGCAGAATAGCTGAGTCACATGGAGTTAGACTGCAACCCACTCCCAGTGACACTACAGTGGGAAAAACACATTCACTGGTGGCCACATGGCAATTGCCTATTGGCACACCAGGACACACTTTTTACATACACAATAGGAGGACTATAGATTATTACTTCAGGAGAATGGGGCACAGCAAATAACATCAGCACTGAATGGGACTAATTTAAAATGGTTAACAGGGGCATTTGCCCAAAAACCACATATGGCACAAAAGTCATACTAAATATGGAACTATTCTAACCTGAATGTGGTATCTACGTCCATGGTTATGACATCTTTTGTCTGGCCTGAGCCTGGAACTCTGTGATGTTATCTGGAGAGCCGGGCTCAGGTGATGGAATGTGCAGGATTTGAAGGGTTTGACAGTAGCTGTTTCGCCTGTGGTTGTAGTTGAATGGGATTCTCTCCTCCCAATAAAGATACTTGTTTCCTCGACCACTATATCTGGTAGGTCAACTTGACCAACTGCTCAATAATGACCTCCTCTTCTGAAACACACCCCATTTAATTTTTGACTCACTTTGCCCATATAGGTTGCCGGCATCCCTGTCCTGAAGAAGACCCACTGTGACGTTGGTTCATTAACACACGTTCCTGGGTGTTGAAACGTTGACGCCTCTTCACAATCCATACCCTACGTTCTCCACCCCTTAAAAAGAAAAAGGACCCAGATGAGGGTTGTTGGAGATTCATTTGTATAGGGAGGGATGTTAATTGATTCATACATCTTATACTTTTTTAAACGCTCACACTGTATATATTGTATTCACTTTGTCACTCTATGTCATTTATTCACCAATAAGTCACGTATTTGTCTTTTCAATTATGAACGTGTTTTTGTGACAGCCTTGCATAGCAAAAAAAGGAAAAAAAGTATAATATACTAATCTTTGAAAAAACTCACTTGGTGTGTTTCATGTTACATATTTATGATGGAATGCTAAGAATATTGACCTTCCCGACAGAACTATTTGTAGAACATTTTGCAAATGCCCAGGTTCTGAGGGATACCGGGTTACCCCATTACAGTTCATGTATAATGTTAATTATTAACCCCAGCACATTTCTCCTGGCTGCCAAGGTGGAGAATGGCATGAGTGGTGCAAAGAGCGCGTCTCCCTAGGCTGCTAACTCTGAGGAAAACAGGGGTGCTGCCACGGAGTGCATTTTTTTTTTATATCGTCTCCATTAATTTTAGTCATACATGCAGTGACACGTACCTGCTTGCTTTAGTGGCAGTCTATCCTGACGTACCGTGTCTGTGGTGGTGTTCTGCTGCTGCGGTGGTTCTGCTTTCCTTGGTGTTTGTGCGGATGCTCTCCGACCTGCTTCGTGGGGCACACCTATACGCTTCAGTGGTGTGTCTGCTGCTGATATGGTCCTTGAGCTTCCCGTGGCCGTGTGCATGTGTTCCAGGGGAACACCGTTAGCAGCACCATTGTCATTTGTGAGGAGATAAAGCAAAAGGGGTGCACTGTGGGCAACTACCACTTTCTTCGTGACTTCCATTTCCAGTTCCCCTACGCATGCACACTGTTTCAGTGGTGTGCACACTGGTCCTCAAGTGTGTGCTGTGTCAGTGGTGTACACACTGTACGGCTCCCATTTTCTAATCTTCTACGCATGCATGCAGTTTCAGTGACACGCACACTGTGTTGTAAGCATTTCCTAATCTTC
Source organism: Calotriton arnoldi (assembly GCA_963921515.1). Lineage (NCBI taxonomy): Eukaryota > Metazoa > Chordata > Amphibia > Caudata > Salamandridae > Calotriton > Calotriton arnoldi. The sequence goes on along the minus strand of CAWUFW010003664.1, from coordinate 961,297 downwards.
CACGCATGTGCGCAGTTTCAGTGGTGTCCCTTATCTTCTACACATGGGCGCAGTTTCAGTGACACGCACACTGTGTTGTAAGCATATCCCAATCTTCCACACATGTGCGCAGTTTCAGTGGTGTACCTCGTCTTCTACGCATGTGCGCTGTTTCAGTGATGCACATACTGTGTTGTAAGCATTTCCTAATCTTCCACGCATGTGCACAGTTTCATTGGTGTTCCTGATCTTCAGTGGTGCGCACACTGTGAGGTAAGCACTTTCTGTTCTGCCACTGCATACCGTTTCAGTGGTGCGCACACTGGTGCTAAAGTAATTTTTTTTATGTGTTGTTTCGCACTTCTCTGCTAGCGCAATGTTTCAGTGGTGCGCACACTCCTCGGCTGAGCACTGGTGATCCTGGAGTATTGGTTTCTTCCTGTGCAAGCACTCTTATTTGGCCATGCATCACTGTTTATTCGTTCAAGCGCAGCTGAAAACCAGTATTAGTTATGTGTCTTTGAGAGAGACTCGTATATTATCTTTATTATTACCTTCTGTACTTTTGAGTTGTATCTTGCTTTATTGTTCAGCAATTGTTGCTAGGTTACACAATGCAAAACATCACTCCGCCACCTTTTTTCTTAGACTCTCCAGGCACCCCCATAATTAGGTGGCAGAAATGGAAGAAGGTCTTCGAAAGGTATGCCAGGGTGTGTGGAGCATCCTTGAGTTCCGAGAGAAAGGCTTCGTTATTGTTGCATCGTTTGGATCCGAAGGCCAAGAAATATTTGACCATTTTCCCTCTCCTTCGCAATCTGACTTGGAGGATTTATATGAATATGAGTTATGTCTCAAAAAGCTGGATACTCATTACCTACCAAACGTTAGCACTATTCTTGAACGGTACCACTTTTCCAGGAGATTCCAAAACACTGAGGAGTCTGTAGAAGATTACGTTACCAATTTGTGAAAGTTGGCTTCCACATGTAAATTTGGGAATTTATCTGATGAACGTGTCAGGAACCAGTTTATGGTGGGTTGTTGCATAGAAAAGGTGAGAGAGGAACTTTGGTTGAAGGATGACCCTACTCCGGATGAGGTGCTTGTGGTTGCAAAGCACATAAAACATTCAATAGAGTGTATTGGTGTGATAAAGAAAGAAAAAGAAAAAGAGCAGAGTGTCAATATGGTTAAGGAAAAAATTAAGAGGATGTCTGTTAAACCTGATGCAGGTGGACATAAAATTATGTCTGGATCTTTACGCAAATGCTACCGCTGCAACTCAACTTCTCATCTTTCCAGTGATAAAAAATGCCCTGCCATTAAGATGACTTGTTCTAATTTTAATAAGAAAGGACATTTAGCGTCCATATGTAAAGCGAAAGGGGCTACTGTGAAAGAAATCTGTGTGAGTGATGATTCCGGGCCAGAAGGTAATGACTTCATGTGTGGTCAAATTGTACTTCAAGTGAGTAATCACTGTAGTAACAAACTCAGTCCGGTTGATGCCATTTGTGTTGAAGGGGAAACTACTGATGTCCTTTTTGATTCAGGGGCAAAAATTACCATCATTCCTAATGAGTTTTTCTCCAACAAGTTGGCTCACAAGGTCAAGTTACTCCAACCTGATATTAATCCATGTGCCTATGGTGGGGAGCCTAAACAATTACATGGTTACTTCATGGTGTCATAGATTAAAAACAACGCCTCAAATGTGGCAAAGATTATGTTCCTCAAAAAGGTGACAGCATAATTAGTTGGTCACACCAAGGAGATCTGGGCGTGATGCTTGATCCCAGTAGCACCACGCCCATTAAATTGAAAGATTGTTTCACCACGTACGTTAAATCTGTTTCTGAACCTTTACTGTCCTCTCAACTCAAAACTGAATTTCCAAAGGTATTTAGGGGTGGCTTAGGATGTTTAAAGTCTTATAAACTTGAGATACGATTGGTTGATCAAGCAAGATCCATTTGCAGCAAGGTTAGAAATGTCCCCATTGCCATTCGTGAGGAGTTGAAGGAAGAAATAATGAAACTTAAGGCCCAGGGCTTAGTTGAGGAAGTTGAAGGGACCCAGTGGCTTGCTCCCATAGTTGCTGCGAGGAAGGCCAATGGTAATTTACATCTCTGTGTGGACCTGAGGCACCTCAATAAGTGCGTAGTGGTGGATAGAAATCCTCTACCCAACATCTCTGAATTAATCATGTTGTTGGGAGGTGCTACTGTTTTCAGTACCATTGACCTAACCAGTGTCTACCACCAGATTGAATTGAAGGAATCTTCAAGGGACCTCACCGCGTTTATAACGCCCTTTGGTACCTTTCGATTAGTTTGGTTACCTTTTGGGCTGGTCTCCGCTTCTTCCATCTTTCAGCGTGCGATGGACAAATTATTGATGGTACTACTGGTGTCTGTGTTTATTAAGACGACATCTTGATCTTTGGGAAAGATTCTGTGGAGCACGATGCAAGATTGAGGGAGGTGTTAGGTAGACTATCTGATTGGAACCTCACTGTCAAACCTGAAATGTGCAAATTTGGCACCAAGTCCAAAACGTATCATGGTCACATAGTATCAGGTGAGGGCATTGTTCCCAAAGATGAATTAGTTAACACTATCATACATATGAGTCCTCCAACTTCCCGGGAAGAATTAATTACATTTTTAGGAATGATTGAGTTTTATTCCAAATTCATTAAAGGATTTGCTGAACTCAGTGCCCACATGAGGTCTCGCTTGAGGGAGGGGTCTGTGTTCTCCTGGGACTCCCTCTGTGAAGAGGAATTTAAGTCACCCAAACTTCATCTCGGTATGGCACCTAAGTTAAAAAATGTTGATCCTCAAAGGAAATCAATTGTAGCCACTGATGCTAGCCCTAAAGGTTTGGGTGCTGTCCTTCAACAGAAAGGAGAGTTTGGAACAGAGACCGTCATGTTTCTGTCAAGAGCGTTGAAGGACAGAGAGGCCAACTATTCCGTCATCGAGAGGGAGGCCTTGGCTTTGTTTTGGGCAGTGAAGAAACTCAAAATGTTTCTGTGGGGGTCTTCAATTGTTGTACGGATCGATCATAAACCCCTGGTGGAGACTTTCACAAAGAAAGGAGTAGACTTAATTCCGAGTGACATTACCAAGTGGTTCATAGCTTTACAAGAATATGACTTTGTTGTACAGTACTTACCTGGCGTTTCCAACACTGTTGCTGATGCCCTTTCCAGGTTAGTCCCTGAGGTTGAAGGTAAATATGATTCAGAGGAATTTGTTGAAGATGACTCCCTCTGCGACTGTGCCATCAGCACATTCTCTGAAGAGAGATGGCGTGAGGAGTTGGCTAAAGACAACGCTCTGGTTGAGGTGATGAGGTGCATGTGTGAAGGTTGGAGCACGGAAAAACAAGGTTCAGAATTGTGTCGTAATTACTGGGTTGTGCGTGATGAATTGTCTGTAAACAAAGGCCTTTTGTTCAGAGGAACTTAACTTATTCCCCCATCCAGTCTCAGGAATGAAATAATGGATCTTTCACATGAGACACATCAAGGCATGACCAAATGTATGGAACGATTGCGGATGTCATATTGGGGGCCTGGTATGGACAAACACATAGAACGCTTAGTTCATGATTGTTCCATATGTGCTTGGAGCGACAAGTCAAAGCAAACAAGGGTCCAACCCATGATTTCAAGAAGCTTTCCTTCCTGTCCTTGGCAGGAGATAGCTTTTGATATTGTGGTGCCCATTCATGACCAAGGAAGGCAATGTTATCTTGTTGTGGTTGTGTATATGTTCTCCAGATGGTCAGATATTTTCTTCACCAACTCCATAGAGAACATAGATGATATTAAAGTTCTCAACTGTTTATTTGCTAGTGAAGGATTTCCTCACTCTATTCTCACAGATAATGGGGTGCAATTATCATCTAGAGAGATGGTGGATTTTCTTCAGGTTAGAGGTATACTTCAAAAAAAGTGTGCGTTATATCATCCTGAAAACAACGGAATGGTGAGCGTCTCAACAGAGTCATAAAGGAAACTGTCTCTTTAGCAAAGTTTAATGCCATGGATTGGAAAATGGAGGTTAAAAGAATGATTGAGATGTACAGAGTAAATCCACATTGTACTACTGGGAAGACTCCTTTTGAACTGTTTCGAGGAAGGCTTCCCAATACTTTTGTTGAACCTTCCTGTGTGATTGTGTATACGTTGCAGTCTGGTCGTTGCGTGGGTCGTCATGATTGGTGGACACGTGAAGAATGCAAAGTATGTTCAAGGAAGATTGGTTTTGATACCTGAAAAGCTGTGAAGGTAACAAAAGTGTGCCTGGGGGACCTTGTCATGATTAGAAATCCAAAGAAAAGTGGCTTCTCCAAGTTCTCAAAACCTGTGCGTGTAATTAAAACTCACACCAATGCTGTTAAAGTGGAAGACCACAGAATATGGATTCCCAATCAGGTGGTGGTTTGTAGTGGCAATGTGAGTGGCAACAGCACAGAACAAGGGGTCCCCATCAAATCTTCAGGGAGCACTGAAGGTGGCAAAGGCTGCAGCAAACTACTGGTGTATTGCGTTGTGTGGTCAAAAAACCTGGGTATTTGAAAGATTATGTTTGAAGTGTAATTAACGGCTAATATGTTTCTTTATTATTTCTACTTTTCTTAGTAGTTTTTCCTTCCTCTTTCCTCTTGTGTTTGTAAAGGGAGGGAGGTGTGTGGTATCCAAGTCCATGGTTATGACATCTCTTGTCTGGCCTGAGCCTGGAACTCAGTGATGTCATCTGGAGAGCCGGGCTCAGGTGATGAAATATGCGTGATTTGAAGGGTTTGACGGTTGCTGTTTCGCCTGTGGTCGTAGTTGGATGGGATTCTCTCCTCCCAATAAGGATACTTGTTTCCTCGACACTAAACGGACTCCAGATTTTCATTTGCCACTCGCTTAAAGTGTCACACTGAAGCTGACAATAGATATAAACATGAGGTTGTCAAAGTAAGAAAGAAATATGCCATCCTAAGGGTACAGTTGAAAGGTATAAACTATAGGGATTATGTAGCCAGACAGTATATTAAAAGAGATAAGGTAGAGTGACTGTTGACCTTGTTACTGAGGTCAGAGACCCCAAAAGAGCCTATCTGTGCAATCTAGACTGAAATAGGTGAGATTGTGAATTTACAGTGCAACATAAACTCTATATTTACAATGTATTACCACAATTATGCACTCCTCCCCTACCCCCGATACCCACAGATCGAATTCTAGAACACCTGGAAGCTAGTCTCGTCACACCTTTGATACCAGCATAGGTTGAGACCATAGATTGCCAATATCACTGGAACAGATACATAATGTTAAGGACTGACTAACCTGGAGCCAAGCACCGTGTGTTTCATTGTCCTCTGGGTCCTGCCATAGCATTTCCAAACTATAGTAGGTTCTCCATAGTCCCCACACCGGGGGTAGGCAGAACATTTCATTCCACCCTTCGTAATTGGTGAAATTTAGCAACTTCATACTTGGAGTTCTGGCTAAATTCCTCCAATCACCCCAAGGCATAATTTTTCCCCCGCGAGACTTCCGAAATGTGAGCTGACATGCGCAAGCAAGATTTGGTGTGCCCTAGTGCAATTTTCTAATGCGGGTGGTGACAGACGGTCACAGGGAGAGGACTGCTTCTTGAGTAGATTTGCTGCTGCTCAAGTATATTTTGTACTCGAATAGCAACAAAATCAACTTAAATGTGCATGCATTCTTGAGCACAGCATGATCCCGTTCACACTGATTTTTTCAGTGCTACTCACGCTAGCAGCACTAAATTGCAGCACATGTGCATATTTTCCACCTGCTGGCAGACCTCCATGGAATCTTGCAGAGTTTTTATGTAACCCTGCAGAATTCTGTGGAGTGTAACTCCATCAGTTCCGCCCAACCCTAACTCACACCACCCTGTCAAACTTCTTAGGGCACCCCTGCCTTCATGCACCCCTCTTTCAGCTTCCATTCACATATTCATCACTATTTTCCACTTAGTTATTTTCGAAAGTTGTGCCTGCCCCCACAACCTGGCCACATCTCTTATGGCAACTATGCAACTCAGCATGCAGAATTCCAGGGGTCTGTGTGGGATGTCCACATCACTCAGGATTTCAAGGAGGACCAATTGGGCCATTTCTAAGATTTCCTGTTCTAAGACAGCCTTCAACTCTCATATCACCTCCCTCAAATACACACTGATTTTGGGGCATCCCCAATGTGTATGTAAGAATGTGCCTTCATCTGTAGTACAACAATGGCAGTTGGGGCTCGGTGCCCTACTCATTCTATATAATTTGCTATGATTGTAGTAGATCAGGTGCAGTATTTTCAACTTCACTAATCGCAACTAAGCCTTACTAGCTACTTCCCTCCCGTGCATTAGAGCTGTCTCTCAATCTACATCTTCCATCTCTCCAATCTCCGCCTCCCATCTAGCCCACAGAGGCTGGAGGTGATCTCGGGCATGTTTTATCAAGGTGCTATAGAGTTGTGACATTAGTCTCTGAGTTATTTTACCATGTAGTACCCATGTCTCCAGAGGGGTGTATTCCGGGGTGTCATTCCTGCTCCCTCTAAAGATCATTTGCCAATTGCAGATATTGGGTGGGGGCTAATTGGTATTCCCGTTGTAAATCTTCAAAGGATTTCAACTCCCCCCATGGAGGATGTTTCCCAGGAACTCTATACCCACCGGCTCCCTTGTCTTAAAGCCTGACAATTTTCTGACATCCTCTTCCACAATGGCATGGCCAACATAAGTGTCCCCTGCCAGCCCATTGCTCTGTTAGCATTGTCCCATGCTGTTAGGGTCACTTTTGTAGGTGTGGGCAGGTGTTTCCTCTTCATTCTAGCATAAATATAATGGACATGTGCCCTCTCAACTTGTGTCACTGGGTCACTATGGGGGGGGTGAACCCCCAGTCATTAATAACTTGCATTTGTGTCACTTTGTAATATGCTCTAAAATCAGGCAAAGGGATTCCCCCATTATAACAGGATCTATATAGAGCCTGTAGAGAAATTCTCGGGGCACCGTCTTTCCAGAGCAACCGTCTCAGTATGATGTCATTCCTAATAAAATATGATCATTAAGGGCAGCATGACCCATCTTTTCACTTCCACCTTAAACTCTTCAGGGACTCTACCTAAATTCTTCTTGAAGAATCTGCCTTTATCCATAGTAATCTAAATTCCGGGTACTTGAATCCCGCTATTGAAACTCAGAGCCTCTCTGCCACACTCTCCAGGTCTTTCCAGTCCCGAGCTGATATAGGGTTGACTTTTCCCAATTCATGTGATATCCAGAGTACCCCTCGAAGTTGCAGAAGATCAAGAGGACCACTGGGATCGTCATCTTAGGGTTTGTGAAAAAGAACAACAGGTCATCCGCATACAGTGAGATTTTCTTGGGTTTTCCTGTCAACTCTGGAAATCCGGACACATCAGCTATACATCATTTCCAGCTCACCACCAGCTCCAGGCACAGTGCTAACAGCAGCGAGGAGAATGGACACCCCTGTCTCATGCCCCTCTCCAATTGAAATGTGCGAGACATCAGCCCATTATCCTTCGCTACAGCCGTGGGAGCTTTAAAGAGCAGGGCACCCACTCACCTAACTTGGGTCCAAACCCAAACTGTCTCAGGGTCATGTGGAGATAGGTTCAATCAATGGAGTCAAAGGCCTTTTAAGCATTTAACAATAGAATAACTACAGGCTACTGGCTCCGTTTCATCATATCTAACCACACCTGAAGTCATTGCCGATTGAGACGGGTGGCCCTTCTCTCCTGGACGTCATTTGGAGGTAGTCAGGGGTGCAGCTGTGACCTCTAGCTTGCACCCTAATACTCCTGCCACTTCCTTTGTGACCCCAGGCCTCAGAGGAGGCAAACATTTTGCCCCCTCTGAGGCCAGGAGTCACAAAGGAAGTGCCAAGAGCAGCAGGGAGCAAGCTAGAGGTCACAGGTGCGACCCCTGACTACCTCCAAATGACATCCATGCCTTCTCATCATAAAACTGTCTGATCTTCATGCGCCAGGTTGGTAATTCCCCTGGCCATCCTAGTACGCAGCCAGTATCTTACTCTCTGTGTCCAAAAACACTAATTTCGCACAAGCATACCACACATGAGCACTTATTCCTTCAATGTAGTCAAATATTGATCAATTAGATATTTGGGCCATAGCTCAACTTCTGCATATTTCATCATGCATTGTCCTGTGGCAAGAAAAAAGAAAGAAAGAAGGTGCAGGAGTTAGGCTAGAAAATCAGACCTCACACTTTATCCAATAGTTATCGCACTGGAGTTACATTAGTAAATCTGACCCTACCTCCAATTAATGCACTTTATCCAATGTTTGTTACACTGTAGTTAGAATAGTAAATCTCACCCCCACCCCACCCCAATGCATGCACTTTCTCCAAAGTTCTTGGGACTGGAGTTAGAATAGTAAATCCGACCCTCTTCCAAGTACATGCACTTTCCACAATGTTCCTAGGACTGGAGTTGGAATAGAAATGTGCCCCACCCCCATGTATGCACTTTCCGCAACATTTGTCAGACTGGAGTCAGAATAGTAAATGTGTGCCCCCTCCCCTCAATTTATGCTAGCTTGAGGCTGGAATGGTAAGTTGGCCCTGCCATCCAATGTATGCACTTTCCTAAATGTTTGTTAGACTGGAGTTAGAATAGTAAATCCATTCCCCTCCAATGTATGCACATGCCCTAATAGTTGTCAGACTGCAGTTAGAATAGTAAAGATGACACCTTAAATGTATGCACTTTCTCCAATGTTTGTTAGGTTGGAATTAAAATAGTAACTCCGATCCCAACCCAATGTATTCACTTTCCCCCATTTTTGTTAGACTGGAATTAGAATTGTAAATACCTGCCTCCAACCAATAATGTATGCATTTTCCTCAATGTTTGTAGGATTATAGTTCGAATAGTGTATATGAGCAAGGTAATAAATAGCTACCTTCTGCAAAGAGGTAAAGAGTGGCTGGAATGGTAAGGGAACAAAGGGGTAGAATAGTTTTGGCCTTGGGGAGTATTACATGCTCCCCTAGCAAAATTAAATGCTTGGCAGAAACCGAGAGTTGAGGCTTGGGTGTTGTTGAAGCCAAAACCTCATGCAAATTTATCAGCAGGAATTTCTGGGGAATAATATCGAGCCCAGTGCTCCCACACCTAAGAAAACGCCTAGCTTGTAATCATGCTTTATGTTGCAATACAAGAAATCATTGTATTCTGTGAGCTGTAGCCTTCATTTGCTTTATATGAACCAATTAAGTGAAAAGACCTGACAACAATCATTTGTAAAAGGAAATGACTAGAAACCTGAGGGACATATATACTAACGTTTGGCGCAATGCAGTCGAAAAACGTGCTGCTCTGCGTCGAATGGAGAGGGCAGGAATGTGGCATACTTGCTTACATATGGTGCATTCCTGCTCTCTCTTTGCACTGATGCACTTGGTGCAATGCTGCCTACGTTAAAGGCAGGATTGTTTTTGTGCAGGGGGTGCAGCCTTCTGCACAAATACAATGCTATGATGCATTTTTGTTTTTCTATGTGTACTGCAGAATGTGTAAAGAGAAAATAACGAGGAGAAATCATTATATTTCTCCTTGTTACACTTCTGCTTTAATGTCGTAGCATTTTTACGCATTCCCAGGTTTGCTACCCTTAGTAAATCTGGGAATGCACCAGAGACAATGGGTGGATACATGGGAACAGTCATGCCCAGTGCTTAATTTGAGCCGGAGCTTTCCGGTGCTGAGCACCGGCACTTAATTGGTTTCCGGTGCTCGGCACCGGCACTTAATTGTCAACACCACACTTAGGGCAGTCTGCCACAAGGTGGCGCTGCTCATGTAATTTAGAGATGAGCAGTATAACAGTTGTTTAGGGAAACAATATACATTATAAAATTACTAATACCTGCCTCCCCAGCCAGTCCTTTAGCTTTGGGGACCTGGAATAATCTGAACTGTCGCATTTACATGCGAGAGAGATGGTTAGTAGTTGTTTTGGCAGCGATGACAGGGGCGATGGGTGGTGCAAGCTGCAGTGGCCTCCTGGTCAGAGCCCTGGTACTTAATATTTTACAAATTAAGCACTGGTCATGTCCCACCCATGGAATGCCTTCCCAGTGCAGGGTAACGCAAGGCACTGCCTTGCATTACTCCAGATTTACTATTCCACACACAGCCATGCAAGGGTGCTCTGCGTGGCTTAGTAAATCAGACTGAAGGGCTTGCATTGCCATTACATCCCTTTGCGTGACGCCAGTGTAATGCAAGCCCTTGATATGTCTGACCCTTGGTGTCCTACTACAAGAAGTAATTTTAGCCCCTAGGTAGATACATGAAATTTCATAAGCCCAAAAAACTTTGCTTTGTTGGAACTATCTTGTCATCATGCTATTGTGCTTAACTTTTGTCTTCCTAACAAGCACACTACCATAGTACAATACTGAAGAGCAGAACTATGGCACACTATTTTTCCTTGGTGGGCATTAATTCTGTCAGAAACATCTGGATGGCAACTGAGGCCTCCTTTTGCATTTTGCAATAGTATAATATGTTTGATGATAACTGCTTCACCTGAAATGATATTTCTGCTGTGGCTCAATGATTCAGATTGTGACGATTTCTAAATAATTGCACAAATAAGCACAAGCACAACGCTTTTTTTAACTACAGGTGAGTAATGCTTCCATGATGTTGTTGGCAATTCAAAAGTATTAATTGATATCTTGAGGTCACTGTCAGTGCTGTATTTTTATCCACATTTTGTTTTTGGAGGGGGTGGGGGGCGTTTGTGTACATACACAAGAGGGGCCATAAAGGCTGGAGTAAGAACAATAACGCCTCTCCCACCAGAAGAACATATTTTCTCACAGTCCCTGTGGGTATGCCAAGTAATCCCCCTCCTTAGTTTTCACTACTACTTCTACTCTTTAAACTGTGAAAAAAGGAAGACTTCCCATACTCCTGCACTGCTATTGGTATGGCCCTTTATTTGTAATTTGGCAAATCCAACAGCACAAGACTTGCGATTTCAAGCCAAAATATGCCAGATCTAACAGTTGAAACACCCTCTGTAACTACAATCAGATAAATATAAAACCAAAAGTCTATCTTTAATTCTGCCTCTATATTTGTTCCCTATAAGAAATAGAACTTGAGTTATCTGGCTGCACTGAAGCATGCATGGATCCACAGCAAACAAGAAATAAGCTGGCAGCAGTGAGGCATGCATTCACTCAGAGGAAACAAAACGATAATGTGTGTGCCGCGAAGCATAAATGAACTCATTTTAAGCAATATGGGAATGGGCCGGCTTTTAAAGCACAGATTAAAACGATGCCCCACTCAGCTTCACAGTGTCTTAGCTCCAATGTGTGCATTTAAAGTAGGGAAAACACTTCTCCAGTTTATCTGTTCATGTGTAGGTTTGCAAGAGATTTATAGAAAAAAAGGATTTTGCTTGATATGATTAAAATATAGTCATAGTTTGAAGGGTGGTATTTACTTTTCCATTTTATAGACTGACACCCTGCCTTTAGAAATGTTGTGCTTTTTAGCAGGGTATTGCTGATTAGACCTTCCTGTGCTCTGCCATTTTGTTGATGGTGGGCAGATGGAGGTGAGCCAGCAAATTCACTTGTTAGAGGGTCCGACGTTTCTGGACAGGGCCTGGTCCTTTTCTTTTACATGAGTGGCTCATCAGGAAGGCTGATGACGATGGTTTTGGGGCAAGATGGCGGCTGTGTGAGTGCTGCGGACTCCGCTCGTCCAGTGCTCCACAATGGTTTAAACCCTCCACCTAACCCTCCACCAAAAAGACCCCCACCTCGATGGATAGTGTACGCTGTGTCCTCCTGTTAACAACCTGGAGACGCGACTGGACTGGGATACTGAAATTACTAAACCTTTCCCGTCTTACCTGGTCGCTTACCGGTAGACTGCTGAAGTCGGCTCCGAAGGCTCCGAGGGTGTGTACGACGGCGGGGCTGGCCGGATCGGAATCAGTTGAGGAAGGACGCAATATGCCGCCAAAGCAGCTCAGACGGGATCCCGGAGACAAGCCCGAAAAAGCCGCCACGGCCGGTGGTGCAACTGAGATAGCAGCTGGGCGTGCCGCCTCACGAAAAACACTATAGGCCCGATTCCGATTCGGGCCGGAATAAATACCGACCGACTCGGTCCTGGAATTTAGTCCGACCGACACGTACCGGCGCCGTCCGACCCGGGTAGTACGATGAAATGCATGGGAATGACGACAGACTCGTACGGAACACAAGGCGAACGACCGACCCGGACGGAAACAAGCTATCCGGCCGGGAAACCACGCGAATCGAACCGACCGACACGCATCAGGAAATAACCCGAACGAAACGTACCCGCGAACTCCGACCCGCGCAGTACGATGCAATGGGTGCAAATTCAGACCGATTCGTACGGAGCCCACGCCGTACGACCGACACGCATACAAAACCCAGCCGAACAAACACAATACTCCGCGACCGACGCGTACGCCGCATATGAAACTGAGCTGAAACACAGCGGGACCGACTCGGAGAGGCGCGCACGAGACAACTGCAACGTCCTACTCGGTCAGAAGAACGACTCTTACATGCACAATAATCACAAATGAAAAAATACAAAAAATAAGGGCCAAACAAGCAATGACAAAGCCAATAAATACAGGGGGTGAAAAAAATGGAACAAGGACACACCCCCAACTCCACCTACATAAAGCCCACAAATCCCTACCATGATCCTTTGCAAATTCCACTGACCTGCCAGCACAGAACACCATCACACAGCAAACACAGACACACACACAGCTCATCCAACACAAAAGCCACACACCATTAGCACCTCAACAAATAGCACCCTCACACACACACAGCAAAACCTACACACACACACCCTCACTTGCACACACACACACACATCAATCACCACCACCACCACCCATCACCATGCCCCTAAAGAAGAATCCAAAGTTCCTAGATAGTGAATTGGAAGTCATGGTAGACGAGATCCTGAGGGTAGAGCCACAGTTGTTTGGCACATTGGTCCAACAGACCCCCATGTCGCAGAAAACCAAGATGTGGGTGAGGATCGTCGACAGGGTGAACGCACAATCACCATGTTTGCGCACAAAGGAAGACATCCAGAACAGGTGGTATGATGTGCGCAGGAGGGTCAGAGACCTACTCAAGAAGGATTACCTCCTGAGCCAGCACACCGGCAGTGGCCCTCCTGCAAAACCAGTATACCTCAGGCCCTGGGAGGAGAAGGTGCCGGCCATCCTACCACCAGTGAGCGTATATGGACTAACAGACATCCCAGAGCCTGGTGAGTACACAACTAATATACACAATATTGTGTGCCAATACACACACATCACTGTCAAGGGGACAGTCAAACCATCCACCCCTAGCAAATCAACAGCAACCAAAAGATAATCATCCCAAGATGTGTATGTCAGTTAGATAAACACAATACATGCCATCTCATAGTGATATGTAACTGTGTCATGACATGTACAAACCTAACAACAAATAGAGCAAGGCAGTGGCACAAATATAACCAACAAACACTGCCTGATATTTTGCCACCACTAGAACACCACCTCACAGGGAAGCTCACTTAAAGGAAGGAATTCTGTGTATGCTGGTGAAGTCAGTGTAGCCAATAGCATGATGGGAGTTGTAGTCACAGATACTGCTCACCCTCACAATTGGCCCATCAACACCACTCTGAACCATGCTCACATCACAGGGAGTGGATAAGGACTGACAAAATGGCTGACACTGGCTACTGCTGTGGGGAGCACAAGGCCTTGCTGGGAACTGTGCACCAACAAACAGCACAACACCACTGCCTGACATCCTGAAAGCCAACTTGCACTCTCTGCAATGCAAGCACGTTGCATGGTGGGATATCTGGCTGGGTGGGAAGGAGGACTCACAGCACTGACCACAGTTACAAGCAGCTCACCTCACACACCCCCTCAACACAAACTCCACATAACCCACCTGGGAGAATGCAATGCCTCACATACCAAATGAAGATCCCACGAAGAACCACCACCCTGGGTAATGCTGTGTGAAGCACAGGGACACACCTGGGACTTGTAGCCAAACAAACGCAAGGACAACACTGTCAGCCTTCCTGTCAGCACAGGCACACTACCCCACAGGGAAGCAGAGTCCAAAGGAAGGAAGTACGGGCATGCTGGGAAGGGGTGTAGGCAATAGCATGATGGGAGTTGGAGTCACAGATACTGCTCACCCTCACAATTGGCCCATCAACACCACTCTGAACCATGCTCACATCACAGGGAGTGGATAAGGACTGACAAGATGGCTGACACTGGCTACTACTGTGGGGAGCACAAGGCCCTGCTGGGAACTGTGCACCAACAAACAGCACAACACCACTGCCTGACATCCTGAAAGCCAACTTGCACTCACTGCAATGCAAGCACGTTGCATGGTGGGATATCTGGCTGGGTGGGAAGGAGGACTCACAGCACTGACCATAGTTACAAGCAGCTCACCTCACACACCCCCTCAACACAAACTCCACATAACCCACCTGGGAGAATGCAATGCCTCACATACCAAATGAAGATCCCACAAAGAACCACCACCCTGGGTAATGCTGTGTGAAGCACAGGGACACACCTGGGACTTGTAGCCAAACAAACGCAAGGACAACACTGTCAGCCTTCCTGTCAGCACAGGCACACTACCCCACAGGGAAGCAGAGTCCAAAGGAAGGAAGTACGGGCATGCTGGGAAGGGGGGTGTAGGCAATAGCATGATGGGAGTTGGAGTCACAGATACTGCTCACCCTCACAATTGGCCCATCAACACCTCTCTGAACCATGCTCACATCACAGGGAGTGGATAAGGACTGACAAGATGGCTGACACTGGCTACTGCTGTGGGGAGCACAAGGCCCTGCTGGGAACTGTGCACCAACAAACAGCACAACACCACTGCCTGACATCCTGAAAGCCAACTTGCACTCTCTGCAATGCAAGCACGTTGCATGGTGGGATATCTGGCTGGGTGGGAAGGAGGACTCACAGCACTGACCATAGTTACAAGCAGCTCACCTCACACACCCCCTCAACACAAACTCCACATAACCCACCTGGGAGAATGCAATGCCTCACATACCAAATGAAGATCCCACAAAGAACCACCACCCTGGGTAATGCTGTGTGAAGCACAGGGACACACCTGGGACTTGTAGCCAAACAAACGCAAGGACAACACTGTCAGCCTTCCTGTCAGCACAGGCACACTACCCCACAGGGAAGCAGAGTCCAAAGGAAGGAAGTACGGGCATGCTGGGAAGGGGGTGTAGGCAATAGCATGATGGGAGTTGGAGTCACAGATACTGCTCACCCTCACAATTGGCCCATCAACACCTCTCTGAACCATGCTCACATCACAGGGAGTGGATAAGGACTGACAAGATGGCTGACACTGGCTACTGCTGTGGGGAGCACAAGGCCCTGCTGGGAACTGTGCACCAACAAACAGCACAACACCACTGCCTGACATCCTGAAAGCCAACTTGCACTCACTGCAATGCAAGCACGTTGCATGGTGGGATATCTGGCTGGGTGGGAAGGAGGACTCACAGCACTGACCATAGTTACAAGCAGCTCACCTCACACACCCCTCAACACAAACTCCACATAACCCACCTGGGAGAATGCAATGCCTCACATACCAAATGAAGATCCCACAAAGAACCACCACCCTGGGTAATGCTGTGTGAAGCACAGGGACACACCTGGGACTTGTAGCCAAACAAACGCAAGGACAACACTGTCAGCCTTCCTGTCAGCACAGGCACACTACCCCACAGGGAAGCAGAGTCCAAAGGAAGGAAGTACGGGCATGCTGGGAAGGGGGTGTAGGCAATAGCATGATGGGAGTTGGAGTCACAGATACTGCTCACCCTCACAATTGGCCCATCAACACCTCTCTGAACCATGCTCACATCACAGGGAGTGGATAAGGACTGACAAGATGGCTGACACTGGCTACTGCTGTGGGGAGCACAAGGCCCTGCTGGGAACTGTGCACCAACAAACAGCACAACACCACTGCCTGACATCCTGAAAGCCAACTTGCACTCTCTGCAATGCAA
The DNA here is from genome assembly GCA_963921515.1 of Calotriton arnoldi. Lineage (NCBI taxonomy): Eukaryota > Metazoa > Chordata > Amphibia > Caudata > Salamandridae > Calotriton > Calotriton arnoldi. The sequence goes on along the minus strand of CAWUFW010003664.1, from coordinate 945,097 downwards.
GCACGTTGCATGGTGGGATATCTGGCTGGGTGGGAAGGAGGACTCACAGCACTGACCATAGTTACAAGCAGCTCACCTCACACACCCCCTCAACACAAACTCCACATAACCCACCTGGGAGAATGCAATGCCTCACATACCAAATGAAGATCCCACAAAGAACCACCACCCTGGATAATGCTGTGTGAAGCACAGGGACACACCTGGGACTTGTAGCCAAACAAACGCAAGGACAACACTGTCAGCCTTCCTGTCAGCACAGGCACACTACCCCACAGGGAAGCAGAGTCCAAAGGAAGGAAGTACGGGCATGCTGGGAAGGGGGTGTAGGCAATAGCATGATGGGAGTTGGAGTCACAGATACTGCTCACCCTCACAATTGGCCCATCAACACCACTCTGAACCATGCTCACATCACAGGGAGTGGATAAGGACTGAGAAGATGGCTGACATTGGCTACTGCTGTGGGGAGCACAAGACCCTGCTGGGAACTGTGCACCAACAAACAGCACAACACCACTGCCTGACATCCTGAAAGCCAACTTGCACTCTCTGCAATGCAAGCACGTTGCATGGTGGGATATCTGGCTGGGTGGGAAGGAGGACTCACAGCACTGACCATAGTTACAAGCAGCTCACCTCACACACCCCCTCAACACAAACTCCACATAACCCACCTGGGAGAATGCAATGCCTCACATACCAAATGAAGATCCCACAAAGAACCACCACCCTGGGTAATGCTGTGTGAAGCACAGGGACACACCTGGGACTTGTAGCCAAACAAACGCAAGGACAACACTGTCAGCCTTCCTGTCAGCACAGGCACACTACCCCACAGGGAAGCAGAGTCCAAAGGAAGGAAGTACGGGCATGCTGGGAAGGGGGGTGTAGGCAATAGCATGATGGGAGTTGGAGTCACAGATACTGCTCACCCTCACAATTGGCCCATCAACACCTCTCTGAACCATGCTCACATCACAGGGAGTGGATAAGGACTGACAAGATGGCTGACACTGGCTACTGCTGTGGGGAGCACAAGGCCCTGCTGGGAACTGTGCACCAACAAACAGCACAACACCACTGCCTGACATCCTGAAAGCCAACTTGCACTCTCTGCAATGCAAGCACGTTGCATGGTGGGATATCTGGCTGGGTGGGAAGGAGGACTCACAGCACTGACCATAGTTACAAGCAGCTCACCTCACACACCCCCTCAACACAAACTCCACATAACCCACCTGGGAGAATGCAATGCCTCACATACCAAATGAAGATCCCACAAAGAACCACCACCCTGGGTAATGCTGTGTGAAGCACAGGGACACACCTGGGACTTGTAGCCAAACAAACGCAAGGACAACACTGTCAGCACAGGCACACTACCCCACAGGGAAGCAGAGTCCAAAGGAAGGAAGTACGGGCATGCTGGGAAGGGGGGTGTAGGCAATAGCATGATGGGAGTTGGAGTCACAGATACTGCTCACCCTCACAATTGGCCCATCAACACCACTCTGAACCATGCTCACATCACAGGGAGTGGATAAGGACTGAGAAGATGGCTGACATTGGCTACTGCTGTGGGGAGCACAAGACCCTGCTGGGAACTGTGCACCAACAAACAGCACAACACCACTGCCTGACATCCTGAAAGCCAACTTGCACTCTCTGCAATGCAAGCACGTTGCATGGTGGGATATCTGGCTGGGTGGGAAGGAGGACTCACAGCACTGACCATAGTTACAAGCAGCTCACCTCACACACCCCCTCAACACAAACTCCACATAACCCACCTGGGAGAATGCAATGCCTCACATACCAAATGAATATCCCACAAAGAACCACCACCCTGGGTAATGCTGTGTGAAGTACAGGGACACACCTGGGACTTGTAGCCAAACAAACGCAAGGACAACACTGTCAGCCTTCCTGTCAGCACAGGCACACTACCCCACAGGGAAGCAGAGTCCAAAGGAAGGAAGTACGGGCATGCTGGGAAGGGGGGTGTAGGCAATAGCATGATGGGAGTTGGAGTCACAGATACTGCTCACCCTCACAATTGGCCCATCAACACCACTCTGAACCATGCTCACATCCAGGGAGTGGATAAGGACTGACAAGATGGCTGACACTGGCTACTGCTGTGGGGAGCACAAGGCCCTGCTGGGAACTGTGCACCAACAAACAGCACAACACCACTGAATGACATCCTGAGAGTCAACCTGAACCCACTGCAAGGGTGGCATGCTTCATGGTGGGATAACTGGGCCAGGTGGAGAAGGATGGCCGGATGTCCACCAAATACAACCAATGCTGGCCATGCACACACCTCAACATTCATATTGAAATGCCCCAGGTATGCATGACAATGTGCTACACCAATATCAACCTCTTACTGTGACAACCTAGGACAATGCAATGTACATGCCCGCATCCAGAGGTACAGTCACAACTGTCAGGTGTGTGAACCATTGATGCCTGTAGAAACATTACATACAATGTGTGTCTCTTCCAAATACAGGTGACGATGATGGGGACACAGCAGCAGGCGAGGAGGAGTCCGTGTCCCAGGCTCCGGGGGACACAGAGCTCACTGGTGTGGAACAGCCTCTGCCCTCCTCGGATGGCGAAGACCTACCTGGCCCCTCCGGTGTGAGTCATCATGCAGCATCAGCTGGACCAACATCTGCACCCCCTGCACCCACCCCTCCAACAACTGCCAACATACAGACCACCCCCGCCGACACGGACAGACCAAGGCCCACTGCTGACAACAGCACAGGGCCCCAGGCCCACCGTGGAGCAACGGATGACAACACCACTAACAACCCCCAAGTGGGCCTCGGGTCACCTGTGCGTGCCACCGCAGGTCCTGCACGTGTCGCCAGGGGTGGTGGGAGGGGTGGTAGACATAGGTCGCTGCTTGCAGAGGGGTCTGGACTGCATGATGACCCACAACTGGCACGCATCGCTGATGCGTACCAGGATAGCACCGGAGAGGTCAGACAGGTAGTGGGGATCCTCAAGGACATACAACAGCAGCAGGCTGCCCATCATGCCTGCTTGCACTCCCACATGTCCCGTGTGGAGACACACATGTCTCGCATGGAGTCCAAGTGGGACACATTGCAAGAACTCACAGCGGTGCATAGGGACATATTGACATGCCTCCGCCAATTTAGCACCAACATGGCCACACCTCCCTGTGTGCCCACAACATCTGGTGCTGCAACAACTGACACCGCCACAGGGAGGGAGGAGGACTCTGGCGGAGACTCCCCTGCACCGCCGCAGCCTGCACGTGAGGGTCCCCCCCCAAAGAAGAGGGGTCATCCGAGGAAGGAAAACTGAGAGGTTGATGGCCACGTACATCCCCCAGGAAGCCAACACCTGTTCCGGAAATCATCCTTTGTGTGCAAACGTTTCACCCTGTCGAATGCAACAGTACTTTCCCACATGACATGGGGAGTTCAAGTTGGACTAATGTATCATATGACTGTGGACTTCACTCAGGACATTTCTGCTACCAAGACTTCCAACTCATCTGGGAACTTTGGATCACAATCCCAATGTACAGCACCCACCATCCTGTGCACTATACACACACACATTTCTGTAAATAAAATCACTAGTACACCATACTTGCCACTGTTGTTATTCAAATGTGGATACTGTTATGGTGATGATGTTCTGCCAAATTACACTGTGTATGCTAACTACTACAGCAAGTACAACACCGTTGTGTGAGTCATGGTGACGTGACACATATGAGGGAGACACACCACTAGGGCTACACAACACAGACACCAGGACCATCGGACTCATCGCCCACAGTGATGTTGCCAGGAAATACAGTGGAATGCACAGACACCACACCTATTCAGAGTCTGTGTCAACTAGCCCACAGGTGCAGTAAGCAAATGTCAGTCAGATGTGTCACAGACAACGCACATCCCAAAGTGAAGCACAGGTTTATTACACTTTAGCAACATGTTGTTTCCACTACAAATGCAAGGTTTACCCACGTGGCAGTGGCCACACAGTCAACAAGTGCAGAAGATATGAAGTCCAGGGGTGTGTGGCACATCACTTGTAGGGAAACTACTGCTGCCACCTTGAAAGCTGAATCATGGTGTCGGGGGATCCAAGTTGACCAAAGTACACAGTAAGCACCCTGTGAAGGACAGACATGACACACAGTTAAAATCACTGTAGAACAGGACAGTACTGCAATACTCATGCCCAATACATGTCACAAGACAACTACACAAAACCAAGTTAGCATGTCAGAACTGTTGGGGAGTTCAGACTACCTGGAAGGACACATTGCTGCACGCATCCAGTCAAGTAGCACATGGCAACACTCAAACAGCACCAGAGCACCACCCACACATATCATGCAAACTCACGTCATTCACATTACATCTCCCTGGATACTCACATTCAGCTGAAGAAGTTGGTGATGAGCTGTGTGCGGACATCACCATCATCATCATCATCCTCACTGGCATCGTGGTCCAGGCCAGGATCCTCCACAGGTGGCGGACGTTGGTCATCATCATCCAGGATGAGAGGCAACTCCTTCCGCACTGCCAGGTTGTGTAGCATGCAGCAGACGATGACAATCTTGCACACCTTTGCTGGGGCATATGGGAGGGCCCCTCCTGTCTTGTCCAGGCAGCGGATGCGGCTCTTCAGGAGACCAAAGGTCCGCTCTATCACTCTCCTGGTCCGACCATGTGCCTCATTGTAGCGCATCTGGGCTGGTGTCACAGGGTTCCTGAGGGGTGTCAGCAACCACGGCATGTTGGGGTATCCGGAGTCACCTACGGACAGACAAGTGCACATTAGCTGATTTGGAAAAGTGGGTGGAATACTACAGATCAGAACACACACAATGGTACAAAGTCAGTACACACCCACAAGCCAGGCACGCTGGTTCTGCATCTGTGCCATCATCCTCGGGATGCGACTACTCCTCATCACGTAGGCATTGTGTGCTGAACCAGGGAAACGGGCACACACATGTGTGATGCTCATATCTGCTAAACATACCACCAGAGCATTGATCGAATGGTAATGTTTACGGTTCCGGTATGACTGCTCATGTGCCTGTGGTGGTATCAAAGCCACATGTGTCCCATCAATGGAGCCAATGACATGTGGCATTCTCCCCAGGGCATAGAAGTCACTGTTGACGTCAGTGAGTTGTTGACGTGTAGGGAAATAGATGTACTGGTTCAGGCATCTCAACATTGCCTCCAAAACATCGCGTAGCACACGGCTGAACATAGTCTGTGACATCCCACCGCAGTCGCAACAGTGTGTTGAAAGGTACCTTGGGGGTCAGCGCCGTAGGGTACGTCCGGCCAGGTTGCAAATGTGGTGCCAAGCGCACTGCCAAATCCTCAATCAGCTGCCTGGTGAAGCGGTACCGTCGGATGCTGTCACGTTCCACCATCGTTGCCAGGTCAGGGAATGGTCTATGGACAACTGGAGCCCTGCAGTGCATAGGTTGAAGGAAAAAAGATTGTCAGTCACCCCACATATGTGCCATTCACCATACACAATTTCACATGAAACATCATTACGTGACACAAGTACTTGATGTGTGTGCCGTTCTGTCGGACATAACTCGCACCTACATGGCCATCATCTAACTTCTCAGTACAACATGTGTGCACAACGGGTACCAGGTTGTGCTATGGGAAACCATTAGGCTGTGTCACAGTACCCATTTACTGCTGTCACGTTCCACACACACACCACAGTGACATGTCTGGACAGATGCGCCACAGGCATCACAGCTCATTGACAGGTAGATTCCCAGTGAACCTGTCTTGCCACATGGACACTGGCATGACATGGCGTATCATGTACACACCAGAAAATGAAACATGACTCCCACAGGTAGTGGCCCCTGACGCATCCGCAGGACAGACATGGACGCCAGTGACGCACAACATCAAAGTCCATGCACAAACAACGTTGATGTGGAGACTGTCTCCCATCGTGCACATGGAATCAGAGACATCGGAAACACAACATGCACACAGACTGTGGAGGGACATCACTATTGTGGCAATGGGTCATCCTGTGACGTACATGCCTTCCCACATGGGACTCTGGGGGTATGTGACATGTCATACACATACACAACCTGGAAATGTGACCATGCCACATGCTCCAAAATGAACTGTTGCACATCACAGTGGTCATGTGCACAACACACAAAGGACCCTGTCCCCATGAACACATGCACAGCCTGGGTGTGGCTGCCCACAAGTGCCACCACAGAAACCACATGTTAACCCCCATACACAGAGAAGGAAATGCAGCCTTACATACCTTAGGAAACATTGTGGACTGGGTGTGGTGTTGTAGGTGTGCCCCTGGGTCTCTGGCAGGTATATGTGGCTGGCATACGTTCACCAGTGACAAGCATGGTGACATATGCGACTGACCTGTACAGGGACGCGTTGTACAGCAATGGACCGATCGGTGTGCCCGGCCGGCCCACTGCATGTGTTGTGAGCGGGTACGCGTTGTATCCCGAAATACGCGTTGTACAGCAATGGACCGATCGGTGTGCCCGGCCGGCCCATTGCATGTGTTGTGAGCGGGTATGCGTTGTACAGCAATGGACCGATCGGTGTGCCCGGCCGGCCCATTGCATGTGTTGGGAGCGGGTACGCGTTGTACAGCAATGGACCGATCAGTGTGCCCGGCCGGCCCATTGCATGTGTTGTGAGCGGGTACGCGTTGTATCCCGAAATACGCGTTGTACAGCAATGGACCGATCGGTGTGCCCGGCCGGCCCATTGCATGTGTTGTGAGCGGGTACGCGTTGTATCCCGAAATACGCGTTGTACAGCAATGGACCGATCGGTGTGCCCGGCCGGCCCATTGCATGTGTTGTGAGCGGGTACGCGTTGTACAGCAATGGACCGATCGGAGTGCCCGGACGGCCCATTGCATGTGTTGTGAGCGGGTACGCGTTGTACAGCAATGGACCGATCGGTGTGCCCGGCCGGCCCATTGCATGTGTTGTGAGCGGGTACCCGTTGTACAGCAATGGACCGATCGGTGTGCCCGGCCGGCCCATTGCATGTGTTGTGAGCGGGTACGCGTTGTATCCCGAAATACGCGTTGTACAGCAATGGACCGATCGGTGTGCCCGGCCAGCCCATTGCATGTGTTGTGAGCGGGTACGCGTTGTATCCCAAAATACGCGTTGTACAGCAATGGACCGATCGGTGTGCCCGGCCGGCCCATTGCATGTGTTGTGAGCAAGTACGCGTTGTACAGCAATGGACCGATCGGTGTGCACGCATTGGCTGGGGCCTGGCATGGCAAGGGACGCGTTTTCGAAGCTCCAACGAGTCTGATGCAGTGAATTCAGTTGGCCAGCCACAACAATGTTGCAAAATCATGGGTGTCATGAAGTTGAAGATATGAAGGATGCTGTGGGCGTGTATTAGTGCTGCTATTCCATGGATTGGTCAGATTCAGAAGATGCAAACGACTTGGACCTATCACTTTGGACACATGGGACAGTATCTGCCTCTGCAGCACACATATAATGCTGGCTGTTCCCCTGAGAGCTCACTTGCCTGCACTACATGCTCCAGGACGACATCTGCCACCAACACTGCTGCTGTTTCTGCATCCTCTGGCTACTGCAATGGCACGTACTGTGGAGAGAGCCCCAGCCTTCAGCCTTGAGGAGAACCAGGCCCTGCTGGACAGCCTCCTTCCACAGTACAGCAAGCTGTATGGGAAACCAGGGGAGCAGGTGAGTGTGCTGTCCACTGCCTTACTAATTGTGCATGTTGTCTGACTAGCAGGACTTACAGTGTGCACACCACTGGCTAGCATGCTCACTGAGTAGTTGTCACACCCCAAAGTGTGTAGTTACATGCACTGAACAGGTACAGTGCAGTAACAGTGCATTCCAACTAGGTTTACTTCCCATGCAATGATACCATGTAGTGACTGCTGGCAAACTGTTCATAGCCATTGTTGCACTGCCTGTGTACATCATATGCCACTGTGATTGAGACATGTATATCCAACTGTGTGATGCACGTATATGTTGCATGTGTAGTAATGGCCTTTTCACTTTGTCATCCTCACAGGTTGATGCCCACCTGAAGCAGGAAATCTGGCTGACCATCGCCCGGGAAGAAAGATCCGTGGGGGTCTACAGGCGCAGGATCCGCAACTGCCAGAAGAGGTGGCAGGACCTTCGGGGCTGGACCCGGAGGATCGCAAGGGTCCAGCTGAAGCTGTCGCCTCCTTGCAGGAGGGGCGGACACCGGACCCTGACCCCCACATGCTCAGGATCCTGGCGGTGGTCTTCCCTGACCTGGATGGGCAGCTGAAGGGCAGACAGCAGCAAGGAGGGGGTGAGTCCATGACTGCACTGTGCACTTTGTCTGACATGCTATGTGCCCTCCTCTGGCCTGGTTAAACTTCCACAGTACATCAGTCATGTGGTCCAGGACCCATGTCCCTCATTTGTGACATGCCCACTTCTCCTCTGATATGCATATGTGTGGCCCTTAAAGTCAGGAAATTGTGTCATTTGGGGACTGTGTCATTGCATTTAGCTTTACTCAAGGTGGGGGACAGCATTTGTTCCTGTGACTATGTTGTGCGACTCATGGGTGGGTCAATTGCTTACACAATGCCTAAGTTCTGACATGTAATCTGGGTGTAACTTTGATATGTGGTTCACTTGCTGATCTGAATCACCACATGTCCCTGTGGAATTTGGCACACACCCATGCTGCTGGTGGGAACAATGTTTGGGCCTCAGGAGTATGTGTATCAAGTGTGTCACACATGCTTAGCCACCTGCCTACTGTCCAGGACTCATCCCTCTTACAGGTGGAGCTGGACAGTCATGCCTACTCCAGGGCATACAATACACTCTGTACTCCCACTCCCGTGTATCATCTGGCATGTTGTGATCAGTGAAATGTACCCTCAGGTGTCTGCCTCTGTCTCATTGTGCTGTGTCTTCGTTGTCAGGACTACTGGTATGTTTATCGGTTAGGGCTCAGCATGCCATCGGAGATGTGACCATGATAGACGATACTTCTGTGACTTATAGGTGTCTGATCACTTGACTGTGCACACAGGTGTTTGCGACTGTGACTTTCAGGAGGCTGTTTTTCATTCACAGCACACTGTGAGGTGCTCATGTTCAGAGAGTTGTGTTTCATGTCCCCCATATGTCCAGTTGGTATGACGTGGACAAATAGTAGTACAGATGATGTGGTTTTGGGGGATGGACATGTGCACTTGTCAGTCACATAACTTGCATTCCCCATGCCCTCGGATTGTGACACAGTGCAGACTGTTGTTGGCTGGCTGCCATGGCCATGTGACTGGAGACAGTAATGTATGACTTTGCACGCATTCCTGTGTCATGGCATTAAACTTCCTGAGACTGATCCTGCAGGGGAGTGACATGTGCAACATGCACCCCATTGTGGCATTGACTATCCGGACATGGGTGCATCATGGTGTCTGGTGCTGGTATGCATCACATGCATTTCTATTTAGACTCTGGCCATCCCTTTCATCCGGACCCCTGCACTGAGTCAGTGGCAAGAGATGTGATGTGTGCATGTTCACATACTTCACCGTGTTCCCTGCAATGTCCAACAACTGTGTAGGTGGTGCATGTGTCCACACTGGGGTCTTACCATCAGACAGGCACCAGACAGATGGTTGCAAGGGCAGGAGGGGTGTGAGTCCCATGGTTGACCATCAGACTGACAATTGGCTTCCCCGAATCTGTGTGAGGACTTTAGGCAATGTTCAACTAAGGATGCCAGGGCTTGCTCTGTGATGTGCTGTACTTACTGTGGTGTGTGCGGTCAGTGCAGGTGACTGATGTTTGTCTGTTTCCCTAATTGTTTGCAGATACATCCATGGCCACAGGAGGGGACAGCTCCATGGACCAGGAGGAGCAGCGGAGCCAGACTGGGTCAGCATCCGACGAGTGGTCAGAGGGACCCAGTGGCACGGAGGGCGAGGGGAGCCACACCGAGGAGTCCTCAGCACCATCCACCTCAGCTGAGGACGACAGCAGCTCAGAGGATGACACCCTTGTGGAGGCGGGTCTCAGCAGCCACCAAAGGCCAGCTAGTCTGTCTGGCCCCGCCACCACCACCACCACCACCACCGCCCTCCCATTGGCTCCCATTCCTGAGGTCCGTGGAGGCTCCCGTGCTCAGGAGCGTGTCTCCTTCGTGCCAGGCACAGCACCCCTGCCCCTGTGTCCCCTGCTGCTCTGAGTGAGGAGTCTGTGTACCTCCTTCGGCAGCTCCATGTAGGGCAGACAGCAATGCTGAGTGTCCTCCATGCACACACCACTCTGTTGACACAGCTGGTGTCGTTCATGGAGGGCATCTCAACGGGTATGTCTGCCCTACAGAGGAGCAATAAGTCCATGGACTCCTCCCTGACGGCAGCAGTGTCCCTCCTCCAACAGTCCCTCACCCCTCCCACCTCTGCCCCATCCACACTTCCTGCCACCCTACCTGTCCAAAGCACATGCACACCTGCACAATCACCCAAGCACACAGACACGAGCAGCACAGACACACCCAAGAGAAAGGCAAGACATGCACACAAGCATCCTCAGGGGACTGATACCACACACACAGGGGATGGGGAACAGACACACACACAGGCATCCACAGTCACACCGCAGTCCTCCAAATCCTCTCCCTCCAAGACCCCTTCCCTTGCCTCACCTGCTACCCCACCTACACAGCAGATCTTCCTGTGTGACCTCGGCCTCTTCCCCTCCAATCCTGCTGATCCAGCATACTGGGGGAAGAGGAAGTCCACCCACACAGAGGGGAGTGCCCCTCGCCCCCGGACACCCTCCCCCAGGCGCAGGCAGACACAGGACCCCATTCGGAAGTCCCCCCAGACCAGGAAGAGCAATACCCCACCACCACCACCACGCAGCTCCACCACCCAGTCTCTCTCCTCCATCCCCCAGGCCACCACTCCACAGGTTCCCCCGCCACACCCTGCCCCAGGTTCCCCCACACACCGATACCGCATCCCCAGACTGCTTAGGCCCTCCCCCTGCCACTTGCTCTTCCACCCCCAACCCAGACGCTCTGCCTGTTAGTGCCACTGGTGTGGAGACCGGGTCCCCCCTCTGTCCTGCCCACCTCATCTGCCCACCCTTCCACTCCCTTGGAGTCATGCACTGCAGTGGAGTCCACAACCACCCCGTCTGACTCGGGCACTGCAGTGGGGACCCAGTCCACTACATCAGACCAGCCCACTGCAGTGGTTGCAGCACCCACACCAACTGACTTGTGTACCACAGTGGTGCCGGCCCCCCTGAGTCAGACACCTCCACTGCAGTTGCCGGTGACACTCCTGCACCCACCACCCCTTCACTGCCTCCTTCTGCCATCCCCTGATCCTGTCCCTGCGGTGCCTGGCCTGCCCCTTGTATGCCCCTCCAAGGGGGATGTCCCCTGTCCGTACAAGTGCAGGCAAGCAATGGGTGACCAGTTGTCACTTATTACCCTGTTGGGACTGTGATTTTGGACTGGCCATTGGCCTTAGTTTCTGTGGGACTTCAGAGTTTTCCGTGCCATTTGCTGAATAAAGCCTCTTTTTGTTTAATTGTGGCTTTTCTTTTGATGTACATGATGTGGATGAGTAGCATCCTGCATTGGCAGTTGTAATAGTGTTCATATCAGGAAAATGAAGTGTTGCTGTGATGGACTCCATGTGGTCCATGGGATATGTGTCCTGTTGTAGTCTGGATCTATGGCATCCTTTGCTGCAGTCTGAGGGTGTAATGTTCAGCATTTGACCCAGGGATGTACATTTTGCATTTGTAAATGAACATCTTTGTCTTACACTGATGCACATCTGGTGGGCTTACCACTGTTCAATGTTCCGATTTCCCTGACTGTGTGCCCAGCTCCACTGGACATGCAGTTTTGCACATCAATGTCGAAGGACACATCTGTGTATACAGTGCAACTTGCTTGACACGTGTTTTGTGTGTATGCAGATGACTGACGTGACACTCCCGTACCCAGGCTGATGTGAGCAGAGGCTTCTGTGTGTTGTGGTTGTTGACTCACTGACGGAGTGTTCTGCTGACATGTTTGGGTCGTGCACAGACAAGGTTTGGCACAGCGGACCTTCCACAGGAGTGGAGTGCCCTCATGGCAGTGTGTAATCCCGTGACATTGCGTGGGCCTGTGTTGTGTGTTGTGTAAGCATGTCTGTGCGTGTTCCCTTCCCTTTTCCTACACAGGCTGTGTCCCTAGGGATGTTCCTGTTTGTGATGCTTGCTGAGTTGTTCTGTGTTCATCCAGCATCTTGGACATGGTTTCTCCGTGATGTGGGTGCATGGCAAACTAATGTTCATGAGGTTGTCATACCAGGTTGTCTTTGTTGTCAGGGCTCGGGATGTGGGCAAACGCAGATGGGACACATTCAGGATTCCCCTTGGCACTTGTTGTTTACACAAGTCATGTGATTTTCAGTTTGTGTTAGCTTTCAGTGATTGTGACACGTTGTGTGTGTGACTGCTGCCACTCCTCAGGGTCAGAGCTGCAATGTTGGAAGTTGTGTACGTGTGTTCTTCGTGTGCCACCTTGGCTTCTTTGTTGGTGTGTGACTATGGCCAGGATCCCATTGATTGTGGTGGATTTCACATCATGCCCGTGTACAGCATACTGTGCTGTGTGTCAGACATTCACGAGTCTTGTTGACTGGCCATGTGTGATGGGTTTCTGCACCTTAGTTCCCACCACCACCCCTGGTATTGTCATGGGTGCATGTCCAATGTCACCAGTCCATGTGAGCTTCACTGCTGCACATTGGTGGAGATCAGGGTGTGTGGTGTTGAGTGTGTGCAAAAGTGAGTTGTTGCACGGCTAGACCCCTACCTCCATATTGGCCTTGGCTGGCAGGCCGTGCTGATTGATTGGAGCTTGTGTAGGTGTGATGGTAGTTTGTTGCTCAGGACACATGGCTGTGGTTCACAGTGTGAACGACATCTACCTTTGCCATCACAGTGGGATTATCATGCAGGCTAGTGTCAGCACAATGTGGGGTCCCTGGGTGTAGTGCTGTGGTGGGTCTGTCTCTTGCTGTGTTAGTTGCTGTTCCTACAAGCTTGTGTGACATGTGTAATTTGGGCTCCCTCTCATCTAACAATGCCTGATTGCCCAAATAGGGGTATCCGATCCATGAGTAACTTTTGTATGGCACTGTATACACATCTGTGTGGTTGGAATTCAGGCCTCCTCATGTGTTGTGTGGTTGCCTGGGGACACTGGCACACCCCCCATCACCTGTTGTGTTTGATATGCAGTGTGAGTCTGCCTGTTTGTGTTTGTGCCTTTGCACCACTGCATTGGCATATCTTGAGTGTGCCATTGGCTGTATGTTGTTTGGTGGCTTTCCCCTGCTGTCCCTGGGACTCCTAGGTCATCAGTCAGCACAATAATCATGGTTTGTATGTCACATTGATGCCATGGTATGGTATTTGTTCACCTGACATCTACAGTCTCCACAGGATATCTACATTTGTGTGTCCATTGGTGCAGATATGTGGGTCAGCATTATGATGGTCACTTCTGTCATTGTGTTATTTGTGAATGTTGACAATATGGGCCCCCATGGGTGATGTTTGTATGCACATGGCCAAAACGATGTTTCAGTGACACTGCACTGTTTGCCTCGACCAATATATGTTGCTATGGGACACAAGCACTACTATGCCACTGATGTGTTTGTTGTTGTGTGACCAGGATTCATCCATGCAGTTTGGCTTTGGCAGCTTTTTCCATGACTACACTTCCCTTTTGGCCACTGTGGTGATGGGGCTTAGGCCCCATTGCCACACTGTTCAAAATGTGCATCAGCTATGGACACCACACTTCCCTTTTGGTCACTGTGGTGATGGGGCTTTAGGCCACATTGCCACACTGTTCAAAATGTGCATCAGCTATGGATACCACACTTCCCTTTTGGTCACTGTGGTGATGGGGCTTTAGGCCCCATTGCCACACTGTTCAAAATGTGCATCAGCTATGGACACCACACTTCCCTTTTGGTCACTGTGGTGATGGGGCTTTAGGCCACATTGCCACACTGTTCAAAATGTGCATCAGCTATGGATACCACACTTCCCTTTTGGTCACTGTGGTGATGGGGCTTTAGGCCCCATTGCCACACTGTTCAAAATGTGCATCAGCTATGGATAGCACACTTATCTTTTGGTCACTGTGGTGATGGGGTGTTCGAGCCCATTGCCACAGTGGCCATGGTCTGCTTGCATTGTGGAGGCCACACACATTTATGTGTGACACATGTGCTAGGGGGTCACATTGTATGTTCAATGTCATGTTCAGTGTTGTAGGCATTTGACACAGACTACACACACTTGTCATGGTGTTGGGGTGGATGTAATTTTCTGTCATTCCTTATGTGGGAGTATGCTAGTTGTGTCATGCATTACCCGTCCTATGAGTAGGGGGGGTGTTAGTGGTAGGCATCCATCCCCCCATGAGTGGGGATGGTAGTAGTGACAGGCATCCAGCCCCCCCTGAGTAGGGGTGGTGGTGCTGGCAGGCATCTAGCCCCCCCTGAGTAGTGGTGCTGGTAGTGGTAGGCATCCATCCCCCCATGAGTGGGGATGGTAGTAGTGACAGGCATCCAGGCCCCCCTGAGTAGGGGTGGTGGTAGTCGTAGGCATCCAGCCCCCCTGAGTGGTGATGGTGGTAGTGGTAGGCATCCATCCCCCATGAGTGGGGATGGTAGTAGTGACAGGCATCCAGGCACCCATGAGTAGGGGTGGTGGTAGTGGTAGGCATCCAGCCCCCTGAGTAGTGATGGTGGTAGTGGTAGGCATCCATCCCCCATGAGTGGGGATGGTAGTAGTGACAGGCATCCAGGCACCCATGAGTAGGGGTGGTGGTAGTGGTAGGCATCCAGCCCCCCCTGAGTAGTGGTGGTGGTAGTGGTAGGCATCCATTCCCCATGAGTGGGGATGGGAGTAGTGACAGGCATCCAGCCCCCCCTGAGTAGGGGTGGTGGTGCTGGCAGGCATCTAGCCCCCCCTGAGTGGGGGTGGTGGTAGTGGTAGGCATCCATCCCCCCATGAGTGGGGATGGTAGTAGTGACAGGCATCCAGGCACCCATGAGTAGTGGTGCTGGTAGTGGTAGGCATCCATCCCCCCATGAGTGGGGATGGTAGTAGTGACAGGCATCCAGGCCCCCCTGAGTAGGGGTGGTGGTAGTGGTAGGCATCCAGCCCCCCCTGAGTAGTGATGGTGGTTGTGGTAGGCATCCATCCCCCCATGAGTGGGGATGGTAGTAGTGACAGGCATCCAGGCACCCATGAGTAGGGGTGGTGGTAGTGGTAGGCATCCAGCCCCCCCGAGTAGTGGTGGTGGTAGTGGTAGGCATCCATCCCCCATGAGTGGGGATGGTATTAGTGACAGGCATCCAGCCCCCCCTGAGTAGGGGTGGTGGTGCTGGCAGGCATCTAGCCCCCCCTGAGTGGGGGTGGTGGTAGTGATAGGCATCCATCCCCCCATGAGTGGGGATGGTAGTAGTGACAGGCATCCAGCCCCCCCTGAGTAGGGGTGGTGGTGGTGGCAGGCATTTAGCCCCCTGAGTGGGGGTGGTGGTAGTGGTAGGCATCCATCCCCCCATGAGTGGGGATGGTAGTAGTGACAGGCATCCAGGCCCCCTGAGTAGGGGTGGTGGTAGTGGTAGGCATCCAGCCCCCCTGAGTAGTGATGGTGGTAGTGGTAGGCATCCATCCCCCATGAGTGGGGATGGTAGTAGTGACAGGCATCCAGGCACCCATGAGTAGGGGTGGTGGTAGGGTGGTGTTGGTGGTAGGCATCCATCCCCCTATGGGTGTGTATGGCATTGGTGTTGGCCATCCCACCCCTATGGTTCTGCTGTTGCTATTGTACGTTATTTGTGCATCCCTATGTGTGTGTGTGACATATTTCGTGTACGTGTAGTTTGTTTGTATTGTTGGTGTTTGACTTACCGTCTGCGCCGTACGCGTCCGTGCCGGTCCCGGTAATAGATGTAGAGTATAGGTAGGACCTGCGCAATGGGATTCATGCTTGGATCATCTCGTTCGGGTTTCTCGTGTCTTTGACTCGTACTCGTCGCTAGCTTGTTCGTCTCGTAGCCGTGGATCGTCTTGTGGCTTGAAACGGAGCTTATGTACGGCTCGCCCGGATGCTCAAACGTGCCGGACGTAGCGACGGGTTCGGCGCGTACGGATTGCGCATCGTACTAGTCCGGCCGGAAGGTGCTGTGTATTTGCTACCGTGCGGCTCGATTCGGCGTTCACGGATCCGGCTCGGGCGGGGAACAGGAGCTGGATTGGGTGAGTACGGCTCGCTCGGAAACTGTGTTGTTAGACGCATCGTACTTGTTCGTCCGGACGAGTGTACGAATCGGTCGGGAAACACGCATTCGGCTTGTATTTTTTCCGGACGAATACTGTTAGGTGCCCTACCGGCCGAGATCGGAATCGACCCCTAAGTGGAGCAAAAACCGGGGATGTTACTCCCGCGGCAGGAGTAAACGATGGGGAAGCGCTGAAGCCTAAAACGCGCGAGCAACTCCCCGTTGAAATGACCGGGGCTAATGCCGGTGCTGTCAAACAACGAGTAATCCCCGGAATCTTTTCTGGATTGGGAAAACTTTCCACAAAACCGAAGAACGCCGGAAAGGAAACACCCCCAGCACCTTCTAAAGGGCAACCAGGAAAAGCGGAGATTTCAGAAATAAGTGAGATAATGGAGGACACTGTGAATACTGTAAGTGTTACTAATAATACTGTCACTGATGTGGTGGAATTAATTGACCCTGGCTCTATACAGGTAGACTTAGGAGATTCTGAAGCCTTAGCTAATACGGGGGTGACTGTGGTTGCTAATAATGATAAAGATGTGGGCCAGACTGGAACTATGGCTGGTATGTCGCATATGAAAGAGAAATTGGCCATACCCTCTAATACATTGCCAATCGCTACATTAGAGGAATGTTTACGAACACCAGAATGTGGGGGAGAAAAATTCTTCTCGCTTAATGAGGAATCCGAATTATCCAATATCAGTGACATATCGGAAGTTGATAATTCTGGGACTGACTCTGATAGTCCTCTTTCTAATCCCAGCACACAAAAACGACTTCCTTCTCTAACCAAACGAAGGAAAAACCTAGAAGTGGGGGAGCAATCTATGAGTCTGGACAATCAGGATCCGATCATAGTCAGCTTAAATGGGACTATTCAACTACCCAGTTATTGGGCGGAAAAGATGGAGGTGATAAATACGTTAATGATACTGGGACTATGTAGTATCCTCAGGTCATGTCATTGTGTTCCTTGTACCTAGCTTCTCAGCCAGTGTGAGTGTTTCGACAGACTATTAAACCAACTGATAAGCTTGACAATGCAATCGGGCCCCCCCCCTCAATGACTTTGATTTATGCTACCCTAAAACAAATACAGGGTGAAGCAAGACTAGAACATAAACGTGCTCACCTCGCAACAAAAAAGCTTCAGGGTGCAATACGTAAAGTGAATAAATCTTGTACCGAGATTTCAGAGAGGACAACCGCGTTGGAAGAATGAGTAGTAACACTGGAAACTGGCGCAGAGATCTCAAGTCGGCAAATCTCCTCAAATGAATCACGAATGACTGATGTTATGTGAAAACTTGAGGATTTTGAAAATCGCCAGCACCGTAATAATTTCAGACTTCTCGGTATTCCTGAACATGCTGAAGGGGATGACATTAGAGGCTTTGTTTTGCGCTTGATGAAAGGGGGTTTTCCTGAGCTTGAGCAGTGGGATTGGGAGAAGGAAATTCAGCGGGTCCATCGTTTTCCTCTCACGCTTAAAAAGAAGTATGACTCCAATAATTCTAGCGACAAACCAAGAGCCATATTAATCTTTTTTGGCATCTTCCTACTGCATCAAGCAGTGTTTGATAAAGCTAGACCTGAATCACGACGCTCGGCGGAAGGTCTCTCCTTCTTTGTAAGACCAGACTTCTGCCATATTACGGTAGAGAGAAGGTGGAGGCTTTGCCAACTAATTACCCCTTTCCAGAAAGCAGGAGCAGAGGCTTTCCTACTTAGTCCAGCACGACTTAAAATCATCTATAAAAACACCACAAGAATATTCACCTCGGAAATCCAGGCCCAAGATTATTTGAAGGACATCTCAGGGACTAAAGCCTCTAGGGGACTAGTTGGATAACGGATTAAGGGACGATTAATAGACAATTTTGAGCTCCTTGATAAGATAGAAATTTCTTCTTTTTTTTCCCTGTTTTAGTGTTGGGCTTCTCTGTGGGATGGAATAGGCTCCAGCTAGACTAGATTATTTGAGTTGTTCAGCACTGCTGTGGGGGCGGTTTGGTGGGAGGGGAGGGGAGGGAGGGTTATCTTTTTAATTTTTGGTTTTTGGTCTCTTTCTCGTGATGGGGCCAACTGGACGGGCGATGGGGGAAGCAACGCCATGCAGGAGGCATCACAAGGGTCCTTGGACCTTTTTTGCCTTGGGTTAGAAGGGTGGGGACACACCAGGGGGGGAGGGCGGCGAGTTGTTTGTGGTATTGAAGATGTCAGAATTAGTAGCTTCTTTTACATTGGTGGTGGTGATGAATGGGAAGAAGGGAGCAGAATGGGTAGGTTGCACATCAAAAAAAGAAAATGGTGCTAAATAAATTAAGGATTGCCTCGATCAATATCTGTGGCTTGAATAACCCATTAAAAAAAGTAGGATTAACGTAGAAGTACAATATCTGAAAGCAGATATAATCTGTCTCCAAGAGACCCATATTGAGGCTAGTCGAATCAAGATCAATGAATTAGAGGGGTTTCATTTAGTTTCAGCTACTACACAAGGGACCCGCACCAGAGGGGTAGCAGTTATGGCAAAAAAGAACCTAGGTTTAAGGTTTTCACGCTCTAAATCCGATCCATATGGCAGATGGGTTATTACTCAATGTCTTATTGAGGGCTACACTTTTACCTTATGCTCCATATATGGATCAATACTAGATGATCCGACTTTATTCGATTGGCTAAGTATTGAACTAGTGGGTTGGCCTCTCCCCGTTATCATCTGTGGTGATGCTAATATAAATTTATGTAATCGAACTGGAGTAATTGGTGGAAGCTCTTATACTGGGCGCAAACCTAAAGTTTTTAAAGCACTCTCCAATTTATGTAAGATCCATGGCCTCTCAGATATATGGCCTAAGCTCAATACTCAGGATGTGGGATACACTTTTTTTTCTGCCCCGCATCATACTCATGCTAGGCTCGATTACTTTTTTGTATCTCAAGAAATATTAATAAAATCTAATATATGGAAATACCCACGGGTGATGTCCGATCACAATCCGCTAGTTTTAGAAATTTTGGTACAGACAAGGAAACCTCCAATTTCTCGCTGGACGTTTAATAGAGCATTAGTATATGAAGATGAGTATATGCAACATATGAGGGAAGAAAACAAAGGAAGTGCGCCGGTTGAGATAATTTGGGATACACTCAAAGCCGGGATCAGAGGGGAAACAACTGCTTATGGGTGGGCTGCACAATCAAAAGCGAAAAAGCTTTTACGAGAGCAATATCAGAAACTGACTATAGCCGAAACACAATTGATTCAAGCCATCACTAGTAATCAAGGAGTAGAACAGGCCCAGAATAGGGTTGCTACTACCAAATCTACTATCACAGAAACATCAGCAATTAAAGCAGCAGGGAAATATGCTGCTTGGCGTTCAAATTTGTATGAATGTGGGGAAAAGGTGGGTCACGTACTGGCGATGCGTGCGAGACAACGCACAATCCAGGGAAACATCTTATTAATAGATAATCCAGGGAGCGGGCCGGCCACCGAACCTAATGAAATTCGTGCTGCTTTTCATGGCTACTATCAGAAGCTTTACCGTGAGAATAGCAGTAGCGATGAGGAAGTAAGGCTAAGTTTTTTGGATGGAACTATAGCGGAGAAATTAACTCAAGAAGACCGAATAGCCTTAGAATCTCCTATAACAACTGAGGAAATTCAGGGTGCTAAAAGCTCATTAGCCAGTGGTAAGGCAGCTGGACCTGATGCTATACCTGGAGAGTTTTATAAAATCTTTGCACCATCATTACTTGAAATAATGAAGCACGTGTTCTTGAACGCCCAGAAGGGTTCGGGGGCTCCAAACTCCTGGGAATCTGCCAATATAGTCATATTCCCCAAAAAAGGAAAACCACCTAATGAAATGGGGTCATATCGACCTATTACTTTAATAAATAGCGACATTAAAATATATGCCAAGATATTGGCCGTTCGCTTAGCAACTCTTATCAAGAAATTAGTCTCACCATCACAACATGGGTTTGTACCCGGACGTAGTACGATAGAGCATATCCAGCGGGTTATTACTCTGTTCGATGCTGCAGGCATCACAGGGGACCCTATCGGACTTATTTTGCTTGACGCGGAATAAGCGTTCGATAGGGTCTCCTGACCTTTTTTATGGGCAACACTAAAGGATAGAGGAATAGGGGAGAAGTTCATCACAGCTTTAAAATCAATGTATCGTAGCCCGACGGCCCGTATTTCCATTATGGGGGAGATGTCGGATCCAATTCTTATTAGCAGAGGGACCAGGCAGGGGTGTCCCTGCTCACCCTTACTGTTTGCGCTTTACATAGATCCGTTGGTTAGAAAGATAGAAACTAATAGCTTGATTGTTGGTGTACAGAATATCGGGGAGAACACCAAAATATTGGCTTATGCTGATGATCTCGCCATAATCACTTCGAATCCTATGATTGCCTTAAGAGAGATTGAAAAAGAAGCTGATCTCTTTGGGAAACATTCTGGCTATCGATTGAATCAGAGTAAAACTCAGATTCTGATTGGCAATGGTTTGCAGTTAAATGACATACGTGTGGTTCAAAAAGCTGTTTATTTGGGGGTAGAAATCACGGCAGATGTCTAAAAAATTATGGACAATAACCTAAACCCCTTAACTGTTAAATTTAAAACTGAATTTGCTCGTTTAGAGAATCTAAAGCTCTCGATGGTGGGGAGATGTAATATAATTAAAATTATCTTTTTGCCAAAGGTTCTATACTTTTTAAGGGCCATACCTCTATTTATCAACAATACCTGGTTTAATTCCATGAATCAACTGTTTTCTAGATTAATCTGGGCGGACTGTAGCCCTCGTAGAGCATTTAGATGATTAACTTTGCCTAGGGATAGAGGAGGGTGGGCTGTACCTAATCTCCAATTATATCACTGGGCAGCGTTGCTACAGAATATGGAGATACTGCTTAATGAAAAAAAGGATGAATCAATAAGGGATGGCCTCTCTGTCTCTATTTTTGAATTGATTTTAGGAGCCGACGCTAAGGGGTGTCTCTTACGACATATTGACTTTAATTATTATAAACGGGTGAAGTTTAAAATTTTAATTTGTGCATTCAAGGTTTAGACCTCGGTTCGCAAAAAACTTGGACTGGGACGCTTTAATGCCTATACCCCTCTATGTAGAAATAGCCTCTTTCCCAATATTTTTAATGATGGGTATATGAGGCAATGGTATGATAAAGGAATCCGAATAATTGGAGATATTATATGTGGATCTGATATGTTATTGTTCGAAACCATAAGGGATGAGTTTGGGCTAGATAATCGGCAATTTTTCAAATACCTCCAATTAAGAGACTTTTTAAGTAAAAAGCTAGGGGAACTTCCGGTTTTTCTAGGGTAAAGGTAATGGATGAACTATTTAAAGACTCAAGCACTTTGGGGGGGCTGTACAAAATGCTGATAGATTTAACACCTGATGATTTGACTAAACATATAGATCGGTGGCAAAATTTGCTAGAGATTGAACCCGGGGATATTGAGGATTCACTACACATGGCTCAGACATCTTTTATGGCAACTAATTTACAGCTCCAATGATTTAAAACATGGTTCAATCTGTATATAACACCTGCCAAGATTGCCAAATGGGGGAGAGTAGCAGGTTCTACTTGCCCACGCTGCCAGTTTCCAGCAGCAGACATGGTCCATATGTTTGCGACATGCCCAACATTGGATACTTTGAAATTTAGTGTTAAAGGCTTCCTAGTGAGCATGCTAGGCATGGAAATTGATCTCAGCCCTCAATTGATTGTACTTGGGATAGGAGATTCTCTCTCTCGGAATCTAAATCGTTCCTTTTTATTTATTGCTTTTACAGTCTTTAGGTTGTGTTTAGCCACTCACTGGCTTGATCCTACTCCCCCTATTTATTTCTATTTTCTATTTGGAAGATTTCTAAAGCGCAACAGCTGCCCCAGCCAAGAGGCGTCCCGGCGCTAACAGCAAATAGGAGACCACAACGCAGAGGGGGGCCAGAAAGGCCTACACCATGGGAAAAAGGAAAGTTTTAATAGCTTTCCTGAATTCAAGAAAATTACTAAGGCCTCGAATATGGAGGGGCAGTGTGTTCCAGAGCATCGCCGCTCTATACCGAAAAGAGCGCCCTCCGGCCCGGATCCTCCTGACTCGAGGGACCACTAGCAAATGTTGGCCCATAGAGCGAAGCTGACGGGAGGGTACATAGGGAGAGAGCAAGCCGGTCAAAATGTTAGGGGAGGCGAACTTCAAGATTTTAAAGGCTATTCAAAGAGCCTTGAACTCAATCCGTCTAGCCACAGGCAACCAATGAAGACGGCGGATAGTGTTGGTCACTGAACAAACTCTACGTAGACCAAAGAGAGATCTAGCTGCGGCATTCTGTACTCTCTGTAGTCTATGTACTTCCGCCTTATTGGCCCCCAGGTACAGAGAGCTCGCATAATCAAGCCTAGATGTAATCAGAGCCTGAATGATGATCTGTCTGGTCGGAGCATCAAAAAAAACCAAGATCGGTTTGAGTCCAGGCAGCAAGCCAAAACAGGTACCCGCCACCTTTTTCGTTTGAATCTGAAAATTGAGAGAGGCTTGATCCTACTCCCCCTACCGGCCAACAGTGGTTAAAAAGGTTTCTATCAATATATAGATTTGAAAAAGCTGTCTATGCCAGAAAAGGTCGTAAATTGAAAGCTAAAGGGTCGGCCATTTGGGCCCCCTTAACGAATTGGGCTTTTCTGAATGAACAATAATGAACTGTCTGTTTATTTGTTATTCTGCTCTCTAATCTCTGTTTATTTCTGTTTCTTCTGTATAAATTGATGTAAATATCTGACATTTAGATTATATATATTCAGCCGTGGGTGGGGGGTGGTAAGGGTGGGGGGAGGTTTTGGGATATAACTTGGATTTTTTTTTTCTGTTCAACTGGATTTGGATTTAATTGTGTGAATATCAATAAAGATAATTAAAAAAAATTTAAAAAAGGAAGGCTGATGACAGCCAAGTGCAGACACCACACTTATTGTCCTCATGTTATGGGTACTCCTCCATAAAGTCAGCCTCATCACTGCCTGCAGGGAGAGCCATCACCGTACACAAAAACTGTGCCTGCACTGCAGCCAGAAAATTAATTTGAAAAGGAACCACATTAACCCTGTTACTGGACTTTAGACAGTGGATCTAAATCTCCTGTCTGGAAATGTATATAAAAGTGAGTCCCAAACTAACTTTGTTCCAGTTCCAAGCTTCTTCACTGGATGTGTTTGCCTGAGGAAAAGCCCATTTGTTGAGTCCAGAGAGAGGAGAGCCCCAGAAGAAGCGGACTGCTGTGCCTGGAGTTGGCGTGAGTGTGTCCGTGACCCTGAACTCTGGACCAGAGGAAAGAACCCACAGCCACGAGTGCCTGACCTGCCCAAAAGAGTGCTTTAATCGGTGCCATTGCAGCTTCTAGGAGCGCAACACAGAGAGATGGAGACGAGGCCCCCCAGTGAACCCTGTCGGATTGGTCTATTTCTTTGAGCAGGAGGGTCAGTACTAACTTGCATAACGCAATCTCTGTTTAGACTAGAACAGTGGCCAAAAAATGATAGGTTGGAATGATATCCATAGCAGTTGCTAGTGGTGCAGACCAGCGTTTCTTAAACTGTGGGTTGCAAGCTACTGGTGGGTCACCAGCTGATTTCTGGTGGGTCGCGAAAGAGCAATACATAAAGATGCCTTTACGTTTTGTACTTATCTTGACACATTTGCTGTGCTTCAAAGACACAGGCTAAATGTCAGGCCATTATGTCTTCTGATAAATTACTGCTTCTTCATTTTACATGGGGAATGGTATTTAATTATTCTTTCTCGGATTGCAAAGTGAGAGGAGGTTTTAAAGTGAGCTATGTGACAATCTTGCTGGGGTACAGGGAGTGTGAATGGAAATGCTGTAAGATGTCATTGTTTATGTTAGAATTGGGGGTCTCTAGTTGGCACAGGTAGGTACTTGTGACAAATAGGGACCCTTGCCTCTAGTCAGGGTAAGGGGGTACACTCCTAAAATAACCCCTGCTCACCCCCTTGGTAGCTTGGCACGAGCAGACAGGCTTATCTCAGAGGCAGTGTGTAAAGCATTTGTGAACACATACAGTAATCTAGTGACAACACTACAGATGGACACCACACAAGGTATATATAAAAAATAAGTCTTCTTTATATAGTTTTAACACAAGACCATAAACGACAAAAATCCACAATACTGTACTTAAGATGGTAGGTTTAGCGTAGTTCTTTTCAGATCTTAAAATGCGACACTTTGAGTCAATGTACCTTACGATGCATCACGTTTCTACAACGGAAGTGTTGCAGAGATGGAGATGCGACAAAGTTCTGGTGCAAAGAAATAAAGACGTCAAGTTCTTCCTGATGCGGCACGCTTCTCCGATGTTGCGAGAAGTCTCGACTCGATGCGTCAGCTGCAGCGGCGACACCCTTGTTCCGTGATGCGACGACAACGGCTTTGGCGGCGACCCTCTTCTCCGACGTTGCGAGACGCTTCCGCTTGATGCGACAACTGCGGCGGCGACACCCTTGTTTCGTGATGCGGCAGCAGCAGCTCCGACGGCGGCACGCTTCTCTGTGGATGCGAGGCGCTTCTCTCGATGCGGTGCAATGCGACAGCTACAGCGGCGACATCTACGATGCGACGGCAGCGGCTGCGACGGCGACACGCTTCTTCGGGGTTGCGGGACGTTTCTCGAGATGCGGTGCAATGCGACAGCTACAGCGGCGTCATCTCCGTGATGCGATGGCAGCGGCTGCAACGACGACACACTTCTCCCTCTTGAGTCGCGCTTCCAGCTCCTTGCGACACGTAGTCCCTTCAGAAGGCCCAAAACAGCAGCAGGCACTTCCAAAGGATTCTTGGGGAGCTGGTGGTTGAAGTCTGTTGTCCCTGAGACTTCAGCAGGAGGCAAGCTCTTTTCTCAAGCCCTTGGAGATCCTTCACAAGTTGAATAAAAGTGCACACAAAGTCCTTTCTCCTTCCTTTGGCAGTCAGGCAACCACTGCAGGCAGATCCCTCTAGCTTAGGGATAGTCTTCTCCTCAGTTTCTTCTTGGTTCCGCTCCTCAGCAAAGGTTTCTTCTTGTTTCCCAAAGTGATCTAATTTCCTAGGGGTCTGGGTCCCCTTTTTATACACAGTTTCTCTTTGTTCTCTGCCTCTCTGCCTAGTCCAAAACCAGTTCTGGTCAGTCCTGGAGCACTTTGTTTTTCTGACTCCTTCTTTCCTTTCAGAATGTGGGGCAGAGTGCTCAGCCCCCGGCAGGAGGTGGAGCCAGCATTGTGGAAGGCAGGCACAGCCCTATTCAGACCCAGGTGCAACTCCTCCCTCCACTCTGGATGCAGATCTTTCTATTCAGCCCTGTGCTGACTCACCCTGTCTCCTGTAGCCACCCCCAGCCCCTGTCACTCGATCTCCAGACAAGGAATACACAACCTAGCAGAGGCAGGCTTGGAAGTTTAGGCAAGAAAATACCCACTTTCTAAAAGTGGTATTTTCAAACACAGAATGTTAAAACCAACTTCACTAAAAGATGTATTTTATCATTCTGAGTTCAGGCATACTAAATTCGTTTTTCTACCATGTTCCCTGGGTCAGTTCTGACTATAAGGTGTAATAGTCAGTCTGCCCATTCTGGCCTATCGGGAGCAGGTAGCCTTGCAATAGTGAAAACGAAAATGGCTGTAATTCACTATTAGGACATGCCACACACACCAGGGCATGTCCTACCTTGTACTTACAATGCACCCTGCCCTAGGGCCTACTTTAGGGGTGACCAACATGCAGTAAAGGGAAGGTTTAGGGACTGGTAAGTGGGTGTACTCACCAAGTCGACATGGCAGCCCTAGGCTGCACACAGGCTCTGCAATGGCAGGCCTGAGACACATTTTACAAGCCGCTTCTGTGGGTGGCACAACCAGTGCTGCAAGCCCAACAGCGGCATTGGATTTACAAGCCCTGGGCACACTCAGTGCACTGTACTAGGGACTGACAAGTAAACCAATCATCCAATCATGGAGTCACTAATCCATAACACAATTTATCATAGGGAGAGCATATGCACTTTAGCACTGATCAGCAGTGGTAAAGTGCCCAGAGTCATAAAACAGCCAACAACAGGTCAGAAAAAATATAGGAGGAAGGTAAAAAGTTTAGGGATGACCCTGCAAAAAGGGCCAAGTCCAACACAACACCCTTCCAGCCAAAAACGCAGGGGAGACCAATCACTACCCTGATGGGCTTCCCTGCTTTGGGCGATAGAACCTGGACCCTGGCCCACAACAGCAGGGGCATACTCCAGTTCTACGCCAATCTGAACCTATTGGAATCCCTCTGTCCATACTCTCAGGGTCCACCAAGCTAATCCATGGGGAACCCTTCTCCTCACCTGTGGACACCATCTGTGCAGCACCTAACCTTAACTTGCTCACAGGTGTGTCCCAACAGACAGAAAGCAAGCCACAGTGGCCACTGACAGTGGTCAGGGATGAGACCAATGTTCCCTCTAATTGTTTTCCTCTGTGTGCGGCAGTGGAGGGTCTCTGTGCGCTGCAACCATGGCTATGTGCGCCAGGAAGCAGACTGTGCGCGTGTGCAGCACCAAATGTCACTCCAAACGTTTACTTAAAAAAGTGAAAAGATGGTGCATTTTCACACATACAGGGCCACGTTAAGGGTCTTAAGGCCTGTTTTCAAATTGGATAAACACGCCATGACATGAATTGGTTACACAGGCAAGTACACTTCAGGTTTAGAAAAGCACAAGACTCCAACGGTGGTACCATCCATTTTACTAAATATTCTTAACTGGAGCACTGTTCATTGGGTGGGGAAATGTTGAGAGCCTATACAATATCACATATACACAATAAGTTACAAAATTACATAACATATTTACAATTTGATGTGAAAGCTACTGAGTAATGTTGGGCTATCCCACCAGAGATAGTTTGTAAAACTCTGACATCCAGGCAAACATGGACTGTGGAAGAGGGCTGTTCAGACACGTCAAGTGGCATCACTAGATGGGTGGCAGGGTTGCTTCTCACGGCGATCCTTGCCATTTTTCCAGTGCTGATAAACTCTATCGAGGTCAACTTTCCCATTCAGGAGGTAGGCCTTTGTCCTCATCAGCATATCCAAATGCTTCTGCTCTAGTCTATTCCTCAATTTACTCTTGATAGTATTCATGAGGCTGAATCCTCGTTCACAATCTGCACTAGATGCTTGAAATGTTGCGCAGACATCAACAAGCTGAGACACCACACTATACTGAGCAGCATTGCGTACAGTGAAATTCACCATGTCTTGAAAGGTGGTAAATAACCCACCCTTTACATGTTCTGCCACCACATATTTATAGTCTCTGTATTGTTGAACAACATCTTCTGGTGTTTCACAATCACCCAGGACCAAGACATTTTTATACTTTTCAACAAGTCTTTGTATATTCTCAGTCCCAAAATCAAAATGTGATTGTGTTGCTATTGCCTGGATTTCAAAGCTTGCCCATTCTTTCAGTTCATCTTCAGGGAACCTTTTTTGCATGTGCTCACAAAGAAGGGACACAAAAGACAAAATAGGCCCACTGTCAAACTCTTGCCTTTCCTTGTACAACACCATCAGGTCTCTTACATTGCTGCTCCAAAAGACAGTGTCACCCAAATACTGTTCCTTAATTTGGCCAATCTTTGCACTTGCATACTGTACAGCTTCAACAGTAGTCAAAGAACTTTTTTGGAACAGTTTGCACAAAGATGCAAATTCACTCAGAATGTCATTAAGTACTGCAAGGGAAATATGGTAGTTTGAGTCAGATAGCTTTTTGTGACAATATTTAGCAACTGGATCATTCTCCTCAACTTTCTCATGCTCAAAGTACTTAAGAACAGCCTCGTAATTCCGAATTAGTGCACCAACTGCAAAATGCCTTGAAAGCCACCGGACTTCATTCAATGGTCGAAAAGAGACCACTTCACAATCAGTGACCGATGCCATTTCATCCAGCTTGGACTTCCTTGCAGGAGATCTGGAGAACACAGTGTAGACAGTCCTCAATAATGTCTCCATCTCTTTAATCATTGGAACCCTCTTCCAGGCATCATCAACTTCCAAATCTTCTCGATGAGCGACACAATGCTGCTCAACTAGATGGGGAATGGATTGTTTAAGGCGAGTAGCAACACCATTATTTTTACCCAGCATCACAGACGCACCATCGGATGTGAACATAACCATTTTCGTGAGGTCCAGTTCATTGGCAGTGTAGAATTCTTTCACAGCAGTAGTGATAGCCTCAGCATTACAACTAGTCAGCTTCACTATGCCCCCAAACAGTGTTTTGTGCTCTGTTGAGGTTACAGGCCGGAACTTGAAGTACAGGATGAGCATTTTTGTTACAGAAATATCTGTGCTCTCATCAATTATCAATGTGTGATACAAAGCGTTACGAAGTTCTGCCATACCTTCACAGTGTATCACGCTATTGATGGCCTCAAGGAACTCGAAGGCATAGTTCTTGCTCCTCCAGCTGTCTGGTATCTTCACATACAAAGCTAGGTGGTCATGGATGTCTTGCACAGATAACATTGAAGTATTCATCTTGACTGCCAGCAACACGTTGTTGATGAGAATCTTTATCTCCTCAGGCAGGGATCTTTGTCGTTCAACTACTTCCATTCTATTTGCTTTGTCAGTGGCAGTTTCTGTCAGCATTGCCCGCACTCCAAAACCAAACCTGGCAGCAGCACTTCTGTTTCTCAATATCACCATGGCAGACTCGTGAACTTTGCTAATTCGATGGCGTTTCAGGTAATCCAGTTTCCAGCCGTCACTCCATTTCTTCCCGGTAGAAAAGTCCCCAACAATCTTGGCTTCGGCACATGCTTTGCAAATCAAGCCCACGTCTGGACTGTATTGAAATAGTTCCCCAAGTTGCACGCGAACCTTGCTTCGTGATTTCTGTGTCTCAGCCTCCACAATTTCTTTCATCCACTCTTCCTTGAATACAAGGCAACATTTCTTCCTTTGTGGTGAAGCATCGCACTCTGCAGAAGGTACAGCTTTGCGCTTGAACATATTTGTGATAACTGGGTTTAGCCTGCTATGCCACAAAGCCTGCAAAATAAAGGAACATGGCTAAAGTTGATGCGTATGCTCATGATTGCAATCTGTCACATAGTACTGAGGCATCGCCAGCAAAACGTAGAGTGTAATTACCTGGATTTTTCTGTTCACTGCCCTGCCCTTTCAAACTTAAATGTAGCACTGTCCGTAGAGCCTACAATAGAAGTAAAGATTGTTACAGCACTTTGTGAATTTGTGATACAGCAATATACCATATGCACCATAAGGGAACTCTACCAAACAATTACCTGCTCTGCTTGTACTCACGTATGCCCATTCAAATGTGTGGGGTACTGTTCACGAAACCTGCAACAGAAGAAAACATAGGTAAGGTATGTTGTTATACTACAATGTACAAGATGCACCACAGTTTAACTCTACCAAACAATTACCTGTTCTGCTTGTACTCACGTATGCCCGTTCAAATGTGTGGGGTACTGTCTGCGAAACCTGCAACAGAAGAAAACATAGGTAGGGTATGTTGTTATACTACAATGTACAAGATGCACCACAGTTTAACTCTACCAAACAATTACCTGTTCTGCTTGTACTCACGTACACCCGTTCAAATGTGTGAGGCACTGTCTGCGAAACCTGCAACAGAAGAAAACATAGGTAAGGTATGTTGTTATACTACAATGTACAAGATGCACCACAGTTTAACTCTACCAAACAATTACCTGTTCTGCTTGTACTCACGTATGCCCGTTCAAATGTGTGGGGTACTGTTCACGAAACCTGCAACAGAAGAAAACATAGGTAAGGTATGTTGTTATACTACAATGTACAAGATGCACCACAGTTTAACTCTACCAAACAATTACCTGTTCTGCTTGTACTCACGTATGCCCGTTCAAATGTGTGGGGTACTGTTCACGAAACCTGCAACAGAAGAAAACATAGGTAAGGTATGTTGTTATACTACAATGTACAAGATGCACCACAGTTTAACTCTACCAAACAATTACCTGTTCTGCTTGTACTCACGTATGCCCGTTCAAATGTGTGGGGTACTGTCTGCGAAACCTGCAACAGAAGAAAACATAGATAGGGTATGTTGTTATACTACAATGTACAAGATGCACCACAGTTTAACTCTACCAAACAATTACCTGTTCTGCTTGTACTCACGTACACCCGTTCAAATGTGTGAGGCACTGTCTGCGAAACCTGCAACAGAAGAAAACATAGGTAAGGTATGTTGTTATACTACAATGTACAAGATGCACCACAGTTTAACTCTACCAAACAATTACCTGTTCTGCTTGTACTCACGTATGCCCGTTCAAATGTGTGGGGTACTGTTCACGAAACCTGCAACAGAAGAAAACATAGGTAAGGTATGTTGTTATACTACAATGTACAAGATGCACCACAGTTTAACTCTACCAAACAATTACCTGTTCTGCTTGAACTCACGTACACCCGTTCAAATTTGTGGGGTACTGTCTGCGAAACCTGCAACAGAAGAAAACATAGGTAAGGTATGTTGTTATACTACAATGTACAAGATGCACCCTTTTAACTCTACCAAACAATTATCTGTTTCGTCTGCCTGTACTCACGTCTGCCTGTACTCACGTCTGCCTGTACAACTGTATTTGTAGCACGGTCTCACAAACCTGCAAAAAAAAAAAAAGGGGTGCAGATTGTGAATCTATTTACCCAGCACCCCCCAAATCCAATGTGGAACATAAACAGAATTACCTTGCCTTTGTGGGTACTCACGCCTGACCATTCAACTCCAAATACCTTACAGACTGCAAACCTGCAATTGAAGACAAGATGGTTAGCAAAGGCTCTAAGAGTTACAAACAATGAATGGGACTGGCCCAGATACTCCAATAGGAAAAACGACCAAATAGCTACCTGGGATTCCAGTTTAGGCAAATAGGCATGTGCCCATGTGCTTCCTTATTAGCATCCATTACGCTAAACTGGTCTACAAATCTGCATTGTGTGTTACACCTTCTGTGATGAGGTTTTTCCGTGGCATTCAGACTGTGCAAATGGTTGAGTTGGGTGAACTAGGAAATTCACAAAGAGGACTGAGCAGCACACATAGCCTTCACAAGATCCCACATGAACATGATGCAGCAAGTGGCGAGCATAAAATATTATAAAGACTTTCTACCTGAAATTAAGTTACTTCTCTAACACTTCTATTTACTTGTATCACCTTTACTACACCAACCTCCCCACAACTCCTACAACGTGTAGTCCTCTGTCTGATGTAACATTTCCTATACATTGATTTACACACTATGATTCAGTGTCTCTGTGTAATGCGCATGCAATGTAAAGTGGGGTTAGGTAGATTGGGGTGGAGTGGGGTAGATTGGGTGGATTGGAGTGTAATATATTGGGGTAGAGTGGGGTAGAGTAGTGTGGGGTAAGTGGTGTGGAGGGGAGTGGAGTGTCATTGCATGTTGTGGAGTGCCTTGGCGTGGAGTAGCATGTTGTACAGTGGAGTGGCGTGTCAGAGTGGCAGGGCATAGAGCGAAGTGGAGTGGTGTAAAGTGGAGTATGCATGGTGTGGCAGCGCGCTACCCTTACAGACAACATATTTTCAATTGAAATGAGCATTACATTTATACCAAAAGAGGGTAAAACTCAACACAAACAATAATGTGTGCATAAGTCATCACCTAGTGTATTGATGTGTTTTTATCATATTCAAATATTTGTTTCCAGCACACTTTTGAATTACAAAAAAAAATTGCTTCATTTGTACTGATATTAATCTATTTTGAAAAATCAGCACAGTTCATTTTTTTATGTGCTAGGAAAAAAAATCCTACACCCTCTCCTCTTACATGGATGCTCAGCAGTATTGTCGCATACATTCTCTCACTTTGAAGTTAGAGAAAGAAAAGTAAACACCAAGCCCCCTCTGAAGAGAGAGAGCTTGACATTTGACCTCTGTCTTTGAATGCACAGCAAACGTGACAAGATGAGACCAAGATGTAAAGGCCTGTTTACAGAAAGTGAGTTTGTGGAAGAATACAGTAATCAAAGTTTGGGAAACGGGAGGGACGAACTCAAGCTGGACAGCCTAAAGCAAATAAAGCCAGCCATGCATATTGAGTTCCTTTGAACACTGAGCTCTCAGGAAACTGAAGAAAGTGCCGAGAGGGATTTGCTTCTGCGCCTTTCAGTAGGGAAGCTAAAGCATCGAGTTCACGAAAGAATGGGTGCGAACAGAGCGTCATTCGTGTGCGACCGAT
This sequence comes from Calotriton arnoldi, assembly GCA_963921515.1. Lineage (NCBI taxonomy): Eukaryota > Metazoa > Chordata > Amphibia > Caudata > Salamandridae > Calotriton > Calotriton arnoldi. The sequence goes on along the minus strand of CAWUFW010003664.1, from coordinate 912,228 downwards.
AGGCGTATGAGAGTCCATCGGGGGTGAGGGGGTTAGAAAGGGTTCAAGAGAGGAAAGGTAAAGCTGCTCGCGTCCTCTCAGAACTCACTCGTATTGGACCAAAGTGCGCCTCTGCTTTAAATCTTTAAGATAAGTCGCACATTTTAAGTAGTGAAATATTGCGGTGACTTGCCCCCTCATTACAACTGGCTCTACACCAGGTGCGTCCAGAAGGGCTGGATGCTTGCCAGATGTTAGGTTAACCACGATGTAAAGGACAGCCGTGTGCAATATTATATGTACAACCTTTGGGGAAAAGCCTGAAAATCTAATATTTAGTTCGGGGCCATCCGGACCTGCGACGGACTCTCCTGATCGGTACTGCACCCCGTTGGAAGCAGCCCCTCGTGATTGTTAGTAACACTGCTGCAGGTGTGCTGAAGCCGATGCTCTGAGGAGTGAGGACCTTAATCAGGCTCCGTGGAGGGATGGGATGAGCACCCGCCCTCCCTCTGTACCTCTTCATTATCTTCTGCGCTCCTCGCACTACTCATACTTTCCTGCCCCTCCCTGTCCTTGTAACTGAATGCGAGTGAGACGTGAGCCTCTATAAAGCTCTCTTCCCCCTCCAGCGGATTCCACTCCTTGGGTCGCCTTTACTTCCTTAACCCGAGCTTTTTAAGTGCTATCTGCAGCAGCGTGCTTAGTGACCCAGAAAAATAGTGCTCTGGGTAAGGGTGTGCACGTACGCATGTATTGAGAATTTAGGTGTTCTGTGATAAAATGCCCAAATATTCCCCTGGTTGAACAAAAGTACTTAACACGGCTCGACCAATTGAACAATAAGAAGTGGTACATGCACCCTCCAAGAAGCCGACCCCACCCCTTCCACCTCCAAACCTTGGTTGTAAAAGTCGTATTCACGCCTGGCTGTCTGAAATATGTGAAAATTAACAAAACGTACTAAAAGTAAAACTTGATAACTCTAGAGCCTGTGTTAGATAGTGCTTGCTACTTCTATCCTGCCATTTTATAGCACAGCAAAGACTGAGTGTTAATATAACCCAGCTCAGGAAACAACTTAATTGACCTGGGAATGATGAAAGGCTGAGACGGCCCCCCGCCCCCAACCCCCTTTCAACCTGTGGCAAGCAGTGAGTAATTAGATCACGGATTGGACAAAATAAGTACCAGGCAGCTGCTTGACCAGGTGTAGCTCCCACCTCTTGGTGATGCCTGGGTTTTCAAACCTAACGTTGTAACCGAACAGGGTATTCAGGGAACGGTTCCGGTACTGGGCACAGCCTCGTCTTCTGTGTGAGGGCATTGATGCTGCTGCTTAGAAAGCAGGAAATGCCTAATCCTCGAGTGCCTCTGCCCAAATCAAACTCTCCGCCCTCGAATACGTGGCAGCCTGTGACTACAGGGCCAGCATAGCACAAATCGCCATGCTTGCCTCACACAGCCAATAAATGCAACTATCTATTAGGGAGTGTATCTTCTCTGCTCTCTCTTTTCAGGAAACCTGTCATGGGCACGCGCAGTGCGGGGCTTAAAGAAGTGCATTCTCTAAAGCTGTAAATACTTTGCCTTAAAGTGGCAGTGCCCATACTAAAATCAGGGCCACAGGAATCATGCGATTCTGCGACTGTGGCAATTCCCGCATAATTATGGTTAATGAGCACATTTTATGTGTTTGTGCTCAAAGGGATCAAAAGTAAAAAAAAATATTGCAATTCAAGTTCCTGCGCCCCGAAGGTTGTGTGCTTTTATTTAAGTATTCATGTTAATCACAGCTCGTGAAGGGCGCTGCAATTAACATGAATACTTAAATAAAAGCACACAATCTCCCCCGCAGCCTCGCTTTACTAACAAAATAATACAGCAAGTCTGCAAACAAGGCAGATTAACCCAAAAAGCACACACCGTGGTGTAAATGTGCTGCATTTCCTTTCTAAATAGATCGGGGCTGCGGGCTGATTGTGTGCCTTTGATAAAGTTTTCAGGTTAATTGCAGCTCATGGCGGGCACTGTGATTAACCTGGAAACTTTATCAAAGGTACGCAATCACCCCACAGCCTCGATCTATTTAGAAAGGAAATGCAGCACGTTTACAACACGGCGTGTATTTTTAGGTTAATCTGCCTTGTTTGCAGACTTGCTGAATTGTTTTGTTAGTAAAGCGAGGCTGCGAGGGAGATTGTGTGCTTTTATTTAAGTATTCATGTTAATTGCAGCGCCCTACACGAGCTGTGATTAACATGAATACTTAAATAAAAGCACACAATCTCCCCCGCAGCCTCGCTTTACTAACACCACAATACAGCAAGTCTGCAAACAAGGCAGATTAACCTGAAAATACATGCAGTGTTGACAGCAAAGATGAAGACGTCCGAGCAACCGGCTGGGATTTAGGATCGTTTTCTGCGGGGTTGGTGGGCAAACTCCTCAGTTGCTGGCCTTCGTCTTTCCCATGCCTTGCATGTGGCCCTTAAGGTATTTCTCTGCCCTTTTTTGAACAGTTTTGGACCCACCCGGCCTATAAATGAACCATCCACAGCTGATAACCTTCACTCATGCCAAAGATGGCTCAGACTGCTGGAGAAATGGGCGTCATCACAAGGAGAGGGCCCATCGTGCAGAAGGCGGCACTCTGCAGGGGGATGAAGCAAGAAGCTTCTATGAAAGCCTCCTTGCAGTAGCTGAGGGGAATGGTTCACAGAGGCCACCCAGAAAACGGACAGTACTGCGACGGCAGCTCAGAGCTAATAGTGCTGCCCTTCCACCTACATCTGCTTTCTCGCCAGCAGACGGGTCTTCAGCTCCCAGTGGTCACCGAATGCTGATGTGTGCTCAGGATGGAGATTTGAAAGCTCTGCAGGAACTGGTGGAGTAAGGCACGTGTGATGTGAATTTCCGGGATAGATACTACTGGACAGCTACTATGTGCGCGGCTTACGCCGGACACACGGAGATTGTGCTATCTTCTGAAATGTGGGGCTGCCTGGTTAGGAGTGTGTGAAACACGGGGCAGAGACAATACAGCAAGTTTAAAAACACTGCGTGTGTTTCTAGGTTAATCTGCCTTGTTTGCAGACTTGCTGTATTGTTTTGGTAGTATAAAGCGAGGCTTCGGGGGAGATTGTGTGCTTTTATTTAAGTATCCATGTTAATTGCAGCCCTTTCACGAGCTGCGATTAACATGGATACTTAAACAAAAGCACTCAATCTGTCCCGCAGCCTCGCGTTACTACCAAAACAATACAGCAAGTCTGCAAACAAGGCAGATTAGCCTAAAAAACACACGCCGTGTTTTTAAACTTGCTGTATTGTTTTGTTAGTAAAGCGAGGCTGCGGGGGAGATTGTGTACTTTTATTTAAGTATTCATGTTAATCGCAGCTCGTGAAGGGGCTGCAATTAACATGAATACTTAAATAAACGCACACAATCTCCCCCACAGCCTCGCTTTACTAATAAAACAATACAGCAAACAAACAGTGCGTGCGCTTCAGGGCAATCAAACAGCACACGCGGCTGAAACAAAAGTAAAGCAAGTGGCCACATTATAACACTTACCTCCGCTCCTTTCGCCGCCGTCCTCCGCAATCTGGAAATGCCCGTTTTTCGTGCCGCACGCCTTTTAAACGCGGCGGCGCGAATACTCTCGCGGGATGTGCCGTCTGTGCGCGCTCCACACATGGCACTGCGCGCACGGGGGTAGAGAAGTGCGCAGGCGCGCGCCTTATTGGGAACAGTGGATGAGACCCAGGCCTTATGCCTCTCAGGGCTCTCAAACCTCTGTGGCGTCAGAGAGCGGGGGGCAGTAGCCCCAGGTGCTTGGCACCCTTTGTCCATTCTCCCTCCTGTCAGGTCAGGTATGACACCCTGACACTGCTCTACCAGCCCCGGGCCTGTACCCGGCGGCTGGACTGGAGACTGGGGTGGGCTTTCCCACACCCGGTCCTCCTCCTTGGGGCTCTGTACCCTCCTACCTGGAGCGGTACCCCCTTCCAGAATTGTCAGGGCACCTGTGGCCGGTGTCCTGCACAATTCCCCCACCAGTTCAGGGGTTCTATCCTGCAACTGGGCGTCCAGGTTAGGGGGGAAACCCTGAACCTGGTCCTCCAATCTAGGGTCTAAACCCTCCAGTTGAACCGGGGTCAGAGGTGAGGACTCCCTCCCTCTGCACCCCCTTCCAGAGTACTGCCCCCTCCCATCAGGAGCGGTACCCCCTTCCAGAATTGTCAGGGCACCTGTGGCAGGTGTCCTGCACAATTCGCCCACCAGTTCAGGGGTTCTATCCTGCAACTGGGATCCCAGCATAGGGTCTGTACCCTTAGACTGGGCAGAGGCCAGGGGTGAGGCTGTCCTCTCCCTGCCCCCCTTACTGGGGTCCTGCACCCTCCCACCTGGAGCGGTGCCCCCAGAAGACAACCTGGTAGGGGCACTGTTAGCAGCTGCCCCTTCCTCCAGGTCAGGGGGGACACCCTGAACCTGGCCCTCCAACCCAGGGTCTGTACCCATAGGCTGGACCTGTGCCTGGCAACCCAGGACTTCCGGGAGGGTACACCAACCCCCCCAAGGAAAACACACTCCTCTAGAGTTGTGTAAGAATCTGCCTGGCGCACCAGGACTTCCTGGGGAGCACGCATGCCCCCCCAGAGGGTAACACATCTCTCAGGTGTTGTGTGACAGTCTGCCTGGCGCAGATCTCCCGACCCCTGTCCATCTGACAGCACGTGAAGATCCCCCAGGACAGAAGTGGTGTCACCATGGTCATTCACTGGTGACTCAGCCCTTCTGGCTGGTCCCTGACCCACTGGTTCTTCCACTGGGGACTCTCTCCCCCTCTCACCCCTCACTCTGGACTTCTGCACCTTCCCAAGTGGAACGGCACTGCCAGATACCAGAAACACTGGAGCTCCATTTACAGATGCTCCAGGTTCTCTAGACACTAGGAGATCCTCCTCAACAGGCGGCCCATCAGGACAGCCTAGGCTCCCTACCTGGTGTTCCCTTAAAGAACCATCCAGGCTCTGAGACTGGATTTCGGGCACCTTGGGACACGCAGCCCCACACTCACTCCTTCTCCACTGAGACAGGACGTGAGTCCCTACACCCCTCCCATTACCACGGGACCTAGCTGGGCTACACTGAACCTCTCCCACCACTCTGGGTTGGAAGACACCTGAGCCACTCCTCTTAGGGTCACTCCCCAATGCCTCTTCAGACCCTCTGGAATCCACCAAAAGGTCTGCCTCCAATGTGAGCTCCCTGAGGTCAGAGAACTCACACTCCAACAGGTGTTGGCATAGCTCTGGAAAACAGGGACTTACAATATGCTCTCCCAAAATTGGATCACACAGTCCCCCACAGGGGTTAACCAAACTATCCTTCACCTCACCATCCAGTGCCTCGTACACGTACCCCACACCACTCTTCTGAGATTGGCAAGACAGTATCTGACTGTCTCGGTCACTCAACCCACACTCTTCTGGGCGGTCTTCACACTCACATACCAGGACTTCAACTGTGGGGGAACCACTCTCCCTGCACCTCCCATCTAGAGTCAGTAGAGTGTCCCTCCTGCTACTAGGACCATGAATCCCTGCGTCAGTTTCCCTATTCCTCTCAGGGACACTGCGCACTACTGGAGCTACCTCATGTCCTTGAACCTCCTGGTGTATGTTAACCCCCTCCAAGTCAGGCGCCACATCTCTGGGTGTGTGTACTACTCCCTCAGCACTAGATAACATAATTTTGCTGCCACCATCTGAGCTGGACTCCCCCTCCAACTCAGCAAAGCTCATGTCCTGAGCTGCCCAAATTTCTTCTTCTTGGGCTAAGGCCCTCTGAGCCTCCTCAAGCTCTCTCAGCTCTTCGTCAATCTCTCTCAGCCTCTGCTCATGAGCCAGAAGCCAGCTATCTTTTCCTGTTTCTCCCTCACTTTTAGGGAATTCCTCCTTCTCAGACTCAACTGGTAGTGTTGCCTTCCAGCTGGGTAACTCATACTGAAATAGGGATGCCTCTAGATCCTCCCTGGACCTTCTCTTCACAGGCAGCCCCCTTTCCTTGCAAAACACACGTAGTTCCTTCATTGTGTAGACAAACATGTGCCAGAAGTCGAGTTCCATTTTGCAACAACTAACCAGAGTCATAGTATCAAAAATACCTCCTGGAGGACACCATAAAACAGAAAAACAGTATGTGGTTGCGTTTGGTCTGCACTCACTAGTAGTGTTCACCAATCACTGTACATGAGTCACCAATGCAAGTCCAGAATCCCACCGCTGCCACCAATGTTAGAATTGGGGGTCTCTAGTTGGCACAGGTAGGTACTTGTGACAAATAGGGACCCTTGCCTCTAGTCAGGGTAAGGGGGTACACTCCAAAAATAACCCCTGCTCACCCCCTTGGTAGCTTGGCACGAGCAGACAGGCTTATCTCAGAGGCAGTGTGTAAAGCATTTGTGAACACATACAGTAATCTAGTGACAACACTACAGATGGACACCACACAAGGTTTATATAAAAAATAAGTCTTCTTTATATAGTTTTAACACAAGACCATAAACGACAAAAATCCACAATACTGTACTTAAGATGGTAGGTTTAGCTTAGTTCTTTTCAGATCTTAAAATGCGACACTTTGAGTCAATGTACCTTACGATGCGTCAAGTTTCTACAACGGAAGTGTTGCAGAGATGGAGATGCGACAAAGTTCTGGTGCAAAGAAATAAAGACGTCAAGTTCTTCCTGATGCGGCACGCTTCTCCGATGTTGCGAGAAGTCTCGACTCGATGCGTCAGCTGCAGCGGTGACACCCTTGTTCCGTGATGCGACGACAGCGGCTTTGGCGGCGACCCTCTTCTCCGGCGTTGCGAGACGCATCCGCTCGATGCGACAACTGCGGCGGCGACACCCTTGCAGCTCCGATGGCGGCACGCTTCTCCATGGATGCGAGGCGCTTCTCTCGATGCGGTACAATGCGACAGCTACAGCGGCGACATCTGCGATGCGACGGCAGCGGCTGCGACGGCGACACGCTTCTTCCTCGTTGCGAGACTCTTCTCCTGATGTGGTGCAATGCGACAGCTACAGCGGCGACATCTACGATGCGACGGCAGCGGCTGCGACGGCGACACACTTCTTCGGGGTTGCGGGACGTTTCTCGAGATGCGGTGCAATGCAACAGCTACAGCGGCGTCATCTCCATGATGCGACAGCAGCGGCTGCGACGGCGACACGCTTCTCCCTCTTGAGTCGCGCTTCCAGCTCCTTGCGACACGCAGTCCCTTCAGAAGGCCCAAAACAGCAGCAGGCACTTCCAAAGGATTCTTGGGGAGCTGGTGGTTGAAGTCTGTTGTCCCTGAGACTTCAGCTGGAGGCAAGCTCTTTTCTCAAGCCCTTGGAGATCCTTCACAAGTTGAATAAAAGTGCACACAAAGTCCTTTCTCCTTCCTTTGGCAGTAAGGCAACCACTGCAGGCAGATCCCTCTAGCTTAGGGATAGTCTTCTCCTCAGTTTCTTCTTGGTTCCGCTCCTCAGCAAAGGTTTCTTCTTGTTTCCCAAAGTGATCTAATTTCCTAGGGGTCTGGGTCCCCTTTTATACACAGTTTCTCTTTGTTCTCTGAAGGCAGAGAGGCCTCTGCCTAGTCCAAAACCAGTTCTGGTCAGTCCTGGAGCACTTTGTTTTTCTGACTCCTTCTTTCCTTTCAGAATGTGGGGCAGAGTGCTCAGCCGCCCGGCAGGAGGTGGAGCCAGCATTGTGGAAGGCAGGCACAGCCCTATTCAGACCCAGGTACAACTCCTCCCTCCACTCTGGATGCAGATCTTTCTATTCAGCCCTGTGCTGACTCACCCTGTCTCCTGTAGCCACCCCCAGCCCCTGTCACTCAATCTCCAGACAAGGAATACACAACCTAGCAGAGGCAGGCTTGGAAGTTTAGGCAAGAAAATACCCACTTTCTAAAAGTGGTATTTTCAAACACAGAATGTTAAAACCAACTTCACTAAAAGATGTATTTTATCATTCTGAGTTCAGGCATACTAAATTCGTTTTTCTACCATGTTCCCTGGGTCAGTTCTGACTATAAGGTGTAATAGTCAGTCTGCCCATTCTGGCCTATGGGGAGCAGGTAGCCTTGCAATAGTGAAAAACGAAAATGGCTGTAATTCACTATTAGGACATGCCACACACACCAGGGCATGTCCTACCTTGTACTTACAATGCACCCTGTCCTAGGGCCTACATTAGGGGTGACCAACATGCAGTAAAGGGAAGGTTTTGGGACTGGTAAGTGGGTGTACTCACCAAGTCGACATGGCAGCCCTAGGCTGCACACAGGCTCTGCAATGGCAGGCCTGAGACACATTTTACAAGCCGCTTCTGTGGGTGGCACAACCAGTGCTGCAAGCCCACCAGCGGCATTGGATTTACAAGCCCTGGGCACACTCAGTGCACTGTACTAGGGACTGACAAGTAAACCAATCATCCAATCATGGAGTCACTAATCCATAACACAATTTATCATAGGGAGAGCATATGCACTTTAGCACTGATCAGCAGTGGTAAAGTGCCCAGAGTCATAAAACAGCCAACAACAGGTCAGAAAAAATATAGGAGGAAGGTAAAAAGTTTAGGGATGACCCTGCAAAAAGGGCCAAGTCCAACAGTTTATAACAAGCAATACAATTTAAATACCTGTAAAGGAACTGTAGAGATATTTCAGAATATATCAGCAGTCAGGAAAGCAAACAAGAAGCAACTTTTTTGTGATTTTGAAGTGTGATGGAAACAGAGATTATAATAGGATCAAAACAAATCAAAACAATTTATTTGATGATGTGAAATGAGAAATATTCACTGAAACCTGATTTTCATGCATTACCATTTGTGTACTATACAATTTTATCAGTAAAACTGTGTGTCTGTGCATATTTTGTGACAATTTCAATGGAAAACATACTGTCTGTAAATGACAGTGCATTACTGCACAGTGCTTAGGTAATCTATTTGCAGGATCACTGACATAATATCGATTCAACAAATATCTAAGTACAAAAATATCAAAGATGGATAGTAATAACAAAAATATAGACTCTGCATACTTAACTATCCAAAAACACAAATATCGAGAGCGCAAGTATCATTGTTAAAAATATCTATTTTTACATATCTCAAAAACAAAAATATCTGTTACCTTTAAATAAACATAGAATATGTCAGAAATATTGATCCACACAACATTGAGTACAATATTATCACCAACATAGTTAATTAATCATTAATAAAATACTAAAAACATGTTCCACATAAATCCAGTACTTTAAATAAACACAAAACCTGTTACAAACATATTTAATATAAATAAATATATAATACATCAACAAAATATTTATCATTCACCCAAAACATTTACAATTCTAAAATATATACAATAAAAAAAAATTACTATTAACTACAAACAAGTGAACACCAAACTAAATATTAATAAATGTAAATATATAAATTAATTTATAAACAAACTTATAGAACTATGTATTATAGATAAATAGTAAAACACAAATTAGCGTTCACCATAGAAGGATTCAACTGATAAGAAAAATTCTAACTATAGTAAACCAACCAATAAAATTAAACCAAAAGCAACTTTAACCAATAAAATCAAGCAAACAATTAAATCAACAATATAAAAGGCACACTAATTAGAACAACTAAATACTTCAAAAACCACAAATGCTGCAGGACAAGGAAACTCTGCCAAATTCTTTCTACAAATCATTAAAGATGAAAAATATACATCTTAACAATGACATAACTAAGTAAGTAACACTTATTTTCAAACTATAATGTAACTGTTAACAAACTTAACAATATAAAATAGCAAATAAATATTAACACACTTTACACTTTCTTATAATTTTTATACAGACCTCCTAAAAGGAAAAACTCTACAACTTGAAAGCGAATAAACAACCAGAAAATATCAACTATCGCAAAGCGGCAAAACAGAAATAAAAAAGTAAATATTCATAAATAAATAACTAATGATAAACTCACTCAAATAGCAAGCATAAGCAAACCTAAAGACCTCAACCCCTGTAAACTATCAGCAAAGTGTAATTTAAAATGTAACTAACATTTTACGTTTTTTAAATCTACAGAAACGAAAGCACCTGCTGCACATTAAAATACCTCCAATGGAAAAACTGCAAAACCGGTTGAAACATCTCACCAAAACATACACGTAAGTATACAAAATAAAAGCAAATTCATTTTTAAATATGTTAATAACAAACATGCAAAAGTTTAAAGATATTAAATATTTATGCTATTATAATACTTACAGATACAAATAACAGAGGCCGCCAAATGTATCACTTTGCAGAAAGGAAAGCAGTTACTAAACCACATAGGCTACACCTGTGGCCAAGAAAGTGCATCATCAGAAACTATACACTGTAAATATACTAAATATTACTCTAATGCATGCTATGAGAGGGTAACCACAAAAGATAGCATAACCACCCCCAAAATGTGACAGAAATAGAGGTGCAAGAAATATATCAAGATATAAGAGAGGCAAGCACTAGCTCCCAGGAACCCACAAGCAACAAAAAATTAAATGATACTTTACCTAAAGTTCCCAAACACATAACAGGGCAACTAACACCTATCCCCACTTTAAACAATTAATTGCACAAACTAAAAAATCCACCAGCGATCCCCCCCCTGCCCCTCGAAGATACCAAGACATACCTGAACAATTAACAATTACACATAGTGAGGAAACTTTCCTTTTACAGGACAATCTAAATAATGAAAAACAGATACTAATATTCTCTACAGCAAACAACTTAATGAAACTTAGCCAATGTCACACCTGGATGATGGATGGGACCTTCAAAATGTGCCCCAAATCATTTACTCGGATATACACCGGACATGGTGAATATCAAAGCACAAATATCCCTTTTATATATGCCCTACTACCTAATAAACAAAGCAACACTTATTACATGCTCTTAAACCATATAATGCATGTAACAAACAATTACTACCACAAAATAATAACCATAGACTTTGAACAAACCATGATTCAAACAATTCTAAAAATATACCCCCACACAGCAATACAAGGCATCATCAGAGAACTATAAACTGGAAATGTACTAAATATTATTCTATTGCATGCCATGTGAGGGCAACCACCAAAGATAATGTAGTAATTCATGTAAGAGAGCATAACCACCCCCAAATGTGACAGAAATAGAGGTACAAGAAATATTTCAAGATATAAGAGAGGCAAGCACTAGCTCTTAGGAACCCACAAGCAACAAAATCATAAAGGATATTTTATCTAAAAATTACACATAGTGAGAAAACATTCCTTTTACAGGACAATCTAAATAATGGAAAAAAATTGAATATTCTCTACAACAAACTACTTAATGAAACTTAGCCAATGTCAAACCTGGATGATGGATGGGACCTTCAAAGTGTGCCCCAACTCTTTACTCAGATATACACCATACCTGGTGAATATCAAAACTCAAATATCCCTTTTATGTATGCCCTACTACCAAGAAAATAAAGCAACCCTTATTATGAGCTCTTAAACCATATAATGCATGTAACAAACAACTACTACCCCAAAAACATAATCATAGACTTTGAACAAGCCATGATTCAAACAATTCTAAAAATATACACCCACACAGCAAAACAAGGCTATAATTTCAATAAAAGTATATGGAGACATCCCCAAAAGTCTGCTCTGAGTGTAGAATATTCTTCAAACAACCAATTTGCCTTTGAAATCAATGATAGAACTAGCGTATGTCCCTGTCACAGAGGTAGCCAACCACTGCAATCTATTAATAGAAAGCCCTTTGTACCAACAACATGAAGACAAACTTTTAGCCTGATTTAGATCTTGGTGGTTTGGGCTGCCCGCACTATTTAGATGTTGGCTGTGCCATAGACGAAAGACCATCGCGGTCCCTCCAACTTCGCCAGGAATTCTCAACCGTGTCTAGGCGGGATAGGCAGAGTCAAGGCCCAGCCCAGATTCCCGCTGGGCTGATTATGATGTGCCTTTCCACCATGGCAACTGTGGCGGGAATCCCTCCTACTTCGAGTTGACAGAATCTAAGGAAATGAGGTCAAAACGTACCTTTTTCCTGCTTCCCGCTTACGTTTACATCTTCTACCCCATTGTCCAGGTCCCTCCTTTGCTTCACCGACTCCACCATGATGCCAAACAGCTCCATTGTCACTGAGATCTATGGTAAGCAACTTTTATATTTGTCCTCTGTATTGTGTATTGACAATTGCTGTATCCTGTCTGCATTGCTCTTACCTGCAATATTTTCCTTAGGTGTAATTCAGTAGTTTTTAGATTCCTACTAATCAAGGTAAATTGTTTTTACACTTAAAATGATTTTGCTGTTGGGGTGCTTGGGGGTGTTATGCTAATAGTGCCTGTGGCTGTGCATTCAATAGTGTATGTTTGTTGTGTGAGTGGCATGCAAAAACTAACACAAATGGGCATATCACATTACCCTCATATGGTTTACATGCAAACATGACACATATGTTTGTTTTTTTAAAACATTTTTTATTGAGCAGAGCATAAGGGCAATACATACATTGTGATATCATTAGTCATCAGGGATAAAAACCAACATTTTACAATAAAAAACATTCTTATTCATTTTTCAAGTGGAACCAATATGGATTAAATAGCAACACCAAAACACCAAATATTTAAAGAGGCAACAAAAGTCTGGCTAGATCTTACAATATTCAAAAACCTGGTCTTACTGCTTACATTTCTAGAGTGCTAAAGTGTTGCATGCTAAAATAGCGCATAATAAACTTACTGACATTGTTTACAGGCCCTAAGGATTACCTATAATCATTAAGCTTGAATCACTTATACCCTTGATTATAAAAAGCTAATAAAAAGAAATAACCATATAAAACCCGCTATAAGTAATGTAAACATTATATCTATAAAGAGAGCTGTAGTATTAAAGTGCCGTTGTGCCTTTCCTTAAATATATGACAGAAAAAAGTGCAATGTGCTAAAGTACTCCCTAACACTTCAATACATACATCTCTAAAAATTTATATTTCTATCATAGTTTCACAATTTTCAAAGAACTTCCAAACAGTTTTAAATTTGTTTGTTGCACCGACCCTCTTAGCATAAGCTTCTTCAAACCTCATGGTGCGCTGCATATTATTTAGCCATTTAGAATAGGAAGGTACATCTTCGGACCTCCAGTTTTGGAGAATTAGGGAGCGAGCCACTAAAGAGCAAATCGCCGTGTAGGTCTCTTTGGCTTTGGTCAAATCAGACCTTGCTTTGGAAATGCCAAAGAGAGCTACCTCTACCTCGGGGTCAAGCCTCTTCTTTATTGCCTGGCTTATTGCCGAGAAGATCTTGAGCCAGAATAGTTCGAGTTTTGGGCACGTAAAAAATGTGTGAAGCCAATCTCCCTCGCCTTCTGCCTGGCATCGGAAACATTTGTTTTCCACTTCCGGATAGCGTTTATTAAGAGTTTTGGGGGTGTAGTATGCCACCCACCGAGATAAAAAAGCCATCCTTTTAAAGTTGGCTGCTCTTGGGGCCTTGCTTCCTAACTGGGCTATGGACTGCCATTCCTGGCAAGAGAAAGAACAGTTAGTTTCCCGGGATACTTTTTCCAGGAATACTTCAACCAGGGGGAGCTCATTAGACTTTCTCAGTTGAGAATACCAATTTCCAACCCCCTTTAGTTTAGCTCTATATAGAGCATTTACCTGCTTTGTTGGAGCACCGCTTGACAATAGATTGTATTTATTTATAAAATTTACAATCTGCAGATACTCTAAAAACCCAGGCTTATTTCGGTTGCCATATCTATTTTGAACCTCTTGCCAGGAGATTACTTTCCTATTAATTAAAAAGTGACCCAATTCCTCAAGACCTGGCACATATGTGTATTGAAACATTAATATGTTGCACTTACCTGTGTCCACACCACCATGAACCTCACTCTGTCAGGACACTGCTGTCAGGACACCACCAGCGCAGCGGGAACATGTAAATCGGCTTGGCGCAATCCTGCCAGACTGACGGCAGCGGAATACTGTCAGGCAGCAGAGAAAAATGCAGTCACAGTGGTCTTCAGCCTATAGCCACAACATCTGAATCTGGTGGGTGGACTGCCCACAGCTCTATGGAGTACTTGGGGACACCGCCGTGGCAGGGCAGCATTAGCACCACCAAGATCTAAGTCAGACCCTTAGGGGCTGATTACCATGGCGGGCGGACTTTAGTCCGTCCGCCATCGTTTCATATTTGGGACCGCCTACAAGGCGGCAGTCCCACAGTACGAATTACGATGCGACCGCCACCGAGGTGGTCGCATTGCCTATGTTTTGCATTGAGGCGGGTGCTGCTGGATGCAGCACCTGCCGCAATGCAAAAAAGGGACAATTTATATATCCCTGCACTGCGGTGCATGCCACATGGTGCAGGGATATGTAGGGGGGCACCATAGGTGCCCCCAGGTCCCTTGTCTGGGGGCCAGGGTATAAGGGGGGCCCATGGGTTAACCGATATGAACGGGCAGGTGGAAAGGGACATCATAATCCCTACAGCGGTGCCTGATAGGCACCGCCACCATTGTAGGGACTACGAGCCCCTCTGCCGACCTGGCGGATGCGTGGCGGTCGTTCTTTACGACCGCCACACATCCACCCCCCATCATAACATGGCGGGCGGTAAAGTTGGATACAATGGCGGGGAGACCGCCACAGACAGCCTGTCGGTGGCGGTCTCCTCGCCATCGCAATCGGGCCCCAAGTCCCCTAAAGGACTGTTTCAAAGACACTTGGGTTAGCAGACTGCATCGCTTCGGACACACTGCTGTGGTGGAATGTCTATGACAGCTCCTTGGCACAGGAAGCCAAAGCAAAAAATGCAGTGGAAGAATGGAACCCACAGTAGGCAGAACTCAACCTACACTATACACTATACAAATGTATAGTAGCAATCTGTTGACCAAATTGGCCCCAAACTGAGCAAACAAACCAAAAGAATGTACAACATGTTACAATTTAAAGTTAAACTCTTCATAACTAACAAAGGACTACAGTACTTGAAAATGATAGCCAAAAGTATGCTCCAGACTAACTCTTAACCTACCAAAGTTCTCAAAAGGTACAACAAACTGTAACTCAACACACCAAATCTTTTTTTTAAATAAAAAATATAATATTTTATTAGATCAGTCAAAAAACTATTTAAAATAGCAATATTTATAAAGACTAATATAATAACATTATATATAAATTATTTAAAACAAATATACAACTATCAGCAACCAAAATAGATCAAATAAAATGTCTTCCATCACATAAAATAATAACAACACATACTCCAAACAATTCAACATAACAATCACATGTATTAAATATAAAGAATGTAATATCACATTTTCCACCCAAAACAAATTACAAAATTAAAACTTACAGTTCTGCTGCTGCAGATCTTTCTCAAACTCCACATTAAAAAGTATTAGTAATCCACCAAAAATAAGATGAATAAATCCAAAAATCCTCCCCCAAAATGCAAAAATATAACAATTCCACTTGAAATCTCTCGAAGTAATCCACACCATCAAATTCCCGTAAAAACCTGAAAAACTGCTTAAAAAGAAAGGACCACTCCAGGAAACCCCAAACAAAAATGGAAATACATGTAAAAGCCGTTGGTTTATAATAAACCAATCTGATTTCACAACAACTCCAAATGCCCATAGTACACATTCGTTGACAAAAACCTGCTAAAGAAATTGACACAACCCACCCGCAAAACACGTTTTGTTCCCAAAAGTGCATATACATAACAGTTAATCATCAAAATATAACAAACACTACACAACTTAACATACTAATACATAATTAAAACAGTGTAAAATCACACTAACGACACACTAGTGTAAAATAGTAACAAGCGTAGATCTAATCATACCAAAAACCAACAAAGAACACTATAACTAACTTTAAACGTCCGCCCTAAATACCACTTACCACAAAAACCCATGTGTAGTAATTTTTAACAATTTTTTATCAACAATGCAGTGATACATCTACGGGAGCTGTTTTCGCTCCCAATTTGGTGAATATTTATGCCTATTCAATTGAACAGAAATGTGTACTGAATGATTCCAATCCCTTCAGATCTTCAGAATATACTGGAAGAGATATATTGATGGCATTTTCATTGTCTGGATTGCCTCTGCTACAACTCCAAGATTTAATTGTATATCTCAACCAATCTCAGACTAATCTCCAGTTTACTGGCCACTGGACTAATCAACAAATCCCATTTCTGGATCTACTTATTAGAAATGAAGAAGGTCTACTGACCACATGCTTATATAGGAAAGCCACTGATAGGAACACATTGCTATCATATGAAAGCTTCCATCCACGAACTTAAAGAGATGGCCTTCCATATGGCCAATTTCTAAGATTATGTCGTAATTGTACCCGGAAGGTTGACTATCTCAGGAACATGCATACTCCAAAAGAGACTACTGGATAGGGGCTACTCTAGGAGAACTGTACAGACTGCTCTCTAAAGGCCTTTATATTGTAATGGAGATGAGTTACTACAGACAAAACCAAGTAAGAGTGGCCCTAAGTTGGTATGTGTTACCACTTTTTGCCCGCACAATGACAAGATTGTAGCCTTGAGCAATAAAACTTTGCACATTGTACAAAACATAGACCGCACATTTGAACTACCATTGTTTGCGTACAAAAGAGGCAAAACCATTAGGGACAATTTAGTGCATTCTGCACGTGGCATTTAGCCCTGCTATAATACAGTACGAGAGATATGGGCTTTGCCACCTATGAAAGGACACTATAAATGTGGAGGATGTGTGATATGCCACTTCACTAGTAACACTAATACCTTTGTTCTCGGTAATATCGATGTGGAACTTAGACATTTCTCAAACTGTAACACCTCTAATGTTGAGTACTGCATTTGGTGTCCATGCCCTTTAATTTACATAGGTCAATCTACATAACAAATTAAAATACGCATTGGCCAACACGGAAGCAGAATCCGATGCTGGGTGACTTCAGCACCACTGGCACCCCATTTAATTGAGGCCGGTGACATAGCTGGTGACATTAAGTGGCAAGTGCTCGATGTGGCACAGACATCACAGGGAGGAGGAAACATCACTCTCATTTCATAAGAATTGGAATGCAGATGGATAATGCATTGTGACTCTATCGGCAGAGGTTTAAACACAATAAAGGAATGGCATGGACTGGTTTTCTTACTTCAGGATTGAACATTAGAAGTGGTATAGTTCCTTCATTATACTGTATTATAACATTTATGTACTTGTCTCCTTACTCTAGTATTGAGCATTGGAACCTATTTAGTTCTTTCATTATACTGTATAACGACTTGCATGAACCTTATGTAAATATTTTATTTAACATTGTATGTATTGTTGTTTCTATTGATTTGCCTATGGTACTGTAATATCCATTCTTTTTTTTTTTTAAACAACTTTTATTAAGAAAATAAAAGAAAAGGTACAAGGCAATGATAAAGCAATAATTGGGTCTACAGAACAGCTTTACAAATTGCAACACAGAGAGCGCACGATAAGCACGGTTCACTTCCCCATATTTACACAAATTAATATTGACCAGCATAACCATTAAGCATCGAGCACATAGGCGGAGTAGTGTGCAGATTAGGCACGCGCACCACTTGGCATCTTGCGATCGAGCAGGCATCTTGTTCTGTCTAGGGCGGGAGCATGGCATCAAGTCCAGGAACATCCAATAGTTGACGTCTGTCACGCTGTAATTCAATGGAAGGGGATATACATATGTCACCTCTGTATTTATTCTACCTCCCCACTTATGGTCCCATTTCTTAGGGCACCCTCTGTGCTTGAACACATCCTTCTCGGCAATCATTGCCCTATCCATATCAATAGCCCAATCACGCAAGCACGGGGCCGCCCCCACTCCCCATCTCTGCGTAATGTTGCGTTTTGCAATGGCCCACCCCATTGAGGCCCATGTCTGTTCGGTTTGTGTGAGGTCTGTGGCTTCCCACATATTAAGGAGGCACAACTGGGGGGAGGCCTTCAGAGTCTTACCACCCGCTCTCTCCATCTGCTTTGTAACCCTATCCCAGTACTGTCGCACTGTGGGGCAATCCCACAGAATATGGAAGAAAGTGCCCGGCTGGTTACAATGCTGAAGGCACAGGGGGTCAGGTCTTCTACCCATTTTAAACAAGGTCCTTGCATCGAAGTATACGCGGTGGAGGATTTTCAGTTGGACCAGGCGCAGTCTCATTGGGATAGCCACTTCTCTAGGAGAAGCCAGTGCGTTGCTCCAGTCTTCCTCATCTATGTCCTCCAGGTCCGCCTCCCAATTCTGCCGCAGACGTTGCATGGGGTCAGGACGATTGTTCAACAACTTTTTATAGGTAAGGGATATGGCTTTTGTGGGCATAGGGTCAAGTACCAACCTGTCCTCCAATGGAGTGGACTCAGGCAGAGGAAGATCCTTGGGCAAGGCAGCTGTAACTGCATGACTAATCTGTAAAATCTAAAAGTCTCAGTCTGCGCTAGCTGATACTTGGTCTGCATATCTGCAAACGTAGCCAATTTACCCCTCACCCACATGTCCCCCACTGTCGAAATGCCTATCATGTCCCACCTGTCAAAACCAGGGCATTTGCTGAGCTGACCCAATATGTCTGGCTCCCAGAGTGGCGTGGCTTTTGTAAGTGTGTTATGCCAGCCCCATTTCTTATTGACTCCATGCCAGATCTCCACTGTGCATGCTGTGGGTCCCGTGAGGTGAAGCTTGCGGGGATTTGTGTAGAGTGCCCTATTATGACCACCCCGTCCCAAGAGCCAACGGTCTGTACGAAAGTTTGGGTCGTCGTGCTCCCCATGCACCCACTTATTGATTGCGATCATTTGAGATGCTTGGTAATAAAGCCGCATGTCAGGCAATGCAATACCAACGTCATACCACCCCATCGTCAGTTTTTTCATGGCTATGCGTGAGGCCCGTCCTGCCCATAGCAGCCCTAGCACTATGCTATCAATACTGGCGAAATAGGTGTCGGGGATCACATTGGGGGTGTTCTGCAGTGCGTAAAGGAAATGCAGCAGTGCTAACATCTTAAAAAGTGCGGCCCGCCCCAGGAGAGTCAGGGGGAGAGATTGCCAATGCTTAACGTCAGATCGAAGATGGGCCAAGGGCATTAGCAGGTTGGACTCATAAAATAAAGTCGGATCCGGGGTGATAAAGATACCGAGGTATTTGAAGCCCCGTGAAGCCACCGGTATGCTGTATCCCCTAGGATTACGCGGCGGTTCACCCCACAGAACGTAAAGTTGGGACTTAGCCCAATTAATAGTATATCCCGAATGGGCGCCAAATATATGGAAAATATGGAGGACTTGACTGAGGGACCGCGAAGGCGAGGCCAAATAGAGGAGAATGTCGTCCGCATATAATGAAATGCAATCCTCGTGGTCCTCTGTCCATTTCAGGCCCCTGATCCCCGGATCTCCCCTGATCCAAACCGCTAGGGGCTCCAACACCAGGGCAAAGAGTAGGGGCCATAGGGGGCACCCCTGTCTGGTGCCTCGCCGCAGTGGGAATTGCCCAGAAACATGGTTATTGACGGTCACCTGCACGGTCGGTTGGGCATAAAGCAGCTGGATCCACTTAACAAAATTGGGGCCAAACCCCATCCTAGTCAGCACTGCAAAAAGAAAGTCCCACTCAATGGTATCGAATACCATAGAGGCGTCCAGAGACAGCAGGATCGCATCCTCCCTGATAGTGTCTCTTCTGCCCAGGACCCCATTCAATTGCCTTAAGTTCAAGGCTGTGTTTCTTCCTGGCATAAACCCGGATTGATCCGGGTGCACCAGCTCAGTAATGTATGGGATGGGTCTATTGGCCAGTAGTTTTGCTAGAATTTTTGCCTCAACCATGAGGCGGGAGATGGGACGATATGACCTACAATCCTCTACTGGTTTGCCTGGTTTGTGTATAACCACAATTGAGGCCATCCTAACTTCAGGTGGTAGAACCCCAACATCAAAACTTTCGGTATACATTTGCAGTAGGTGGGGAGAGAGCTTGGAGGCCATTGGCTTGAAGAATTCAATTGGTAGCCCATTGGGTCCCATAGCTTTGCCGGAACGCACATCCTGAATTGCTTTCTGAAATTCGGACTCTGTGATGTCGCTCTCCAGGGAGTCTCTATCTTGCTCGGACAAGCAGGCGACTTTAATAGTCGACAGGAGTTCCGAAGCCATGGAGGGCTGGGACGTCTCGGCGGATGTATACACCAACGAGAAGTAAGTGGCGAACGTGTCGGCGATCTGCTGGGGATCAGTGAGCAATTCTCCATCAGACCCAAAGATCGAGTGCACCCACCTAGATGCTCGTTCTCTTTTCTCCAACCAGGCCAGAAGCTTACCCGTTCGCTCGCCATGTTCATATATCTTATGCCGGGTGGCGTTATATCTAGCTTTGGCCGCTTCCGTCAGAAGCTGTTGATAGTCAAGGCGCACCATGTCTAGCGAGTGTTGTGCCTCCGAGTCAGGGGTACACGCCAGGGCTTTTTCCTTTGCCAGGATTTCCTCCTCTAGCTCAGCCACTCGCTTAGTGCCCCACCATCAGCGACAGGGCTCGGCCCTTCATAACGGCACCGAACGCCCCCCACAACACACATGCTGAAGTGACTGACCCCACATTTTCTGTAAAATAGCAGGCAGCATCTTTGAGCAATGCCTCCCTAATGTGGGGTACCTTAAGTGCCCAGGGGTTTATAGGGAGGGTAGTGCGGCGCTTGGTTTGCCCCAAGGTTAGTGTCGTGAGAACTGGGGAATGATCAGAGACTCCCCGCGCGAGGCACCTGGAATCAAAGAAGACCGGTATATCTTGAGCGAGTGTGAACATGTGGTCAATGCGTGATTGACTATTGTGGGCCCCAGAATGAAAAGTAAATTGTATGGTGTTAGGGTTAAGCCATCGCCAGATATCCACCAAGCCCATCGCGGACAAGAACTCAGACAGTTGAGATCCCCCTGGAGGGTCCCTCCGGGGTGGGAGGCGATCACTGGAGCCATCTACTGCCAGATTAAAGTCACCCCCCAGCACCAATAACCCCACTGGTAGGTCGAGTAGGAGTGCTCCAATATCCCACAACACAAGACGCTGTAGTCCAGGGGGGGCATAGACAGATATGACATTGAGAGTCTGCCCCTCCCAAGTGGCTGAGAGCTCTGCATATCTACCCTGGTCATCCGACCAAGTCTTGCGTATAATATATGGACATCCCCTACGTATGAGCACACCAGCCCCACGTGAACCTGAGGTAAACCTGGAATGAATGACCAAACGATACCCCCACCTATTCAGTGCCCCACATGGGTTACCAATTAAGTGTGTCTCCTGGAGTAGGACTATGTCTGGTGCCTGGCGCTTCAGGTATTGCAGAACTACTCCCCACTTAATCTTGTCTCCCAGGCCATTACCGTTCCATGTAAGGAGTTTTAGATCTAAGTGTGATCCATATGTGTAAAGATGCGCGAACAATATCATGTCTAGGATCAGATGACAGGCACAGGACAGGGCCATGGTGGCTATGGAGGCAGGCGGGCACGCAGTGCGGTAGGGAATCAGCCCGACCAGTGATAGGATCCACCAGCGGACAAATGAACACCCCTATAGGTACCCCATGGCGATGCAATTAGAGTCTGAATGTGAACATGCCGTGCCACAGCGAAAATGTATATTTGCATAAATCGAGTGGATCCATCAATGTAGAGGAAAACAAGCAGCATCATTGCACAAGTACCAAAAAACAAAACACAGGAAACAAGAAACAAACCCCCCCTCCCCCAGTACTCAACTCCCACCCCCCACCCTGCCTCCCTCCATAACAGGCACAAAACCACCCCCCACCCCCAACTTGCAGAGTGCCTGTCGCCCACCCTCAACAGATTTGGGAACGTGATACAACCCCACTCCCTGAGGCATCCGTTCGTAAAGGCAATAACAACCCCGGCCATTGACCCCATAACGTACTATTCAAACATCATGAATGATCTGTTGCAATAACCATACGACAATATTAACGCGCCCACAGCAAATCAATAACCAAGAGTAAGTGTGCATATATAATATATGACATGCCGGAACCCCTGTAAAAGGTGGTGCATTACAACACAGTCTGTATTTATGAAATGCGTGCTCAGGGAGCCAGCCGACTCCAGAGGCAGTCTCTTATTCTTGCCGATCTCCGACTGCTATCCCTCCGGGATCCGGGCCGCTGATTCACCACCAGGCGGAGACCCCTGCTGCTGGCGTCGCCCGCCAGAATTACCAGTGCCTCCCACGGGCTTGTGGGGACTCTTGCCGACAGTTCGCCAGCCTTCGATCCAGTCCCATGCTTCTGAACCCGCAGGGTGAAATCAGAGAAGAAGGTGACTTTGCTGTTGTCGATCACCAGCGGTGGGGCCGCCCTCGCCGTCTGGAGTATGGCATCTCTATCACGGAAATTAAACACTCTTGCCAGAAGAGGTCGTGGGGGCGCTCCAGGCTTGGGTCTACCCCCAGGTACACGATGCGCACGTTCAATTGAAAAGCATTTGGAAAGGCCCCTTGGCTGAAGCTGTTGGAGAATCAATTCCTCGACAAAGAGGTCAGCCGCATGGCCCTCGGCCCATTCCGGCACCCCCAAGATACGAATGTTGTTGCGTCTCATGCGGCCTTCGTAGTCATCAAGTTGCAGGGTCAGTGCCTCCTGTGCATTTTGAAGTTCAGTCACGTGACGCTTGAGGAAGTCTGTATCATTCGTCAGTTCTTTGGCAGTGCTTTCAACGGCACTAACGCGGTCAGACATCTTTCTCATGTCCGCTCTAATCAAAGAAACCTCTGTGGCGACTGTATCAATACGGGCTTCAAGTGAGGTACGCACAGTCGTTATCACAGTTAATATGTCCTGCAGTGTGCGATCTGGTTGCTCCCCAGTTGGTTTGGGGTTAGATTGCTCCCCATCATGGCCCTTTTGCCACGCAAATTTTTCCAATTTCGCTTACACCCCATTGCGACCACTGCGGCCCCTCGCCATAATGCCGCCAGTGGGCTCGATGTGCCAGGAAAGGGGGGTTCGAGCCGTGCCAGCTACTCACCGCCGCCTGCAGTGAGTATAAGCCCACACCGAACTGTCGGATTCCGCCGGCAGGGCCCCGACCAACCGTTAGCAGGATCGCCAAAAAGTACTGCACCGGTAGTGCAACGGGATCGTGTGGCCTCCTATTACTGAGGGGATGTAATGATGGCAAACCAGAATGAGACAGAACCACCGTCCCCACCGCCGGAGATAAGGAACGACGTGGGCCCCCAAGACCGCACCTCCACTCCTGGGCAACAAGGGGAATGCTGGCTCAAGTCACACACCGCCGTTATAATACAGGCGCTCCAACCATCTGCAGGAGGCTCTATGTTACACACTCTTGACTCTTTAGTGCGCTGCAAGGCTTCACCTCTCACGGGGCGGCTTCGCCGGGCTTACTGCAATTGTGATGCACGGCGTCCCACTGTGGAGGCTCAAGGCGACGGGAGGGCCGGGTGCGGCGCGTCAGAAGAAGGTCTGTGTGGATCCACTGGCCCCCCGGCACCCCCAGGGCAAGACGCCTCTCCAGATCGATAGAGGACCGGCCCCGCGCCAGCCCCGGGACCACGACGATGAAGTGCGCAGGCTGCTAAAGTCTATCAGAGCACAGCAGCTCTCAGGGCGAGCAGGGAATCAGGCTGCAAGCAGAAAAGACGGCTGCGCGGGCGGCACACGCTCCGCCGGAACCGCAGAGTCGGGAAACACAGCGCGGCCCCTGCCAGCACAGTCGCCACGACGTTGATTAGTGCACACGCCCGGGGAGGAACGGGGCACCCACAGGGCCGCTGAAGTCGCCAAACCGCACCGGATACTGCCTCCCCTCACGGACACCTCTGTTTGAGGCCATATTTCACCCAGCCGTGGAGCAAGATGTCAGAGTCAGCCAGGCTCCATCACAGGCAATTCTGGCCGGGGCACAATGTTTAATTTCGGATTGATCGGGAGTGGCGCGACTGAGCTCGGCTACCGTGCGGCCATTTCCCTCAGCAGTTGGCCACGCCCTGTAATATCCATTCTTAATTTGCAGATGTTTTTTTTCTCATTCACATTTAATAACATTCCCAATATTCAGACGTGATCTTGCCCTTCTTTTATTTTTGAAACCCTAGCGTCTTCTTTCCGACTTTCAGGACTTCACCTATCAGGCTTTCGTACCAATGACTGGAATGCTTCCGCGCTCCAAGCCTCGCTTTCACACGACAGCGGTGCATACATGTGCACTCTTTAAAGAGTGATGGTCTTCGTGCCACACTGTTGAGTTATGAGTTTGAGTTGCCGCTAGTGTCTTGATTCCAGAATGGAACCGCTATGCGCGGTCCTTCTCAATTTTGTTATCCGTCCTGAAAGTTAGTTTCAAGAGGTGAGTGTAAATGTACACTGCTTCCTGTGTTACTGAGATCCGTTTTGAAATATTATTGATTTTCTTTGTATGATACTTTTCACAGGCTTACCCTACGCTTCTGAGTAAGTAACCATTTACTAATCTCATTGTGATTCTTTATAGTGGCCTTCTGATACCTTATCTCGATATATCACTGGTATTTATGTACTATAAACGTCAGATGAATATCTTTCGGTGAATTTTTCACAAACTACGGCAGTTCTTTAGGTTCCAGATGCAAGATAGCATTGATTACTCTTCAGTATCATTCATTTTTGAGACCACCCTATATCCTTTCTAAACCTTGACATTCTTTCATTTTTCAATGTCTCCCCCATCCTTTTTATCCTGATGAGACCTGGCTATTCTTCTAGGGTGAAACGTCATCGACACTATTAATAAACAAACGCAAACATGAAATAGCTCTGACAGAGCTAATGGACTACTTCTAAGACTCAACATTGTTTTGTGAAAAGAAATGCACAAACATTTTCTTTATTGATCTATCTTGTGGTTCTTTGTTCGTTGGGTTCACTGCACACATACTTTAGTTGAAAACAACATGATATAAAATGTTTTGTATAATTCATCTTCCTTGATGATCATGATGAAGGGTTACTAAAACCAGTATGGGGTCTGTAATATGAATATATGATAATAGAATTAGATGATGTGTGTTATTTTAGCACATATATCCTATATTGATGTTTGAATGATACCTATGAGTGCCATTGGTTAGTTGAAGCATTTATTCCCAGGTCTTATGGGTTTATGGGCAGCTCTTGTGGCTGCATACATAACATCGATGTCAGCTCCCCCGCTCTGAAAATTGTTCCAGCACCACTGATGCAAAGGTGCTGAACTATATCTCTAAGACCAGTTTCAAAACAAATGCTTGCAAGTATTACAAATGCAAAAGCAACAATTGATGGACAGAATGTAGAACAATGTCATACATTCACCCCAGTACAGAGATCTGGGCCTAAATCCATAGTTGTTTTTCTCACCATGCCATTCCAGTTTGAACCCAGCCATATGCAAATCAGTCTTGACCCTGTGCCCAATGGAAACAGTCCAGCCCGAACTGCCAGGCCAGGTCCTCCCTGGACTGGAAACAAGCATCCTAGGACTGGTTTCGGGGTTTCACCCCTCATCAGCCAGGATAGCTTGACTCCAGTGGCATGGAAAGCACGGGACCCACGTCTGGGCATACCCGTCCCACTCGGGGTGACAAATGCAAAAACAACAAATGATGGACAGAATGCAGAACAATGTCATACATTCACCCCAGTACAGAGATCTGGGCCTAAATCCATCGTTTTTTTGCTCACCATGCCATTCCAGTTTGAACCCAGTCATAAGCAAATCAGTCTTGACCCTGTGCCCAATGGGAACAGTCCAGCCCGAACTGCCAGGCCAGGTCCTCCCTGGACTGGAAACAAGCATCCTAGGACCGGTTTTGGGGTTTCACCCATCATCAACCAGGATAGCTTGACTCCAGTGGCATGGAGAGCACGGGACCCACGTCTGGGCATACCCGTCCCACTCGGGGTGACAAATGCAAAAACAACAAATGATGGACAGAATGCAGAACAATGTCATACATTCACCCCAGTACAGAGATCTGGGCCTAAATCCATCGTTTTTTTGCTCACCATGCCATTCCAGTTTGAACCCAGTCATATGCAAATCAGTCTTGACCCTGTGCCCAATGGGAACAGTCCAACCCGAACTGCCAGGCCAGGTCCTCCCTGGACTGGAAACAAGCATCCTAGGACCAGTTTCGGGGTTTCACCCCTCATCAGCCAGGATAGCTTGACTCCGGTGGCATGGAGAGCACGGGACCCATGTCTGGGCATACCCGACCCACTCGGGGTGACAAATGCAAAAACAAAAATTGATGGACAGAATGCAGAACAATGTCATACATTCACCCCAGTACAGAGATCTGGGACTAAATCCATCGTTTTTTTGCTCACCATGCCATTCCAGTTTGAACTTAGCCATATGCAAATCAGTCTTGACCCTGTGCCCAATGGGAACAGTCCAGCCCGAACTGCCAGGCCAGGTCCTCCCTGGACTGGAAACAAGCATCCTAGGACCGGTTCCGGGGTTTCACCCCTAATCAGCCAGTATAGCTTCACTCCAGTGGCATGGAGAGCACGGGACCCACGTCTGGGGATACCCGTCCCACTCGGGGTGACAAATGCAAAAACAACACTTGATGGACAGAATGCAGAACAATGTCATATATTCACCCCAGTACAGAGATCTGGGCCTAAATCCATCGTTTTTTTGCTCACCATACCATTCCAGTTTGAACCCAGCCATATGCAAATCAGTCTTGACCCTGTGCCCAATGGGAATAGTCCAGCCCGAACTGCCAGGCCAGGCCCTCCCTGGACTGGAAACAAGCATCCTAGGACCGGTTTCGGGGTTTCACTCCTCATCAGCCAGGATAGCTTGACCCCAGTGGCATGGAGAGCACATGACCCACGTCTGGGCATACCCGTCCCACTCTGGGTGACAAATGCAAAAACAATTGATGGACAGAATGCAGAACAATGTCATACATTCACCCCAGTACAGAGATCTGGGCCTAAATCCATCGTTTTTTTGCTCACCATGCCATTCCAGTTTGAACCCAGCCATATGCAAATCAGTCTTGACCCTGTGCCCAATGGGAACCGTCCAGCCCGAACTGCCAGGCCAGGTCCTCCCTGGACTGGAAGCAAGCATCCTAGGACCGGTTTCGGGGTTTCACCCCTCATCAGCCAGAATAGCTTGACTCCAGTGACATGGAGAGCACGGGACCCATGTCTGGGCATACCCATCCCACTCGGGGTGACAAATGCAAAAACAACAATTGATGGACAGAATGCAGAACAATGTAATACATTCACTCCAGTACAGAGATCTGGGCCTAAATCCATCGTTTTTTTGCTCACCATGCCATTCCAGTTGGAATCCGTGCTCACTACACCACTGGATTCAAGCTAGCCTGGCTGATGAAGGATGATGCCCTGAAACCGGTCCCAGGATGCTTGTTTCCGGTCCAGGGAGGACCTGGCTGGGCTGGACTGTTCCCACAAGGAACAGGGTCAAGACTGATTTGCATATTGCTGGGTCCAAACTGGGGTGGTGTGGTGAGCAATAGAATGATGGATTTAACCCAGATCCTTGTTACTGGGGGTGAATGTTTGCATTGTCCAGCATTCCGTCCATCAATTGTATCTTTTGCATATGTCGCCCTAAGTGGGAAGGGTATGCCCAGACGTGGGTTCCGTGCTCACTACAGCACTGGATTCAAGCTAGCCTGGCTGATGAAGGGTGATGCCCTGAAACCGGTCCCGGGAGGCTTGTTTCCGTTCCAGGGAGGACCTGACTTGCCAGTTCGGGCTGGACTGTTCCCACAAGGAACAGGGTCAAGACTGATTTTCATATGGCTGGGTCCAAACTGGGGTGGTGTGGTGAGCAAAAGAATGATGGATTTAACCCAGATCCTTGTGATTGTGGGTGAATGTTTGCATTGTCCAGCATTCCGTCCATCAATTGTTTCTTTTGCAAGTATTACAAAGCAAGACTCAGGGTGACCTTTCCAGTATTTTTTGCTGCTGTTTTTCTGTACATCACAAAGACATTTCAACAGAGAATTTGATCAGTCATTCTGCTTAGGTGTGACTGACATGCAAACTGAGAATTAGAGATGTGTCTGAATGGCCAGACTGTCTGACATGGATCTGGGGAACCAGGCTCGAGTCCCGGTGTTGGCTCTGGACAGATCACTTAGGGCCTGATTATGAGTTTGGCGATGTGGGAGCGGGTCGGCATGCCACTATCCTGCTTCCACACCGCCAAACCTCACCACCACCCGCCCGTCAGATTACGAGTTTTCTCGTGGTCTGGCAGGTGGTCATTTGACGTTCCAATGGCAGTGCCTATTAAAAAGGCACCACAATGGGAATGCCAAAGCCCGTTCCTGCATGGCATGGACTGTGTAGTTCATGCTGTGCAGTAAAGGGAGATGCATGCAGACAGGGGGCACGCCATGTGCCACCCTGCATGCATCCTCAGGCCATGAGAGAACAGGGGTCCCTGTAGGGCCCTCTTATTTTCTCACCACCAGAGGTTTCATGGCAGGCTCACTGCCATGAAATCTGTGGTGGTGAGGAAACTCTGTAAAATTCTTGGTGGTGCTGCAGTGGCACCACCAGCATATTGTGGCCCTCAGACCGCTGCGCCACCACCAGGGATCATTGATCCCTGGAGGTTGCAGTGATCCTTCAGCAGTCGGACCACTGGTGTGGCGGTCCCCGACCTCCACCGCAAGTTTGGCGGTACTATTGATCGCCAAACTCGTAATTAGGCCCTGAATTTCCTGTGCCTAAGATAAATGAATCTATCCTTACGTAATGTAATCAGGAGCTCATGTACATTTCAATGGTATCAACATCAAGATTTTTCAGACGCCTTGTGATTTTAGTGAACAGATGCCAGAGGCTAGCAGCCCACTCTGAAAAGTGCTGCAGCTCCAGTGCAGTTCACCATCTGTCTCTTGTATGAGCAGATCAATATCTTGGCCACAGTCGATTAAGACATATTGAAGAGTATGGTCAAAGTCATGACATTTACAAACAATTGATCATAGAGAGGACCACAGATGAGTGTAAAAATATGTTATTTGGTCATTAACGGTCCTTTTGAGAGCATGTCTATTATTGCATTAAAAACAATCGTTCCCATCTCATATCCGTTAAAACTCGGTGGGTCGCGAAAGTTTTGCATTAAAAAATTGGGTTGTGGTTCTAAAAGGTTTGGGAATTACTGGTTTAGACTATTTGTATGCATTCCTCCCATCACCTTTTGAATGTGTGATGAAAAACAGAACAATTCCAAGTCAACAACAACCTACACAGGTAGCTGAATATTTCTAAGTAACAAGGATGCATTTAAGTATCACAGGTCCTGAAAAAGTCCCAGCATTACACCCCAGGCCCTGTTCTTTCCAGGGCCTAGCACAGGTCCAGCAAATTTTATTTATAGGTTTTTAAGTGAAAGCAAGTGATCGGTTTCATTAATAAAGACCCAGCCTTTTTACCCATAACAGGATATGGTGCCATATCCCTTGTTTTCTCTTTCCCAGAATTACATTGTTTAATCTCTAGAAACAGTTGTCAGCTAGCAAAAATGGAAAAAGCATCTAGAAGGCTCCCATCCCCGGTATGTTTTTAACTCCAGACTATGCAAAGAGTTCTGAAAAATCAACAGGTGGTGTCTGGTAATGACACACAGACGAGAGCATGAGGAAGTTGAAAGACCTGCAGGGGCCAACTGCCCGAATTGCAATATCACAGAACACAACAAAGCCACATGGGTGTAGGTGGAGAGTTATGAGATGTAAGAATCTGGGATATCCCTTTTACATGACGGTTCCCATCACCCACCCGAGGGTGGCATGCTTCATGATAGGGAAACCTCCTCACATCGCAAACCTAGTTGCAATGTGGGCTTCAACCCCCTCTCTGAGATGAAGGAGCTAAGGGATGTTTTCCGTGTTTTAACTAGAGGTTTCCTAAAACCAATGATGTAGGCGGAGTGTGGTGAGAGAAAAAACAGAAAAAGGTGTGTGAGCTAAAACTAACTCTATAGTAGGCCTGAAAATTTTATTGGGGCCTCCATAGGTCAGGACTAAAAATTAAGTACTATGAGAGGAGGGAATTCAACCTGTCATAGATAGGTGTTGGTCAACATGTTTCTGCCTAGTGCCCTCCGTAAAGGGTCAGCGGCTTTCATCATGACCAAAGGGAAAAATCTGTGAGTAACGTGAAAAAAGAAGGGGAAAAGGATAGTGATGCAAATGTCGCGCCACAAATTCTCAACCTTTAAACATACAATACTGCACCAGTGGTTGAAGTGAGTCTTCTCCCTGACAGGGGTTCACTGGTGGTTGTGATTAACCTGCAAAGGAATATTGAGAAGCACATGTAACATGATACAAACTCTCCTACCTATACAGTCAAGTTCAATCGTCAGAGGTGGGATCTATGAATGTGATACAGTAAAAAAAGCCTGAGGCAGCTTCGCCTATGAGGAACGTGTCTGCTCGCAAATGCTAGTGGTTACACTTTAGAGCTTTCCTTGCGGGTTGTTGGGGGATCGAGCGGTCAAGTAGCCCCACTTAAGACTGCCCGTCTTGATAGACAAACATGTACGTTATTTTTTGATTGAGTGCCCTATGAGAGCTATGGCATTA
The DNA here is from genome assembly GCA_963921515.1 of Calotriton arnoldi. Lineage (NCBI taxonomy): Eukaryota > Metazoa > Chordata > Amphibia > Caudata > Salamandridae > Calotriton > Calotriton arnoldi. Next base: position 881,354 of record CAWUFW010003664.1, on the reverse strand, counting down.
GGTAATACTTTATTATACAAATGATATACAAGCGTGTCCTCATGCTGATTCGGACTTATATTGCGTTTTCAATTAGTGCATTCTTTTTATTTCATACACGTTAAGACTAAGTACCAGGTTGTTTTTAACCTTGTGCAGTATTGAGACAATACCCTACAAAAATTTGCTTTTTACTGTATCACATGAATAGATCCCACCTCTGGCGATTGTGGAGTCTACTTGTTCTGCACCTTGCATGTTTGTTCAGGATTTTTGAGTCTCGACTTTAAATAATGACTGAATTTAAAGTTTGATACTTTCCTAATGGTTACAGTATGGCCTTCTCATATGTCCCTTCTCTTTTAGGACCTATAGGTTCCCTTGAGTTCGTGCCAAGGTAGAGTTGATATAGATTACCTGACTAAGCGGGTAAGCATTACAAAATATACATTCCTCATGGTTGAACTTGACCGTATAGATTGGAGAATTTGCATCATGTTACATGTGCTTCTCAATATTCCTTTGCAGGTTAATCACAACCACCAGTGTACCCCTGTCAGGGCGAAGACTCACTTCGACCACTGGTGCAGTATTGTATATTTAAAGGTCGAGAATTTGTGGCACGACATTCGCATCACTATCCTTCTCCCCTTACATCTTTTTTCATGTTATTCACAGATTTTTCCTTTTGGTCCTGATGAAAGCCGCTGCACCTCTACTGAGGGCACTAGGCAGAAACATGTTGACCAACACCTATCTATGACAGGTCGAATTCCCTCCCCTCATAGTACTTAATTTTTAGTCCTGAGCTATGGAGGCCCCAATAACATTTTCAGGCCTACTATAGAGTTAGTTTTAGTTCACACACCATTTTTTGTTGTTTCTCTCACCATACTCCTCCTACATCATTGGTTTTAGGAAACCTCTAGTTAAAACACTGAAAATATTCCTGAGCTCCTCCCTCTCAGAGAGGGGGTTGTAGCCCACATTGTAACTAGGTTTGCGATGTGAAGAGGTTTCCCTATGATGAAGCATGCCACCCTCGGGTGGGTGAGAGGAACCATCCTGTAAAAGGGATATCCCAGATTCTTACGTCTCTTAACTCTCCACGAAGATCCAAGTGGCCTTGTTGTGTTCTGTGTGGTGTCTGGTAATGGGCATTGACACTCATTTTTGCGGGCTAGAACAGCGTGGAAGGAAGAAGAGGGAGAAAGGAGGAGAGAAGTTATGTTATGTTATATATTTTTGTAGAGCACTTGCTTGCCCCAAAGGGCGTCATGGCGCTAGTTGGGGAAAGAAGGCACAATAAAACAGAAACATTTACGATGTGGCGATAAGCCATGGTTTTAGGGCCTTCCTAAAAACCAAAAGGTTGGGCTAAGCTTTAATATATAAAGGGAGATCATTCCAAGCCTTTGAAGCTCTGAGCACAAAGCTTCTCCCTCTCCAGTTAGCGTATCTGAATCTGGGAACTAGAACCAATTTGGCCGATGCAGGTTGACAGAGACTGACTTGGTAAGTACCAAGCAAAGCACTTTCTCAAAAGGTCAGGGCCTGTCCCATGCAGTGCTTTAAATACTATGTACAAGGATTTTAATGTAATCCTCTGCCTAACTGATAAATTAGCACTGTGATTGTTACAGGACTTGTTACTTTGCATGACCCTGTAAGAGTGGGTTTGAATCTCATTGTGTGGAAGCTTGATGCAGCTGACGTCAGTTACAGGTTTGAAGAACACCCCTAATCGGATGTCCGATTTAGCCTCAGAAGTCTGTAATCTGTTTTTGGGAGGAGGGTGAGGAGATTCTGCTTGGAAAGTACCAGGGCCTACGCCCCCCCCCACTCCCATGTGGTGATGGGTTTAAAGCTCTAGTCCCATACCAGACCCTGCCCCTTCATGGCCACGCCCCCTCCTCGCACCTTAACCAGGTCTGTAATCATTAACTTACTCCTCATTTGCTGCCTTTAAATTATAACGCTATTTTGAGGTTCTGCTGACGTCACTGACCTAAAAAAAAAGGTCGTTAAAGATAACATGGATAGATGCCTGGGTGCGCCTTTACCATGGGTCTGGTGCGAAATCACGCTACGAAAGACCATGCCGCCTACGTGGTGTGAATGTTACCTTGACTTAATTTATTCTGAAATTACGTGTTTTGCTGTTTTATTTGCTGAAGGCCTCTGTGGTCCTTTCTGCTGTACACTATCAATGCATGTCCAGTTACAAAAGTCTCCTCTTTTTTAATCTCCCGAAAGGCGCAGGCTTTCAGGGTGCAGTTTTTTTTTGTTGCTTATCTTTTAAAAAGCACCTTGTAAAAACAACGGACTTCCTGCCTAGAGATAAGGGACTTTGCGATTGCGACAATCCAGTGCTACACAAAATCTTGCCTTATCAGTTCGAATTCCCTTGCCTTCATTAGCAGCTAACCTTTTCAGAGATAACAAGAGGAGACGGGTAATGTTTTTGGCATGAGGAAGGCAGCCTGCGAAGTCTCATTAGATAGACTTCTGGTTTTAAATATTTTTTTATAGCAATAATGCCTTCAACGCAGCATCTGTCATCCTATCATTTTTATACTGCTTGTCAATCGCATTTCTCTTAATCCTGCCTCCAGTCATAGCATGCTCTCAAAAGAAAGCGACATTTTCAACTTAATCATGAATTGCTTTGCTTTTAAAGAAACCCCATGATATAGCATTTTACATTGCAGAATGTATTTCCCACCGACCCCTAATTGTCCATGTTCGTTTCAAGGGGTATTATTTAATAACTTCGGGGCATATTTACAAGGGCTTTATCTCCGCTTTTTTGGCTTTTAAAGCCAAAAAAGCGGAGATAAAACTATCGCCATATTAACAAGAGGGTGCTAACATGCATTAGCGCATGTTAGCACCCTTTTACCCGACGCCTCCCTTTGCATCTCTAATGAGATGCAAAGTGGGCGTCACTGGGCAGTACAACCTTGTAAATATCGCTGATGTGCACATCGCAATATTTACAAGGCTGCAAACGCATTTTAGCAGACGTTAGTTTTGGGCGAAAACCGCTGTTTTCACCGAAAACTAACGTCTGCTAAAATGCAGACTTAGGCATACCTAATATGGGGGTGGATTGTGCTGATATGACCACAGGGTCGTATCAGCAAGGTTATCGCCGTTTTGCAGGGAACATCGCTGGAAAACCAGCGATGTTCCCTGCAAAACGGCGATTTCCCCGCTATCGTTGGTAATTATATCGCCCTGGGGAAATGCGTTGTAAATAACGCGCTAACAGGGCGATATAATCCAGCGATAGACGGCGATAAGTAGAAAAGCGCTAAGCGCGCTTTGCGGTTATTTATCGCCGTCCTTGTAGATATGCCCCTTCGTAACTTCGAAATTGAAAGCACTCTTACCTACAGATATTCGAGTCACTGTATGCAAACTTGTGTTTTTGAACTGATGAAGCCACTTTGTCAAGGTCGGACCCGGGAACTAAAAGCAGCCCTGAGAAAAACGTTCAAACCAGCCCTGCTTCCTTCCACTCTTTGCGCAAGCTCTCTTTTCCATCCATTCATAACCTCTCTCTCTCTCCTTCTTTCTTTCTACCGTCCACCTCTTTCCCTCTCTTTCCCTCTCTTGAAGCCTTCCTGTACCTGCTGCAATTAATCTTGGCGAACTGAGAAAAGTGAGGGAGGCATCAGGAGAGGCCCTGGGCTTTCAAAGCCGGCATCCAACAGCTCCGGCCCACCGGGGAATTTCCCAGTGACATTAAAGGCCTGTCCGGCCCTGCACTTTGTCCTCTAGCTGAACTGGCTGCCGTCGAGATCTAGCGTTGAACCTACAACACCTGTCCGCTTCTCTCATTGGAGAACGTATTTTCATAGAGTGACTGCTTTCGTGACTCCTTAGATGGTGCACATCACAGAATGCTTCTACATCACACGCACACACACATTAAAAAACACATGCCCACTCACACATGAGTAGCCAGCATTGCGGGCGGGGGGAGGTTGTGGGGGGAGGGAGTGTAGGCACATTATAAAAAATGGCATAGTGCTGTAGGGCACGTGGGTGGTCTGGGCGCCTGGCGGGCATAAGCAAGAGGAAATGATTCAAACGTAGTGACAAATGGTATATATGTTAGCACAAATATTGTACAAAATACGGTACAACATAAAAGTTTCACAACTTTAGACTAATACGATAAAACATTTCATCTTTTTATTATGGAAAGGGACAAAGAAAAGAGCAGGGCATTCTAAAAGCACAAATAATGCAAACATTTCACATGAGAGGTAGACTAAAAGTAGCAGAGAATGATCAAAACATACTCCAGAGGAAGCCCTCTTATATGTTTTAAAAAAAAATCTATTATCTAAAAACATCCAAAAGCTTTACAAAACTATTGAATTACTGGACAATGTTATCATGCAGTCCTGCTTTATCTCCAGTTCTTTGATGGTTAGCCATTTTTGCTTTACCTTTCAGCCTATAAAAGGGGCCTGAAAATAGTAACATGCTAAACACCGAGACCCCCATTGCCAGATTGAAGGGGGATTGCTATTTAACCTGTCGCTGCATTACATGGTAATGCGACTGCTGTAATGCTAAAAAAAGATTACTAAAGACAATGATTAGGAACTGAATGCTTGACTCCTAGCATAATAAATTGATCTGTGAGAAGAACTCGTCTATGGAATATGTGGCTTGATTTTCTATGCTATTTACTTCCACTAAACAGCGCAGAGCATTGTGCATACATCCACCTATTCCTGCGACACCTTCAACATTCAGATTTTATTGACAGTCCCATTAATATACAATTTAAAACTGGTCTGGTAATGCTGAATATTGAGATTAGCAGACATCAATAATTGATGACCTACACAAACTGAAAAATGATATGAAAAATGTTTTTTATTGCAGAATTACTTAAAATCTTTTGCAATATATCTTACATCTGTAAAAAAAAAACACAATTGCTTAAAAATCATTTACAATACATCTTACATCTAAAAAAAAACACATTAGTGGAATTCTATCTGATTGCGGTTGTAAGAAAGACACCATTTATATTAAAAACCATTGTATAAGCAGCATTACTAATTAAAAGAGGAAAATTAATATCAGATTCCATAGCAACGTGTATCTTACATCCAACTCTATAGCGGCTGGAATTGTAGTGCAAAGTTCCATGTGTCATTTAAAACCATGCTTTAAACAGTGAACAGCGAATCTATTTTCTATTTGATGGCTTACTACTAATCAAGTTCCTCTAGTGTCTCCCGGGCTTTCTTTCTCAGTAAGTCTGACATGCAGCTTGGCCATGTATCTCCCAACTTTGGCCAAGTCTGTCGGAGCAGTGCAGGAGAACAGAACCGAAACTGCTTTTTTACATGTACGAGCTCCTTTGGATAGCCATATTGGTTTTAGCAGCTTCTGACGACACTGTGACAATCCAGGGCAACAGCACACCAAATGTAGCAAGGATTGCGTTTTATAGTGGCAAATTCTACACCTGGTTATAAGATCAAGGGATCTCCATCCAGGGTTTAGTTCTTTAATTGGAAGGGGCACTAGTCTGGCCTTTGAATGTTTTTTAGAGCCTTCCTCCCCAATGCTTGTCTCAAGTAAGGCTGTATTTTTTGCTCCGTGTATGATGTAATCAGTCCAGGGAGACCTCCCCCTGCTATGTACTTCGCTAAGTCAGTTTTACGCGACGGTGTATTTGTTTATTTAGTGCATTTTTAATAGCAGCGTAATTTAGGCCATCTTGTCCCCAATTCTGTATAGCCAGATCCAATGTTTCCACTGCTTTCTGCATATAGCTTTGCCATGGGTTGGTTGTCCCTTCATAAATGGTTTTTAACATATTCTTCATGCTTCCTGTAGGAGCTTTCAAGACATGGTAATAGTATTTTGCCTGCGTTCCCAGGCATTCTTGGCTTTGTTGCACCAGTCCGAACTCCAGGCGAATCAAGCTATTGCAGGTGTATTTTGGTAGCTTGAATATGTGTGTGTACGCCTGGCATTGTGCTTTTTCTAATATTCTATCCATTTTGCCTGGGAAGGCCTGCTGTGCAAACCTACACAAACTGATTCTTGAAACTTATCCTCATTCATCACAAGATTTATCTTCATACTCCAATGTTCGTCTTGAACTGCATTAAAACATTGTAGACGTTTCTGAATCTATTGTTTACATTATTGCTAAAAAAAGATCTCCAATAAAGGGATCTAAGTTAAGCTGGCTTTAAAATGGCTCATCTTATAAAAAAGCAAATAATCATTTTTAAAAAGGCGGATTTCGGTAGAAAATACTTCTATTGAATATTGAAAAAAGATAACGCTTTAAGATTTTTCCCGTATCTGTCAATGCCAATCATGAAATATACCTGGGAATGCAGTTCATTGCCATATTGAAATATTACTATTGATAGCGTTAATAGCATGTTGCTGCACCACGTCCTCCAGAGGCTAATTACTTATCTCACGATCTTGAAGCCGTTTTTTGAAAGTAGCTAGTTTCTGCAAAATACATTTTAAAAACCTTCTGCTTCTTCCCCTAAACAAAGTTTTTATTTTCGGTAGCCCAGCTTCAAGTGAGATCGTACAAAATGTATCATTTATGAAAATACCCATATGTTTCAACATAGCAGCATAATAATGGAGTTTGAAGTTGGAAAGTGCCCAATGGCCATTCTTTGAGCGTAATCTATGAAATCTCATTGCTCTTCTGGAAAGTCGATCTAAAACTATTAATAAGAAAATGGATCCTGTTAAACCATTTTATTGTTAAGAATAGAATTTTAACCCTAATAGGAAACATCTTACAGAACTGACGTTTTAGCAATATTATATTGACCAATGAATCCAATCTGCATTTAAAGCCAATTTTGGAAGTTCCTCTGAATTTCTGAAGAAGAGAATCATAATTAATTCCTTTCAATTCAGTGACTTTCACTGAAAGGTTGACCCTTAAATATACAACAGATTTTCCAACTTGCTGATCTTGTGTATGACAAAAAGAATATGATATAATCTACGTCTTGTTTTATCTTAAATAATAACCTGAGATTGTACCAACAAGGGTATCTTCATTTTCTTTTTTTTAATTTCAAAATACTTTATTGGTTTTTTCACAAGGAATACAGAAAGCTTAAATCAGGGTGAGCATAAGGTATCCAAGGCAACGTTTTACATATGTAGTCATAAAGTGTCGGTAATGCCCCTTTGTGGATGACTTGAGCCTAACCCATGAGCCTAACCCAAGCGATCAGTGATAGGAGAAGAAAGGACAGGCATGAGAAAGAAAAAAGCAGGGGAGAAAAGAGAAGGGAAGGGAGAGGAGTGGCTAGTCGAGCTGACTCATCGCTATAGCAATTCTATGTCTATGTTGGCACCAGGGCACCCGATCTTGGCAGGGTTTACATAGTTTAACAGTCAAGTACATGTACCAATGAACCTTACACTTAAGCATCATTATAAAGGTGGAACGGCAGTAAGTACACAGTATATGAGTCCGTGGTAAACACTTTGTTCATGGAGGTTTAAAAGAGTCTAGAAACGTGTCCAAAGAGTTCCACATCGTCCTGGATGACGGTTTCCATGGAGAGTTTTGTAATGCTATGTTGTCTGCCCCTCTGAGATGGATGATCCAGTTTATCCAGCTTTTATAAGATGTCTTGCTCGTGTCCTTCCAGTTAGCAAGAACCATTTTCACTGCAGAGGTTAGTAACAGATCTAGCAGATCTTTGTCAGAATCAGACTTCAAGTTTGTGCTTATACAGGCCGTGGGTAGATTGAAGGAGTCTCTGACCATAGTACTTTTAAACAACCCAGTTATGAAGGCGAAGATTTTGTCCCAGAACGATTTAAGTAAAGTACACTGGAAGATAAGATGGGCTAAGTCCCCCGTGTCTCTTTTACAGTTCCAGCATGTTGCATCATCCCGGAGCCCTAATGCGAATAACCGGGCAGGGGTCCAGAATGCCTTGTGTAGTAGCCAGTATTTGGTTTGGGAGAGAACAGGGGAGATCTTATTTCGTGAGATGGATCTCCATAGTGAGGCCCATTCCTGTTCTTTTGGTGGATGTGGAGATAGTTGCCCCCAAAAGGATATAATCTTATCATTAAGTTTAGAGGTTTTTGGGCGGAGGAGTTTATATATCTGCGAGACCTGGTGGCCCAGTTTGTTAATATTCGTCACAAACAGAGAAATTGATGGATGGGAGGTGGATAATTTGGCTTTTGTAAGGGCTGATCTGATTTTCAGGAAATTGTAGAATTCAATGTCATCTAGGCTGTACCTCGCTTGGAGGTCTGAAAATGTAACTGGGTATGTGGTGTTTTCTAGTTGATAAGGGAAGAAGATACCTTTCTTAATCCATGTGTCAATGGTTAGACTTTTGCCTCTGTACAGTATCTTGCTATTGGCCCAGAGTGATTCCATTTTAGACCCTTTAATACTATTCTCCAGGTTTTTATCAACCCTAAGTAGTGCAATTTTTGTGTTTTTAAAAATGGACTCGTAGGTATGTGGATATAGTCTATTTGTTGTTAGGAGTGCAAGGGGGCTTAGGTTATTAAGGATGGCTCTCTCTACTTCTAGCCAGGCCGTGGTATAGCTGGAAGGTGATGCGATCCAGTATGATCCTTGTCTCGCCAGGAAAGCCCACTGATATAGTCTGAAATCCGCTAGGTTCACCCCTCCTAGCGTTTTTTCCAGTCTTAATTTTTTGATACTAATCCTTGCTTTCTTCCCGCGCCAGAGGAATTTAGAGATGAGGATATCTAGTTTGCGGTGGAAGTCGTCTGTGAGAAGGAGTGGGAGCATACTTATGAGGTAGTTAACCATTGGGGTGATCATCATTTTAATCGTTTCGATTCTTCCCCACCACGTAATGAATTTTGGGGACCAAGAATCCAAGCGTTTCTTTATCTTTTCTAGTAATGTTTTCTCATTCTGGTGTAGGGTATCTATTAAGTTGCTACCAAATTCGATCCCTAAGTATTTGATATAACCTGTTTGCCATGTTAGTCCCGACTCTCCCAGGATGTCCCTCGTGCAATGGATGTTTAGTGGTTTGAGTTCTGATTTCTCTCTGTTGAGTTTGTACCCTGAAAAGCCGGAGTATCTTGTTATTGTATCCATCAGGGCAGCAATTGATGCCCTCGGTTGTTCTGTTACGATTAGTATGTCGTCTGCGTAGGCAGCTAATTTTATTTGGACGCCATTGATATCCACCCCCTTAACGTTAGAGTTTGATTTGATGTTCCGGATAAGGGGTTCCAATGCCAATAAAAATAAGGATGGAGATAGTGGGCAGCCCTGTCTAGTACCTTGTTGTAACGTGAAGGGCTCAGAGAGCGAACCATTAATGATGATACGGGCTGATGGGTTCCCATAAAGGGCCATAACCATCCGTATATAGCCCTCAACTAGGTTGAAAGATTGCATGTATCGTTCTAAAAAAGCCCAGGAGACCCTATCAAAGGCCTTCTCGGCGTCTAGGGTGATAGCTACTGCCGGTTCGGCTTTAATGGCAGCCTGCTCTATAATGTGGCACAGTAGGCGGGTGTTATCGTTAGACATGCGTGTACGTAGGAAGCCAACTTGGGAGTTGCTTATTAGTTTTGGTAGGGCAGCGTTGAGTCTGACCGCTAAGATCTTAGTGTATATTTTGCAGTCTACGTTAATCAGAGATATAGGCCTATAGTTTTTCGGTGATAGTTGGTCCTTCCCCTCCTTCGGGATGACTATTATGTTAGCTTCCGACATAGGGGCCGATTCCGATCTCGGCCGGTAGGGCACCGAATCGGACTCGGTTTTACCGGATCCGATTCGGAGGCCCTGTTTCCGACCGATTCGAACATACGTCCGGGCGAGCGAGTACGATGCGAGCGCACGCAAAATCGCCGACCTACTCGTTCGCGGGTTCGAACCGCTCCGACCGACTCGCACGGACATGACTCGCACCGCGCAATGGAGACGTTCCCCGACCGGGCAAGTACGATGCGCACCTCGAGCAGTCCGACCGACTCGCGCCGTCCGGCTCCAAAGAGCAGTCGGAGCCGGACTTTGGGGGTCCGTGTCGGACCCACCTGTACGCGTAGCCATGTGAGTCGCACACAGGGGGGACCCATGAGTCCCCCCTACCCGTGCATGTACGGCACGAGTCGCTTCGACGCGTACCCGCTGTAGGGGGCGCTCTTGTTTGCGACTTACCCATTGAGTCAATGGGAGCCCGTGTACGCGTTGTTCAACCGGCTCCCATTGACTTCAATGGGAGTCTGACCGAATCGAGTCCGATAGCATGCGAACGCATCGTACTCATTCGGTCGGGCTGCTAGAGTCCGATTCGGTCGGAAATCTCTCCGGGTCCTGCTCGGTCGGGGAGATTTCCGGCCTGAATCGGAATCGGCCCCATAGTGTCTGGCGTGGTCCCCTTAGCTGCTGAGTAGTTAAAAACTTGTTTCATGGTTGGTTTTAGCTGGTTTAAGAAGGTCTTGTAGAAAGAGGCTGTAAACCTGTCCGGGCCAGGGGCTTTGTTGTCTTTTAGAGATTTGACTGCCATCTCATTCTCTGTGCAGCTAATTTCCTGTCCTAACCTAATTTTCTCTTCTAAACTTAGTTGCGGCAGGCTGAGTTTTTCGAGGTATTTGGTACAGTCTTCTAAGTTTAGGGTCTGATCATTTTTATAGAGTTCCTGATAGAATTCTTTAAAGGTCCTAAGGATGTCTTTATGTTTGGTATGGGTTTTATTGTTAGAGTCTTTGATGGATGAGATGACAAACTGGTTCTGTTTGTGTTTGAGATAGGATGCAAGAAGTTTCCCCGCTTTGTTAGCTTCGCATAGGTTAAGCGCTTTATATTTATTAATCCATAACCCTGCCCTCTCACTTAGGATTTTGTTTTATTCATACTTTTTTGTGTTAGTGAAGCGAGGAGCATGCTATCGTGTAAGGAAGTAGCGTGGGTCTGTTCATGGAGGGAAGCGGACACACCCCCCTGCCTGACTTCCGGTCAGGAACTCCGACCACGGCCTTTTCCCGCGCACGGCCAGCTATTTAATCATATGCTGGGCCGGACGTGCAGCAATACAAGAGGTGAGACGAGCTCTCACTGAGAAGCGAGCACTTCATCTCATGCACTGAGCTCTTTAAGCAGCAATCTTTTGAATCACTTTTACCCTCATTTCCTTTTAATATATTTCACCGTGTTTGCGCTTTTAATTATTTAATTATTTTAACTACAGCCAGCAACTTTGCACATTACTTCATTTTTACCTGTACCTTTGACCATCGTGTAGTCTCCGCTTCCCCGGTCCGACGCGGCACTTGCCGATTATTGGAGGGAAGCGGACACACCCCCCTGCCTGACTTCCGGTTGGGAACTCCGACCACAGCCTTTTCCCGCGCACGGCCAGCTATTTAATCATATGCTGGGCCAGACGCGTAGCAGACGCGCGCAGCAGGTGCGCCAAAGGCAAGCCCGTCTGCGCCAAGACCGCGACAAGGGCAGGAATCGCCGCCCAAAATGGTCCTGAACTTGTATATTCATCTGCAGCACTGAAAACTTTTAACACAGGGGGATCAGGCATTATAAATGCCTGATAGCGCCTGAGAAACTAAAGGGGGCTTGTTCATGTCACCTTTGCAAATTAGAAATTCCTATCGCAATTAATAACCACAAATTAGTCGCACCGACTAACATTGCCCAACTAAAAGGGGGACTAATCAATGCCCGCTCTCTGTGCAGACACTGCCAAGATATCAGAGATTTAATAATTTAATTGGCCTAACGGCTAGGGCGTCCGACCACGAATCTGGGGAACTGGGTTCGAGTCTCGGCAATGACGCTGAACATCCTGTGATTCTGGGCAAATCACTTAGGGCCAGATGTAGGTGGCTAAATACCGGTCGGAAACGCCAAAATTCGCAGAATTTCAGCGTTACCGATCGGTATTTAGCCATGTGCAATGTAGGTAACACCGAACGCCATCGCAAATAAGGAATCGGCAAAAATAAGGGAAACCAGTTACCGATTCCTTAATTTGCAATTAGCAGACACCAAAACCCCTAAATACCGAATCGGTAAATAAGAAATCCTTAAATAATCGCAAATCCGATGTACTAAAAATCGGTAATACCGAATTTTCGAATTTTCGGTATTTAGGAGTCGCTAATTACCACTGACTCAAAGCAGGTGGTAATCAGGCACACTGCATTTAAACAGCCCCAAAATGCAACAGTGTGAACACAATGGCGGCCCTCTACGTAATTGCAAGGCGGCTACGTTTGCAAGCAGCAGGACTGAGGATCTGGAGACGGGAGGAGCGCGTGTATAGACTGCGCGTTACACTCTTCCAACTGACTGAGGCTGAAATCCATGAGAGGTACAGGCTACACCCCCAAACCATCCTAGACCTGATACAAGACCTGCACCCACTCCTGGAGCATCAGACACCAAGGGCGCACGCAATACGAACACATGTTCAGGTGCTCTGTAGCCTGCACCTACTTGCATCAGGAAGTTACCAGGGGTTGATAGCTGTGGCAGGTGGTGTGTCACAGAGTTGCCTGTCCCGTTTCTTCAACTCTTTCTTGGATGCCATGATGCAAAGAATGCATCACTACATACGCTTCCCCAGCACACAGGCGGAACTGCAGAAGACAAAGCTTGATTTTTACCAAAAGGCACAGTTCCCACATGTAATAGGGTGCATTGATGGGACACACATACCAATCTGCCCACCTGCAGCTACAGAGTATATATACCGGAACCGCACATCTACGCATTCCATCAACGTGCAGGTGATATGCGATGCGGACCATATCATCACTGACATTGTGGCCAAATTTCCAGGGAGTACCCATGACTCCTACATATTCAGGAACAGTGGGATCTACACACGTCTGGCTGGGGGTGAATTTGGAGATGGATACCTGCTAGGTAAATCAATGTGACACACCCTGATGTATACCTTGGATGAATGTGTTGGTGACTCATATTAATGGCACTTCCTTTCTCACTTAGGTGACAGCGCATATGCCATGCGTGCATTTATCCTGACTCCATACCTCAACCCATCCACACCAAGTGAGAGAAGATACAATGTGGCACATAAAAGCACGCGCAACGTTGTGGAGCGCACCTTCGGACTCTTAAAAAGCAGGTTCCGCTGCCTCCACAAAAGTGGAGGTGCACGTCAGTACCGCCCCATCATCTGCTGTAAAATAATAGCAACATGTGCCATACTGCATAACCTTGCCACAAAGAAAGGAACAGCAGTGGAACTAACTGACTCTGAGGACGAGGATGAGGACTGTCCACAGCCAGAGCACAGCGCAGCAGCACCAGATGGGAGACACAGACGGGCAGAGATAACACGCAACTATTTCTGAGTAAGTAAGGAGACACAGCCAGTGACGGTGTTTAATTGTCATAGCACACCACCACAACATGAAGGGCTTCACATGCCAGGCCAAATTTGAATGCAGGTTACAAAACCAAAAAGGGTTACATCACCCATTTCGGTAAACCATGTGATGGCTGGCATTACTTCCTGCGCCCACGCGCAGCACTGCTGCGTTCCTTGGGCACACTGTCCTCACTGGCAGTCTGTCCTGTGGCAGCGCTGTGACGTTCGCTGCGCCTCCTGGACTCCGTTATAGGGGCGTCATGCTACTGCGGCTAGTAGCCTCTTCACTATCCCCCCATCACCTGTAGTGGCAACCTGGTTTGTCTGTAGCACTTCTAGTGCACTGGTCACTGTGACCAGCCCCCTTGCCACGTCACGGCTGCAGTGGGCCATCTCCTCCTGCATGGCCACCGAGCGCCTGCAGAGCAGAGAGGTGGCAGTGGAGAGGCGGTTAACCGCCTTGGTGTAGTTGTCAAGTTTTTGCCTCTCCCTGCGCCTGGCCAAACGGTTCTCATCCAATTTGCTGCACAGCAGCCTCACTGCCTCGGACATGTCCCTCATGCCCTCAGCCACAGTATTGTTCATGCTACTGATGCCCTTCTCGATTCGCAGCATGTGCCCATTCATTTGTACCATCTGCCGCTGGACTGACCTTATCGCATTGCCTTGCAGGTGCTGCACCTTGAGCATGTTCCCCTCAAGACCGGCAAACACACTCTGATCCTCGCCCTGTGAAGCTGGACTGGCTGCCCTTGCCCTGCGGCGTCTGGCACCTGTGTGGGGGCACTCGGTGGGGGACTGTGAGCCTGCACCGTTGGCATCCTCAGCCACCGTGGACTGTTGGCCTCCCATGCTGTCCTCCTCGGACACCTCCATCTGCTGGAGGCTGGCCACTGCATGCCTCCTGGCTCTCAGTGCTGGTGGCGTTGATGGTGGCGGTGGTGATGCTGGTGATGGTGGTGATGGTGGTGGTGGTGGTGATGGTGGTGGTGGTGGTGGGGTGGTGTGCCCTGCAGGCGACAGGACCTCCTCCTCCTGTGTCCTCTCTCTCCTGGGTGCCTTTCCTGTGCTCCCCTCTGCAGCCCTGCGCGATGGCTCGCCTGTGGAGATAGAATGTACATTTGCTCACTTATCTGGCAGCATTTGCGTAATAATAAATGTCATGCCTGCCAATCAAACTGACTGTCCTCTGCTTGCTAATTGCTGATGTGTGTCACATGCCTTTGGGTTCAGTGGACTGACTGTTCTGACATGTGTTACTTCTGACTACATCTCCCATAATGCATTGCTGGTTTTTAGTAAAACATGTACTGGAGTGGGATTCACAATGCCTCATTGGGGATTGGGGTTAGGGAGTGGGGGCACAGCATGCAGTGCATGCATCTTACCTTGTTTGTTGCCAGCTCTGGCTGAGCTGTCTGCATCCCCAATCCCACTCACACTCTCCGGCTGGAGGGTGGACTCGACCAGGAGATCCAGGGCAGTTGGTGCAGGTGCTGTGTTTCTCCCTCCACCTGTCAGGTTGGCTTGCTTCTTTCTCTCTGCCAGCCTCTCCTTTGCACGCTTCCTCAGGTCATACCAGCGTTTTTTGAGTTCCTCAATGGAGCGCTGGGTTACTCCAATGGCATTGATCTTTTCTTAGATGACCAGCCATATCTGCCTCTTCTGGGATTCAGGCACGTGCAGAGAATGTTTCCCAAAAAGTTTATCGTGGTCCTTTGTGACTTCCTCAATAAGGACCTCCAGCTCCCTCTCACTGAATTTATGTTTTCTCTTGCGTTCAGCTGCCTCCTTCTCCCTCTCCTGGTTGGCCATATTTGCTCAGTGTTGTCAGCAAAAAGTTGGAAGAGTTGCTCCTGGCTTGTTTGCTGTGCTCCCTGCCTCTCAAACAGCTTCAGGATCAGTGCAGCTGCATGGGTGTGGCCACTTCCTGGTTGTGAGGTAATGAGGAAGCACAGGATTGGCTGATTCGACAATTACCGATTTTTTAAATTACTGATTCGCTAATTACCGAATCGGTATTAAGGAATCGGTAATTATTTTTACCGATTCATTCCGAATCGCTAATTTTTACCGATTATTGCCGAATCGGTAATTTTTACCGATTTTTTACATACATCTGAAATACCGAGTTCTTAATTGCAAATCGGTAAAATTCGCTATTAAGGACTCGGTATTTCAGAATTACCTACATCTGGCCCTTAATCTCCCCGTGCCTAACAAAAATGAACGTGTGTCCTAATGTAATGTAACTGGTGCTATGTAAAGCGCTCTGATACCCGATTCAAGTCAAGTCGCACTATATAAAACTCTGCAAAAAAATAAATAAATAACGGAGCAACAGTTAGACTTCCTATTTATCACCGAGACCTGGCTGAAAGACTGGTGCAACCCGGATATCGCGGTAACACTGCCACCACTGTACACGATCTGTAGAAATGACAGAGAAGACACTAGAGGAGGGGGTTTGGCCATTATCCTCAGGGATACACTTCACTGCACCAATTTTGAAATAGACACACTTAAGGGAGCAGAAAGTCTTGGATTCTGCATCTAACTAAATGTCTCTGTGTTCTTTTCAGGAGGCCTGATCTATCGGCCACCTGGTCACAGCGCCACATTCATTGACTCACTAGGGGACACCCTAAGTCATCTCCTACTGAGATATGCCAACTTCACCTTATTAGGTGATTTTAACCTGCACCTAGAAGACAAAAAAGAGCCAGGCGTAGACAACTTCCTTCAAATAACAGAAATGCTAGGGCTAATCCAGACGGTGGACGCTCCTACACATCGAGCTGGCCACACACTGGATGGGGTCTGCTCTAACTTCACCCTCCTCTCTGCCGACCCACCTATCCCTCAAATATGGTCAGACCATAACTTCGTGCCCCTCACATTGAAGATCCCATTGACGTGTCGCCGGGACAAACAACCAACCAGCCTGCAGCCCAGGCATAATTGGACATAACTAGCACGCAATCTCAAGTTGGCTATTACCGCACAGGCTCAGGGGCCTACCCTGATAGAGAACACTGCGGCAGACTCACGTCTCTTCCATAGTTGGATGACTACTGTCAGTGATGAACTCATCCCACAAGATTAAACCAATAAAAATGAAAAGAAAACAACCCAGAAAGCCCCTTGATTTACGCCCACTCTCAAACAAGCACATATTCAATGCAAACAACAAGAGCGTAAATGGAGAAGATGTTATAATGCAGCAGAGAAACAAGTGTATAAAATAAGCAGAAAACTTTACCATACACAGATCAAACTAGTCAAAAAAGAATACTACTCGAACAAAATACAGGAAGCTAAACTAGACCAAAAAATTATTTTTTCGGTCGTACAGTCCTTTACCAATCCCAAAGCACTACAAAAAGAAATACCTCCCTCCCAGAGGCTATGCGATCAAATATCAATCTTCTTTGAAGAAAAGATTATGAATATTCAAAAGGACTTCACTACGGACCCTGTCCCGACTAAATATGCCGCCCCAGAGCATGAACCTGACGCCACTAAATACATCATTTGCTCATTTGAACCAGTGTCACTGGATCAAACTCGTGAAGCAATCATAGCATGCAAATCAGGCTCTCCCCTGGATGCCTGTCCTCCCACAATTCTCCACCAAATCGTCGACACAGTTAACCCAGTTATAAACCAGATTGTCAACTCCTCCCTAAGCTCAGGGACAGTGCCAGATGACTGGAAGTTAGCGATAGTGAAACCTCTGAAAAAGAAGCCAAATATTGATTAATCTGTCCTCTCTAACCTTCGCCCCATATCACTGCTTCCCTTATTAAGAAAAATCACAGAAAAATTTGTTCATAAAGAATTAACCAAATTTATAGAGACCGCCAACATCCTCCACCCCCAACAATCCGGTTTCCGCCCCAAACACTCCACTGAGTCTGCACTTCTGGAAATTACGGACATTCTAAAAATGATAGCGGACAGAGGCAGGAAGGCTGTGTTGATCCTACTCGACCTATCGGCAGCATTTGATACCATATCACACAGTATTCTCCTATCAAGACTCAAATCCAGCAGTATCTCTAACACCGCCTTGGAATGGGTAAAATCCTACCTTTCCAAGCGCAGACAAGTCGTGTCCCTTGGAACTTTCTTATCTGTTGAACGTACCATCACAACCGGAGTGCCTCAGGGCTCCACGCTGAGCCCATTGTTATTTAACGTTTATATGACTCCACTCATTTCGCTGATTGCATCATTTGGGATCGAAGTTACTTCCTACGCAGACGATACCCAAATGATCCTATCTCTAGATCAGAACTCCAAGGACGCAGAACTCAACTTCAAAAGATGTCTAACCAAGGTCCTTCAGTGGATGAAGGATAACCACCTTAGGTGCAACACCAACAAAGCCGAGATCCTACCAATAGGGAAAGAGGTCTCATTCTTGCCAGGCGAATGGTGGCCAGAGGGTACATCACCCCCGCCTGAGACAGTGAAGGTAGCAAGAAATCTAGGAGTGCAGTTTGACTCTGCCCTCACCTTCCAACCACACGCAGTGAAGGTAGCAGGGACCTGCTTCAGCCTTATAAAGTCCTTGAGAAAATTTTTCGATCTACTTCCACTCACTGCAAGGAAATCAGTAGCAGTCGCCCTAATCCTTTCACGACTCGACTACTGCAACAGCCTCCTGGCAGGAGCCAGCAAACAAACATTAAAAAGACTCCAAGTAGTCCAACATGCAGCAGCGCGGCTGGTTTTAAAACTGCCACGAAGGTTCCACATCTGCAGCCCTCAAAAACCTTCATTGGCTCCCATTACATAAGAGAATACTTTTTAAGATCCACCTAATCACCTTTAGAGCCTCACTCAAAATAGGACCAAAATACCTCTCATCAAGATTCACCCCCTACATTACAACCAGAACTCTTAGGTCCTCATCAGCCAACCTGCTCACACCGCCCAATTTTAGATGCAAAACAAAGGGAGGTAAAACAATGGCAGTATTAAGTACCAGAGCCTGGAACCTACTGCCTTTGCAACTGAGAATGTTAAAATCTGAAACACAATTCAGGAAGGCACTAAAGACTTGGATCTTCGGATCTTCAGATGAACTTTGCCTCTCTCTCATTTAAGATCCTCAGAGCTTCCTCTTACCTCTGTACCAGCGCCAGGATGCTCCTTTCGGAGTGGCAGTCAGCGCTTTACAAATACCGCTTTTCATTTCATTTCATTTAATTTCGTGGTGGGGTTATGTTTTACCAGCCATGGGATGCCTAATATAACACCGTACTGGGGGGCATCTATTAAATCCAGTTGGCACTGTTCTTTATGCCCTGTGAGTGTTTCCATGACCAGGGAGATAGTGCTATGAGAAAGGGGCCCAGAGGATAACGGGGAACCGTCAACAGTACAGACTTGTTCAATTATGTTTTTTCTTGTCACAGGAATTCGGTGAGTGCGAGAAAATCCCCAATCACAGAAGTTTCCTGTGGCCCCTGAACCGATCATGACTTGCACCCTCTGGAGGTGAAAATTGGGACCAGATAAGGAGACATTCAAAGTGACATGGGTGGTGGCAATCTGGTTGGTGTTGGCCACAGTACCCTTTCGGAAGTTTGGTGTTCTCCAATCTTTCTTACGTTTCTTGGTGCAGTCTTTCACAAAGTGACCACTTAGGCCACAATACAGACAAAGGTTGTTGCGCCGTCTTTTCTCCTTTTCGGTTTTGGAAAGGGGTGGTCGAACTGACCCGATCTGCATGGGTTCTCCGCGATCCATTATTGCATTGCGGAATAGTCGGGAATCAGTACGGGGCAAAGGTGGGGGTACTCTGTTCTCGGCACATTTCTTCTCCCCTCATCGTTCCACCAACCGATGATCTAATTGAAGAACCAGGTTTATGAGCACAGCGCAGTCTTGAGGGCAGTCGACCACCTGAGCCAGCATATCTTTGAGTTCATCATGCAATCCTCTGTAGATTAATGATGCTCTTTTGTGTTCCGGCCAGTGGGCCTCTACCACCAGTCTGTTAAATTGTGCGAGGTAAGCAAGGAGATCTCTATTCCCTTGGCGTAGATCCAGTAGTTCGTTGTCTACTGTCTGTGTGGAGGTTCGTCGGTCGAAAATGCGCCTGAGATCCTGCTCAAAGCACTCAAAGGAATATAACACAGGATCATCATTGGCCACAAGGGTTGTGGACCAGGCTGCCGCATCCCCAGATAGATATGAGAGAATGAAGGCTACTCTAGACTCGGGTGTTGGAAACGCAGCTGGTCTACATAAAAAATGCAATTTACCTTGTGTAAGAAAAACATGTAATTTCTGAGGATCCCCTTGATAGCGCTCAGGGGTGCCAAAGGAACCGCTATTTGTTGACATGCCTGTAAGTGAGAGGAATAAGTTCCACCCGTAGGAAGGCGAGCTCCAGAGTCAGCTCCCCCATTCTGTACTCGATCTAACCTTTGGGACATCCCTATTACATGTGACCGCAAGGTTTGGTTCTCCACTCGCGCCAACTCTACCTGTCGTTGGAGATCCCTCAAGGTGTCGTTAAGAGCAGAAATGTCAAAAGAACCGGACGCCATGCTGCCTGGGCGGGACAAGAAAACAATTAAAAAATATATATATATTTTAGGGGCTTCGCATTCTATCAGGAACCAATCTGGGAAGATAAACATTGGAACACGTTCTTCTTTCTGCTGGACACGCAGAGGCAGCTGGACCCCGACAATCCCCAGAAATCATCCGACGAACACTGAACCAGAGACACCAGTGCTCATCCGATAATCTCAAGGGAAGGGGGTTTGGGAACAAACAATAAACTAAAATAATTAGGTAAAACAAAAAGCTAAAATAAAGAAAGAAACAACTGGTGCGCATTCGTGCTGGTGAAGAAGCAAACTCTGGGTCACAGAACAAACTGGGACATCTGTCCTACAGCTAGGAATGAGTATGGAGACCAGCTCCTGCAGCAGTAGTAAAAGACATCAATAAGAACACAAATAATCAATGACATATATCATGCATAAACATCTGCATTGGGTCACGATAAAAGAATGATTAAAATAAATCAGAACTGCACTCATACCATATGGCGCCAAAGATAAATACACACTCACACAATATTGCGCCAAGATAAATACACACTCACACAATATTGTGCCAATGAAGATTACACATAAGCACACCATACATTCTTATTTCAATGAGATAAGACATAATCTGTATCTTTCAGCTGAAGTATGTCCAAGGCTTGAGAGCGTTACCAAGACCTTCTTTCAGCGAGAAAAAACAGAGATGTAACAGGATAACAATAAACACTGCAATAATAATATACACTTCTATCAACAAGGACTATGCACGAATTACATAAATGATATGAAGAGGAAATGACCAAAATCCAGGCAAGTAGCGTAAAGTAAGCTGAGTGGGAACAAGAGGGAACTGTGATATAGGAAACGAAGTCAGGAAGTCTCTGACTGCGAAGAATTTCGTGCGCAGTTACCCAAGATCTCCCCGATAACCAGAAATGAGCCGAGAGTCAAAACAATGGAATTCCACTGAGCACAAGAGTTAAATGTAGCCCAAAAAGGATTTAGACTTATCTGCGAGTAGCAGCAGCAAGGATGGAACAGGACTCGTCCGACCAGCACCTGCAGAGAAGAGCCGTCATGCTGCAGGATCTTCAACAGGAAACTCAATGCGAAGCACTGAAGATGAGCCTGGGTGAGAGTTAAATACCTTTTGCCAGGCTGATGAGTCATGGAGGTTGCTGAGTCATGGAGGCTTGTTGAGTCACGGAGGCTGCTGAGTCATGGAGGTTGCTGAGTCACGGAGGCTGCTGAGTCATGGAGGTTTATTGAGTCACAGAGGCTGCTGAGTCATGGAGGTTGCTGAGTCATGGAGGTTGCTGAGTAATGGGGGTTGCTGAGTCACGGAGGCTTGTTGAGTCACGGAGGCTGCTGAGTCATGGAGGTTGCTGAGTCGAGCTCTGGCGTGGCCTGGAAACAAAGATAAGGAAAACACCACTACATACCGGAGCAGAGAATTAAAGAAATATAAGTCAGCTTTTCTTCCTCAGGGAACATGGGTAGTAAAAGAGGGGATGAGCCGAGGGTGAGAGGCATGTGTTGAGAACCTGCTAGGAGCCCCCACCCGACAGGCAGTTTTCTTAGGTAGGATGTAAGTGAGTGAAATGCACCTAGCGCCCTGGGGTTCATCCTGAATAGTTCCCCCACTACTGCTGGAGTGCGGAAGGTGGTGGGCAGTCCGATGGATCCTGACACCAACCAGTGGGGTTTTGCCATAGGCCTCCATGTGTTCTTTGTTTGGGCCATGCCTACTTGCTTGCTGTTGCTGTTTGCCCATGTGGTCAGTGGCCATTTTGTGTAGCCAGCCTCTGTGCTTATGCCATAGGCCTGCATGCATTCTTTTTTTGTGTCCATGCATTCTTGCTTGTTGTTGTTGATTAACCATGTGGCTGATGGCCATTTTGTGCAGCCAGCCAGTGTGCTTTTGCTATAGGCCTGCATGTGTTCTTTGTTGTCCACACCTCCTTGACTCCTTGCTGGTTGTTGTTTGACCCTGTGACCGGTGGCCATTTTGTGTAGCCAGCCTGTGTGCTTTGGCCATAGGCCTATATGTGTTATTTGTTGTTTCCATGCCTCCTTACTTGTTGTTGTTGGTTAACCATGTGGCCGGCAGCCATTTTGTGCAGCCAGCCAGTGTGTTTTTGCCATAGACCTGCATGTGTTCTTTGTTGTCCATGCATCCTTGCTGGTTGTTGTTGTTTGACCATGTGGCCATCTGCCATTTTGTGTAACCAACCAGTATGCTTTTGTCAAAGGCCTGCATGTGTTCTTTGTTGTGGCCATGCCTCCCTGCTGGTTGTTTTTGTTTGACAATGTGGCTTGTGCCAATTTTATGTGGCCAGCATGTGTGCTTTTGGCATAGGCCTGCATGTGCTTTTTGTTGTGGCCATGACTCCTTGCTAGTTGTTGTTTGACCTTGTGGCCGGTGACCATTTTGTGTAGCCAGCCTGTGTACTTTTGCCATAGGCCTGCATGTGTTCTTTGTTGTGTCCATGCCTCCTTGCTTTTTGTTGTTGGTTGACCATGTGGCCGGTGGCCATTTTAGGCCATGCATCAAGTGTGCTTTTGTGATAGGCCTGCATGTGTTCTTTGCTGTTGCCATGCCTCCTTAATGGTTGTTGTTGTTTGACCATGTGACCGGTGGCCAATTTGTGTAGCCTGCCAGTGTGCTTTTCCCATAGGCCTGCATACGTTCTTTGTTGTGGTCATGCTTCCTCGCTTGCTGTTGTTGTTTGACCATTTGGCCAGTGGCCATTTGTGTAGGCAGCCAGTGTTCTTTTTGCCATAGGCCTGCATGCGTTTTTTGCGGTGGCCATGTCTCCTTGCTTGCTATTGTTGTTTGACCATGTGGCCGGTGGTCATTTTGTGTAGTCAGCCAGTGCTTTTTCCATAGGCCTGTATTTGTTCTATGTTGTTCAACTTACTTGTTGGTTGACCATGTTGCCGGTGGCCATTTTGTGCAGCCACCCTTTTTTCCAGTTTCAAAGCCATTTTCTATGGAGATTGATTGGAGAGGCCTAAGCCTTTTTGCTTGTGTTTATTTTTTTACTTTTCCCTGTTATCAGTTTAATAATATGCTTGAGGCAGAGTCGCTCATAGTAAGTGTATTGTATATTATGATTATGGCTTTTTTTGCTTTTTTCACCTTCACCTCCTTGCCTCCCAAGTCTCAATGGGTTTCTCATAGTCCCATTGAACATCAGCAATTATTCTTATTCTTATTTTTTTTTGTTTTGTAAAAAAAAAATCATTTTTTTTTTACATTTTACCACCATCTATCAACCACCTGCCATAAGCACACATCAGCATTCATTTTGTAAAGATTATTCCATTTTCCCCAGCACCTCCCTAACTGCCACATGTGTCTCCCTAGATGCACATAAAGCAAACAGTTACATTTGTATGTTGTTGTTGTTATCCTTGTAAATGAAATATTATGTTATGTTGGTGTGGTTTGACTTTGGAATGGATACACTATATTGTTGTTACTTAGTTATAACTTAAGTAACCATACTAAATTATATTGTCTTTGTCTGTACTAATTCAAACTGCAACAATGCCATGTTTCACTAATGTTTATCTTGCTTGTTTGCTTTTAGGTGCACATGAGAAGAAACATCACCCACAGTACTGCCAGACAGAAGGCTTGTACACATGACCACACAACACGTGACATCAGCCCTCAATGTCATCAGTTTGTGCAGCGAAGTGCCACTGCCAACTGACAGCTTCAAGATGGCCCCAAAGAAAGGTGCTGCCAAGAAAGTGGCCAGTGAGAAGAAGCAGCTTCCTACCACTGGCGTGTCGGCTCAAACCTTTTCGGGAAACGCTATGTGCCTACTGCACCGGCCTCTGGGAAGCAAGCTGGGAGCAGCACTCCCGCATCAACTGCCCCACCCTAACCTAGGCCCAAGCACATGTCTGGCACCGAGGCAGCAACTGCAATCATGGCAACGCTGACGAGCATTGACATTGAATTGGATTTGTCTCTTTCGCAAAGTAGTACCCAATTGTTGCTGGAAACTCAGCTAAGTGGACAACAATAGCTGCAGCCACTAATAGTAGATCTCCCCGAAGTAGGAGCAGAACAAGAGATTGTGCTTCCAGTTGAGCAGGAAGAACATCCTCTTTCAGAAGATCCATTGGCTTCCAGATCTCCAGCAAGAAAAAGGAAGGGTACGCCACCATCTTCTCCAAGCCTCTTTCTGATGATCAAGACTTGACTTGGAATCCGCCTAAGTTTGAGACATGCCAGGAGAGACAAGGGAAAAGGAAAGTTCCTGAAAGCCTTAAAATTATGGATGAGGAGGAGGATGACAAACTAGTCATCCTCATGGACGCTAGCCCAGAGGAGATCAACATTACCACTCCGGAACCTGCTCCGAGGAATGTGGCACTGATACCACTGCCGGATGTATGATGTAACAACGCGATCAATTAGATCGCGGTACATTACATCGCTGTCTTTACAACGCAAGTCGTTACCACGACTTGCACTGTAGGGCGCTGGACTTAGGAATAGTATGATTTACTATTCCAACTCCAGCCTACGTACAGTAGGGAAGGTGTTGGAATAGTAAATCACACTATTCATTAGTCTAGAGCGCCCTCCAGTGCAAGTCGTGGTAACGACTTGCGTTGTAAAAGCAGCGATCTAAATGTACTGCGGTGTTTTGACCACGTTGTTAAGGTCCTTTCCCACCACTGCCAGCTCCCATTTTTGCAAGGCCCCTGCGACCTGCATCCACAACTACCTCAGTAGAAGTACACACTGCAGAGAGGCAATCGGCGACACGCCCACCTACCTCCACTTCTACGGGCATTGGCATCAGTGGCCCAATGAGAAAGTTGATCTCCCCAGTTTGGGACTACTTTACGGATAGCAAGCAGGAGGATAACATCGCCATCTTCTCCTTTTGCCATGTGAGTGCTCATTGAGGTAAGTGTGGTACACACTATGGTACTGGAGGCCAAACATCCCAATTGAAAAAACATCATGCCATCTGCTGGGAGGCACACCTTAAAAAAATAGCTGCAGGTCGACTTGGTGAAGGAGATTAGAGCAGGGAATCTGCTTCGATCATGGCAGAAGGTAAAGGTGATGAGGAAGAAGAGGATGACATCTTTATGCAAAGCAGCCCTTCCCTCAGCAGTGCACTATCGTCCACATCAGTAACGTCGAAATGGTACAAGACTCAGAGTCAGATGGAGACACCACAGTGACCTCTCCGAGATGCACATGGAGTCTACCACTTTCCTCTCTCCAGAAGTTGCCTGCGTCAATGGCTCCAGAAAAGAAAATAATCCAGGCTACTATTACTGCAATGATTAGGCAGGAGGGGCAGTACAAATGCAATCACCTAATGGCACATTTGTATAATGGGAAGCCGACTAAAATGTTTTCTTTTGTGGAGGGAGTGGGTTTTCTAGAAGTTGTGACGGCCATCTGCCCGAAATGGAAGGTTCGCAGCCTGACCTATTCTGCCATAGTTGCTGTTCCAGTGCTCTATCACGATGTAGCAGAATTGGTTGGACAAGCTTTGCAGAATTGTGCTATTCATACTATCCACCTGACGACAGACATGTGGACCTGATGCCAAGCCACTGATTGCATGTGTATCACTGCACACTGGATATTTTTCGTGGGGGTTAGAGAAATGATTTCTTAAGGTTTTGACGCTGAATACATTTTTAATGGTGCTCAGAAGCATGCAACAGTAGGCATGTTTGCCATGGAGAAATCCCATACAGCTGCAAACATCTTGGGACACTTTAACAGCAAAGATTTTGAAGGGCTGCGACCCAGAGGGCTCAACATTGGATTTGTTGCTATGGACAATGGCAGCAATATAGTTAAGGCCATGGCAGATGGTGGTTTTTTCAGGGTCCTGTGTTTGGCGCACTGCATCAACATCATTGTACAGGATTTTCTAAAAAGACATAGTCAGCAACTTACTGTCCGCCTGCAAAAAAATCTGCACTCATGTCAGCCATTGTTTTAAAACCCGGAAGCAGTTGAGGATCATTCAGTGTGATAATAGAGTGCCAGTTAAAGCCCTCATACAGGAAGTGCCAACAGATTGGAACTCGCCCTATAACATGTTGCAACATCTGTTTGAGGAGTAAGGACTGATCAATGATTATGTCATACAATGAGGGGATGCAACTGGTAAAGGCATGATCATCGAGATGGACAAATGGGGCCTAGTCAAATGCCTGACAGAGGTGCTGCTTCCTTTTGAGGTTTTCATTTGGGAAGTCAGCAAGGAGGATAGTACGATGGGTCAAGCTATGCCGTTGTTGCATCTGCTGCAGGACAAGCTAAAGAAGGTATCTGAAATGTACGTAGATGTGGACAAAAAGAAAGATTAGCATGAGTTGGTGCAGAACTTAATCCTTCTCTTGGTTGATAATACAAGGCTGCAAAGAGAGATTGAGTCGTCCAATCAGTGCATCTGTGCAACAATTCTTGATCCTGGGTACAAACAGTTACTGGCCACTTTCATTCCCTTTTCAGAAGGGGATGCTTCACAGTACAAGATGTGGAATGCTGAGCAAGCCAGCGACCTGGAAGAAGAAAGGATGGAAATTAGAGGTCCACTCCCGGGCAGAAGTTGTGGGGTGCAGCCTTCAACTTCCATAGAAGGCAGTGATCATGGCTCACAGCAGCCAACACCAGCAACAAGAACAGCAGCAACAACCAAAATATCGGGAGCATTAGCCCTAACCTCTGCAATGGCTTGGTTTCAAGTGGCAAGTCTTACGTCCCATGCAGAGGTGAAGATAAAAGAGGTCGAGCAAGTTGCATCACCAGTGACCATTCAGAGGATGGTCCAGGTCTATCTGGCGCTTGTGATACTCCTACGATTGTTTGAATGTTGTGTTATTATATTTATGATATGTACTGAATATACTGGTATCTATTGCTCTGTTGTGTTGCTTTAGTTATTGTATGTATGTTGGTTGTTTGTATAAAAGAGTTATGACAGTATGTTTGCAGTTGTGAGTTGTCTGAATGAGTGGTAGGACTATGTATATGTTTATTTATTTATTTAATAATTAGTTTTGTATCATATTTGAGTATTTTGTATCTTTATTAAAAAAATAAATTCATTTTGTGATACCTCTGTCTCTTCTATTCTCCAGCACTGTTCAGATTTTTATATTATATGACGTTTAGCATATTGTTAAATATATAGGTAGGGGATTCTTGTTTGTTTGATTGCTCCTATCTGGATGATCCAACAGAGGTCTATCTGGATCAAAAGCGATTGGTGTATTGGTATGGGAAGAGGGGCAAATGGCCAGTGCTCACCAGGTTGGCAATAAAGTATCTGGCTTGTCCGGTAGTCAGTGTGTCTGCTGAGTATGTGTTGTCACAGTGAGAATGAACAGTCTCTCCCCTCAAAACGTGAAGAGATTGAACATGATCAAAATGAACCAACACTTTATTCCACCAAATTACACCACACCCGAAAAACCAGAGGGGAAGGATGAGGGAGATGTGTCTGACTCAGGTCATAGTAGTATGTTAGCTAACCAACATCTGGGTGAACCACCTGAGTTTGAGGACGAACTCTACTTCCCTGACTTAGTAGGCCATCATAGAACTTTCTATCGCCAAATTGCTTTGCCCAACAAAAAAAAGAAAAAAATGGATATAGCTAGGGTAACATTATATATTTTGTTTGTTTATGTCCGACTGGCATATGCAGCCTCACCGTTTTAAGCACATGTATGGCTAGATTGGAGTTGGACCAGTGTGCAGTAAAGAAGCCTCCCGCCCTCCCCATTGCCTTCAAGAACCTTGGAGAGACAATCCCTGCCTCAGTCCCATGCCTATCTCTTTTTTCATCCCTCGGCAGGACTGCCCCAGAACATTTGATTTACAAGACTGCCCAATGTGTGTTGCGTGCATCAAAGAGGATCAAGAATTCGAGATGCAATTGTGTGCCACCCTGCTTGGATTGGAACAGGTAACTATTGCACCAATGAGCGATATATTATTGAGTGATTGGATTGTGAGTGATGATTTACGTGATGGCAGACAATCAGGGAGGGTGTTCAACTATAATTTGTAAGCTTGATTGTGATGATTTGCAACGTTTGTGGCCTGATGGGTGATCATTTTTTCTGAAGGTGATTGGCCCTTCCGCTTTGCCGCTTGGCGAGATTTGCTTGCTGAGTCCATCCCTTTTTTCTGGTTCACACTCTTCAAAGACCAGACCAGTCCATTTAGTTAACACACAAATCTACACACAAAAAATTACTCAATGTTTCTCTTCTTGTTCATTAACAGCAGTGCACTACAGGTCGGTCTCCCTCATTTGATTTGGGAGTTGAGACAGAGTTGGAAAGATTCATTATCCAGAGTCAGGAGGATGATGGAAGGACTCAGGGAGGGACTATCTCAACACCAACCTGAAGAAGGAAGTTATCAACTTCATGGAAACCAACATGATGATGACTCTAAGAGGTCTGCTCAGCTCTGTGGACTGGTGAGAGGTGCGTTAATTTGGGAAATGCAATGCTGCTGAGTGTGTGTGCTGGCTCAAATTTGAAACTCCTCTATTATGGAGTTGTGTGGTCGGGTGGGGGGCCTGTTGTTGTAAGTAACTAGAGACAGATATGTGATGTCAAATCATCACATTATGCACGCATATGGCCAAATGTTATGATGGCTGTTGTGAGATTGATCAGCCCGTACATGCAGCCACTTTTCCATGATTGGTTGTAATTTGCTCTCACTTCACTTCTCAGTTAATCGACCACATGAGTCATACAAAAAATGATTGTAGCAGACTATGCTCTTGCTCTGCCTTAAGTCTTCTCGGTACATTCCTCATGAAGCTTACCTTCTGTCCTTCTCCTCGACTTTACAATGTTGTTTCTGACCTTCTCTTCTCCGGCACAAAAAGCGGAAGCTCCATAACACTCCTGCTTACCTTACCAGACCGCTTCAGCCAGGCATCCAAGATTGACAGACAATCCGAGAATAATTTGGCAACACAGTATCATTTTTCTTTTAATAATCATTTTTTAGAACTGTGTGGGTTCACTTCACTCCTCCATAATTTGTATTTTTCAAACCTAGATGAGAGAACATTTATATATATATATATAATAACAAATTGGGTCTCTTCGGCTGAAGGACTTTTTGCAATGCATTTAACTGAACAGTGTCATACTCATTCCTTAATTTTCTTTCACAACAGATTGATGATCATGTCTGCCCCATCGCCCTGATGAATATTGTTCTGGTGTAGTGTTTGTCTTTGTCAAATCTTTCCCAACACCCCTTTCACCTTGCATTCATCAAACCCCTAATCCTCTTCCCAAAGGCTGTGTTATTTATTGAGTTGTGACTTAATTTATACCATAAATGGATCACACACTTGGTGGGGAGGATGTGGTGAAAGCAACACCAACTCACTGCGGGATCGTTTTTTACCGGAACAATAGCCCATAGTAGCCCCACTTACCCAACCACACATAAAAGTGATCCATTTTTTAGATTTAGAAGAACATCATTCATCAACATCATCATTCAGGCCTTGTGTGTCTTGCATAAACGTTTAACCTGGTCTACTTCTAACTCTGACTCCACTCCTCCTGACTCAAGGATTTCGTAAGTTTAGGTTTAATTAAATACTAGCTCCCCATTGCTCAGAAGGAGTTACTATTGTTAGTTTTTGTTTTCATATCAGGTCTTCTTGGTTGTGTCATGGTGGTAGTCTGGTCTCGGTCTTTCGAAAGTTATGATATAAATAATATAACCCACTAACTCTGTGTTTCTTTTCAATCTAGTTGTCTGTGATGGATAATACTTTGATTAATACTACAGTTGGAGTTCATCAAGGTGGGAGTGGGACCTAACTTGCGATTCCTTCCCTGTTAAAGAGTTAGCCTGCTACTACTACCACCACCATAAGATAGCACCTTTGGAAACCCTGCAGTAAGAAGACTGAGGGAGGTAGAGCCCTTGCTTCATTTATTCAGGTAAGAGAACTATGGAGTGTTGTTGCAGGCAATATAGGCAATGGAAATCCGCCCTAGTGGTCAATATAGTTGCATAGGGTGGTATGACAAAGGTATAACTAACTGGTATAGACTTTTTTAAGTAGATTTAAAAAAACAGGCTGCGCTAAAAGGCAGAATTGCAAAGCAAAACACTCAAAAACGTAAAGTAAGATAATTGTTTATTACCCTTAAATTATTTTTAACAATAAAACCCACCTCTACCACCCACAACAGGCCCACCCCTCTCCCCAACCAAATCACACCATCCCCAACCAATGTCCAAATAAAAATTAAATGTCCAAATCCCGGTCCCAACTCCCTTTCCCACCCTCTATACCCACAACAAAAGTACCTGCCCCCAAAACAAAAAAATAAAAAAGGTCTCAGAAGAAGGCGTCCTCTACAAGGCTCCGGAGGCATGCAAGATTCTGCCACATCCAGGCCATCCTCTGTTCTATTTGCCCCATACTCTGCAGGAGGTGACGCAGCAAACTGGCAGTCTGAGTGAGAGGAGGGACAGCAGTGGTGGATAGGAGGGCCCCTGACAGTTGGCGGTGGCACTGGTGGTTATGTTGCAAGGAGGCTGGATGCTGCGGCTGGCTGGCGGAACTGGGGCCAGGCAGCAGCAGATGCTTCTGCCTCCGCCTCCTCCAGCGATATTCTTTATGAATCGTCTATAGCCTCTGCCGCCACAGCCAGGCCTCTATCTCAGGAGATACTGGGGAGAGGTACTTTTGTGTCATGGTGGTGTACCAGCAGGAGTAGCTATATCAAGAAAAAAGGCAAATTGTAAACAATACTCTGTGTAAACACTTGTTTAAAATTAACTAGTGGCACAGAAGCAGTAAATGCTGGTTCCCTAGGGCCAGTGGAATTTGATGTGATTAGGAGAGTCACAGGGATATTTTTTTACACACACATACCTCACATAAAAAGCACTGACTAGCTAAAAGAATTAAGATAGAATAACACCAGATTTATTTTTAAAAAAAAGTGATTTTACTTGTTTGTTTAAAGGCTTTCCTAGTAAAAAAAAAACTAAACAGACATTATGTGTGGAAAAAACTAAATGAATTACCTCTCATTAACGAGTAAGGCAGTATGCACTATGGAGTACAAGTTGCTGTGCAAAATTAATGAAAGCATGCTAGCTAGTGCATCAGTTACTTTGCTACTCTCTGCAGTCTGTAGCTGTGGCAGCTGTAATAGACAATTATCTTACTTTAATTCCAATGGCCCTGCGTTTCTACAAATGCTTTTGAAATTCTACCCTGACTCCAAAGAGGCAGATTAATAATAAATGAGATACTAAGTCACAAATAAAATGCGGATACTCTGTCAGCTGTAAGTTGACGGTGGGAAAAACGATGCACTGCACTACAAGGAAAGGAACGGCATGTATAGATTGTAGTTGGCATGCTCGTCACAGAGTATCCCATCTGCCAAATCTGAAATCAGGCACTTAGTCCCACTTTACTCCCTGGCCCCCACTCCACCACAAATTATTTTCAACAAATTCATTTGTTTGGCAGTAAGGTAAGGAAACTTAACTGACTCTACTGCAGGATAAGTTAGAGGGAATAGGCCGGATAGGTAGAGATTTTGCTATAGAATAGTGAGGTGTCGCTGATCAACATCATATGCCTAATGTTGGCTTATTCAGTCAGTATAGTTGACTAAAGTCAAAAGGGAAAATTTTGAAAAGGCCTAAATCTGTTATGGAAACCATGAAATATATTATGAATCACTTCAAATGGTCATAAAAATGTGGCACATGTCAAGAATGATTTTTCAATTTTTTGGTAGGCTGGGACTGATCTTCGAAAAGAAAAAAGGAGTGAAGTACTAAGAGGTGACTGAGCAGGGGAAGGGAAACAGACCTTGTGATCCATTTGCAATGCATTAAAAACTTTGCAAATGCCTGCAGCAGATGCACATTGCACAATCAACACTGTAGTCATGAACTGAACCATGCTGCACTTAGTCATGGGTGACGAAATGCCATTGGCAGGTGGGAGGTGATGAATGATGATGGGTAGGATACATTTCTGCCTTGTTTAATAAATACAGTGAGTCATGGGAGTAGAACAAAAATTTAAATACCCCCACTTTGAACCATAGCTTTTATGAAACCAAGTAAGCGAAGTAGATGAGCATATCCCTCTTCAGAACAGCTCCCTTGTTTCTTCATCCAAGCAATTATTAATTTACCCTTTCATTGTTCTATTCACCCATTGATAGCCTCCATTTAAGCTTTACTTTCTCTCATCCAGTCTTTCACCAAAATGTCCAAACCATATATACATCCATATATTCATCCATTCAGTATCTACCCTTTCAATGATCTTTTCACCCATCCATCCATTTACCCACCCACACATCCTTTCACCCATGCATGCATCCTTTCACTCATATACCATTTCACTCATACTTTCTTTTAACCTTCTGTTCTTTCCCATTTCCATCCACCCATAATTTTTAACGTTTATTATGTGAGCTTTTGTCTAATGTGTTTCAGACAGAAGAGGCCATAAGAACTCAACCACTGCTGTAGCTGCTAAAGTGGGGGGTTTATGAGTCATGAGTCTCATGATGTCCTTGTAGTGAGTATGATAGTAATTGTCAATAAGCAAGCAATGTGACTTATCACCACCCATCCCTGATGCCACTGTGTCTCCCCCTCCAACTGCCTCTGCGTATGCAGCAGAACTGGCCAGCACTGGTGGTCTGTGTGGCTAGAAAAATCATTACAGATTTTTAGATGCCAGATACGCCTCCCCTTATTTTTTTAAATAAAAGAAAATACAACCACAATACATCACTACAGTTCGGTTAGCAGTGTCTTCTATCAAAAATATCACTTTGGCCATTTTGCTAGTTGACAATGTTAGAAAAGGCAGGTAGTCAAGCCAACCAAAAACTTTCCATACTGGCTGGGCAGAACTGTAGCCTATGAGGATGACTCTGAGTCATTGTAGCGCAATGAAGTGGTGGGATAATGGTCAATGAAGGACATATGGTGTTGGTTGGCAAATGCAATGGGACCTCATACTTTCTTGCCATGCTACAATGTCATGAAAACTGCTGGTATACTGTATAAATGAATTAGAGCACAACATTGGGAGGGGTCCACCATGACAATGGCCACTCTCTTGTTAACTGTTAGAGCATGAGCAAGAAAAAGAAAGCCTTCTCAACAAAAATGTGTGACTTGGGGCGTCAATCTTCACAGTAGAGTACCAAAAATCTTAGTCTTACAGTATCACAAGATATATAGGGGAGAGGGAAAGCAAACTCCTCACTATTTAGCAGGAGTGGCAATTTTGGGTTATTTGGGGTTTTAAGAGAGGGTTTCAATGGGTCCACAAGCCATGCAGCAATGGCTTTCAGTGTGTATCAGACATTGTTTGGAAGAGTGGATTGAAGGAGGGCCATCTTTAACCACAGGTCTTCTTGAGGCCTGCATGTGGGAGGGGTAGGGGGATTAAAAGTTGATTTGTTATGATTTGAAAGAGAGATAAGTCAGTTGAATCCAAGATGTGCTGTACTAGTGTCTTTACCAGTTAAGATAATCTACAGAAAAAGGGAGGCTAAAGGGAGAAGTTTGGGGAAATGTTTGATGAACAGGCCCTGTGATCATACTCACTTCCTACATCCATCTCTGGTAAAACGTCTGGAATAGGGCAATGCCAGATTTGGCTGCTAGGTGCCTCTACATCAAGGGAAAGCATCAAATTATTAAAAAATAGAAGGCCATCACTTAAACTATTAGACTATGGGTGAACATATCAATGTTGCAGGAGTTCCACCTACTTAAGGCTCAACATATGAAATTTGCTTTAAGCTGTGGTGCAACCAAATATTCAGCTTCTCATACCTTGTAGTAGAGGGGTGGTGATCACATTTGTTCTCAAATCCCTGAATCTTAAAGCTGAAACCATCATTGTGGATGAGAGGTGACAGTAAGTAATTTTAAGGGGAACCTGTCATGCTAGAGGGGTAACATTATCAAACATACTAGGCCCAAATATAGATTATCCAGACTTTTATGTTGTACTTTTCGGTTTACACCATGATGCATTGGGTGATATGTGTATAAGGAGATGCAGACTTTAACGTTACTCTGGACTCAATTTTGAACCATTCTGTAACTACAGAACATCAGTTTCCAGGGAAGCACACAGCATCCAAATCAATGGGAGTTTATAAGTTCATTGATATTTGGTTGGTTCTTCAGTTTAACTTCTAAGGATCTGGGTAGATGGGTACAGAGGTGTCAGATTCAAATCACTCACAAACAAATTAGAATGCACAATCCCAGATGTGCCTAGTTCAAAATAAGAATGGAAGTATAGACTGGATGCACTGATGGATCAGCTTGATCAGAGATCAATTCAAAACACATTTTGCGCTACTTTGAGAAGAACGGATCAGAAGACACTAGCTAGGAAATGATATGGGACACATTTGAAATCTATACTAGAGGAATTAGTACAGTATTGAGAGGTGGACTATTGAAATCAATTGGGCATAGATGAAGTCAGATTTACTAACCATAGATTCAAGGATGTTAGGTATCCTTGGTCATATAAAAGAAGCAAGACCCAATTTTGACAACTGTGCTGCAAGGGAGATTAATTTATGTCTAAGAGTATAATTGCCAGGAATTATGCTACCAAGAATCGGCCAAGAAAGGTGCTAGCATGCTGAAGGAAGACATGATTCCAACTATCTAATGGTATCACCAGGGTCTCTGGAATTGTTGTCCTGGACAATAATTGAATCTACACTGAATTTGCTCAATTTAATATAACCCTAATCCCTGAGGCACATTCTAAATGTGAACATTATATTAAATCCTATTTAGATGGGGTTTCACTTCCAGGGTTCAGTGTAGAGGCTCTAGAATTGCAGAATACCAAGACTGAAATGCATAAGGTGATTGAAGTAATTGTATCATTGAACTCTGGGAAGTCCCCTAGGGCCAACGAATTAGGAGCAGAATTTTATAAACATTTTGTGGACATAATAGCATCCAGATCTTTAGAGGTTTACAAGGAGGCTTTGGAGGTAGCTAAGGCCCTTGTGGCAACATTTTCAAAACTGACCAAATATCCAAAACTGTGGCTCATATTGCCCAATATTCCTTTGCAATAGTGAGACCTTTCCTGAAGATGAGAGGAAGCAATGCAACATTTCTCTCTCCTCGGTGTTCCCAAAACTTCCAAAAAAAACAAAAGGCAATAGCGTCAGATAGGGAAAACGGAGGAAAACAGACTTGCTAGTTCAAACTGGTGAGACAAATAGGGAAAGAAAAGACAAATTCCACAGACACAAAAATCTGGGGAGGACAGACACTTCAGCAATCCAGGAGAGGAATACAAGGAGAACGATGCTTAGGAAAGAGATGAGAAGTGGTCTGAGGACTGGTGGATGCTGCCGTCCCACTGATGAGGCCCTTGTCCCTGACAAAGTCCCCGAGAACTGTGGTTATGCGTGGTGGGTGGCAAAGGAAGGGAAGTGAATGAGTCAGGAGTGAAGGAGATTTATGTCTAAACTGGGAGGAGTAAAAAACTTCAGTTTAACACGAGAGCTTGATACCTGAACTAAGGGCCCTACAATTTATGCACAGAAAGGGGCCCAAATAGAGAGAACGGTTGCAATCAAGGGAATAACTGATCTGAACCATTTCTGTCTTCCTAAAATGAGGCAGAGCTAAGGAATTAGTTCTGGTATTGTTTGATTTAGAATTATCAATAAAAAAGGGAAAGCTAAACTATTAAGTCTGAATTCCATCAGAAAGGAAAGGACAATTTTTTAAGAGGAGACAAAAGAAAGGAAAACCCAACTGTTGGACCTGGCCCTTTTTGCAGGGTTATACCCAAACTTTTTGCCTTCCTCCATCTATTCCTCTGATCTTCTTGTTGTTGGCTTCAAGACTCTGGGCACTTTACCACTGCTAATCAGTGCTAAAGGGAATGTGCTCTCCCCCTTAAAGCATGGTATGATTGGTTTACACCTGTTTGGCATATTTGATTTACTTGTAAGTCCCTTATAAGGTGGTAGCCCATAAACCTAGGGCCTGTAAATTAAATGCTACTAGTGGGGCTGTAGCGCTGCCTGTGCCAGTTCACTGATAGAATATCGATGCCCAAAATATCCCCATACACAAATATCGATGCAAAAATGTCGATGTCAGAAATATCGCCATCCTATATTTAAAATTGTAAGTACAAAAATATCGATGTCGAAAACATAGATGTACAAAATATCGATTTTTTTATTTAAATAAAAATTAATGTTAAATATATTAAATAATGAAATAAACTTTAAAAAAATTATTTAGATTTAATATAAATTTTAACAAATATAAAATAAATGTAATTTAAAAAAATATTTAAATATACATAAATAAAATGTAATATATTTATATATATCTATTTCCTTTAAAACAATTAATAAACTATTAATTTTAATTTATTTTTTAATTTTATAAATAAATAAAAATTTACAAATAAATATATATATATTTGCATACACTTATAACATTAAATCTAATAAAAAAACATTATATTATAAATTAAAACATTAAAATATTTAATAGTCTTTCAAATTAAATTTTGCACTCCATTGAGTGCAACAGTAGGAAAGTGTTGGATAGCGGAGGAGTAAAAATGACTATTCCCTCTCCAGTGAGTGCAACAGTAGGGAAAGTGTTGAATAGCGGAGGGGGAAAAATTACTATTCCCACTCCAGTGGGTGCAACAGTAGGGAAAGTGTTGGATAGAGGAGGGGTAAAACTTAATATTCCCACTCCAGTAAGTACAATAGTAAAGAAAATGTTGGATAGCGGAGGGGTAAAATTTACTATTCCCACTCCAGTGAGTGCAACAGTAGGGAAAGTGTTGGATAGCGGAAGGGTAAAACTTAATATTCCCACTCCAATGAGTGCAATAGTAGGGAAAAGTTTGGTTAGCGGAGGGATAAAAATTACTATTCCCACTATAGTGAGCGCAACAGTAGGGAAAGTGTTGAATAGCGGAGGGGCAAAACTTAATATTCCCACTCCAGTGAGTGCAACAGTAGGGAAAATGTTGGATAGCGGAGGGGTAAAAATTACTATTCTCACTCCAGTGGGTGCAACAGTAGAGAAAGTGTTGGATAGCAGAGAGGTAAAAATTACTATTCCCATTCCAGTGGGTGCAACAGTAGGGAAAGTGTAGGATAGCGGATGGCTAAAATTTACTATTCTCACTCCAGTGGGTGCAACAGTAGGGAAAGTATTGGATAGCGGAGAGGTAAAAATTACTATTCCCACTCCAGTGGGTGGAACAGTAGAGAAAGCGTTGGATAGCGGATGAGTAAAATTTACTATTCCCACTCCAGTGAGTGCAACAGTTGGGAAAGTATTGGATAGCGGAGGGGTAAAAATTACTATTCCTGTTCCAATTTGTGCAACAGTAGGGAAAGTGGTGGATAGCGGAGGGTAAAAATTAATATTTCCACTGGAGTCATTTCAAAATTAAGAACAAACAAATTAACAACAACAACACAAAAGATTTTAAAAAACAAAAAAATAAAACATATAAAAGTTTAAATATTGCAAAAGATAGAAACGGATTAGAATGTTAAAAGATCTAACAAATACCTAGAAAGATTATTTAAAAAAATTCAAAAATAATTTAAATACAAAAAACTTTTTTTAATAGAACATTTTTATAAACAAAAACATTAATTATTACATAAATGTAATATTTTTTATTTCCTACCCTATAACACCACACAATTCACAACCCACATTTTTTTTTTAAATGTACCTCCATAATTAACATAATTAATTAACAATCAAACAAATATTATTAACTTTACATTTTTTAAAACAAATAAAACTTAATTTGCTCCCCAAACGTTACCCCTATAAAACCAAAACACACACACAAAATAACAATAAACACTTACCATAAATATTTATCAATTGATACATTAATATTAATAATCAACAAATTATTAATTAATTAAACATAAATTACTTTCCACCCTCTACCCCAATAAACACCATGCCCCACACCTAAAAATCATTACACAATTTCCATAACTAATTTTACATTAACAAATTAATATCAATTAACAACAACTTATTAATTAATTTAAAAGAATTTACTTCCCACACTTTACCACTATAAACCCCACAACTTACATCAAAAATTAATTACACAATTGGCATATTTTAATTTTAATTAATTAATTAGCATTAATTAACAATTATTAATTAATTGTAAATAAATTACTTTCCACCCTATTCTCCTATAAACCCCACTACCCACTCCTAAAAAATTACACAATTAACATAATTAATTATAAATTGATTAATTAATAATAATTAACAACAAATTAATAAATATTTAATATTAAAATAACTCCAACAATTAACACTATAAAATATAAATTAAATAAATAATAATAAATACAAAATATTAATACATTTATTATAATTAAATTACTTCCCACCCTATTCCCCTATAAACCCACAACCCACTCCTAAAAAAATGACACAATTAACATAATTGCCAATTAATTAATTAATAATAATTATCAGCCAATTAATTAATAATTAATTAGTTACCACAATTAACACTATAAAATCTAAATGAAATAAATACTAATACATAAAAAAAAAAATTACTTTATTATAATTAAATTACTTCCCATCCTATTCCCCTACAAACCCACAACCCGCTACAGAACTTAAAAACGCAAAATGTAATTAAGATAAAATTAATAACTACTAAAAATGTAACACATATATTAAAAAACAAAACAAATTCTTATACAAAAAAATAGATCACATGTTTTTAAAATACATACTAAAATACCTAACACTAATTAAAACATCGATATTTTAACTATGGGGCCTATTAGGATGGCAGGAGACTTCAGTCCGCCCGCCACCCTAGCGGTGCTGGGACCGGCCGCCAGCGGTGCGGCGGTCCCGCACCACCAATTAGGATGCGACTGCCACCCTGGCGGTCGCATCCCGCATCTCTAACATTGTGGCGGGTGCTGCTGTAAGCAGCACCCGCCGCAATGCCAAAGAGGCATGTTGTGCATTTCCATGCACAACGTGACAGGCACCGTGCGGTGCCTGCCACCTTGAGCATGGCAATGTAGGCGGGTACCATAGGTACCCCCCAAGTGCAGGTACAGCCCCCCCACACCCCCCGGGGGCCACAGCAATTCCCACCAGCCCTTTCATGAAAAGGCCAGAACCGCCAGGCATCATAATATGGATGGCGGTGCTTTCCAGGCACCGCCACCATATTATGCCGGAGTTCCACCCGGCCGGCAATCATGATGATTGCCGATCGGCGGAAAAGCGGCAGACGGACTTTCTGTCCGCCGTGGTACCCCCGCCATAGTAATATGGTGGGGGAAATTATGTTGTGATGGCAGGCGGATCGCCACCGCCAGCCGGGCAGTGGCGATCTGCCTGCCATCATAATGACCCCTAAATTTTTGCAAAACGATATTAACAACTTCGATATTTACAAAAACAATATTTCTTACCTGCAAGTCGTTATTCTTGACCACGATATTCTTCCTGTCTGTGAACCGCTTGTACCACCCACAGATGTAGCCTTTCAAACCTGTCTCAAGCCTCTGCCGCTGCAGGGCCTGCACATGCAGTTTACTGCCACAGTGACATGGCATGGCAAGTGGTTGCCACGTACAAACTCCCCTTTTACTACACATAGGTCACCCCTAAGGTAAGCCTTAGTTAGCCCTTTTGGCAGGGTGCGGTGTAGGTAAAAGGTAGGACATGTGCCTTTATGTGTGGCATGTCCTGGTAGCGACAAACAGACTATTTAATTTTTCACTGCTGTGAGGCCTACTCCTCTCATAGACTAGCATTGGGAATTTCCTTATATACTTTTAAGTGGTAATTCCTGATTAGAAAGTAGTGGCATTGCCATGTTTGGTATGTTTAGAATAGTGGTGATAAAACCTGCTTACTGGTGTAGTTGGATTTTACATTACTATTTTAGAAATGCCACTTTTAGAAAGTTATTGTATCCAAAAACAAGCACTCCTCTCGTGCTTTACTGATGCACTGCAAAAGCGGGTACTTGTCCCTCCAACATGTGTAATTAATCCTGGTATTCCAAAGTAAACCTTGTTTTTGCGTATCATTAAACCTTCCGTTTTTTCATCATGTCATTTCTCAACATAAACTTTATTTTCTTCGTCACAACGGAGACAGTATCCTTCAATCTGTAGTCTTTATTGAACACTTCTAATACCGGCTGTATGCCTTTTTAGCTTCGTACAACGGTATGTGCAGACTGAAGTCAAAATATGAAATAGATACGATTTATATTGTCCCAATGCATTTCGAGCCCCTAAGGCTCTTCTTCAGGGGATTCTACAAACAAATAAAATGAGCAGTTTAAATAACTGTTCCATTATAAGGTGTACATCTTATTTCAAAATAAACCAGTGACTGCTAGTGCATGTTACTCCCTTATGATTAATAACCCTATCATGTTGCAGTACAAATCAAAATGCTCAATCCCAACTCCCTACACCTCACTTTCCTAAACCCACACTACCCAAAATTACATGAAACAATCCACCTCAATTGAACTGAAGTACATGTGACCACCCTTATCTATTTAAACCACGAAACCACAAAATCTCCTCTCTTCATCATTACCCGTCCAGCCCCTACTTAAACATATCCCCTATAACGAGCCTTACACTAAAAGCCACCTGCTTGATATTCAACCTTCATGTTCATGAAACCCACTCTCTTCCCTTCATAACACTCCCCCACCTTCCCTCTATTCTTCACCCTTTCCCCTTGCAAAAACGCTGTCTTCAGCAGTCTCACCTCGTCGTCCTTATCTCCGTTACTTCCTCTCACTTTCTAGTGAATAAACCTGATCTTCAACTGCTCTTGCTCTCATGCTTTTGAAACCCTGAGGCGTGGTCATTAACTAACATCACATGATTACTTCCCCTGATGTTAACGTGAATTGAACCTGCGGACTCAGACACCCATAATGCTACTCTCTCCCATCATCTACTTACGGACTTGCCTTCCCACAAAAACTCTCGCTCTCTATGTCTGGACCCGAAAATCCTTCCCAACAGTTCAAAAAAGCCGAATGTCTGTACAAAACAAATATATCCATCATGCATCCGAAAAAAATAAACTAAATGAACGGTATTTCGTGACCTAAAAATATTTACAACCCAAACCGAAGTGCATAACAGAAATCAATCAAGTGTACTTAAAAAATGAACATTGAACAAATGTGAATTGTTAACCCAAGCTCTCCCAATGTGCCACCCCGTAAGTCAGTAAAAACTGATCATGATAAATGTCCGATAGTGTTGCAATTGTTCTCGTATCACATTTACTCTGTCTCCGCGGTGACAAATTCATTCTCGTGTTCATTACTCCGAAACTCCAAACCGTGTTCATAATCGGTAGGGTGCAAAACTCATCGAGGCGATAAAATTGCGAAAGCAGAACAAACATAATTGAGAGTGCACTCCTTCCCTTGTAAAGACACCCTTTTTTTCGAAAACTTCTTTGTAGGTGCGTGCATCTAGTATAGTGGATCGCCCCAACCACATAAAATACAATTGTATCCAAAAACAAGTACTCCTCTTGTGCTTTACTGATGCACTGCAAAAGCGGGAACTTGTCCCCCCAACATGTGTAATTAATCCTGGTATTCCAAAGTAAACCTTGTTTTTGCGTATCATTAAACCTTCCGTTTTTTCATCATGTCATTTCTCAACATAAACTTTATTTTCTTCGTCACAACGGAGACAGTATCCTTCAATCTGTAGTCTTTATTGAACACTTCTAATACCGGCTGTATGCCTTTTTAGCTTCGTACAACGGTATGTGCAGACTGAAGTCAAAATATGAAATAGATACGATTTATATTGTCCCAATGCATTTCGAGCCCCTAAGGCTCTTCTTCAGGGGATTCTACAAACAAATAAAATGAGCAGTTTAAATAACTGTTCCATTATAAGGTGTACATCTTATTTCAAAATAAACCAGTGACTGCTAGTGCATGTTACTCCCTTATGATTAATAACCCTATCATGTTGCAGTACAAATCAAAATGCTCAATCCCAACTCCCTACACCTCACTTTCCTAAACCCACACTACCCAAAATTACATGAAACAATCCACCTCAATTGAACTGAAGTACATGTGACCACCCTTATCTATTTAAACCACGAAACCACAAAATCTCCTCTTTTCATCATTACCCGTCCAGCCCCTACTTAAACATTTCCCCTATAACGAGCCTTACACTAAAAGCCACCTGCTTGATATTCAACCTTCATGTTCATGAAACCCACTCTCTTCCCTTCATAACACTCCCCCACCTTCCCTCTATTCTTCACCCTTTCCCCTTGCAAAAACGCTGTCTTCAGCAGTCTCACCTCGTCGTCCTTATCTCCGTTACTTCCTCTCACTTTCTAGTGAATAAACCTGATCTTCAACTGCTCTTGCTCTCATGCTTTTGAAACCCTGGGGCGTGGTCATTAACTAACATCACATGATTACTTCCCCTGATGTTAACGTGAATTGAACCTGCGGACTCAGACACCCATAATGCTACTCTCTCCCCTCATCTACTTACGGACTTGCCTTCCCACAAAAACTCTCGCTCTCTATGTCTGGACCCGAAAATCCTTCCCAACAGTTCAAAAAAGCCGAATGTCTGTACAAAACAAATATATCCATCATGCATCCGAAAAAAATAAACTAAATGAACGGTATTTCGTGACCTAAAAATATTTACAACCCAAACCGAAGTGCATAACAGAAATCAATCAAGTGTACTTAAAAAATGAACATTGAACAAATGTGAATTGTTAACCCAAGCTCTCCCAATGTGCCACCCCGTAAGTCAGTAAAAACTGATCATGATAAATGTCCGATAGTGTTGCAATTGTTCTCGTATCACATTTACTCTGTCTCCGCGGTGACAAATTCATTCTCGTGTTCATTACTCCGAAACTCCAAACCGTGTTCATAATCCGTAGGGTGCAAAACTCATCGAGGCGATAAAATTGCGGAAGCAGAACAAACATAATTGAGAGTGCACTCCTTCCCTTGTAAAGACACCCTTTTTTCGAAAACTTCTTTGTAGGTGCGTGCATCTAGTATAGTGGATCGCCCCAACCACATAAAATACAATTGTATCCAAAAACAAGCACTCCTCTCGTGCTTTACTGATGCACTGCAAAAGCGGGAACTTGTCCCTCCAACATGTGTAATTAATCCTGGTATTCCAAAGTAAACCTTGTTTTTGCGTATCATTAAACCTTCTGTTTTTTCATCATGTCATTTCTCAACATAAACTTTATTTTCTTCGTCACAACGGAGACAGTATCCTTCAATCTGTAGTCTTTATTGAACACTTCTAATACCGGCTGTATGCCTTTTTAGCTTCGTACAACGGTATGTGCAGACTGAAGTCAAAATATGAAATAGATA
Source organism: Calotriton arnoldi (assembly GCA_963921515.1). Taxonomy (NCBI): domain Eukaryota; kingdom Metazoa; phylum Chordata; class Amphibia; order Caudata; family Salamandridae; genus Calotriton; species Calotriton arnoldi. Next base: position 837,845 of record CAWUFW010003664.1, on the reverse strand, counting down.
CGATTTATATTGTCCCAATGCATTTCGAGCCCCTAAGGCTCTTCTTCAGGGGATTCTACAAACAAATAAAATGAGCAGTTTAAATAACTGTTCCATTATAAGGTGTACATCTTATTTCAAAATAAACCAGTGACTGCTAGTGCATGTTACTCCCTTATGATTAATAACCCTATCATGTTGCAGTACAAATCAAAATGCTCAATCCCAACTCCCTACACCTCACTTTCCTAAACCCACACTACCCAAAATTACATGAAACAATCCACCTCAATTGAACTGAAGTACATGTGACCACCCTTATCTATTTAAACCACGAAACCACAAAATCTCCTCTTTTCATCATTACCCGTCCAGCCCCTACTTAAACATTTCCCCTATAACGAGCCTTACACTAAAAGCCACCTGCTTGATATTCAACCTTCATGTTCATGAAACCCACTCTCTTCCCTTCATAACACTCCCCCACCTTCCCTCTATTCTTCACCCTTTCCCCTTGCAAAAACGCTGTCTTCAGCAGTCTCACCTCGTCGTCCTTATCTCCGTTACTTCCTCTCACTTTCTAGTGAATAAACCTGATCTTCAACTGCTCTTGCTCTCATGCTTTTGAAACCCTGGGGCGTGGTCATTAACTAACATCACATGATTACTTCCCCTGATGTTAACGTGAATTGAACCTGCGGACTCAGACACCCATAATGCTACTCTCTCCCCTCATCTACTTACGGACTTGCCTTCCCACAAAAACTCTCGCTCTCTATGTCTGGACCCGAAAATCCTTCCCAACAGTTCAAAAAAGCCGAATGTCTGTACAAAACAAATATATCCATCATGCATCCGAAAAAAATAAACTAAATGAACGGTATTTCGTGACCTAAAAATATTTACAACCCAAACCGAAGTGCATAACAGAAATCAATCAAGTGTACTTAAAAAATGAACATTGAACAAATGTGAATTGTTAACCCAAGCTCTCCCAATGTGCCACCCCGTAAGTCAGTAAAAACTGATCATGATAAATGTCCGATAGTGTTGCAATTGTTCTCGTATCACATTTACTCTGTCTCCGCGGTGACAAATTCATTCTCGTGTTCATTACTCCGAAACTCCAAACCGTGTTCATAATCCGTAGGGTGCAAAACTCATCGAGGCGATAAAATTGCGGAAGCAGAACAAACATAATTGAGAGTGCACTCCTTCCCTTGTAAAGACACCCTTTTTTTCGAAAACTTCTTTGTAGGTGCGTGCATCTAGTATAGTGGATCGCCCCAACCACATAAAATACAATTGTATCCAAAAACAAGCACTCCTCTCGTGCTTTACTGATGCACTGCAAAAGCGGGAACTTGTCCCTCCAACATGTGTAATTAATCCTGGTATTCCAAAGTAAACCTTGTTTTTGCGTATCATTAAACCTTCCGTTTTTTCATCATGTCATTTCTCAACATAAACTTTATTTTCTTCGTCACAACGGAGACAGTATCCTTCAATCTGTAGTCTTTATTGAACACTTCTAATACCGGCTGTATGCCTTTTTAGCTTCGTACAACGGTATGTGCAGACTGAAGTCAAAATATGAAATAGATACGATTTATATTGTCCCAATGCATTTCGAGCCCCTAAGGCTCTTCTTCAGGGGATTCTACAAACAAATAAAATGAGCAGTTTAAATAACTGTTCCATTATAAGGTGTACATCTTATTTCAAAATAAACCAGTGACTGCTAGTGCATGTTACTCCCTTATGATTAATAACCCTATCATGTTGCAGTACAAATCAAAATGCTCAATCCCAACTCCCTACACCTCACTTTCCTAAACCCACACTACCCAAAATTACATGAAACAATCCACCTCAATTGAACTGAAGTACATGTGACCACCCTTATCTATTTAAACCACGAAACCACAAAATCTCCTCTCTTCATCATTACCCGTCCAGCCCCTACTTAAACATATCCCCTATAACGAGCCTTACACTAAAAGCCACCTGCTTGATATTCAACCTTCATGTTCATGAAACCCACTCTCTTCCCTTCATAACACTCCCCCACCTTCCCTCTATTCTTCACCCTTTCCCCTTGCAAAAACGCTGTCTTCAGCAGTCTCACCTCGTCGTCCTTATCTCCGTTACTTCCTCTCACTTTCTAGTGAATAAACCTGATCTTCAACTGCTCTTGCTCTCATGCTTTTGAAACCCTGGGGCGTGGTCATTAACTAACATCACATGATTACTTCCCCTGATGTTAACGTGAATTGAACCTGCGGACTCAGACACCCATAATGCTACTCTCTCCCCTCATCTACTTACGGACTTGCCTTCCCACAAAAACTCTCGCTCTCTATGTCTGGACCCGAAAATCCTTCCCAACAGTTCAAAAAAGCCGAATGTCTGTACAAAACAAATATATCCATCATGCATCCGAAAAAAATAAACTAAATGAACGGTATTTCGTGACCTAAAAATATTTACAACCCAAACCGAAGTGCATAACAGAAATCAATCAAGTGTACTTAAAAAATGAACATTGAACAAATGTGAATTGTTAACCCAAGCTCTCCCAATGTGCCACCCCGTAAGTCAGTAAAAACTGATCATGATAAATGTCCGATAGTGTTGCAATTGTTCTCGTATCACATTTACTCTGTCTCCGCGGTGACAAATTCATTCTCGTGTTCATTACTCCGAAACTCCAAACCGTGTTCATAATCCGTAGGGTGCAAAACTCATCGAGGCGATAAAATTGCGAAAGCAGATTTTATGTGGTTGGGGCGATCCACTATACTAGATGCACGCACCTACAAAGAAGTTTTTTAAAAAAATGGTGTCTTTACAAGGGAAGGAGTGCACTCTCAATTATGTTTGTTCTACTTTTAGAAAGTTGGCATTTTTCTGTGCTTATGACTCTTTGTGCTTTGCAGCCTGCTTCCAATACATGTCTGAGCTAGGTGACTGCTACACTTAGTGCATACCACAACCCAGGAAGGGGTGGGTGTGACGGGGATACCTCTGCAGTCATCTGCATACTGATAGTCTTCTTGGGCTGGGAGAGGAGGTTCACACGTACATTTGTATAGATTGTGTCCTGCCCTCAAACAAAGGGATAATTTACTCCCTAGTGATCATCTGGAGCCAGGGCTGGGTTGAAAGGGATCGTTGTGCACGTCTAAGGGTTCCTTTGAAGTCACCCCTTCATAAAAGACATTTTTGAGTATAAGTACAGGGGTTCTGACCCCATGATGTTAGACACTGTGTAGGCTTGTAACCAGACACTGCTGGCTCTACAGTCTGAACATTGCCAGAGGACTGCTGTGCTGCCAGAACATTTGTGTTGGCCTGCTGACTGCTGGGCTGCAGGAGGAACTGCCACTATTCATCTGGCCCTATTTGCTGGCCTGCTGTCTGCCTGCCTCTCTTTGTGCCCCCTGTGCTCTCCACGGACTGGTTGGCTTGCCCTCTCCCTGTTCTTTTGGGATCTATGAGGATTCCATTAAGCAATACTTAGAATCGGCCATGGGACTTGTGAGTCCGGCCATCATAAGCTTTTTAATCAGTGTGTGCTGAGTGCCATTTATTGCACCTTTTAATCTACACCAGCATGTGGTTAGCATTGCCCCAGGCTCTCCAGATAGCATGACGGAGAGCTTTCACCTTTATAAAGGATTAGCAAGTCTTTTTGTCTGGTGTGGCTTCCCCTGGTGACGGAACAGCGACGTGCTTCCTGCCTGGGGTCGATGTCGTGCCGAGGCATCCTCCCCTTGTCCGAAGCCACTGCAGTGGCTCCCAGCACAGATCTCTTTTTTCAAAGAAGCATAGCCCCGGTAACTAAGGGTGGGCCAGTGATCCAAGGATAATTTGTCATCTTTGCCCACCCTTTGCTGACAACAACAATGACCGAAGATGGAGGTGGTGGTCCCATGGGCTGAGAACAGCCTGGGAGAGGCACCCCTCACAATTTTTTTAAAAGAAGATGGCCCCAGGGAGTTGGTGGTCCCCGGGCGTCCCTGAGTCTGCGCTTCAATTCTCTTTTCATTTTTGGTGGGAGCCGCGGATTTGACACAGCTCCTGCCAAAAATGAAACCAAAAAAATGCTTTTTTGGCCCTGTGGGGTCCCCGTGGGACCCCCACCAAGAGGCCTAAGGGGTCAGGGTATTTCTATCCTGCCCCCTTTTCTTTTTTTTTACATTATTTCTGGGACTTGGCTGAAGCCAAGCCCCAAGATGGCTGCCAACACTTCCTGGTTTGAAGTGTTGGCAGCCAATCAGATCTCAGCATGAGATCGGGAGGGGGTCGAAGATCATCCGCGTCCCTATATATACAATTAGAAATTAATTTTTATAACTCCGCAACTACTGAACGATTTATGAGTGAAATCTGAGCCTAACTATATCGTCCCTGTAACCTTTCGTCTTTTCAGTGAAAACAAATATATATATATATTAGCTACTGGCAGTCGCCAGTAGGTAGTTATAGTAAGGACCGAGTTTCCATCGGAAAATAATTTTTTGACTTACCTATATCTTTGGCGTCGTTTGATGAATCTTTATGAAATTTTCCAAAAACGTGCTCCAGTGATTCTTGTTGTGTATGGAAAGTTTCGGGGTGATCCATCAAGCAGGGGCCGAGAAAAAGGGGGAGGATCAAAAACCATGTGTTTCCCATGTTAATTCCAATAGGACCTCTATATACGTCTACAGCCTGAACTGCTGAACTGAATTACACCAAATTTGGCAGAAAGGTAGATGTTGGTCCAGGTAAGTGTCGTTTTGTGATTTGGTCAAAAAGTCAAAGATTACAGGGGCATTAGTGTTACGCACAGATTTCGCTCTTACAGAACCATAAAAATTCAGCAGTTACAATTACCTGAGCTAACTCTAACTTACCCTCCTGAAATCCACTGCTTATGACCTCACATATTACATCACTCAGGCTGTTCTCCCAACAGATTGATGCAGACACCAGATACTGCTCTCATCTTGTTGTTTATTTTCTTATTCCATTCCCCAAATCTTCGCCATGATGCGTTTCGCCCAGCATTTGCGGCTTTGATTAAATTTATATATATATATATATATATATATATATAGACACTTATACACTTACCTGATATAGACTTACCATTTCTTTGTAAAGGCAATGCGTGGTAAAGACCTGCGTGGTAAAGGCATTGCTTGGTAAAGGATGCATGGCCTGCATTCACAAGCTGGATTAAGGTAGATATTGATAGCTGGGAGATCAGGCCCAGCAGGCACCATTATTACTAAATAAAGTAATAAAGTATCTTGAATAGGGTGAAAAATTGTACTTGGGTGCACTATAGTGAGATTGGTTACAGCATCCAGGTCAAGTTAATTTCCAATTCGCTGCAACCAGCAGCTATGTTGGATTTTTTTCTGGATAGGGGTGGATGTTGTAAATAGCAAATGTTCTTAGGTGTGCCAAAGTGAGATCGGTTCGGGCACCCAGATGATTCAGGTTTTTCATTTGACCGCAACCCGCAGCGATGTTGGAATTGTTTCTTGCTGTGGGTGGATGTTGTAAATAGCAAATTTACCTAGGCGCACTAAAGAGAGATTGGTTGTGTCACCCAGATGAATTGGATTTCCAATTCACCGCATCCCCCAGCTATGTTGACATTTTTACTGGCTAGGGGTGGATGTTGTAAATAGCATATATACTGATGTATGCCCAAGTGAGATTGGTTGTGGCAACCAGACAAATCAAAATTCCAATTCCCCACAGCTATGTTGGAATGTTTTCTGGCTAAGGGTGTATGTTGTAAAATAGCAAATGTATTTTGGTACGCTCAAGTGTGATCGGTTACGGCACCCATGAATTGGATATCAAATTCACCATAGGCCACAGCTGTGCTGCAATATCTTTGTTGTAAATAGGTGACATTCAAATGTGGCAAGGAAGCAGGAACATATTGTGTAAGATGAGAGCTCAATAGGAGTTAGATCTATATTGCAAAGTCATGTGTGAACTGTGGGTGGTGGCTTGGAAATACTGAATGCTAATGTAATCGAGATCGACTGGCAATGGACTGCACTTTTTCATTGCAACTGTGTGTTTTTTCTTGTTAATAAAGATTTAAAAGTCCAAACAAAATCAAACAAGCATTTGCAATGCAATAGGTCTCGCATTGTTGAAAGTAAGAGCAATTGGTGTTGTTAATCTACTTGAGAAATAGACGCCGTACTTTTAGAAGCATTGCCTGTGCACAGTCAGCTAAAATAAGAGTTGATCTACCCATCCTTTACAGCACTGGCCCTGCTTCCTGCCGGAACAGACTTTTAAATTGTTATAGAACTGCAACCGTCAACAATGCGCCTACGCCAGGTGTGTAATGCGCAAGCATAATTATGGGCCAGGGGCTGGTTTAGTAGGAGATGGGCGCTTGTGTTAATGCTTTCATTTTGCTAGCGCATGCACCCTGCCCGGGACGCTGGTGTCCTCTTGCTAACCGCCATTGGTAAAGATGAAGAGCGGCATGCCGCGCTCCAAAAATTTTAAACTTACGTTGTTGGGCGAGCCACGCACAACAAAAGAAAAGAAGCGCAGCCGCCATTGTTAAAGATAAAGTGCAGCAAGCCGCACTGAAAAAAAAATGTTGCCTTGCACGCTAATGTAACAGAAACGTTTGAAAAACATACCTAAAATCACAAGAAACAATTACAAGAACACCATGTCGGCGAAGTATGGTTTGGGCAGTGCGTAGCTGTGGTGCCTGCAGCAGCAGCGACGCCGAAGAAGTCATTAACAAAAGAGTGCTCACAAACTGTAAATAAAACATATTGAGTAACAACACATTACTACCAAAGAGAAGTATCGGTATTGTCTGAAAATCCCCAAGGGCTCAGCAATTTTTATTTATTTATTTAATTTGTAAGGCGCAACAGCTACCCAAAAAGGGTTTCCCGGCGCCAAGCAAAACAAAGACCAGAAGTTAAGATTTAGTAACGAAATCATTTGTTAAAGAGCCAGGTCTTTAGTGCTTTACGAGAATTGAACGTAGACTGTTTCGTTCCGGATGGCAATGGGAAGGGCATTCCAGAGTGAAGGACCAAGGAAGGAAAAAGAGCGCCCACCCATTCGAGAAAGCCTAAATCTGGGAACGGAGAACCTTCCCTGAGAGGATGAACCTAGGCAACGGGACGGGACATACAGTTTGGCTAGGGAACGTAAGTAGTGTGGTGCAGTTCCAGTTTTGATCTTAAACATATAGGTCAGAGCTTTGAATTGAATTCGATTTTCCACCCTGAGCCAGTGCAAGTCTCGCAAATGGTTGGAAACAGAGGCGGTCCTAGGTAATTGGAGGAGAAGTCGAGCTGCGGAGTTTTGGACCATCTGCAGCTTGCGTGTCACCTCTTTGTTAGCGCCGAGATAAAGAACGTTGCCATAGTCCAGTCTGGATGTAATTAGAGCTTGGACTACCGTTCTTTTGGTGGACTCTGGTAGCATCCAAATGATCTTCTTGAGCAACTTGAGGATGGAAAAACAAGTGGCAGCTACCTTCACCACCTGGGCGTGCATTGATAACGAGTCATCGATGGTAAAGCCCAGGTTACGGACTTGGCAGGCGGGCTGAGGCAAGACACCCATCTCACATGGCCAATGTTGTGGGCTCCAAAGATCCTTGTCTTTACCAAGGATGAGCACCTCCGTTTTCCCCCCATTTAACTTGAGACAATTCGTTTGCATCCATAATGCAATTTTTCTCAGGCCAGATTGAAGAGGGGACTGCCCATTTGTTCTCACTGCAGAGAGAGAAGATGATTTGAGAGTCATCTGCATAGGATAACAAAGTCAGACCTGCCTCTTCAGCTACAACGGCTAGAGGCCTCACATACAGATTAAAGAGCAGAGGGCTAAGAACAGAGCCCCGGGGGACTCCATAGGGTGATGAATGGATTTCAGAGCTGGCCTCTTCAGAAAAGACTTGGAAGGTACGGTTGGCCAGAAATGAAATTAGCCATTTAAGAGCCGGACCGCAAATACCTAATGATCTCAGAGTATTTGCAAGGATGGAATGAGACACGGTATCAAATGCCGCGCTTAAATCCAAAGGGCAGCTGTCTCTCCATCATCCAGATGTTGCCGTAGTCTTTCCGTGACTCCCAATAATGTAGTTTCAGTAGAGAAACCAGCTCTGAAACCTGATTGTGATGAGTGAAGTAAGCCTTGAGCTTCAACAAAGAAGGAGAAATGGGAGTAGATGTTCTTCTCAAGGATCTTAGAGAAGGCCGGTAGTAATGAAATGGGTCGATAGTTCGATAACACAGCAGGATCTGCGTTGGCCTTTTTTAGAAGAGGAAGCACCATAGCGTGTTTCCAATCAGATGGAACTAGTGCTTCTTCTAATGAGAGATTCAGAAGATCCATGATGGTTTGCAGGGATGAAGACTCTAATTGTTGGAGCACCGAAATAGGTAAAGGGTCCCTAGGTGACCCAGATTTGATGTTATGTAAAAGTTTGTTGAAAGAATCAAAGTTAAGGAGGGGCCATGAGTGCAAACAGTTTGGAGATGGTGTGATCATAGGAATCTGATTGGAAGGGATCAATGCCCTTGGGATCGGGGTGGGTGTACATTGAGAAAGGGCATCATGTTGCTTTAGGGGGAGGCCATCAATATGTTTGTTAGCTACTTTTGAATAGATATCCTCAACTTTTTGCACAAAAAAGTTGGCCAGCTCGTCGCATTGTTTTTTATTTAGTGGGGGAGGTTTGGATTGAATTTTGATCCTGCCAACTCTTTCACCATATTAAATAGAGTTTTCGAAGAATTCAAAGCATTAGTAATGGTGGAAGATACATAATTTGCACTGAGCTGATTTGCATAGCTTGTGATAAGCTTTAGTTGCTTTTTTGTAGATATTTTTAGATTCTAAGGCGTAGTCCCTTCTCCATTTCCTTTCCAAAACTTTACATTTGGCTTTTTCAGTTTTGAATTCTTCATTGAACCACGGTGCCGGGATACGATGATTAAAATGTCTTTTTAGGGAAACAGGGAGGCAGGTGTCAATGGCATTCAAAAGCCAGTCTTGCACTGAAACGGCAAGTGTGTCCACCGTATGTTTAGAAACCGGTAGATGAGAGTGTAAAAGTTCATTTAAGACGGTGATGTTCAATTTTTTCCAGTTCCTAGCTGAGGTCTTCTGAGTGGGAACAGGAGAGCCGAAATACTCTGGGGATCTTACGCTAAATTTAATGATGTAATGATCAGACCAACATAACGGAAGTGCCGGAGAACAGTGCAGGTTAGGTAAGTTTGAAAAAATAGGGTCCAATAAGTGACCTCCTCTGTGCGTGGGACCAGAGTTGTGAAGGTGAATATTAAAAGCTTCCATGTCTGATATAAAATTTACGCTGGTTTTACATGCTGAATCATCCAAATGTAAGTTTAGGTCGCCTAGGATAGAGAAGTTAGAAGTATTCATCAAAAATGGAGCAATAAGTTCAGGAAAGGATGCTGCCCAGGAGATCGCAGACCCCGGAGGACGGTAAGCAAGAATGCCAGTGAAAGTGACATGGGTAGAGTTTGTAATACATTGGGTGGGATTGAATTGGAAACACTCCACACAGACAACAGCAAGGGTATAGGGAAACAGTCAAACACACAAATACGGGAGGACTACTTCGCTTCCGAATGCTGGGGGCCCCACCTGATCTTTAAGTGTAACAAACTACAGTGGCTTTGACCCCCACCAAGACTGGAAGGGAGGGATGGCTCTCCACCCCAACCACATGGGCCATGTGTAACCCTGAGTGACATCCATGCCCTTCCTGCTGCCACAGGGAGCATCCTGAGGAAATCTTATAAGGTATGCTTTACTTAACTTATATCCACAATCCCATACGTTTGTTCCACAACAGGCCCTAGCTCTGACAAGGGGTCCTATCTCCCTCTCATATCTCTGACATCAAATTGACAACCAGTAATGTAATGCAAAGTCCTCTAATTTACTTATGCTTTTCTTATGAGTTATGATTATCACCTTCATGTTTTGTTGGTTATGCTGATATATTTGACTGCTACGCATTGTATTCATATGGCATTAAGACACAAACAGTGTTTGTTGCGGTACTGCATAATGAGCAACTTTGAAGTACTATGTTGCTTATTTGATAAATGTGAATTGAAAATCAATAAAAACTGTTCCTAAAAAACAAAATACAGGTCGTGCAGCAGAACGTTTCTCTGTCAAGCCAGACCTAAAATGTATGGAGGAAATCAGGTCTAGTGGTTAAGCTACCCACTTTGGAACGGGAGAACCTGGGTTTGAATCCAAATTATAGCATCTATGGAAAAACGAGTGCTGGGAGATAAGTACTTGTAGAACATCTCTTAATTCTTCGCCAAAGATATTCCCCAAATTCTGCCACCTGAGATCCCCAAAGTGCCTGAGGAGTTGTCTATGAGTTCTTTTGAGCCTCTAGAGTGCACAGACTTAAATATTTGTCTCCTAAAGTGTTCTTTTCAGTATCTATTTATTCCGGAGATTGGCTGGGTGACTGTGAGCTTTGATTTAATGTTCTCAAGGGGATATTCTCAAGACCGTGCGATAATCATCGCCAAAATAGGTTAACGCTATTTCTCATATCCATCGCGGGAAAATAACTCTGTGTTAACGTCTCATTCTCAACACAGAGGTAACATGCGATAGTGTCCCGATAACGCGTCAAATGTCCACGATAAAATCACCGGGACGGCGATAAAAATCTAAAGCCTAACGTGAAAAAAGTTGCAATGGGCCCAACTGCGATAAAAAATACAGCGATAAGCAGCGCCAGGCCTGCAGGTCCCACAAGTCAGGTGGGAAAAACCACTATAAAAGCGCCAACAAACAACACAAACAAAACACAAACAACTGCGAAGCACCATGGAGGTAGCCGGAGCGAGTACAGAGGACAACCAGAACCCCACAAGCCCCATGGAGGACCAGCCTGGGACCTCAGGGTCAGGGAAGGGCAAGGAGAAGAAGAAGAGGAACCCGCCTTTCAGTACGCAGGAAAACCATATCCTCATTACGGAGGTGATAGAACACCACCAACAACTGTTCATCACCTCCACTGTGTCATTGGCAACTAAAAATACAATATGGCAGTCCATCTTGGCCAAGGTGAATGCAGTTGGAGTGAAGAGAAGGGAAGTGGACAACTGCGAGAAGCGCTGGACTGATGTGAAGCGCAAAACCAAGCTGAAACTCGCAGCCAACCTGAAAGCAGCAATGCAGACTGTAGGTGGGAGTCCAGCGACACACCAGGAGCTGGATGAGATGGAGGAAATGTTGACCCGAGTCATCATTGGAGAGACGGTGGCAGGAGTTGGGGGACTGGACACTGCACAACATGACCTGACCCAACAGCAACAGGGTGAGTAACGACCAGGGACTTGGGGGACGGGGGAGATGGGCACAATGGCACACATGCACAATTAAGTATAGCACATCTGCGGACAAACCATGCCCAAGAGTCACAACTCCGACCAAGAGCCCAAGTTACCCAAGTCTGCAACATCTCAGCACTGTATAAGCACAGAAGTGAAAGGCATACCGCCTGAAAGGGATAAGGGCCAGCAAAATCAGAGCTGAAGGGGCAACACACCCACAATGCAGCACACACACATAAGAATCAGAGCACCTCAACATTGACAACAATGTGGTACAAACTGTAACACTTTCACAACAGAACAGAGGACACAACTGCTGCTGCTTGTGTGTAGAAAATGGCCATTCGCATTTGGCATAGCAGGAAACTGTGAAATGACAATGTACAAGTACAATGTCACATTCCTGATGGTGTAGAAATGTCAACTGTCCCGCATCACATAGGCATCTCCTCACAAACAGTTACAATGTACATTGTCATGCAGTCTGTAAGTAAACTTGTCCAATGCGTCAACATATATGTGAACACAATGTCAATCTGCATCTCCCCTTCACATTGCAGAGGGAGAATCAACACCTCCTGCAGAGTAGACCCAACAACTCAGCACTGATGATGAAGAGGACCTCCCCAACATTGACACCGATGCCCTCCAACAGCCCATGGACAGCTTCGGCACCCCACCTCCAGGAGCAGTGCAGCCCAGCTGCATCGAGGAGACCCCACCCCCTGCACAGACCACACAGCAGGAAGCACCCACCACCATGGCTGTCTCCCAGGACCCCCATGACCAACACATGGCATTCCAACGCCGTGTGTTAGGGTGCCAGGAGAAGGTTGGCTGATCAGCTGCGGGTGGGGTTCGACCTCATGGCAGTCAAACTAGATGCCATACGTGGGTGTCTACGTCCCATCAGGAACCACTTACAGTCCCTAACAGACACCCACTGTCCGCTCCATGCTCTCCAACAATCCATAGCTGACATCGCTGGAGTCATGACTCTGAGCCAAGAACAACTGTCTAGTCAGAGTGGCTCCAGCAATGACAGCCGGGAGTTGGGACACATGCGGAGGATCATGGAGAACATGTAGCGGATGCAGGCGGAAAGAATGTTTGCCACGGCTGCACACCAGCGAGATGTAGCTGTGATCTTCCATGCCCTGCAGATCCTCATCATGGCATTGCCGCCACAAGGCCTGGCGCGGATGAATGCTGCTGCTACTACTCCATCCATATCTCCGCCCCCTGAAGTGTCAGTGCCACACAGTGTGGCAGACATTCCACCTCCGGCCCCTGATGTATCAGTGCCACACAGTGATGCAGACTAAACACCACCACCCACATGTGAGGCACCTGACACATCAGAGGACGAAGATGATGATGAATCTGGATTTGTGGTAAGAATGAAGTGGTAGCATTCATCTCCGCCATATGGCCTGTTTCAGCTTGGTTCTGCCCTCTGCATCATGCCCTGGAATAACACCTTCCACTGTCCCCCAATACACTCAGCGACACTCACCTTGGACCTCCACATGGACTGCCATATTTTGATTGGTTACCAATGACACAGCAATCACACTGCGGACTGAAGTCTCCCTCTTCCGATGAACTTGTCAATCCCTAAAGGACTCTGGCTGGCCCTCCACGGGGCAACAATGTAAAGTGGGGTTCACATGGCCCTGTACTGCTCCAGCTTCAACACTCCACTGAATGCTAATAAAACATTCTAATTCACACAGATGTGTCTTGGCTATGAGCAATCAAGTATGAAAGTATGGATGAATGTAGGGACAGTGATTCCACAAAAAGGTACTCCCTGGGTAATGCTATCAATGCGCATGTATGGGCGTGACCCAGATAGGCAGTGAGACACACATTGTCATTCAAATCAACACTCATCACAGTTGAGTCCAAGTGAAGGTGCGTAGACTTTATTAGCATATGCGTGTCAGTACGGGCAAGATAAGTGCCACAACATGCAGACCAATGCAGCAGTATATCAGGAAGAGGAACGTTGCCAAGCGCCTCTGTCCACTCCGGGGGAGTGCCTCACCTTTCACAGGTGTGTGTTAACCCGTGTTGTTGTCCGCTCATGTATTCGGAGTCCAGGCGAACGCAGCCATGTCCACTGTTGTCGTGGGACATGTGACCAGATCTCCAAGATGCAACAAGGTGTTGGGACATGTGCAATGGGTTCCAATCTGTTGTGGCTGCAGGTACGTAGTTACTCGTCCATGAAAGTGATTGCAGCTTCGTAGGCTATCATTTCCAACATGAGCTCGTCGTCGACTTCATCAAACAGGACGGTGAGGCAATCCATTAGCAGGTCCGGACAGATGTGCTGCGTCCACCCCCTTTCACCAATTAGCACTACAGCCCAATAGGGGAGCGGTTCAATGTGGTCACTGCACACGAGGAGTTGTGCAATCTCCCAGGTCCAGCTGCCAGCATGTATGCCAAGTATTAAGGCATCCCATAAACGGGTATCACAGTGACACTCCTGGTCGTGGGCCAACAGGGGGTGCACACACATGTCAAAATCCAGTTCAGCCACTGTCCTGTTGGATAGGCAGACATCCATGGACCACTCGAATATGCACAATCGACAATGCAACACCGGCTGAATGCAGGTGACGTTGGCAAGGCGGAAGCTTAGCCGGTAACTGATCCGCAGCACTGCCAATGGCAGTGCCCCCAGTAAATGCAGCATACATGCATGGTACAGTTCCACCTGACAGGGGTTGTGCATGTGTCCGGGATGTTCTGCCATTGCGTTAGTAGCTCTGGTTGAAGCGGCATTGTTCTGACCTGCGCCAGTTCTGTGGATGAAATGCCACAGCTCGGATCAATGAGTTGTTTTAGTGTTGCAACGGTTGTACGCCTGGGATGGTGTGGGAGTAAGTGTGAAGGCCATTCCATGCAAGATAACTTCGAGCAAGGACTTCTGTGTGTGGGGTGTGTATACGTTGGTCTTTCGTCGGGCTGTGCGTAGTGTGGGAGTCGTCATCAGCTGCTATAGTATCTGTCAGGGGGTGCCGGGCACATGCAATTCCGAGGTCGGAGGTGCAGATGTGCTTCCGCCTGATAGTTCAGACAAAGGAGCTTTCATCCCTAATGCTAGTTTCACATCTGCTTGCATTCAGGAAATGTGAAGTGGCTTGTTGGGGGTGGGATGGGATGTGTGCGACTTTGGGATTCATGTTTGACATGTCTTGCATGTGGCAAATGAGCGGCATCACTGTGTGTTACGTTGCCTCACAGCTGCTCCTCCCTCCCCCCGAGCCTATTTACTTGTGTGCGCTGCGCGGTTGCATCACTTGCACTCATACGACACACCATTGTCATGCCTGTCTGCGCATGTCCACAAGCCTGACAACGACACTGTGATGTTGGCCGTTGAAGGTGGGCGGCCACGTGAGTGTAGGCCTGTGGGAAGGATAGGGCGGACACTGATGTAGAGTTCATGCCTGGCTGAACTCGCGCTGCGATTAAGGCTAGGCATTTGGCTCATGCTGCAGCAATACAGATACACACAACACTTGGCATGTATGAGCCAAGACCCCCAGCGGTCTTGCGCTCCTTCATTTCTCCGTTCGTGCGAGCCCGCCCTCCGGGTGCATGCTACATTGCAACATTGTAGATTGCGGGCTGGGTGGTGCCGACACTACAACAGTGACACACTCATTAGTTACTCCCTTGTCCAGGCCAGAACTGAACCACGCCCAGAGCCCTGGGTAAATCCTTCACACCCCTACACTGGCCTGGTGTACGCCGGCCCAGCCCACTCCGCTTACGCTTACAGGGGGGCAGAGCTACGTGTCCAAGGTCTTAGACACTGCCTGAGGTGACATGGTTGTGTCCGCAGTCCACAGCACAAGGTAAGGTGGTAGGGTCCTGGCCCATCATGCATACATAATGACCACAAGGACACACTTAGATAGATAGTGGAACTGGCTACGGGCACGTGCGCCCAGCCACTTTTTATTGCCAGGGTCACATGTCCAGTGACGCCTGTGCTGGATGGGTGTGGGTTGAGTGTAAGCCAGCACTCAGAGAGTGGTTGGTGCTGGCAACAACTAGAACAGTGATCTTCGTATTACACACACAGATTCAATCATAAAGGGTCCATGTGTTGTGGTGCACTGAGTTGGTGGCACCTGAAGCGCTCAGCGGGTGCGCAGCCTGCGATGATGCATCGTCCGGGCGGGCCGCACTGATAGCAATGTCTGTTGCTTACTGGACTGCGCCATTAATAAATCAAGTCTCAATTTGAATTGTGAGCCCTGCTGACTGCAGTGTAGGCCGGAGGCAGCGGTCAGAAAGGGCCCACAGCCTTGTGGCGATGACTTGTGGTGCACTGAGTTGGTGGCACCTGAAGCGCTCAGCGGGTGTGCAGTCAGAGATGATGGCGTGTCCTCGCAGGTCAGGATTGGATTTGATTTGAGAGCCCTGCTGACCGCAGTGTAGGCCGCAGACAGTAGTCAGCACACACATAACTCCACGGTGCTGTGCCGGTGGAGTCCTGTGTCGCGGACGCCAGCGATCCACTGAGGAGGCTGGCGTAATGGCGGTGGACTCATGGCAGGGTGAGGGGCGCCTCCCTCGCAGACGCGTTGGCCATCCGGGAAGTGAACCACGCCCAGAGCCCCGGCCTATTTATTCACACTCCTACGCTGGCCTGGCGTACGCCTGCCCAGCCCACTCCGCTTACAGGGGGGGATGACACGGATACATGACCGGGATCTTCCCCACTGCCTGAGGTAACATGGTTGCGCCAACTGTCCACAACACTACAAACACCAGCAGTATATGTCCACATGGACATGTCTGTGCTCTGCATACTGTAGTCTGTCCAGCACATCACCGCCACACTTGGCATTGTGTACATTCTTATTCATGGGTGACTTGCCTCCTTCACACATACTTGGTTCCCACCTCTCCCCACATTCTGCAATTGTGTGGCTGTGGGGCCATGCCGTTTTGGGAAGGTCAGCTGTCTTGTTCTGCACTGCCTCGGTGGTAGTCCAGGGGGGGTGGTCCTGGGGGTGGTGGCGGTGTCTGTTGTGGCCCTCTTGGGTCTCCGAGCTGCATGGTCAGTAGCTCCATGACATGTGTTGGTCTTCAGATGTGGCTCTGGGCTGGGCTCCCTTTCATGCTGCAGGTTGTCATCCTGCTTTACACCAGTAAAAGGCAGGTGTTAAATCCCTGCTGCTAACGCACCTTATCGCCTGTTTTTAGGTCGCATCGCGGATCTGGCTGGTCGTTGGGAATATCGCGAAGTGGTGTTTTCTTGTGTTTTTGCACGGGAACGCCTACTCTGCATATCATTAGTGTTAGTTGTCGCTCTCATCCGTGGCGATGTTTTTTGCGGAGGATATCGCTGGGAAACTGGCGATATCGGCAGTTTGCACCAGCTTGAGAATAGGGCGATAAGTCTATTGCCACTTTTGCGGCGCTAAAGTGCCGGTAAGTCGGCGATAAGTCCTTGAGAATATGCCCCTCAGTTTCTTAATTTATTTTCACAGATAAGGTGGTGCTTCACCTTGGGCCACTTTTCAGAGTCAATCCACGAGAGGAGTGTCTACCTTTTGGGAGGCTTGAACTCTTCCTAAAATGACATTTGTAATTCTGCAGCCTTCACATCTCTACACAACCTCATGTCCTATTCCAACTTCAGGTGGATGGAAGTTTTACATAAGATTTTGGTTCACATGTAATAGCTTCAATGAGGCCTTGAATTAAAATATCACATTCTGTTATCATGATCTATTTTGGAAGTTTTTCTCTTTTTTACATTTTCCTGTGGGCTGGTGTTGGTGATTGGGTGCATACTCATTTTGTAAGTATACTGGGATAAGAAAGACAGAGGAGGAGGTAATAACGATTATCTGTAAGTAATAGATTTATTTATTTTTTCCAAAATAACCATATGGAGTGCCTTCAGGAATAATCATAATAGTAAGCAAACTGTGATCGCTATTAATGCTTGGGAATACATCTGTTGGGTAAAGCTTTTGCAGTAAAGATGTCATCTATAACTGAGTTAGCTCCATGTTCCACAAGAGTGGGCTGCTGGGAGATTTCAGGGCCGGGGGATTCAAAAACAGATCATGTTCCAGTAGTTAAATATACAGCATAACACCCTGAGGCTCCTGAACATGCATCACATCAACGTTTGAGTCTGTGCATGTAAAAGGATTTTCATTTAGGTACAATGACCTGCTCCCCAACCTTGCATTAAAATTACCACCTACCAGTAGGCAATATCCCTTACTTGGATCTGACAATAAATATGTCACTTGAGCTATGACTGCACAGTATGAGCATTAATACATTTTTGGTTTATCAATGTTTCTGGCATCTGTATTGTAAAGTAATTCCCAAGCCTGGTCCAATCTGGGCCATGGGTCTTGCATGGTGAACTCAGTACACGGGAGGTAAGTGTGGCCAACCCAGCCTACCATTTATAATGGACACTCTGCACAAAGTAGGCACTTGCGACATGTATATAAGCAAATGCCTCAAATGAGACAGAGTTGTTCTGAACTCTCTTCTAGACCGCTTTCTTGAATTAAAAGAGATCAGTCTGTTAGGTATAGTATTACACAGACAATATAGGTAGGCGCAGCGCACTATAAAATGCCACTGGAATCATGCATGACACATTTCGGAATCGTTTGGGGCTGTCACTGGTAAGCATTTGTAAACACAAACCAAAATAAACAAACTGCCAATTCATAGTCAAAACTCCAGAAACCGACAGAAGGGACCTTACTTCGACCAGTCTGGCGGAGAATGCTAAAAAATCCCATCACTTCTTGTTTGTTCTCGACTCTCCTCAACTCCAATAAGTGAAGACAACAATCAGAGGCAACTTGGCTGCCGTAGGAATGCGAGCCTATGAAACAAACGGAGTAAGGCCGGATGGCTGCAGTCAGGTACTGCATCCATGGCGAGCATCAAATGGCTGAAAGAGCGGAAGGTACCGGTCAGGGCTGTCCTAAAGTGACTGCCGGTGTTCCTTCTAACCGATGGAACATCGGCAGAATTAGTGAAGATCCTTGCCCAGACTTCACCCTCCCTGTTCCCATGGCAATGAAATCTGCCTTGAAGCAGGTTTCTTGACGAAAGAATGTGCCGGTTTAAAAGAACAGTAAGGCGCTGGGAGGCCGTGGGTCACCTGTCTTGCCCACTGTAAATGCGCGCTCCGTGGCAGGGGGCGTAGAAGCGAGGAGCAGCAATAACGAGCGTGCAAGATAAAAGATTACATTAAAGCGGGTGCTGTGCTGAAATAAAGCGTGGCGCCCGTGTAGATAAAACATATGTGGATGGCTGCGAGTGAAGCAACACCTTGGTAATAAATAAGTAGTCCCACAAAAATACATTAAAGACCTATACTGTAATCAAACTGTAATTGGCCAGTGCTTCTGGCCTAAAAATGGAAGTAATGTATCAGGAGCACCAACCAATAAGGAACACAGAAATAAAAGCAACGCACAACTGAACCAATGGCAAGCGGCAGGCGGGATTACACTCAGTACGAGTGATTACCACAGGTCTTGCAGACAGCGCATGCACGCTGATGCTCAACTTAAAAATGACCTGTAAGATACTAGTGAATTTGATATAGTCTATAGAATTTAAAGGTTGCTCTGAGAAGAATGCCTAGACTGGACTATTTCCACGGTAAGCAATGGTGGAATAGCCATGAGACAAAACAAACAGAAACCTCTGCTCAAATTATGTGCACATCATGACTTGGAATTGTACCCCAAATATCACAAATATAAAGTGAGGAATCAGCTAAGAGTCATTATTTTTTTAGAGCATCATGAATTATGTAGCTGGCTGTGAGTGCCAGATGTGGGGATGTGGGTGGCGGGTTTCCTAAAGATGCCTGATACACAGAGGGTGAATACAGTGTTAGAAGCGTCGGTAGTGGGATACCACACATCACCACATTGTATGGTGAAACTCATCCATACATCACTGTGGTGATGCATAAAGTGCAGGACAAGTGGCATGTAGATCTGAGTGGACACCTAATGGGTGTGGAAAGGTGCCGGATGTGCCTACATGAGTCCCCAATAGGTCCACAGAATGAACTTGTTTGTACATCAGAGTGAGTGCCTTATGCGGCCCGTGGCAGCCCCTGCGTTTGCGGGGGTTGGGGGAGGCAGGGGGTGTGTTGGCGATTCCTGACTTTGTTTGCCTCCCCGCGATGGCCGCAGGTAGGGGGGATACCGCCGCCCCCAAAACTTGTGCCGCCCAGGGTGGACCGCTCCCCTCCTTCCTACGCTACTTTCTTATATATGTCAAACACTAGATAGATGATGCAGTGTTTCTCCATTTGAGCACACGTTATTTCATGTTTGTGTCTTTACTTTTACCCTGAATTTGTGATGTGCTAGCTGAGCTGTTTGACCACTGTCACCTGTGCTTTTGTTTATGGTAATACATTTAACTAGCCAAATCAGCCAAACGTGGCCTGTTGTGGCTCCTACAAAAAGAATGCCGCTCTTGCCTCAGTCTCTTAGTCTCACTCTGACCTTGGCTACCAGCTGAATAGCGATGACATGGGACATTGTTATGATGCCAATATGGCTCCTGGACAGAAGAAAGTGGATCAGCATTGAAAAGATATGGTAGAGAATGACACATTAATGAACAGGAGCTACACCAAATTACTTGAATCACATTTATTCACCCAGAATGGAGAAATCAACAGAACCCTTGTCCTTTACTGCATGACATTCCCTCTTCTGAACCAAACAAGGCCCTTTTCCACCAACAGCAGGTGGTTAATGGCAGTATTGGGAGTGCATGAGTGTTGGGATGGCAGCTAGAGTGAGGAGGCAGGCTAGGGGCACACTAGAGCAGGGCAGTGATGGAAGTTGCTCCATCTGCTCCCTGCACAGTGCAGAAGGGGGCAGCCGCTACCTGGAGTTTCACCAGGTGTGGATTCCCACTCAATGAAATCAAGTCTAGTGTTTCAGGACTTAGAGTTAATGGGTCCAGAATTTGCAAACTTGTTAATTCCTGGACCGGAAACCCCAGACCACTTGTAGTTGCCTGCAGCATATCTCATTTGAGGGCAGTGCTCCGGACAACAAGTAATGAGACCCTCAGGGGCCGATTCCGATCCCGGCCGGAAGCGCACCGAATCCGATTTGTCCGGAAAAAATACGAGCCGAACGCGGTTTACCCGACCGATTCGTACAGTCGTCCGAGCGAGCAACTACGATGCGATTGAACGCGAAATCGCCGACCGACTCGTATCCGGGTCCGAACCGCTCCGTCTGACTCGATTCGTACCGCGCAATGGAGACGTTTTACGACCGAGCCAGTACGATGCACGATCCAGACAGCCGGATCGAGTCGGAGCCTCCGACACGAAAAAGCTCTCGGAAGCGGACTTCGGGGGTCCGTGCCGGACCCCCCTTCACCCGTAGCCGTACGAGTCGGACACATGGGTCCCCCCTATACATGCGTGTACGGTGCGGATGGCACCAACGCGTACCCACTACAGGGAGCCCACTTGTGCGCAACGTACCCATTGAGTCAATGGGAGCCCATGTACACGTCGTACGACTGGCTCCCATTGACTTTAATGGGAGTCCGACCGAACCGAGTCCGGCAGCATACGGCCGCATCGTACTCGCTCGGTCGGACTGCAGGGGTCCGGCTCGGTTGGAAAACAATCCGGATCCGGATCGGTCGGAGAGCTTTCCGACCCAGATCGGAATCGGCCCCTTAGCGTGATTGCTCATGTGTACTGTAGTCATTTTGTGATAGAGTTCAATCGCCTTACTTCCCATGGGTACACAATGTCCCTATTGCTGTATGCTTTATGTATAATGTCTTTGTGCCACATGCCTCTGCCGAATGCTGTGTTCTTATTACAGTTTTTTTTTATTATAGTTCTATGTAAAACGAAATAGAAATAATAAACAAGCGTATTTTTCATGAATTTATTCTGCACAGAAACTGAGACGAGACACCGACGAGAAACATACATTGCCCTACAATTTCAGCTGTAATGAGAGGATGTGGTCTCACGGCTAGACTGCCGAATTTGGAGCTGGGAAACCAAGGTTCAAGCCTCGGGGTCGACTCCACATCCTGTGATTCTGGGCAAATCACTTAATCTCCCCGTGCCTACCAAAAAACATAAATGTGTCCTTGTGTAACGTAACTGGTGCTCATGTAAAGCGCTCCAATACCTTTGGGTCTAGTTTGTGTTATATAAATCTAAAAGAAAAAAAAAATGACCGAACAATACTTTCTTGTTAAGCAAGAAGAAGTAATAGTCAATATCTCTTTCTTAGCTCACAATACAACACCAGAACTGGGGGGTTTTACTAGACTTTTTTGACTGATGTTAGGAGGACACCACCAGTTCTGTTTAATTAATTTCTGATTTCTAGAACCATGATCCCACTTGTGAAAGACTAACCCTCTTGGCTAAGCCTGGAAAAATCACACTGTGTTCTTTTTCTACTTTTCTACTTTTCATTTACTTTGTCATATGAAAATCTCTGCCTCAACTGCAGAGTCTCCCTAAGGTAAAGTATAAGGAAAAATAAAACAGTATATTTAACAGTATATTTAACTAAAAAAAAATACCAAGAATATGTAGTGTTAAATATTATTGTAATTTAATTTTATATACTTCTTTTAAATGTAGAATAAAAGAAAAATGTTATAGCACTGTTAACTTAATTGTGTATTGAATCTTTAATTTATTTAAAATTATTTTTCTGAAGTTTAAATTAAATCCCTACATAAAGTAAACAAAAGAATGTTTTAGTGTGCATTAATAATTATTACATCTGATGTGATTTAATTAAAGTAATTAAAATTATATTTTATTAAAATGCAATGTTACATAATGTTTTTCAATTAAACAAAAGATTGTTAAACTATTTTATAAATAAATAATAATTATTTATTTGTATATGTTTTTTAACATTAAATTATATTTATTTATATTTGTACCTATTTAAATAATTTAATTTAATTGAACATTAGATCCTGGGGTTTGATTTTAAATCCCTACCTACATTTTTTTCTATGAGAAGATGTTGCAGTATCAGTGGTTGATCATGTGTGGTGCTGGACTTACTTCAGCTCTGAGATGGAGTAATTTATTACTTTTTGTGTCACTTGTGGTTGTAGTTAACTTTAGAAGTGAAGTTTGGGAATAGCAATGGTCTTAGGGCCAGATGTATGAACTGCCACGCAGTACAGTGACTGAGAACGGGGAGGAATGCACTGCATTTAAAATAATATGGCGCATTCCTGCCTTTCCAGAGCAAACACAAGGAGATGATGGACGGAGTGCTGAAACCTTTCAGACACTGACCCCCAGTCACAGATCTGGGTTGAATCCATCATCGTTCTTTAGCTCACTTCGCCACCCCAGTTCAGATCCAGCCATATGCAAATCAGTCTTGACCCTGTTCCTCATGGGAACAGTCCAGCCCAAACTGCCAAGCCAGGTCTTCCCTGGACTGGAAACAAGCATCCTTGGACCGGTTTTGGGGTAACACCCCTCATCAGCCAGGCTAGCTTGAATCCAGTGGCAAAGTGAGCAAAGGACCCACGTCTGGGTATACCCTGCCAAACTAGGGCGAACAAAGAAAACACAAGGAGATGATGGATGGAGTGCTAAAACTTTTCAGACACTCACCCCCCCAGTCACAGATCTGGGTTGAAAACATCATCGTTCCTTAGCTCACTTCGCCACCCCAGTTTAGACCCAGGCACATACAAATCAGTTGCATGGCATGCTAAAAAATGATGGACTTAACCCAGATCTGTGACTGGGGGTGAATGTTTGATTAACTCAGCATTCCGTCCATCATCTGTTCTTTTTGCATTTGTTGCCCTAAGTGGGAAGGGTATGCCCAGACGTAGGTCCCATGCTCGCTACGCCACCAGATTCAAGCTAGCCTGGCTGATGAGGGGTGTTACCCTGAAACCAGTCCGAGGATGCTTGTTTCTGGTCCAGGGAGGACCTAGCCTGGCAGTTCGGGATGGACTGTTCCCATGGGGAACAGGGTCAAGACTGATTTGCATATGGCTGGGTCTAAACTGGAATGGCATGGCATGCAAAAAAAGATGGATTTAACCCAGATCTGTGACTGAGGGTGAATGTTTTATTAATTCAGCATTCTGTCCATCATCTGTTCTTTTTGCATTCTTGCCTTTACCATGTCCTGGCACCGTTTTGGCTGCCTTGCGCCGATGGAGGCACTCTTGCACCATGGTACCAGGGTGCCTGCATTGTAAGGTGGATTGTTTTTGTGCAGGAATGTGCACCTTCCTGCAAAAAACAGTCCCCTGTGGCATTTTCCTCTTTCTATGTGTGCTGCAGAGAGCAGCACACATAGAAAGAGGGAAAAAAACAAGGAGAAATAAACATATTTGTCTTTGTAACACCTCACCTGGGGAGGCGTAGGTTTTTGGTGCATTCCCAGGTCTACCACTTCTGGTAAATATGGGAATGCATCATAATCCATGGATGTTGTGTGGGAACACCCGTGCAACACCCAAGGAACGTCTCCCTGGTATAGAGTAAAGCAACAAGAGATTTGCACTGCATCGCTTTACTCGAGATTCATGAAGCCACTCAGGGCCAGGCAAGGTGGCCTTGCGTGGCTTCATAAATCTCATTTTTGAGTTGCATTGCTCTGGCACAACATTGTGTGGTGCAAGAGCAGTGCACCGGGCCCGTAAATATGCCCCTTAGTCTTTTGTGGGTAGGTGCCCGTCCTTCCCTAAACTCTCCTCTAGTTCTCCCTAAACCCCTTCTTACTCTTCCCTAACCCCTTCCCTTTTAGTCAAAAGTATTGCCCATTTTCCAGCTACTTCCCTCAGTCTCTCCCACATTTACCACTAAAAAGTATACTTATGCAGTAGGGGCTGAGAGCACTGCACAGAAAAATATAGGAGAAGCAGAAGCGGAACTTATGCACATAAGTTTGTGAATAGCATTTTGAAGTATGCTTGTAGTACTATTGTAGCACTACAAAATGTACTACAAAATGCAGTTTATGAATAAACCCTGAAATGTCTTCTACCACCGACCACATGACCTTTTCCCCCAGAAATAGATGCAGAGGTAGCTTTTGGAAGACATTTTTCCATACGTGAGTCACAAAACTTGCCCAGCATGCTCCTATCGGGAATTTGACTCTTGCGCCCTCATTGTGAGTGGCCTGAAAAAAATTCTGATACAAGAAGATTTAGCTAAAATCTCTGTGTGAAACCTTTGGTTGAAACCTTGCTGGAATCAGTATAGATACAGGGATTGCTGTTCCCGAAAAAAATGAATTACTGTTATTCTCCAGCCCCCGCAAGAACAGGGATCCTCAAAGGTAGTGACTTAAAAAATTCAAGTTTGCCAAAAATCTAAAGAATTCAGATTTAACAAAGCAAAAGGAGGATGTGGTTTAGCCTGCGAATATGAAATGAGATGGAGAAGAAGACCAAGAGCAGATGGGTGAGGATGAGACGAAGAATTTATACCCAGAAGCAACATTTATTGTGACTCAAGCAGTGCAATATTATGTCTTGCACTCACTAGAGTATGTATAAGAAAGGAGGGAAAAATACAGCCGCGGCTGGTGCAGGTAAGAGTTGTGGGGTGGGGGAAAGGGGGTCGATAGATGAGGGAAAATAAAATTTTAAAAAAAGAAAACCAGTTACCAGCAAATGCAAGGTAGGTGGTTTTCTTTTTTTAAACATTTTATCTTCCCTCGTCGATGTCCATCGACTCTCCCCCCACCCCACCCCTCTTACCTGCACCAGCCACGGCTGGAAAAAGACAGTAAAATGTTGGGGACCTATGTGTGTGATATTGGATAATGAGATGTGAAGAGGGCATAAATGAAGAATCCAAGTGTGCAGGTTATAAGTATGGTAAACTACAATTTATATATTAGGTCAATTTCATGCATACATATTTGAAAAGTGCCTTAGAAATAAAGGAACATGCTGAAAAGAATGACACATTTCAGCAGTTTCCAGCCCTACTGGGATGCTTTTGCAAAGTATGAATACATTAATTCCACATTCCTTAACAACAAGGAAAGGAATTCAGTTGGTATCACTGCCTGCAATCAGTCACTAGAAAAAGCAGTCAATTTGACAAGTCAACCTCTTCAGTTTTAGGCTAGATAACTACTGATTGTTTCATAACCTTAGCCATTGCGCCTGATGAGAAATGTTTCCTCTTTTCAAGGGCATTCATTAATGACTGGAAGTATTTGTGGTGAGTATTGTGGCCTATGCCTGCTCTCAAAGGGCTGTTATGCTGCAAACAACTATTCATCCTATACTCTTGATTTTTCAAGGCTGCATTGGTCAAGCAATTCGTGTTTATTCTAGTCGAGGGTAGCGGGCCTTACATCTCAGATACAGCATGGCACAGTAACTAGAAACTGTTAGAAATGGGGACTCTAGTTGGCAGTGGCTTGCACCCTGTCCAAGTTGGGACCCTCACTCTAGTCAGGGTAAGGGAGTCGCACAGCTAAAATAATCCCTGCTTATTCCCTTGGTAGCTTGGCACAAGCAGTCAGGATTATCTCAGAAGCAATGTGTAAAGCATTTGTACATACAGACAGTAACACAGTTAAAACACTACAAAAGGAGTCCACACAAGTTTAGAAAAATAGCCAATGTTTATCTGAATAAAACAAGACCAAAAAGACAAAAAATCCAACATACACAAGTTAAGCAAGTTTAATCCATAGAAATCAGTGGATGCATTTCTTCTATCACTAAGTACCTTGAATGTGTCAAAAATCAAAGACGAAGCAGGCACAGACGAGGTGTGGCACTGGAAAAGCAAAGAAATGCATCTGTTCCTTACTCCACAGGGGAGGTGATGCGTCAGTTCCTTACTGCCAGGGGAGGTGATGAGTGGGTTCCTTACTGCTAGGCAGGGGAGGTAATGCTTCGGTTCCTTATTGTCAGAGGAGGTGATTTGGCAATTCCTTACTGGAAGGGGAGGTGATGTGTCCATTTCCGGACACGCGGCATTGCTTCCTTACTGCAGTGTAGCATCGATGAAGTATCAGCGGCGAGGGATGATGCAATGAAAATTCAGACGCGCTGTGTTGTTGCAACAGCGGCGAAGCAACCGATGCGTCATTTTTCCAGCCACAAAGCCGTCACTGTTTTGATGCTACAGCCACTGACCAGGTGCTGCGTAGATGTTGGAGTGGGTGTCACGGACGTTGGTGATATGGTGCTCGGGACACACGCTCCATCGATTTTCCTGACAAGCTGCGACTGGGAGCTGGGACCTTCAGTGAAAGCTATGGTCAATGCATCAATCGGGAACCATGCTTCGGTGCAGGCAGGGGTGATGCATCGATCTTGTGAAGCGGTGCGTCGAGAAAACAGGCGCTGGGAGTTGATGTGTGGATTTTCCCTTTAGATCACCAAGTTGCACTTCCAAGGGCCCTGGAACTGGATTTGGCACTACTTGGCAAGCCAGGGCTCTCAGCAGAAGAGCCCAGGCACTAGTAGGTGAAGTCTTTGATGGCCCTGAGACTTCTTAACAGGAGGCAAGCACACACAAGCCTTTGGAGAATCTTGGAAGCAGGATGTAGAAAACCAAGTCTAGTCCTTTCACTCCCAGGACAGAAGGAGGAAGCAGCACGCTAGCACAAGAAAGCAGCAGGCAGAGTGGCAGTCGCTCTTACAGCATCCAGCTCTTCTTCCTGGCAGAATGTCCTCAGTCCAGAAGCGTTCTGATTTTGGGGTGCCAGAGGTCCAATACTTATACCCTTTTCTGCCTTTGAAGTAGGCAAACTTCAAAGGAAAGTCTTTGTAGTGCACAAGACTATGCCTTTCCCTGACCTGGTTCCAGACATGCTACAGGTGGGTGGAGACAGCTTTATGTGAGGACAGGCACAGCCCTA
Organism: Calotriton arnoldi; assembly: GCA_963921515.1. NCBI lineage: Eukaryota > Metazoa > Chordata > Amphibia > Caudata > Salamandridae > Calotriton > Calotriton arnoldi. The sequence continues at coordinate 810,523 of CAWUFW010003664.1, read as the reverse complement.
TTCAGGTGTCAGTGATAACTCTTCTCACTACTCCAGCTCAGGACGGTACATCTGCCTGGAGACGGCCCATCACTATTTGCAAGGCACACCTCTGCTACCTTTGTATGACTGTCTAGAGTGAATGCAACACTATGGAGCTAGTGTCGTTCGTGTAAACAAAGTTGAGTGACTTCGTATATTCTTCACGACAGTCGCCTCAGCACTTCAAACTTACAAAATATTTGCAACACTGCCAATTATTTGCAAAATTTGAACATTTCACAGGGTACTTCCTGGTGGGGAATTGACACTTAGGATCATGGGAGTTGAAGTTCAAGGCTCTAGACCTATTTCAATTTTAAAATCCTCATATCATGGTCCGGGGTCTAGAAAACAAGCTATATGACAATAATTATATTGCAAGCAAAGGATCAAATATTTAGACTACTCATCATGAAGCACACGATTCAGTCCACAGTCCAATATCTCCTCAAAATAACTTGAGGTCTTGCCTAGTAAGTCCGTAAGTTTTGCTATTCAGTCATTTTGTTCAATCCATCAACAGCAGAGTTGAATTTCACTTCTAGTAACGCCTCCCTCTGGATCAGTCGTCTATCCAGGTCACCACCTCGGATGCCTGGTTCAATTACGGATATTACAGTCCATTCTAGGTCACTTTCTGCATGGTATAAATCACTCCAATGGCTTACCAAAGGAGCAGAAAGGACCTATTTCCGAATTCTGGACTTGTGTTGGGTAATACGTTGCCGTACTTCCTGATTAGTTTTCCCAATGTATAACTTTGGACAATGACACAATATTCCATACACAACATTTTTTGATTTACAGTTAGAAAAAGTGGTATGTTTCCAATTGATGTTTTTATGGGTGAATAATGATCCTTCGATCGTTTGGTTGCAGCAGATACATGTGCCACATCTATGGTGATCTAGAATCGGTGGTAAATTCAGTTGTTCAAGTAATGTATTTTTGACTGATGACTTAGGAAGTGCTACCCTGACTGCTTGATTTGCAGTGCTTTTCTCTCTTTTCAGTGCAAACAGAGGTTTAGTTAAGGATGCATCCAAGTTCTTAAGCAGATGCCAATTATGATTAATAACCTTCTTCAATTGTTTAGTTTTTGTGCAGAATGTAGTGACACACACAAGACGCTCTACATTCCGTTTTTCTTTTTTCAGTAATAGTTCATCTCGGGGTGGCCACAGAATGCTTAAGGAGTCTTTTAGGATAGCCTTGTGCTTTCAGTTTGTCAATCAAATTTGTTGCATGAAAATTGTATTCCGATTTTTTTGGAACAATTCCTTCTGATCCTTAAAAATTGCCTGAATGGTAAATTGTCTCGAAGGCTGTGGGGATGGTAACTCGTATAATGTAAGGCTTTATTCCTATCTGTTGATTTTGTATGAAGTGTGGTCATCAAAAGTCCATCTGCAGCATATACTTCAACATCCAAAAAGTGATTCTCCCAAAGTCATAATGTATACTGAATTTGAATCTGCCGTCCTGTCATTAACCCAATTATGAAATTGTTTAAGTGTGTCAACTTGTCCAGTCCGAATGAAGAATATATCATCTATATATCGCACCCAGTGCGAGATATGATGTAAAAAGGGATTGTTATTATAGATGTATAAAAGACACAGACAGCATTGAGAAGTATGGTCCCGATCGGTGCTTGCGCTAATTGAAGGTATGAGGACAACAGTTCGTACAATCTAGTTGGGAAACCACGTTGCGTAACTGAAGTAGTTGTGTAGTCGTGGCGCGACCATTATAGATTCATTCTGACAGCTTTATCCGATTCTTCTTTTCAGCATTTTTGAAGTTGAGTGACATACAGTGTAAGGGAGCGTCTGTTGATTTCCTTGTTTAAGAAGGAAGCACGTAATACAAGTGAGTGTTTGGGCGTTCAACCGCCTTGGTCGGTTTTTAAACTAAGTTTGGCAGATGGACTCTTTTCAATGTTGGTATTTTTTTTTGGGGCGTCGTAGGAAAGTATGATGTGGGGGCTGCGGCACAAATTATAAGGATCTTCTAGCTAGAGACAATTAATTTTGGATACAAGAGGTAAATATGATGAGGATGGTGCGGATGACGAATGGTGCGAGTTAGTTAGAAGGTGTGTGTTAATATATTTATTTCTTATTCTTTTCAACTCATTGTCATTCTGAGTCCTGAGGAGAACCCTGTAAAAAATACATTAGGGTTCGAAACGCGTCGACTGTTGATTTTTCAAAAAAGTGTTTTTTTGTCGATTTTTACCATGGTGGTTCATAAAATGAAATGAATGCAAGTCAACATGTGTGATAATATGGAATGAGCCTAATTGGAACACTGTTTGATGTTTGCTCATGCTCTAAGAATAATTAAGCAGGGGCTTTGTAAAGTCAAGTAAAAGGGGGATTGTGTTAGTTTCATTTTTGTTTTTGTGTTTTTTGTTATTGTCTCATAAAACCACAGAACCAAGCTATCAAAAAAATGTTTTCCTTTATGTGTTTATGTTATATGTGGTTATATTGTCAAAGGTTTTGGTCGCTTTGTAGTAAAGAATGTAATGTATGTTTTAATGCTATTGTGTCTCTATGTTATACAATTTCGAGAACAAAAAGGTTGCTTCAACCAAAGAGTATTACAATTTTGATAATTCTGAAAAAAAAATGAAAATAAAATAGCAAATATCAAAAAATTAAATATTTGGTCATATCAAAGGTTTTGTGTGATCATGAAGTAAGAGTGTGAATAGATATCAGTACTGGCTTGTGTGTTGTTTTGGAACTTTCTAAAAGTGGCATTTTCAAACACACAAATAAAAAACCAACTTCACCAAAAGATGTATTTTTAAATTGTGAGTTCAGAGACCCCAAACTCCAATCTCTATCTGCTCCCAATGGAAATTCCACTTAAAAGATATTTCAAGGCAGTCCCCATGGTACCCTATGGGAGAGATAGCACTTGCAATAGTGAAAAACGAAATTAGCAGTATTTCACTATTAGGACATGCAAAATACACCAGGTCATGTCCTACGTTTTAAATACACTTCACCCAGCCCACGGGGCTGCCTTGGGCCTACTTTAGGGGTGACTTACATGTAGTAAAAGGGAAGGTTTGGACCTGGCAAGTGGGTGCACTTCCCTGGTCGAAATGGCAGTTTAAAAATGCACACACAGACACTGCATTGGCAGGTCTGAGACATGTTTGCAGGGTTACTCCTGGGGTGGCACAATTAGTGCTGCAGGTCCACTAGTACCATTTGATTTACAGACCTTGGGCACACCTGGTGCACTTTACTAGAGACTTACTAGTAAATCAAATATGCCAATCATGGATAAACCAATCATCAGTACAATTTACACAGGGAGCACTTGCACTTTAGCACTGGTAGAGTGCCCAGAGTTCTAAAACTAGCAAAAACGATATGCAGTGCACAGTTAAAAAACAGGAGATCAGAATAAAAAAAGGCAGGGGAAATCACGCCAAAAGATGCCAGGTCTAACAGACACAATGAGCTCAATGTGCAGTCACAGCTGATACTTTAAGAAAAATACGACTTATTGTACAAGTGGGAAAGGTGGGCGTACACCAACTGGTCAAACCAAATAAAAATGGAAGGCCCTGGAGTCGGGATATGACAGCAGAAATGCTCCTGCTGGTTTTGAGTTCAACTGATATAATAAATATACAAGTGACATTACATTTACTACTGTCCACCATCAGTTCACTTTCACATTTGTTCTCTGTATTTCTAAATCACACATCTTACTTCTACATTCTGTGAAATCTATATTATTATATCATGCGTTAAAAATTAATGAAAGAGAAGTTCTGAATGTTAGTCATACTTTGTGACCTCGATTCTAAACAAAATGCAAATGTCAAAGTTGATTTGTGGCCTGAACTCACTAAAAACATGGCTATCAATTTGATTAACTTTACAGCTGCCTGTAGTATTGTTGAAGGGCCCCGGTTTCATATGATGAACTTACAGCAATGTTGCAATAACCTGTTCTGAGAAACACTGGGCTGACTATGTACGAACTCCAGCAAATAGTTTCCCCTTGAGCAACCTAGCCCTGGCATCTTTTCCCTTGCTTCAAAAATTCATATACAGCAACGTTCCAGAAAAGAACTAAAACGCGTAAGGGTCCTGTCTTCCAAGAATAATTGGTAGGGTCAGAAAAAAATGAAGATTTTATTCAGAGTTGTCTGCTACATGAGTTCCTCTTTCACAAAAATGCATGCTGCTATGTGGTCTCCTATTTCTCAGCAAGTGTTCATACTTACAGAGACACAGCTTCAACAAAACCGACATTTCTGGAGCCCTTGGGGGATTGTGTAAGGTGAGATATGTCTCTTGATTGGTTGCACACGAGAAGGTACGGGTCCCTATGGAGATGCAATGTCATCTCTCTGTAATGAACACTTCCAAGGCTTCAGATGAGTGTAAACTAGGAGTGCATCATGGGTGACTCGTCGCCCTGACTGAAGAATGCGCTAGCCATACTCCCTATTAGTATCTTTAGGATGCGCTCTGTGCTGCATCTCAACAGTCTCTATGGCAACCGCAGTGATAGTCTTCGGGAAGGCAGATGGCGGTGGCACTTCGGACTCCATTCGTGGGGCTCATAACTCATGGTGCAGCTTTCCTAAAAACATCTGCTGGGAGCTTTAATTGATATCTCTTAATTAGAATGTGTTGACGGTTGTATAATTTTCTCTACTTAGGAAGGAGGGCCTACAAGTGATTGTGCCTAACGGTGACAGGCACGAGGACTTTCCTCTCCGTGCAACGATGTATGAGTTTTTGTTTTTTTATTGAAATGGATTTTTTAGGCCTTTCCCTTGAAATTATGCAACAGAATAGTTATCCAAATGATGCAATATAGTTTGCAAGTTTTTTTCTAGTACTTATTGATGTGCATTCGTTGTTTGATATTTATATGTTATGTCTTGCATTGAATTTCTGCAGAATATTTATTGTTATTCTTCTCTTTTATGATAATTGTACTTTGCTTCCGTTTCTGACCACGGATGAGGTGTATATCAATAGATTGAAATTGAAAATGCAATACAATCAATCATTCCCACTATTATTTGTTGTAGACTAAAGGTACTCAAATGCCTACATATGTTTCTGTGGTAATTGTCAAATTGGGATGCAAACATTAGGGTGCAAACATTGTTTGCGCCGGGATTTACAATCACGGATTTCGTGCAAACTGCTCTCCCTCACATCATGTAGTACATGATTTCCAAAGACCATGGGACTCATTTACAAGCCCCTTGCGCCGCCATTACGTCACTGTTTCCCATATTAAAAGTGACGCACCGGCGGCGCATGGGGCTTGTAAATAAGCCCCCATGTCTGCACATTACTCTACACTGCAGGAGCCAACAAGCATTTGCAATGCAAATGGTCTTGCATTTGCAAGAGTTTAAGCTATTGGCATTGTAAATGACAATACCTTTTATTTATCTGTTTTGATAATTACATAAATAAAAGGCATTTCCATTTACAATGCCAATAGCTGAAACTCTTGTAAATGTGAGACCTATTTCATTTCAAAGAAGCAGCCGCCATTGTCTCAGGCTGCTTGGAAAGTGAAAGCGCTCATGGCGTGCTGAATGTTGCAGGAAAGCATGTCGTGCCTGCAGTAGGAGAAACTCATTAAAGAAAATAGTGCTTACAGACTAAATATGACATGCGGTGTAACAACAGAAGTAAAAGGGCTAGTCCTCATGGGAGGTTACAAATGAAGACAAGGCGGTACTAAGGAGGGACTAACAAGCCTATTAACGAATCAGAAGGCAGCATTTACAAAGGACAATGACACAGGCCAATGAAATATATGGGTGGAGAGTGGGCAGAGCTTCAATCCCATACGCGAATACAGCATGCCGTGCGGAGCAACGCATGCGCTGCCCAGGCTCGACCTAAAAACCTGAATCGGGTGCAAAGATCCACCCAGTAACTGCACAAATGGCATTTCCCGATTTTACTGGGGCACTTAAAAAATTAGCCCGGTTAGTTATTAGGTGGGCAAACAGTGCAGCAGTACCAGGCCCTTAAACTGGCACATAATCTTCACGTCGGTGGTGTCTAATTTCCCATCATTCCTGCTAAAAACAAAAATGACAATATTTGCCGTGTTCATGACTGGGTTATCATTTCCCAAATCGCTCTTTGTTATGTGAGATTTCAGAAACCCCGATATCATCAGTCCTGAATATTTTTACATACCATACCTTATTTTGCCAATTAATCAATGGCGGCTTCGCCCCACTGCTCTGCCAGCAGTAGTTAAAGGAAAACTAAAATGATAATAACAAGCGTTATTATCATTTTTGTTTTCTGTTTCCTGCTGCGGGGCGGGGATGGACTGCCAGAGCAGGGGCCAGGAGGAGGAGTGGTTGCTCCACTCCTATGTGCACAAGACTGTTTGGCTGGGTGCTTCCTGGTTCCTGCTTCTGAGGAGCGAGAGGTGGATGCGAGGGGACTGAGAGGCGGCGGCGGCGGCCAGGTGGTCGGACTGAAGAAAAGTGTTTTTTATTATAATTTTTTTCATTTCCAACCCCCCTCCTCCGTACCCCCACCCCGCCAGCCCGGTAAATAGCGGCCACCACTGCAATTAGTATGTATTTAATTTTTTTTTCTCATCACATATTTTTATTGTCAACAGCCGTAGTAGTCCTGGAGCATCCAGGATTTCAAACGATACAGCGTACTTCATAGCAGAATTGATGTCGACATTTACAATATTAAAATACAAGGATTTGGAAGCTAGTAACTTCAAAACTAATACAGCAACAATAAACAGCAGTGCCATATATCTAATATGTATATTAATACATGCAGTTCTCAACCATCTCAATCTAATAATCATGCAATTACTACTGAGTTTTGCGAATCGGTGTCTTGTCATCACATCGACTCCCCATTTATGGGCACAGCTGGAGCAGGTTCCAAATACAATCCCCGATATTCCGCCCACCTCCTCCAAATCTTAAAATGTTTCTGGGGACATCCCCTTGCCTAAACACTGGTATCTCCAGCCCCATGAAAAAATCAAGGCCCTTCTTCCATACCCCAACTAGCTGTGGGGACGTGTTTTTCAATGCCCTAGCGATGTCCCGCTTCGCCAATGTAAGGCCGAGAAGTCACAAATGGCGCTTGTATGTTGCCACCGATATCATCAGTGATATGAAGTATGGCCAATTTTGGCGAATAAGAGACCATCCTAATACTGATGAAAGGCATGTGATCACCAAAACTTCAAAAGTGCTGTTCAGTGCCACACAGTGCGTATAAGAGTGCCTTCAGTAGTTTCACAGCGCAGACAGAGAGGAGAATCTACTAGTCCCGCCCTCCAGAGCTTGTGTCTCGTAAAATAGACCCTGTGTAAATATTTAAATTGTATGAGTCGGAGGCGTGCCGCAATAGCGGCCCCGCACGAAGACTCCAACTTCTCAGCCTAGTCATCATTAGCAATGGGACCTAGGTCTTTTTGCCAGGCGTCACGTGTCGTGTCTAATGTTGTGGGAGTGTTTGTCACCAGTGTTTGATAAATTTTGGTGATCTTATGATCGCCTAGTTCCCCCATAAAGACCTTGGCCTCTATAGGGTTAAAGTCGGGTATATTGTCTGGGTGCGTGATGTATGGGGAGAAGGCATGTTGAAACTGGAGGTACTTATAAAACTGCGAGCGGGGCATACTGTATTCATTTTGTAGCTCTTGAAAGGATTTCAGGGTCTGACCGTGGAGAACATCTCCCACCGTAGAAATACCAATGGCTTCCCATCCTCCAAAGCCAGGTAATGTTAATTATTGAGGCAGGAGACCGTTATGCCAAAGGGGGGCCTCCTTCGTCAATTTGCCCCACAACCCGACCCGGCGCAACGACTGCCTCCAACAGAGAAACACCGTTTTGGTTGCTGGCGGCAACATCTAGATCGTCGGACCTGAATTTAAGATTGTAGGTAGGGGTGTAGTGTCCATCACCCAGCGCTCAACCGCATATGCAGGATCATCTCTGTCCCCGTACCACCAGTCATTTGGGATAAGAAGGTGTGAGGCAGCGTGGTATGTTTGGATATCTGGGGTGGCCGTACCACCACTGCATGTAGATTGGAAACATGTCCTCAGGGCCACCCGTGCCGAGCCTCCACTCCAGAGGAAATTACTAAGAGTTGTATTTAATTGTCGGAACCGGACAGGTGAAATTGGATAGGGGTGATTCTGGAGTTGATACAGAAGGCGGGGCAGGGACACCATCTTAAAGATGGCAGATCTGCCAAACAGGGAAAGCGGTAAGTGCATCCAGGTGTGTACCTGCTCTTTGGTCTGCTTCCACAGTGGGGTTAAATTCTTTTCCCATGAAGCGTGTTGGGAGGCTGATAGAAACACCCCAAGGTCCACCCACCTAGTTGGTCTCCACCCCGCAGTGGCCACAAGAAAGACTTACGGGTGTTCATATATAGCCCTGAGGTCTCTCCAAAAATCTGCATTATCTTAAGCAGTCTCGGACCAGATCTGTTAGGGTGTGTGAAAAAGAAAAGGACATCGTCCGCATATAGCGCTATGCGATTTGAAACTTCACGTGTCCACTCGAAGCCACGGACCTGTGCATCAATCCTCACCCATGCTGCAAGTGGTTCCATAGCCAATGCAAAAAGATAGGGTGAGAGAGGACATCCCTGACGGGTTCCTCGTCCGATGGAGAAGGTCCGCGAAGTGGAGTCTGCTATTCGGGCGGAAGCAGTAATGTCGGTGTAGAGAAGGTGAATGTATGTAAGGAGACGGGCCAATATTCAATCAACCTAAGAGAGCGAATACGTCCAGCTAAGCGAGTCAAAGGCCTTGTCGATATCAGCCAGGAGAAGTGCCGCTGGTCCCTTGAGGCGGTCAATCGCCGCAATGGCATTGTGGGTGCGACGTATGTTGTGGAGTGTGGCACGGCCTGGCATAAAGCCGGCCTGATCAGAATGGACCAAGTTTGTGATGTGTGGTACGATGCGATTGGCAATGGCTTTGGCAAGGAGCTTTGCTTCTATTTTAAGAAGCGATATTGGGCGATAGGAAGTGTGGAGTTCGGGGGGCCGTCCCAGTTTTAGGAAGACCACTATCTGTGCATGTCGCCAATCTTGTGGAAGGCGTCCTTTATCTACGGCTGCATTAAGTGCGGCCAGATAGGGGGCAGTCAGTAGAGATTGATATTTTTGATAGTATTCGCACGGGAAGCCATTAGGGCCCGGTGCCTTGCCCGAGCGCATATCTGAAAGGGCACTCTGAAGTTCCTCCACTGTCAGTGGAGCATCTAGTTCCTCTCTCACCGAGTCCTTCAGGGCCCGTGGGGGCAGCTCGTCTAAGAACTGGCACACAGTGGCCGCAGGAAGAGTCTCCCTACGGGCACACAGGTCTCCAAAATAATCGGCAAAGCTCACAGAAATGTGTTCAGGATCTGTAAGTATTGCACCAGTAGGACCGCTGATAGCCGGAATAGTTAGGGAACTGAGTGTCTGTTGACAGAGGCGAGAAGTAGGGCACTGGACTTGTTCCCCCCATTGATATATCCTACTGCAGATCGCCAACCACACCAGTTCAGCCTCCTCTAATAGTTCACTGGCATATGATTGTAGCGTCTGAAGTAATTGTCGACACGCCACACTCCCATTGTCGCCTTTACTTCTACGTTCTAAGTCTATGAGTTGGGCCTCCATCTGAACCAGTTTTTTGCGGCGCTGTGTACAATGTGCTGTGCAGAATGCAATATCTATGCCCTAGGAGTTGGCTTCATAGCTTCACACAGAGTTTTGGGGGACTCCACTATCCCCAAATTATGGAAAAAATAGTCCGAAATGGCGGTATGCATATGGAGCTTGTATTGGTCATCTTGCAGATGCCATGCTGAGAGCCGCCATCGGAATGTGGAATGGCTGGGGACCAGACACAACGTCACCGACACGGGGGAGTGGTCAGAAAGGCCTCTAGGTGGAATTTCTGCTGTCTCTAGTCTATGTATGTGGGCAACAGGGATGAAAATGTAATCGAGCCGCGAGAACGATTCATGGATGCCGGAGAAATATGTGAATTCTTGGTTGGTTGGGTGGAGTTGCCTCCACGTGTCCACCCACCCCATTCCCCGTGTCAGTGATCCCAATCTTGATTCCTGTGAGCCCGGTGGCCTCCCAGTGCTGCGCCATCTATCTCTATGTGGGCATAGGACATCATTCCAATCACCCCCAACGATCGTAAGGTCCAGGGGGATCTCAACCCACAATGTTGTCAAGCGCTCCACCAGGTTCCATGCTAACGGTGGGGGGGCATATACACTACCCAGACTGAGTTGCTCACCATATAGTGTACCTAGTGCTAAAATGTACCTCCCCTGGGGATCTGTCCACGTCTTATTATGTACATAGGGGATTCTGCGGTGGATTAAGATCACCACACCCCGGGATCCTCTAACGAATCCAGAATGGAAGACCTGGGTGTAGCCAAATCGTGCGCCTTATTGCCCAGCAGGTGGGTTTCTTGTAAGAGTAGGATGTCTGCTTTATATCGTTTAGCCTGTCGCAGTATGGCCCCCGCTTGATCTTATCCAAAAGACCGCGGACATTTCAACTTACAATATGGAGCACCCGCCTAGTAGCGTCTGTCATAGTCGATGTCGAATTTGGCAGTGGTGTATGTAGACGTGGAATGACATATGCATGACCTGATCTGATGGGATACTGCGTACGTGATATAAATATTCTGCACTAAAAACAAACAATAACTTTCCCCTCCCCACTTCCCCCCTCCCCCACCCAAATACCTCATGAACCTTGAAGCATCTGTTGCGGCATGGTAAGAGCCCCAACCCCAACGGGGGGCCAGGGACTACTTCCCCCCAATGGATCCCAAGTAAACATCCCTTATGCATAGTAGCGTCTTCAAAGTCAATAGAGAGTAAGTGTAGCGATAGCCCAGATATAGTTGCCGTCCGGCATATTGTATACATCATATCTCACTATGGGCGCGGATCAGGATGATGTTGGCTCTATCCGGCCCTCTACCAGCCGCACACAGGATTTGCTGCGAGTCTTGGAGCGCGATCTGCGGCGCTGTTTGTCCGTAGCTTTGAGACGACCATGACTGGGGTCTCCGGATGAAGTATCGGAGTCAATCTTTGGCGGAGTGTGGGGTTTAAGTGTTACGGTTTCAGCTGTCCAAGTAAACACCTCTTCTGGCGTATCGAAGAAATGTGTTCAGGATTGGTAAGACACTCTCAGGCGGACCGGGAACAGCAAGGAGTATTGGATCTTAAGATTCCACAAGCGGGCCTTGGCCTCCACAAAGGACTGCCGATGTTGTTGGACCATCCTAGTGTAGTTTGGGAAAATTATTATACGGTGTGAGGCGTAGGTAAGGCTGCTCTGCTGTAGGATAACGTCTCTGTCTTTGCAATTGAGGTACCTAGCGATGATTGGCCTGGGGCGGGCTCCTGACGGCGGCTTCTGCAGGAGGGCCCGATGCGCTCGTTCGATCACAAAGCAGGGGGACAGTACCTTGGGTGGGAGCCAGTCCGTCAACCACTTGATAAGAAAATCTTCCATGGTGTTACCTTCACAGCCCTCGGGAAATCCTACAAAGCGAAAGTTAGTTCTATGGGCCCTTCCTTCCCCATCTTCCACGCATGTTGCCAGGCACATCGTCAGTGTTTCTAATGTGGATACTTTCTTCTGAAGAGTGGTTACAGTGTCTTCCACCGTCAAGATTCTGGTCTCTGTTTCCATATTACGTTGCACTGCGTTGCGGAGATCTTGTCTAAGCAGCATGACATCAGAGCCAACTGCTCCAATTTTGGCTTCCAGCGCTTCCCTGGAATGTGTAATAGCTGCTAGTATGGCGGCATTATCCGGCATGGGCATCGTCGGATCTCCTGGACTGGGTGCCTGGACTGCAGTGCCAATGTATTTGTCCATAGTGCTCTGCTTGGAGGCGGCACTGGGCAGCTTGTCTTTAGTCATTTTGCAGATTGGAATATGGGCCGCTGCCGGGCGTGAGCCATGCCGCAGATCAAAGTAAGGGGGAGGCGCAGCAGGACGGGCAGCAGATAGTATTAGGGAGGAAGGCCGGTGGATTGGCCGTTGGTATTGGTAGGGAGGGGGGCCCTCACTCGGCGCCTGCAAGTCACGTCAAGGTCCAGTTTGGCCACCTCCGCAAGCAGACACACTCAGCTCCTCTAACAGATATCCCCACACCTACAATCACTATCAGTCATTGAATCTCCCCTCAGCGACTTCAGCGAGTCGAGCCCTGTATGTCCACAACGCATAGAACACACTGTAACAGATATAGTGAATTGGTTGCGTATCGAGTGGCCTCCGTCGTATTCTGGTAACAGCCCGGCTCTCCGCGCATCCAAGGGAGGGCCATGGACCAGAGTAATGGCCACGTTGATTTAGGCCCCGTAGAGTCGTACGGCAATATTGTTCGAGGGGCAAACTGTGTCCCCTGTCTCTCAGGGGCTGATAACTGCTCCAGGATGAAGTAGTATGCCACGGGGGGCGCAGATATCCAATTCCGCACTATTCCCCAAAGCGATCAAGCCCTGCACCGCGAGGATCAGGAAGAATGATAGAAGGGGGGCCCCCTTCATCGAGATCTCCGTTTTAAAGGCCTGGCCATGCCGATCCACCTGCACCAGTCCGGGACTGTCGCTGGGTATAGGCTATGTCCGGAGCGAGCCTCGGTCGGCCAGCCACGGCCCAGAGCCAGTCCCAGGCGTCCGATGCAATGCAGGCCTGGCCGCAGCCGCACCGCAGGCCTGGCCGCAGCCGCACCGCGGCCTAATATGGCCGCTGAGAAAGTCAAGGCGTCTCTCAGCAGAAAAAGCAATTCTGCCTCGGGACCGCCCGTCCACTGCTCATTACCGGCTCAGGGTTATTTATGTTCAGGAGCCGCACCGCAGACAGACCCCCAGGCAGGGAAGGGAGGTCCGAGCTCCCCTCCCCGTCGCCTCCAAACACACGGGCCAGAGCGAGCAGCGCCGCGGCCCGATACGACTGCCGAAAGCCAGGAGCGAGACAACAGCCTGCATGTCAGCCGCTCACCTCTTAAGGCCATCCAGTTAGTCATGTCCTTCACCGGGCGCTTATCCGTCTGCGGCGACCTCAGCAGCAAACTCGTCCCACCAGGAATCACTGTGGTCCCGCTCTTCGGTGCGCCGCCCGCTCCGGCGTATTCTCTCACAGGGAGCCAGGGATCGCCAGGCCTCAGCGCCGCCACCTCCTCAGGCTGTCCCCGCCACTCCTCTCAATGACCCCGAAGGGGGATCCAAGGAAGCAGCGGGACCGAGTCAGCAACAGAAGAGGACCAGGAAACAAAATTAGAGGAGTATACGGCAGGATTAATGGCGGATTTATGCAGGGATACGGGAGCTCCGGTAGAGCACGTCCACCATGTTGGACAGCCTTGTCACGCCCCCAAAATGCAGTATGTATTTAATTTTAAATATGAATATACTTCTATTTTTTTCATATAGTCGAAGTAACTGCAGCGGCGGCTCCTCTGCTAAGGCGGAGGAGCATCACCCCACTGCTCTACCAGCAGTAGTTAAAGAAAAACGAAAATGATAATAGCTAGCATTATTATCATTTTAGTTTTCCGTTTCCTGCTGCGGGCTGGACTGCCAGAGCACGGGCCAGGAGACGGAGTAGTTGCTCCACTCCTAAGTGAACAAGACTGTTTGGCCTGCCCTCTCGGGCCAGCCAAACATTCATGTGCACTCTGCATTTTCTGCACCCAGGCTGCATTACAGCCTGGGTGCAAAACATACCAAGGCCCCCATTCCCCATCTGAGCGCCGAACCATGGCCCTCAGACCAATCACAATCCTGCATTGCAGCGTTGTGATTGGCTAGGTGAGTCAGGAGCCTGGGTGCTTTCTGGTTCCTGCTTCTGAGGAGCAAGAGGCAGATGTGAGGGGACTGAGAGGCGGCGGCCAGCTGGGTGGCCGGACTGAAGGCAAGTGTTTTTTTATTAATGTTTTTTTCATTTACAACACCCCCTCCTCCTTTCCCCGCCCCGCCACCCCCAGTAAATAGCGACCACCACTGCAATTAGTATGTATTTAATTTTAAATGTGAATGTACTTCTATTTTTTTCATATAGTCGAAGTAACTGCAGTGGCGGCTCCTCCGCTAAGGCAGAGGAGCTTCACCCACTGCTCTGCCAGCAGCAGTTAATGAAAAACGAAAATGATAATAGCCAGCGTTATTATCATTTTAGTTTACCGTTTCATGCTGCGGGCGGGGTTGGACTGTCAGAGCAGGGGCCAAGAGGAGGAGTGGTTGCTCCACTCCTAAGTGAACAAGACTGTTTGGCCAGCCCTCCCGGGCCAGACAAACATTTATGTGCACTTTGCATTTTCTGCACCCAGGCTGCATTACAGCCTGGGTGCAAAACATCCCCAGGTCCCCATGCCCCATCTGAGCGCCGAACCATGGTGCTCAGACCAATCACAATGCTGCATTGCAGCGTTGTGATTGGCTAGGTGAATCAGGAGCCTGGGTGCTTCCTGCTTCTGAGGAGCGAGAGGCGGATGCGAGAGGACTGAGAGGCGGCGGCCGGTCGGGTGGCCGAACTGAAGGCAAGTGTTATTTTTATCATTATTTTTTTCATTTACACCCCCCCTCCTCCTTTCCCTGCCCCGCCACCCCCGGTATATAGCGGCCGCCACTGAGTAACTGGGATGGTAATGACATTCTCGCCAAATGCCCAAACTCTGCACATCTAGCTGTATAATTACCTTCTGTATATGAGAAACCGGACGCGCTTACTGCCTTTGATGGACCAAGATAAATAACCCTACCAGAATGATCTCAGTGGCACCCCTAATGAAATGTGGTATTCACTAATGGGATATTGTTGACCTTCCACAACAAGTTTCATTGTCACTGCCAGCATTACCACCATGGAGTGCATGTTGTGTTCTGGTAAAATCAAGGCCTGCAAATCTTAACCAATCACACTCTACCTTGGGGCTACATGGAATGTCTCCATAGAGCCTCTAAGCACCATCTAACTTTTAAGGAAATTATATGCAATTTCGTTTTGGTTTGTTTGGTGTTTAAAAAAAAAAAAAAGCAGAGGCATACATTTCGTCTAGGACCTCTTGAGAGAGCAACAGAGTTACATTTGCAAGGAAAAAGCTGGCTAGTTTACACTGAATACTCACCGTCGCGTTTTATACGAGATGGTATTTCCAGGACTGATGGTCCGTGTTACATCGACCACAACATGAACAAAATATAATATATTGACAAGTCCTAGGCATCACTTACCCTGAAAGGTAAACTCGATAATTTCACTGATTTTTCAGATCAATGTTCACTGGAGGAAAAATGTGGATTTCAGGATGACAGAGTGAGCACGTTATTCCAGTGGTTCACCAATATGGGGGCAGCAGTGGTAGAGGAAAGGAATCAAAATAGGTATTTTTCAGCTTTTTTTTCAAGGAGAACGAGTCTGGAACTTGGATGCATCAATCAATGTGCAGCAGGTAAGGCAGGCAAGGGACCCTAGAGGCGATAGCTCAGGGCTCGGTCTGTTTTTTGACTGTTTCTGGGCCTTTTTTATGGTCTGCTGTGCCTGTTATTTACTGTTGATTTTCCTGACATTAAAACAGAAATTGCCTGCAGTAAGCTATGATCCTATCAGTCTTTCATACCTTGCGAGCACCTAAGCAGTGTGTCTTTACAAGTTCAAAACAGCCCCAATTTGCAAACACGGGCACTTTTTAAGCTGGCTAATTCACTAACGTGGGCCACTTTTATTTTTATGTACCCGGCACAAGTCTGTCCAGGTCCGACCCTGGGCATCTTAAACTCGAACGTAACCGTCCTGAGATTCTGCAACCCTTTTGCAAGGCAGTCTAGTCTTGTTTTGCCTGCAGTTTTTTTCTGGTCTAATAGGATGCTAAGGTATTACAAGTACAGTACTTTTCCAACAAATTTTTCAGCTGTATATATCACTGAGGTGGCTCCAGATGATACTTTAACCAGCAATATGTTCAGTCTTGATTTTTAGATCTTTTTTCGTACCATCATTTTCTGAATATGTTTTAGGATTCCTATCTCGTGTATTGAGCCTGCATCTATTCTGTTTCATTTAATTTACTCTTTTCATTGTAATATGTTCTTTTTCTCCCTGCAAAGCTGATATTTTTTTGTTAAAGATGCTTTATTAAAGAAGATTATGAAACAATATAGAGTAAAATGATATACATCAGCTCAAGCATTATATAAACATAAGATATAAAACAATGAAACATCATGCAAGAAAAGGATTAATAGTTTAGTATAAACAACCAAAGGAAACCATAATGCCTAGAGTTGAAAAATCAAAGGGTGTAGATGAGAGAAGAGTAAAGAAAGAAAAGATGAAAGGAAGGAGAAAAAGAAGAAAGTGTATTACAACATATAAAAAACATAGCTAACATCATCTATTAATAACTGAACAACCAAACAAAATAGTGACTACCTCATGGGAGGTCCAAAGCAGTGCAAACAGGTCTGGAAGATGTAACAGTTCTGGATAAGTATGAAGTGAGAGGAAGCCAGAACAAATCTCTTGTAATCAGTAGGTGTAGTGTAGAAGCGTGAGCTCTGTCTAACCTGTGATGGTGACATATTAAGTTCCAGCAGGCAATGAAAGTTATTTTTGAAGGTTCCATTCAATTGGATGTGATAATTTGTAAAGCCAGGGCTGTCATCAAATCAATACATTTCCCAATTGTCTTTTGAGAATACCAGAGAGGGGACAAACCACCCAAGAATAGATGAACAATATTAAGCGTAATATCTGTAGATAAAATGTTATTAATCTTATCCCAAATTAGTAACCAGAAATTCTGAACTCGGGGACATTCGAAAAACATATGCACAAAATCACTATTTCCCTGGGCACAAGACTAGCAGTTAGTGTCTGTGATAAGGTGAAACTTATGTAATTGAGTGGGGGTATAATATAACCTATTATAAAAATAGAATAGAGTTTGAGTGGTGGCGGCAGAGCGAGAGGTAGTGTGTATCGTTGCCCAAATTGTTTCCCAATTATATTGAGAAAATTCTTGATTGAAGTCCAACTCGTAATGTAACTCGATTTTAGATTTTGGTCTATTCTTAGGTGAGAAACGTAAAGGTTTATATATATAGGATGCCTTTACCCTCGTGGAAAAATCAATGGGGGAAGAGGGAGGTAAAGGGTGGATCGATGAAGAGGAAGATCGTAAAGAAGCGGAAGAATGGGAGGGCTAATACGATTATATTGAACCGCATAAAAGGATGAGACATCGTATTTAAGTTGGATGTCCCTGAATTCTAACACAGAGTCATTTAAAATTATATGGCCAAATACTATTATTCCTTTGTCAATCCATTCCTTCCAATAGAGAGCGCGATTATTTTATTTAATATGCTTATTGTACCATATCAGGATTTGTAAAAGACTTTCTAATAGGGAATTAGACTTAAGAAGTAGAGGTGTGACAACAGAAAGGAAATGTAGAAGTAGGGGTGTAAATAAAGTCCTAGGAGTTTGAGAAATATGGGCTGTCTCCATAAGTGAAAAAGGGGCATTATGAGCTAGTTCCAGTTGACCCCAGACTGTACATTCATCCAAGAAAGGAACTGAGAAGGAGGAACATATTTGCTTGAGAGAAAAAGCGGAGTGGTATCGTCTGAGATTGGGGAAATTAACTCCTCCATTATTCTTAGCCTGTTGGAGCCTTAATAAAGAATGCAAAGCTGATTTTAAGTGAAGAATTTCCTAATAAATCCCCCTCGCATAACTTCTTTACTTCTGTACGTGACAAAATCACGACCCCCCTAGACCTCTCCTTTATAACGTCCCCATTGCAAATAGATACAGCCCTCTAGACTCAATTGATTGACTACCACACAACGGGCTCCTACATCTAAGACCCTGCTGCCAAATAGAGAATAGAGCGGAATCATTGCACCAGGATGTCCTTGCTAATCAGGGAGGCCCGAGGAAGCAGAAAGGAGATCGAGAGAAGGGGTTAGGGGTAAGAGTGAGCGACGTAACAAGTAAAAACCTGGAGTTAATCCACAGGGGCCATCTATTTCCCCACCAACCCCAACAGAATCCACAGTCAATAAACCCCACTTCACCGCCTACTGTAAAGCTTCTTCCACCCGCAGCTAGTATTTGTAACCTGGGTATTGACCAAAGGCTGTTGGGGCGGGAGGGGTCCAAGAATCCACAACAGGCCCATCCTGAGGCCAGCTCCCCCCTTCCTAACACGACAGCCAAGGAAATGGGCTCACTAGGTCTGAGGTTATTATCTGGAACATAGCGGGACTCACCTCCAAACTGGATATTCCAGATTTGGGGTCATTTATTGACCAACATGAGTTATGCATGTTCCAGGAAACTTGGGCAAGGGCGGTAACACATAGAGTGGGCTATGCGTCATATAGCATTCCAGCTGACCAGGGAGATAGGGGCAGACCTTTTGGGGGTCTATGCATTTGGGTTGGCGTCCACCTCGGCTGTGAGGCTAAACAGATTGAGACGCCATCACGTGATATTCTTTGTATCTTTTTATCCTTTACCACAAAAGTTAGAATTGCTGTGATTAACGTCTATTCACGCCCGGTTCGCCATGGCCAAACCTCTCACACCCTTGATCTACTGACCACCTTTCTTTTAACAATTCCGGAAAACTATTGGGTGATTATAGGAGGGGATTTCAACTGCCAGTTTGAACCTCTGAATGGTCTGCCCATAAGCATTACAAACGAGGAGGATTCAGTCTTGGCCATCGCAGAGCCTAATATTCCGCCCATACGGGTTTGGCCCCCGCTGGCCCTACAGATGCATGCATTAACACTAAGTTTCTCACTAAGGGCATGCAATGGCCGTTTTGAATCAGATAGCCCTGGCAAGTACACCTTTAATAGGCCCGGGCAGGCATCAATTATAGACTATATCTGAGTGGACAACAAATCGTGGCACAGGGTTCTTGATTTTAAGATCACCCCTCGCCACGAGAGTGATCATAATGCCATCGTATTAGATGTAATTCCACCATATGATAGAGGTTCACTTGGCACGCCAGCACATCCTTCTCCCAGCCCTATCCTGGCTAACGGAGGAAGGAGAGTACGTTGGGGGGAATTTTCCCAATCAGAGGCCAAGCTTGCTTCCTTATACCAGCAAATTACTCCCTTACTCGCCGTAGCTTATCAACATTCTGCGTTGAATGACACTCTAGCCTCCCAAACCAAATTGTTCAACAACCATCTATGTGAGAAGTTGGCCTGGCATATGCTGTCCACTAATTATAGTGGGCACCTTGCACCAGTCCAAACAACCCCTTATTGGAGATAGGTTAAAGACAACCTTTATTGAAAGCTATCCTAGTGGTAGCTATGGAGAGCAGCCTTCAGGCTAAGTCTTGAAGGAATGTAAAGCAGCTTGTTTTACCAGTCTATAATCTCTTGAGTGACCAAATGAAAGAGCACCACACCAGGTATATATTCAAAATATATGTATTTATTACTAAACACACCCCTCTAGTCTCTTTATGAGGCTAGAGTTCGAAGTACATAAGTTATAAGTTATTTAAACACAGTAATAGCACAAATACACGTTTGGGCCCTAGGGGCGTACCAAACCATATAAAGTGGTATAAGAACCACGACTGAGCTAGACACTAGGCCTAGAGCCTCTAGAAGTGCTTGGACCACAAGGAACCACCCAAGGTAGTGACACAGGGGACCCACGGGGGACGCGTTCAGTGTAGTAACACAGCCGCGAATCGCCGTTAACTTCTATGGAGAAAGTCGCGGTTTGGAATTTAAAGAAAAGGGACACTTAAAGAAGGACTTGGAGCAAACCCTTTGAGAACTAGGTCGTTCTAGAGTCTCTACCCACGGGAGCACCGGAGTACTCTTGTTACCTCACCCAGGGAAGCCGGGTGCATAGGTGCCTTTCGGGGTCGGGTTTCGCTCGTCGATTGAATGGCGATCTGCTGCAAAGTGCTGCTGGCGACCAAGTGAAAAGTGTCCGGGTGGATCCAAAGGTGGATCGGAGATCTGAAGAACCTGAAAGCAGAGGGGACAGAGTCTGGGTCACTAGCCAGTGACCAGGAAGGCGATGAGCAGATGCCCACCGATGTCGAGTGCTTCAGGTAGGTTGATGGTCGTCTTGAGTCTTCAGCCACGAGGTCCAGGAGGCGTTATCGGTGACCAGGAGCAGGATTCAGGCTGGTACATGATGTCTGTCGAGTGCTGAGGTGTCGGCGACCAGATTGGACCCAACAAGCCTTGGCAACGGCAAGTCTTGCTGTAGATGAAGATTGATGATTGTGCAGACCAGCAAGATCTGAGGAACTCACCCAGCAAGGGTAAGTGAGGGCAAGCCTGGAGCAACCAGGGAGCCCAAGTAGAAAAAGATTGGCATTCGTGAAGGGCTACTAGCCAACGGGCTAGTGACTGCAAAGGAGCCTTAAGACGGTGCACGTGGAGCTGGCTCAAAGGACACTCGTGGAGTGGAGGCCAGTGATCTTCGGTGCAGTTGGTGCTGGAGGCTAGGGCTACTAGGAGCCCAAAGCACGACTTCGTGGGAGACCCAGAAGAGGATGCACTTGCAAATGCGTGTGGTGTCCAGGGGTCACGGTTTCACATTACCCATGACAGCTACGGGCCTCAGCTTTGCTGGGGACTCAGGGCAGCCTCGGGGAAGTCTGGAAATCCACCTCTGGTGATGCAAAGACTTCGGTGTCCGACGGGAGCTTAGGCGATGCAGACCGGACAATTGATTCTTTGGTGCCTGCCAAGCAGGGGAGTCACTCCTTGACCCCAAGGGAGATTCTTCTGTCCTCTAATCTTTAAGTAGAGCGTCGAAGGTCCAGGATTCTGTGTCAGAGTTTCGTCCAGGGATAATCTAAAGTCCTAAGGACTGGGTTCCTATACTTATACTAAGTTTAGGGGTTGGACTTACTCTGTGGTCCCACCTATGGGTGGGTCGGGGCAGAGGGGTGGCTACACCCCTTTCCCTTTATCCAGTTCGCGCCAAAGCAGGGTCTGCAAGCCCCTGATCCGGTTTGAACTGGGGTATGCACAGGGACACCAAATGTGCCCCCAGTGCAGGACTTCAAAGCACCCGAGAGTGCTCCCGCCCAGCCCCAATACACACTATCCTGTCTGGGGAGGTGGTCACACCTCCCTGGGACAGGAAACCTATTGTCCAGGCCTCCCCTGCCGGAGTTTCGGTCAGCAGCAGGAGGCCAGACTTGTGTCTGTGGCAGCAGCATCCATTTTGTGATGCCAGGGCTTTAGAAAGAAGTTACCGGGCAAGCCAGGGTTAACATGTCTCTCCCTCTAGAAGGGTGGAATGCTACCCCCGCCACCAGAATTGGCGGGGGGGTAGTATTCCAAGATGTTTGACACCAAACACGACATGTTTCGGTGCAGCCATCCCAAAGTTAGCATTTAACGCAAGGTTATAATGCGCTTAAGAGTATATGGTCAGGCTGCACTACAAACAGCATCAGAGAAGGGTCTCTGAACGCTGCAGAGGGGCCCTGCTCATGCAGGGGCACCCTCTCACATAGGAACCACGCACTCTGCCTTCAGGATTGATAAGGCCTGCCATAGGAGTGACTTATAGGTTTATATGTGTGTATGTATATAGTGATATAGGTAGCCTATATCACAGTAAGGGGTGCATGCACCACCTTACCCAGGCTGCAGTAGCAGACCTGTGGTGTCAGTTTGGATGGCCTTCCAGGGGTGGCACAATACATGCTGCAGCCCCTGGTAGGCCTCTGAGGTACCTATGCCCTGGGTACATAGTATACCATATACTAGGGACTTATAAGGGCACTCCAGATTCCAATCAGAGATGTGCCTAAGGCACATGGAAACCATTTTAGAGAGGAAGCAGCTAGGCTGGGGATCTGATTAGCAGGGCCCCAGCCAGACTAAGGTCGAAAAACAGTGAAGCATCAGCAAAAAGTGGGGGTACCCATGTGAAGCAGATCCTACTCTCCTACACAACCCCCCCAAACGTAGGGACATTAAACTAACCTTGCCCAGTTAAGTCTTCATGTTCTAAGTGGAAGTACCTAGAGAGTCCATCTGCATTGGCATGGTTACTCCCAGGTCTATGTTCCACTGTGAAGTCCATCCCCTGTAGGGAAATGGACCACCTAAGCAGTTTGGGGGTTTCACCCTTCATTTGTTTTAGCCATAAGAGGGGCTTATGGTCTGTTTGAACAAGGAAGTGAGTACCAAACAAGTATGGCCTCAACTTCTTCAGAGCCCAGACCACAGCAAAGGCCTCCCTCTCAATGGCTGACCAACGTTTCTCTCTAGGGGTCAGCCTTCTGCTAATGAAAGCTACTGGCTGATCCTGACCTTCTTCATTCAATTGTGACAGTACAGCCCCTACCCCCAATTCAGATGCATCAGTTTGAACAATGAACTTCTTGGAGTAATCAGGACTCTGTAGAATGGGAGCAGTGCACATGGCCTGCTTCAGGTCATCAAATGCCTTTTGACAGCTAACTGTCCACTGAACCTTTTGGGCATTTTCTTGGAAGTTAAGTCATTCAGGGGTGTCACTATTGATCCATACCCCTTGACAAATCTCCTATAGTACCCAGTCAGGCCTAAGAAGGCTCTTACCTGAGTCTGGGTAGTTGGAGCAGTCCAGTCCATGATGGTCTGGATCTTGCTCTGCAAGGGTTGAACCTGGCCTCCACCCACAAGGTGGCCCAGGTACACAACCTGACTCTGCCCTATCTGGCACTTGGTGGCCTTGATAGTCAGGCCTGCCTTTTGCAGGGCCTGTAAAACATTTCTGAGGTGGACCAGGTGATCCTCCCAGGTGGAGCTAAAGACAGCTATATCATCTAGATATGCTGCACTATAGGCTTCCAGACCTGTAAGGACTGTATTCACCAACCTCTGAAAAATGGCAGGTGCATTCTTCAGACCAAAGGGCATCACCACAAATTGATAATGCCCACTAGGGGTTGAGAATGCTGTTTTTGGCTTTGCATCATCAGCTAGTCTGATCTGCCAGTAGCCAGCTGTCAAGTCAAATGTGCTTAGATACTTGGCTGAGGCCAAAGTGTCTATTAGCTCATCTGCCCTTGGTATTGGATGGGCATCAGTCCTAGTGACTGCATTGAGACCCTGTAGTCCACACAAAACCTCATCTCTCTTTTTCCACCACTGGTGTGAGGTTTTGGCACAAGGACCACTGGACTAGCCCAAGGGCTATCTGAGGGTTCAATAACTCCCAAATCCAACATTTTCTGGACTTCTGTTCTGATACAGTCCCTGACATGGTCAGGTTGCCTATACATCTTATTTTTAATAGGCAGACTGTCCCCAGTGTCCACTTCATGAGTGCACCAGGTGGTCTGACTTGGAGTCAGTGAGAACATGTGTCTGAACTGATTGAGCACCTGTCTACAATCAGTTTGTTGCTGGGTAGTGAGGCTGCCTGCCAAGGCTACACCATCCACTGACCCATCATCAGGGTTCTGTGAGAGCAGGTCAGGGAGTGGGTCACTCTCTTCCTCCTGTCCCTCATCAGTAGCCATGAGCAAGCCCATGTCTGCCCTGTCCACATATGGTTTTAACCTGTTGACATGGAGAACCCTGTGGGGACTCCTGGGTGTTCCTAGGTCTACTAAGTAGGTAACCTCACCCTTCTGCTCAACAATGGTGTGGGGTCCACTCCATTTGTCTTGGAGAGCAGCTGGGGCCACTGGCTCCAACACCCACACCTTCTGCCCTGGCTGATAAACAGTCAGTACAGCCTTTTGGTCATGCCAGGCCTTTTGAAGTTCCTGGCTAGCCTCAAGGTTTTTAGTTGCCTTTTTCATATACTCAGCCATCCGGGAGCGGAGACCAAGTACGTAGTCCACTATGTCTTGCTTTGGGGGCTTGAGAGGTAACTCCCATCCTTCCTTCACCAAGCACAGTGGACCCCTGACAGGGTGACCAAACAAAAGTTCAAAAGGGCTGTAGCCAACCCCTTTTGAGGCACCTCCCTGTATGCAAATAAAAGGCAGGGCAAGAGTATGTCCCATCTTCGCCTAAGCTTTTCTGGGAGCCCTTTAATCATGCCCTTCAAGGTTTTGTTGAATCTCTCAACTAAACCATTGCATTGTGGGTGATAGGGTGTGGTGAACTTGTAAGTCACTCCACACTCCTTCCACATTGCTTTTAAGTATCCAGACATAAAGTTAGCACCCCTGTCTGATACAACCTCCTTAGGAAAGCCCACTCTTGAGAAAATTCCCAGGAGGGCCCTTGCCACCACAGGTGCTGTAGTGGTCCTAAGGGGAATAGCCTCTGGGTACCTGGTGGCATGATCCACTACCACCAGGATAAACCTGTGCCCAGATGCTGTTTGGGGATCCATGGGACCAACAATGTCAATCCCCACCCTTTCAAAGGGAACCCCCACCACAGGTAGTGGTATCAGGGGGCCTTTGTAGTGCCACCTGCCTTGCCACTGGCCTGTCAGGTTACACAGGAGTGACAAAACTCCTTGGTGTCTTCAGACATGTGGGGCCAGTGAAAGTGAGGGACAATTCTGTCCCAAGTCTTGTTCTGGCCCAGGTGACCTGCTAAGGGAATATCATGGGCTAGGGTCAATAGGAAGCCCCTGAACTTCAGAGGTATAACCAACCTCCTGGTAGCACCAGGCTTGGGGTCTCTACACTCTGAGTACAAGAGTCCATCATCCCAATACACAGTATGGGGACCACTAGATTTCCCAGCAGCCTCAGCAGCAGCTTGCTGTCTGAGGGGTTCAAGGGAGGGGCAGCTCTGCTGCTCGTGGCTCAGATCTGCCCTGGAAGGTCCCCCTGTCCCCAAGAACTCAACCTGGTCAGGTTCAAGCTCCTCTGGGACAGTTCCTTCCTCAGGACTGAGATCATCCCCCTCAAGGGACTGATCTTCCTTCTGAGCCAAGGGGGAAGGCACTGCATTTACCCTACTACTCCTCCTCTTGGAAGGCACTTGGTCCATTATTCCAGAATCCAAGGCCTGTTCAGTGCTAGACATTTTGGCTTGTGACCTGGTCACAGCAAACACATCTGGAGGGATCCCCTGCATTTCTGCATGGGTCCTGAGCTCCACTTCTGCCCAAGCTGAAGTTTCTAAGTCATTGCCAAGCAAGCATTCAACTGGTAGGTCTGCACTTACCACAACCTTCTTAAGGCCAGTTACCCCTCCCCAGGAGAAGTTAACAACTGCCAGAGTATGGTCTGTTCTGACATTGCTAGCATTGGTAACTTGGTACATCTCACCAAGTATAACTTGCCCAGGATTCACAAGGTCTTGTGTCACCATGGTGACACTTGCCCCTGTGTCCCTAAATGCCAAAGCCTCTCGTCCATTGATTAAAGGCTGTTGTCTGTACTTGCCCAGATTACTGGGACTCATAGAGGAGGTCATATCCATGCCTCCATCATAGACTAGGACAGCCTGAGTGAGTTCTCTGACTAGGTCAGAGCCCATCTCAGTACCCAGGGTCAACCCTACTAAACCCTTGGTTGTAGTACTCCCACCACCAACTGTAACTGCACTAGGGGGAGCAGGTGCCTTAGGGGCATTGGTGGGGGCTGGAGTCGAGTCTTTGGACTTGGTGCAATCACTGGTCCAGTGGGTCTTTTGCTTACAGACCTTGCACCATGGTTTTCTTTGGCCTTTCCCTTTGGTAGACTGTGAATCCCCACCTGAAGAAGATTTTTGGGGGCCTTGTGAAGACTTTTGATCTTTACCCTTCTCCCCACCCTTATCAGAGTTCTTAGAATCTTGCTTCTTAGGGTCACCACCTTGGTTCTGTACCTTCTGCCTCACCCTGGTTCTGACCCATTTGTCTGCCTTCTTTCCCAATTCTTGGGGAGAGGTCAGATCAGAGTCCACCAGGTACTGATGCAACAGCTGATTTTGACAGTTATTAAGAATCTGCTCCCTCATTATCAGATTGTACAATCCTGTGAAGTCACACACCTTACTGCCCATCAACCAGCCTTCCAGAGCCTTAGCAGAACAATCCACATAGTCTACCCAGTCTTGAGTCTGTGCTTTTTGGGCATCTCTGAACTTTAACCTGTATTGTTCAGTTGTTAGGCCAAACCCATCAATAAGAGCACTCTTCAAGACCTTGTAATTATCAGCATCCTCTTCTCTTACAGTGAGGAGCTTGTCTCTACCTTTGTCTGCAAAGGAGAGCCACAAGATTGCTGCCCACTGCTCCTGAGGGACCTTCTGTACTTTACAGGCCCTCTCTAGAGCAGTTATCCATTTGTGGATGTCATCCCCACTCTGGTAGGGAGGGACAATCTTGCTCAGGTTTCTATGGTCATAAGACCTTTCCCTATCTCTAGGGATATTGCTGCCACCATGGGACTCTAGTCCCAACTTTTTCTCTCTCTGTAGAGATCTAGGGACTCCCTGTCTAGAGCCAATTGCTGCTTTCTGAGTTCAAGCTGGGCTTTCTCATACTGAATCAGCCTCTTTCTCCTCTCATGAGAGGATTCCCTCCTATGAGAGGAGACAGAGGTCCCTATTGAGGTGTCAGAGTGGTTAGACTCCTGAGAAGGAGATCTAGACCTTCTAGGCACACTCATAATCCTTCCTGGGGGACAAAGTGGAGGTCATTCTGATCCTCCTCTTCCTCTTCCACAGGAGGGATTGGGTTTTCCAGGTCAGGGTCATTGTCACCCTCCTGGTCAGTTCCAGTGGGGGGGTTGGGGGTGTTGCTACCCCTGGCCCCATCCTCATCTTCTGCCCCACCCTCTGCACCTGCCCCTTCAGTCCCTAAGGGCCTGTTGAGGTCATCAGCCATTAACATCTCTCTCAGATGTTGGGTGGTGGGACTTTGGCCTGTCTTCAGTTTCCTCACATTGCATATTGCTCTCAATTCCAAGAATGGGAGTGTATCATACTTGGAGGGAAGAAGCCCAGTGGCTTCTGGCAAGGACTCTCTGGGTCCTGGCTTTGAAGACATCACTAGTGAGGTGTGGTGTATGCACTACCTACTCTAGTGTGGCCTACTAAACTCTCTTGAGTTGTAGAAAGGGTGTGCTATCCCTTAACACACAACTCTAAGTTCAGTAGAACTTACTGTATACTAAGCTTAATTTATATGTACCTTAGGTACCTTTAGTGGTTTTCAGTTGATCAATTCAATTGAGATTATCTGGTAAAACAATAGCAAGCTGGAATCCCACACGCTGCACACCAATGTGAGAAGTTGGCCTGGCATATGCTGTCCACTAATTATAGTGGGCACCTTGCACCAGTCCAAACAACCCCTTATTGGAGATAGGTTAAAGACAACCTTTATTGAAAGCTATCTTAGTGGTAGCTATGGAGAGCAGCCTTCAGGCTAAGTCTTGAAGGAATGTAAAGCAGCTTGTTTTACCAGTCTATAATCTCTTGAGTGACCAAATGAAAGAGCACCACACCAGGTATATATTCAAAATATATGTATTTATTACTAAACACACCCCTCTAGTCTCTTTATGAGGCTAGAGTTCGAAGTACATAAGTTATAAGTTATTTAAACACAGTAATAGCACAAATACACGTTTGGGCCCTAGGGGCGTACCAAACCATATACCAATAAAGTGGTATAAGAACCATGACTGAGCTAGACACTAGGCCTAGAGCCTCTAGAAGTGCTTGGACCACAAGGAACCACCCAAGGTAGCGACACAGGGGACACAGCCGCGAATCGCCGTTAACTTCTATGGAGAAAGTCGCGGTTTGGAATTTAAAGAAAAGGGACACTTAAAGAAGGACTTGGAGCAAACCCTTTGAGAACTAGGTCGTTCTAGAGTCTCTACCCACGGGAGCACCGGAGTACTCTTGTTACCTCACCCAGGGAAGCCGGGTGCATAGGTGCCTTTCGGGGTCGGGTTTCGTCGTCGATTGAATGGCGATCTGCTGCAAAGTGCTGCTGGCGACCAAGTGAAAAGTGTCCGGGTGGATCCAAAGGTGGATCGGAGATCTGAAGAACCTGAAAGCAGAGGGGACAGAGTCTGGGTCACTAGCCAGTGACCAGGAAGGCGATGAGCAGATGCCCACCGATGTCGAGTGCTTCAGGTAGGTTGACGGTCATCTTGACTCTTCAGCCACGAGGTCCAGGAGGCGTTGTCGGTAACCAGGAGCAGGATTCGGGCTGGTACACGATGTATGTCGAGTGCTGAGGTGTCGGTGACCGGATTGGACCCAACAAGCCTTGGCAACGGCAAGTCTTGCTGAAGATGAAGATTGACGATTGTGCAGACCAGCAAGGTCTGAGGAACTCACCCAGCAAGGGTAAGTGAGGGCAAGCCTGGAGCAACCAGGGAGCCCAAGTAGAAAAAGATTAGCTTTCGTGAAGGGCTACTAGCCAATGGGCTAGCGACCGCGAAGGAGCCTCGAGACGGTGCACGTGGAGCTGGCTCACAGGACACTCGTGGAGTGGAGGCCAGTGATCTTCGGTGCAGTTGGTGCTGGAGGCTAGGGCTACTCGGAGCCCAAAGCACGACTTCGTGGAAGACCCAGAAGAGGATGCACTTGCAAATGCGTGTGGTGTCCAGGGTTCACGGTTCCACGTTACCCACAATAGCTACGGGCCTCAGCTTTGCTGGGGATTCAGGGCAGCCTCAGGGAAGTCTGGAAATCTACCTCTGGTGATGCAAAGACTTCGGCGTCCGACGGGAGCCTAGGCGATGCAGACCGGACAATTGCTTCTTTGGTGCCTGCCAAGCAGGGGAGTCACTCCTTGACCCCAAGGGAGATTCTTCTGTCCTCTAATCTTTAAGTAGAGCGTCGAAGGTCCAGGATTCTGTGTCAGAGTTTCGTCCAGGGATAATCTAAAGTCCTAAGGACTGGGTTCCTATACTTATACTAAGTTTAGGGGTTGGACTTACTCTGTGGTCCCACCTATGGGTGGGTCAGGGCAGAGGGGTGGCTACACCCCTTTCCCTTTGTCCAGTTTGCGCCAAAGCAGGGGCTGCAAGCCCCTGATCCGGTTTGAACTGGGGTATGCACAGGGACACCAAATGTGCCCCCAGTGCAGGACTTCAAAGCACCCGAGAGTGCTCCCGCCCAGCCCCAATACACACTATCCTGTCTGGGGAGGTGGTCACACCTCCCTGGGACAGGAAACCTATTGTCCAGGCCTCCCCTGCCGGAGTTTCGGTCAGCAGCAGGAGGCCAGACTTGTGTCTGTGGCAGCAGCATCCATTTTGTGATGCCAGGGCTTTAGAAAGAAGTTACCGGGCAAGCCAGGGTTAACATGTCTCTCCCTCTAGAAGGGTGGAATGCTACCCCTGCCGCCAGAATTGGCGGGGGGTAGTATTCCAAGATGTTTGACACCAAACACGACATGTTTCGGTGCAGCCATCCCAAAGTTAGCATTTAACGCGAGGTTATAATGCGCTTAAGAGTATATGGTCAGGCTGCACTACAAACAGCATCAGAGAAGGGTCTCCGAACGCTGCAGAGGGGCCCTGCTCATGCAGGGGCACCCTCTCACATAGGAACCACGCACTCTGCCTTCAGGATTGATAAGGCCTGCCATAGGAGTGACTTATAGGTTTATATGTGTGTATGTATATAGTGATATAGGTAGCCTATATCACAGTAAGGGGTGCATGCACCACCTTACCCAGGCTGCAGTAGCAGACCTGTGGTGTCAGTTTGGATGGCCTTCCAGGGGTGGCACAATACATGCTGCAGCCCCTGGTAGGCCTCTGAGGTACCTATGCCCTGGGTACATAGTATACCATATACTGGGGACTTATAAGGGCACTCCAGATTCCAATCAGAGATGTGCCTAAGGCACATGGAAACCATTTTAGAGAGGAAGCAGCTAGGCTGGGGTTCTGATTAGCAGGGCTCCAGCCAGACTAAGGTCGAAAAACAGTGAAGCATCAGCAAAAAGTGGGGGTACCCATGTGAAGCAGATCCTACTCTCCTACAATCTAGGGGGCATATTAGCAAGACTGGCGATAAAATTATCGCCGTTTTAGCGGCAGGAAACTGCCGCTAAAACGGCGATAATGGGCTTGCGAATATGCGTTATAGAATTCCAATAGAAGCCCAGGTTAGATGTGCAGGACATCTAACCTGGGCTTCTATTGGAATTCTATAACGCTTATTAGCAAGCCCATTATCGCCGTTTTAGCGGCAGTTTCCTGCCGCTAAAGCGGCGATAATTTTATCGCCAGTCTTGCTAATATGCCCCTAGATCTGTTATCCATTCTGGCCTCCTTTTTTGTTGCCAGTAGAAGGACTAGATCTAATAGAAAACCACGACACCCATGGTACAACGAACACTGCAGGGCAGCTAAGTTAGCCCTCCTAGCTGCCATCAAAACAAACAACAGGTTGCAAATCAAGGAAACTAGGGCAATCTATATAACCGCCATAGCTAAGGCAAAAAGCAGTTGGGAATGCGAAAAATGGGTCAAATTTAGAACCGCGCTGGTTAATCATGATATGCGGGCATTTGGGAACCTGATTAATACAGGATCGACCGGAGGCAAACCGGCGATATCAGCAAACATAGGGGAGGAAGTTTGGAGAGCCCATTTTAAATCTCTAAACGCAATGACTGAGGAGGAAACTGGCTTGGTGACGACTCGCTTTTGCCCAGAGTTAACACATCCAGACACACCCCTGTTCTCCCTAAAGGAGATCACGGAAGCACTGGGTACAATCTTACCAGCAAAGGCTCCAGGGCTGGACAAGATTCCTGGTGACCTTTTCCGCTCCGAGCCCTCTGTCTGGGCTCCCTACCTATGGTCCTTGTTCAACGCCATCCTTCTGGTATGGCGATTCCCACTACCTGGGCCGGGGCAGAAATCATTCCAATCTATAAAAAGGGTTCTCCACTAAGTCCTGCCAACTATCGTCCCATAAGCCTTTTAGACATAAGCCAGAAAATATATGCACGTGCACTCTTGGGACGGCTCCAGACCTGGATAGAAGAGTGCAACGTACTCACTCCCCTCCAAGCTAGGTTTAGGGCTAAGATCTCCCCTATCGATCAAATTTTTAGATTACAGCTCCTATATTGGAAAACTGTGATTATAGAGGGTGGCAGCCTCTATCTTATATTCGTGGACCTTAAATCCGCATTTGATTTAGTTCCGAGGGACAAATTGTGGGGAATACTAATGGAAATGGGAGCTCCACATCACCTTTGTCATGAGATGAAGCGCCTTCATCAAGGCAATTTCGCTCAGATAAGGTATGGAAAAAATGGTGAACTTTCAGCACCCTTCCCCGTAGAGAAAGGTGTACGCCAAGGCTGCGTCTTGGCCCGACTCTTTTTCCCTTTTTATAAATGGCTTAATAGAATCATTGTTGGCAGGAAAAGACATTGATGCCCCAAGGTTAGCGAACCGTAAGATACCTGCTCTGATGTTCGCAGAAGACACCCTCTTGCTCTCGAAGTCTCCCATGGGCATGCAAAGGGCCCTTGATGCATTTAGTGTTTTTTGTAAAAGCAGGGGTTTGGAAATAAATCTCGAGAAAACTAAGTATATGGTTTTTAACGCAAATATTAGCACTCGCCCGAACCCCTGTCTAGATGGAAGGGCCCTAGAGAGGGTGTCGATCTTTGAGTACCTGGGGATCACATTAACTGAGAAAATGGATTGGGGGGCCTAAATAAAGAAAGCTAGCCTAAAATTGGCTCAGTCCACGGGGGGTATTCTAAAGGCATATAATAAGTGCACACGTAAAGTAATAGGCCCTGCGGCCGAACTCTACAAGGCACAGGCTAGGGGTGCCACCTTGTATGGAGCAGAGCTATGGGGCTACTGCCCAATCACCCCCTTATCGCTTATAGAGAACTCCTTTGCCAGGCAACTTCTGCGCCTCCCTTCCAGTTCCCCTTTAACTCCTCTTAGAATGGATCTTGAGATTAGCCCTATTGCAGATGAAGCAGCGCTAAGACCCCTCCTATTCTGGCGACGACTATGGAGTACTCCCGAACTTGCCACGTATAGGGACGAGCTGAGAGAAGTTATGAGCCTACAAGGTGCGGGAAAACTTCCATGGTTGGTATATATAAGGAACACCTGCCAGGCCATGGGGAGGGCAAACTTGTGGAGTTTAGCAGAAGAATCTTGCATTGCGACCCCCAGAAAGGCACTAGTTGAGAACTACAGAGAAACAAAACGAATTCAGCTTTGGAGGAATTCGTCTGGGCACCTAGCCCTGGGGTTTATGGAGGTAAAATTGCATTATAGACTAGAATCAGCGCTAGATGACATCCAGCCGCTTCTTGCAAAGAAGTTATTCCTTCAGTTCAGACACGGGGTACTCCCGCTCCGTTCGTTCACCTCTAAGTGGTTGGGCGGCGGTTGTCGGGACTGCCCTGCCTGTCAGAATGTTGAGGAAACTGAAATGCATGTACTTTTCTTCTGCCCTGCCTATAGGAGGCAAAGGTCTCGCTGGCTGGTTCAGCTGTGTAGGAATCTGGTGTTTAGATACTGTTCCGAGGCTTTCAGGCTACTTAAGTATGACACACAAATGCCCACAGTGTTTTCCATCTCACGTTTTTTGCACTCCATGTGGTATACTCGTAGAGTTATTTTAAAGAAGAGTTTATAGGCTACTTTGAGCCCCGCCTTAGTTATCACCCGCTCCGGAATATGTACCCTCCTCTATCCTTTCCGTATTTGCCAATCACTCCTTCTCTGATTCATCATTATCCTGTATATAATCAGTTTTAATAGGAGTGTCACAAAACTAAAAAAAAATAACAAAAAAAGAAAAAAGTTTCTAAAATTTTATCTTGATATTTTAATCATTATTGTCAATGTCTCTTTTTAAAAAATTGATTGCTATCTTTTAATTCTTGGACATTTTGTTATACAGTGTACTATTTATACGTTTGTATAAGATAATTTGCCTGAAAGAAATCCTTTCGTCCAATATTGGCCATCTGATAATGCACATGCACTTTATTGATCTGTATTTCATGGTAAATGTTGAGGTTATGTAGAACAAGTATACTGTACACTTCCTTGCTCGAGGATGACCAGCAGTGAAGACTTCTGTAATTCATGATTTTTATCTAAAAATGCGTTACTTATTTTTAGACACCCTAAAGTATGTTGTTATAAATTGTACACATTGTATTGTTTTTTATGTGCTTTTATGGCCCTAGTGGCCGAAATAAAGTCTTTCTGATGATAATGATGACTTCTGTATCCGCCTTCTTTCTCTGGAATAGTTTTTGCTCCTAACCTGCTTCTCCAAGTTCTTTTAAGATTTTTAGGTCTGGTGTGACTCTGTAGCCATTTACAAGGCATATTGTTTCCAATGTACAGGGAGTGGGCTTTGGACCAGAGTACTTTAGTTATTGACTTGCTTGGTTCAAGCCTATTCAGCCATTGGCTTTAGACTTTGCCAATCCTATTTTGGCTCATCTCTAAGGAACAATACTCTCTCACCATTTGCTATTGCCTGTTTGATTTGTCATTTGCATCCTATTGAGAGACCCCCCTGCGATGGACTATGTTACATCTGAAAACTACACTCAAATATCACACTTTTGTCACATTTAATTCTATATCTCATAAATGTATTCTATACAAAAAGCAATCCATTTTGTCCCTGCACTAGGCTTTTTTTTAAGTCTCGGCAACAGACAGCTTTAGCTGTTTGGTGACCTGACCTATTATTTCCAACATATGTAGAGTGGGCTTTGGATCAACCACTTGCATATAACTGGATGGCTTGTCTATCAAAGATGTCTCATCTTTATTTGAGGAGTTTCTTCTGTATTATTGTGTTTGTCTTTCCCAAGACTCACAGAATTCTGATTGGTTGACTTGTATCCTTCCACTGAATATGTTGCTTGCATTTAGGGATCTACTTTTTTCCTTTCCCTGCAAACAATCTATGGGAGTGAATATGTTTTCTTGATGTCACCTTGCGTGCCCTCTTGTCTTTGCTCTCACTAGCCCTTGCGCTCCATGTTATTTCCCCTCTGCCTCCCTCTAACTTGTTTTCATTCCCCGTGTTTCATCTACGGCCCCTTACCCTCAATTCTCCCATTCTTTCCTCACCTCTAATCCCTCTAGTTTTTTAAAATTCACCCACTCCTCTCCTTCATTGCTCCCCAACCCCACGTCGCTTGTCACCCCGCCACTAGAACTTTATTTATTTTTGTTTGATTTTTGCCTGCCGTGCTGTCGATGGTTAACTACCTTAAAGTGGGTTGTTACCCATTTAGAGGTGGCCAGCAGCAAGTGTGCCAGCCTTTGCATGGGTGGTGAGCACTAAGAAATAGGTTTGTTTTATCTGAGCAAACCTTTTCAAAGATGACAGTCGCGGATGTGCATGCATCCAAGGCCATTTTTTGATGGATGTGTTCAAATATTACAAAATGCATTTAAAGCTAGGCAATATCGATGCACATAACCACTAGTCCATCTTTTAATGGGTGTGTTCAAATATTACAAATGCATTTAAATCTGGCAAATATTGATGCACAGACCACTGTGGCCATCTATGAATGAGTTTGTTCAAATATCACAAATGCATTCAAATATGGCTGCCATGGAGGCACACATCCACGGCGGCCCTCTTTGAATGTATTTCTAAACTTAAAACAAACCCATTTAAAGATAGCTGCCACAGATGAGCACACATCCAAGCCTACAATCTCCAAAAAAAAGTATTGGGAACACATAGGTTTCGCTGCTGTGACTTATTGTCTTTGCCAATGCCTGTTATTTCAGCTTTTGGTCTTTCAATTTTGCTGTACGTTCTCACTTTGTTTTCTTTACCAATAAACTGTGAGTGAAGATGATAAATGTCAGTTTGATATTGTTTCAGGAGCAGCCTCTGGTGACATTTGTGCAGATTTATTAAGGTTTTGTACCAGTGCTAAGTCCCGCGAAGTGGCATGAACTCTTGCTAGCGTATTTATAATTTTCTCTAGGCACTCTAGCTCACACGAAACCCAGATAACCCAAGCTGGACCTTAAATCTACCAAGTGGGTCAAAGGGAAACTTACAGAGCTGAAACGCAATAGCTGAGATTTGGAACAAAATTGCATAAGTCAAAGACCAAGGAGGGCAAAATACTCTACAAGAGACAAAAGTGCACTGAAGCAAAGCCACGAGGCGAGTCAAAAAGGCCTGTTGTTTTTAATATATTCTTGAAGCACTAATCAAAAACGGGAAATATTCAATATCTACCAGTAACTCCCCTGCCCACGTGCCCTAAAAAGGGACTCCTTTTCATACTAACAGTACTGTGAGGCCTCCTCAAGTTTTCTTGACCAAGGTTGCCAAAATCCAGAAATTAACGGTACACTGAGATGGTGCAGGGACCAATTAAGAATAAGGGGGAACTCTGGCCCTGAGTAACATATGAAAGCAAACAAAATCCTTCTAACTTTCAATAGAAAATCTAATTACTCAATACAATCTCACCAGATACTTCAGAAGAGATGGCAATAATGAAATTCAGAAACCTGGTAAGTAGTTTGCAGGCCAGCTGCTGAGATGGAACGAATCTGCAGGACCCCAACTGGAAAAAGTGGTAAGACAACAACAGAACAGAGGACGCACAAACCGGGGATGGAAGAAAAGAACAAATGCAGAGGATGCAATCGGACGACGAACTGAGCGAGAGCCATGCAACTGATGGGAAGTTGCCAGACACCATCTTTCAAGTGGCAGACTTTTTATACGTACCAGAAAGCACTGGGCTAGCTCTACCAGCCTTGACTAGGAACCACCTGTTCTTGACCCTCTGTGTCTGTGTAGGGCAGCGATCAAGAGCCAGTCCTTTTCATTCTCCAATACTTCACAGCCCTTTGTGTGTTTTTCAGGCATAATTGAAGTCTTGCACTTATGACTCCTGTCACTATTTTAATTTTTTCTATTTGTTGTCTACAACACTGTGGCCCATACAGTCCTATATGAGATGTTTAAACGACGGACAGTCAGTTTGGGCTGCAGTGAGTCCATACATCTTTCTAACTTCTGTCATGAAGTGAGGTTTGGACCATTTGAATCATCCATGTGCCCAGTGCTTATGGAATTCCTCACGTCTCACCAGTGTACTGCTTCCTCTGTAACATTTACATACTGGCTTTGGCACTGCTCTTTAAGCAATACCAGGAGATATTGTGAATGCATGTGGATGACACACAAATCCACTCCTGACTGGATAACCGACTAGAGAACTTAACCAATATCACAGTTTGTCTGGACCCCTTGCTCTATTGGATGCAGGGGAGATTTCTGTGTGTCAATGTTGCTAAGACCGAGAACCTAGTATTGCTGTCACCAACTTAATCCACCTATTTCAACTAGCCATCAAGCCTTGGAACACTGCCACCCGAATATGCCACATTATTTCGCATGCCTTTAGTTCGCATGCCGTTACAACGCGGTCGTTACAACGACCGCGTTGTTATTTCGCATACCGTTACAACGCAAGTCGGAACAACGACTTGCGTTGTAAGGGGCGCTGGATGTTGGAATAGTATAATTTACTATTCCAACTCCAGTCTTTGCGGACACAAGGGAAGGTGTTGGATTTTAAATCCAACACCTTCCGCCCCCTAACGCAAGTCGTTGTTTCGACTTGCGTTGTAACGGTACGCGAAATAACAACGCGGTCGTTGTAACGACCGCGTTGTTATTGCATGCGAAGTAAACGCTGCGTACTAAACGCTGTTTACCCTGCCACCCACCTCAATAAATGTAAGGTACCATAGGATTAATTTTTATTGTGATCTTTCTTAGGCTTTTTAGGTCAATGCTGTGGCAAAGGAAGTCAATTAGCAGCTTTCTTGTCTTTGTAAAATTCTCTTACTCCTCCATACTAACCACAGAGCTGAATTGACAAAAACCCTCTTCCTGGCACATGTTAACTACTGTAATGTCATCTACTCCAGTCTTCCCCAAAACATAATTACCCGGCTCCAAAGACTGAAGAATCAAGCAGCACAACTTTACTTTACTCTTTCTAAGTGGAACCTCTTAAAACAGCCTTTTAAAGCACTCCAATGGTTCCTTGTATTTTCACATTCAAGGTTGCCCTGCGCATATACCATACTGGAGCAAAGGCATTGGATCCCTACAGAAACTCATACACAAAAGTTGATCAAATAAATGTTTGCAATTTTTCTAACCACTGGCAATCGCTCAGGGTAGCATTCAAATACATTTTTATTTTGCCCACCATGACATCCCAGATTAGGCCTAAATGATGGCTCTTGTATCCAAACTGAAAGCCCCACTGGCACAATGACCTGATCCCTTCTCTCATCATCAAAATCTGTAGTACAAATCTTCCCATGGAGTTCTGTTCCATCATCAGTTCCTCACTAAATAATTGTTACAAACCTTATACCCTAAAATTCTCATTCATAGCCCAATTCTTTTAAAGCCTACAAAGCAAACACTAACCATAACCACCATCAGTCTTATCTCTGTACTCAGTTGTATGTAAATTGTAATGTCATTATGCCAGGGTACAAGTCTAACAGAGGCACTAACCATAGTGCCTAAGGTTCCAAAAGATTTGCAGAATATCTTGGACACTTTTAGGTTAGCTTCAATACTATAGCTTGAGCCATAGCTAAAGTGTGGAAATGGAGAACATAGGCAGGAATGCCAGGACCCAAAGCACAGACCGGGAAGGACGAAAGTGTGAGTAAAAGAGACCCTCCTATCTAGCTGCCCCGACACATTCAGAGTCTCTTTGGGCATAGACTGAAGGTCTGTCGAATGCAAGGGGATCTTCGGGTGTGAGTGCATGATGCTTCCCTCCCCTTCGCCATGAAATCAGTTAAAAGAAATAACTGGAGTGAACCTTACCCTCTCTCTCTATTTTCATTCCTCCCTCCTTCTACAGGATGTGTTGCGGGCACAAGGTCCACAAGCAACTTTCCTTTCTTTCTGCGTATGAATGATTACAGGGAATCACAATGGGGCAGAATGATTTAAAAGTAACAAGCCCTCACAGAAAGACACTCCTGCCCTTACTATGTACCAACAGTACATATGAACCTGCAAGTTGTTAAAAGAGTGATTGGGACTCACAAATGAAGATGGAAAGAAGTCCTTGCCAGAACATAGTACCTTTGACATAAAAATATTACCTAATCTACTTAAAAGATTGAAAGTCCCTATGAATAAAATAAGTGCAGAGCAGTGTCCATTCTTGCTCCAATGAATTCCATGTTTGGAGCATGAAAGATATACAGGAAAACGTAGAGTACCAAATCATTCAACTCAAAGATTGGGTAAGAACTTGTGCTCCGACTGCTCTGCCTCCCTCTTACCAATTTCCCTAAATTACTAAATAGAAATAGAAGAAATAAAGTGAGGGTAAGAGGGAGGAGGATTTTCTGGACATATTCCCCATGCCTGTTGGTGGTACTGGAGGTGCAGCCACAGTTGCAACTGGAAATGGAGTTGCGCCTTTGGGACCACCATCAAACGAAGCACAAGGAGGTAACACACAAGCAAGCGCTGCGATGTGAGCAACCAGCAGTAGAGTGATTAGTTCAGAGGATGATTCTATTGCTAAAGACTGGTCAAGATCATCCGCGCCTTTGCCCCAGGGCGGAGAGCCCAGAGAGAGTAAAACCCCACTATTACTCTAGAGAGTTTAAGACAAACTTCAGGGCAACTCTTGAGATGCCGTTCCCTTTTCCCACTTGAGCGATGACAATGATGAGGATCCATCTCCATTGGCAGCATTTCTTTGAGGGACTACCCAGTATCCTTGGGCAGTGTTATGGTGTATTTACCCTGGACCACCTCTGGTTTAATGAGTACAAAGAAATAATTTCCCAATATTCAGTAAGATCCAACACAGTTCAGAGAGGAGTTGCAAAGCATGTTTGAGGTGTACAGACCCAATTGACTGGATGTGAATAAGCTGTTACAATTGATAGTGCCACATGAAGTGAGAGACAGCTTGGCGGAGAAATTGTCATGACCAAGACCGGATCTGGAAATGAAGAAGAGTTGAGTACAATAAAGAATGCAATGCTGATTGCAGCACAAGGAATATGCCTGGTGAAAACAGATAGAACCAATATTTCCAATTACAAAAAAATAAAGGCGAGGCTCCGGACGATTACCTAGATAGGCTTAAGGATGTGTTTGAGAGGTACTCAGACATGCCCCTTCTGACAGAAATGGCTCAGGGAGCTGTATGGTCAACTTTTGTGCAGAGGTTATTCCCGAATGTTAAGAATCATTACTATATGTATTGAATAGCAAATTAAAAAGTTGGTTCTCTGACCAGGACTGACCCTTGCAGACTCCGCTCCTGTGATGCTGAGGCTGCCAACATCAATTTTCTTCTGGTTCTCTCTGCTGTTCCTTCCTTTCTGTCACTCTTGCCTTTATCCTCTTTCTGCCTCTCTGCTTCATGCTCATGCTCACTGTTGGTTTCACAGTCTCTGTCACATCTATCTGTCTTTTGACACTGTTTCTTTCTTCTGCATGCTTCTCCACTGATTGTGCTTTTTGCATCTTGCTCTCTCTTTTTCAGTTTCACACTCTGTCTCTTGTATCAGTTGATCTTTTTGCTGCTGTTTTCCTTTTTTACACTCTCTCTTGCATCCTTCAATCTTTTTGCCACTGTTTATCTTTTGCCCCATTTTCCTTTTGTGTTTTTCTTTTCTTCTCCTGTTTTGCCTCAATGCTTGCCCTTTTGTGCCCCCTCCTCTCAGGCTCCTTACTTCTTCTTGCACCCTTTCACCCTGCTGCAGCATGCCTGCCTTTTTTCTATGCACCACTCTCTTCTACTCTCCTGCGTCCTGCAACTCTCTCTGGCCCCACCAAGCCCCACCCAATGACCTCTGCTGTCTTCCTCCCTCCTGAACCTACTTAATGGTGGTCGCAGCACGGGCGTGTGCAGCGGGCATTCCTCAGCCATGCCAACAGCTTGTCTGTGCCCTGTCCACTCACTCTGCCAGGAACCCAGGTCATCTGTCCTCTTGCCATGAACCCAAGCCCTAGTCTGCCAATGCCCTTTGCACCCTGCACGCAGGAAGACCTTTCTATCTCCTTACACACCTCCACCACCCACACTGAACATCCCTTCTCCTGCCCCACCTTCTACTTCACGTGTAAGCTGCCCCATCCTCTGCCTCCCACAGCCCTGCACACTCACAAACACATCTCACACAACATGCCCATGGGCAAAGCAAAGCCCGCATTGCACTGCTCCCTCACCAAACACGCCATTGTGATCTGGGACCTCTTGACAGACCTCTCACTGGACTTCCTTTTTGTGACCGCAACCTTGCTCACCCAGATGTCAGCCCCCAAAATCACTGTGGCCACCCCCACCAGCTTCAAGATAAAAAGGCAAGATTGAACCAGCAAACCTGGAGGTGGACTCGCCATCATCCATAAACAATACATCAGCTTCTCCACTACCTGTACAAACTCTGACATCCACATGGCCATTAAACTACACATCTCCAACAACATCACCCTGGAAAGTGCTCTCCTCTATCGACCACCTGGACAATGGGACAAATTTGGAAACACCTTCATGGGACTCATCGCCCCCTGGTACTCAGCTCCAGCTCCTTCATACACCAGGGAGACCTCTACTTCCATCTGGAAGACCAAACAAACCTGAACACCCCCAACCTCCTGGACATCCTCAACTCTCTCTGATTCATCCAACCCATGATGGATCCCACCCACACTGCAGGACATCTCCTCAACCCTACCTTTATGAACTTAAACAGCATCATGATATACCGACCTTCACCTGGCTGGCTCAAACCCTGGTTAGCATCAACATGCACATCTCAACACCAATGCAGACCCACACCCTGCAAGACCACATGGAGAAACTGGAGCAGAATCTCAGAAGAAGCCTGGATTACTGAAATCCAAATCAACTCCCCCGCAACCCTAAATGACCTCATACAATCCATCATGCAATTCAAGTCTGGATCACCTCCTGCGCTAGCTCCCTCACCCCATTCACAACCACACCACTTCCAGAACAACACAACAAGCAAGCTGGTATACAGAAGATCTCAGACTCTACAGGCGCCACTGCAAGCAGTTGGTACACTTCTGGAGGCACACATATGATGACAATGACAGATGCACCTTTAAATCAGCCCCCCTGCATTACTATCAGCAAATCAAAGACACCAAGTACTAATCCCTGACTGACAGAATCACAAATAGCTCCAACAACGCCTAAGAAATCTTCACAATTGTAAAAGACTTCATCTTCCATGCTGCCAGCTCCATCATCCCCTCACAGGACCTCTGCAACCATCTCTCCCACTTCTTCCATGACAAAATTAGCAATATGTACAACAACTTTGCCAGCCAATTGGTCCCATTCTTCCTCACTGTTCTGCAAGAGATGATCCACTCTGGAACTGCCATGAC
The DNA here is from genome assembly GCA_963921515.1 of Calotriton arnoldi. NCBI lineage: Eukaryota > Metazoa > Chordata > Amphibia > Caudata > Salamandridae > Calotriton > Calotriton arnoldi. The sequence goes on along the minus strand of CAWUFW010003664.1, from coordinate 769,059 downwards.
ATATTGGCACGCAATCTCCATGACAGAAACAGCCTCAACTATGCTATCCATCTACTTTGGAGCCCCTTCAGACCCCTGCCCTCACTTCATCTTCACCAGAGGACTAAAACTAGTCTGCTGCATGCTCACCCAATACGCAACAACTCCTTCACTTGTGCCACCTTCCCAGAAGCCTGGAAGAATGTCACCATTCTTCCCCTCTTGTAGAAACCCTCGGCTGATGCAAAGATACTGTCTGACAACCGACCTATCTACCTGCTTCCCTGCCTATCAAAATTCTTTGAAAATCTCATCAACAGATAACTATTGGACTATCTCAACAACAATCACCCCTCTCAATTGGACAGCATGCCAACCACAGCACTGAAACCGCCCTCATCGCCACCACTGATGATATTCACATGATTATGGAGAAAGTGGACACAGCGGCACTCATCCTGCTCAGCCTCTCCGTAGCTTTCAACTCCGTCTCACACCACATCCTCATCCAATACCACAACAACTCTGGAATAAGAGGATCTACGCTCTGATTGATTTGGTCCTTCCTCCCGGGACACACATAGTCAGCATGGCACCTTACACCTGATCTACAGAGTCTCCCAGGGATCCTTGCTCAGCTTTACTCTCTTGAACATATATATGACACCGCTTGTTGGCATCATCAGATTCCATTGAATCAACATCATCTCCTATGTGGAGAACACGAAACTCATCCACTCACTCTCCGACAACATGCCCCACACCTGGACCACCTTCACCATCTACATGGCCAAAGTTGCCAACTGGATGAAGGTTAACTGTTTCAAGCTCAACTCCAACAAAATAAAAGTGGTATTCTTCTCAAAGGACAGCACTCTCTGCACTCCAGCCTGGTGGCTAACTGAACTTGATCAAGCACCCAACACCGCCAATCAAGCCAGGAACATTAGCGTAGTGGTGGACAAACAACTCTTGATGACTGGCTAAGTCAACACCATGACATTCTCTTGCTTCTACACCCTCAAACCCCTCAAGATGATCTTCAAATGGCTCCCTCTTGACATCCAGGGAACAGTCACTCAGGCCCTGATAACCAGAAAAGTTGACAACAGCAACACTATGCTAGTATCTCTGCTCACCGAACCAAACGTCACCAGGCCATTCAAAACGCAATAGCCGTACTAACACTCCAACTCCCACCCCACACTCACATTACCAATGACCTCAGAAGCTGCTCACTCACACTTACAAAGCACTTCACACCCTTGGCCACTCCTACCTGAACAGCCAAATCAGCTTCCAACCAAACTCTATGCTCAGCCAGCTTCCTGTTAGCTCACACCACCCACATCCACAGAGCCAGAGCCTGCGGGTGAACGTTCTCATTCCTCGCTCCGAAAGCCTGGCTTTACCTCCCACTGCACATCAAATCCACTAGCTCTGTCCTTGAGATTTGCAAGAAATTCAAAACTTGGCTCTCCAACTAGGCCCCAACCCTGAGCCGGTAGATCTACTGGCACCAAGATGACCCTTCAGGAACCTGCATGCCCTACAAATACTTTTAACATAACGTGAAGGGTAATTGGAAGGGGTAGAGGAGAGGTCATAGGAGCAAGGGGTAAACAACGTTTACAACGCATCGTTTACAACGCATGCCATTACAACGCAAGTTGTTACAACGACACGTTGTTACATTGCATGCCATTACAACGACTTGTTGTAGGGAACAGAAGGTGTTGGATTTGTTGGATTTTCAATCCAACACCTTCCCTACTGTTGCACACACTGGAGTTGGAATAATAAATTATACTATTCCCAACTCCAGCGCCCCACCTACAGCAAGTCATTGTAACGACTTGCGTTGTAATGGCATGAGATGTAACAACGCATCGTTGTAACGACTTGCGTTGTAATGGCATGTGTTGTAAATGCATGCGTTGTAAAGAGTGCTATTCAAAGCAGGGCGCTCTTGTATTGTATGCAAGATGAAAGTGTGATTGTCTCAAAGTCACTTCTGGTGCTCTAGGGCTATTAGATCCATTGGGATACCACCCAGTTATGCTGAATCTCTACCCTGAGTTTTAGAACAGTCCTAGAGGTCCCAGCTGTGAAATAAATACCCTAATACCTGTAGATCAAAAGGACCGATGCAGCAATTGTGTCAATAATGGTAAACACACCACCTGTGCCATTGACACCTTCAAATATGCAAATGTATATAATGTAAATACACAGACAGGAAACATTTTTCTTATGCTCTTTTTGTGTAAAAAATTTAAAAATGACTATGTAATAATAAATAACACTCACTTTGGCTAAAGTGAAGAGGAAAAACATTATTGTCCTATGGGTTGTAACGTAAAAACTGTTTAAATATTGATATGCTTTATTGAATTAAGGCTTTATTCTATTACTGTTTATTTTGTTTAAGTCAAGCAGGATACATTAATTGCTGCGATAATTAATCACTCTATTGAAAAATGAGTTCATTGTGAACATTGTCTCTGCTGAATTAGCACTACCCAGTTCACAAGGACATTTGGGTCGCTTTTGTTTTTTGTGAGAATCTCTACCCTGAGTTTTAGAACAGTCCTAGAGGTCTCAGCTGTGAAATAAATACCCTAATACCTGTAGATCAAAAGGACCGATGCAGCAATTGTGTCATTAATGGTAAACACACCACCTGTCCCATTGACAAAGGGACCATTCTCTCGTCCCTTAAGATTTCTGAATTCCCCTCTTACTTATCTCAAGCTTGCCCACAGATGTAGTCAGCATTTCTAACTAGCGATTCATCCACCATATTAAGAATCCCATGACCATCTCAGTGGGACCTATAAGCTACAAACACTCTTTCCTACTTCCCCAACTAACTTATTGGGTAGGATATTCTTTGCAAACACCTGCATAGTGTTCTCAACTTCAGATGGAGTTTTTTTAAATATGCCCCAGAAACAGGAAAATGTAGATGCTTGCATTGTTGCATGAGAGTTTACATAGTAAGGAGAATGCAGACCCACCATGATGCTGCCAGACGTAAATTAATTGTTTTGATAAGTACCTGCCACTCTGAGGTATCCTGGGGCTAATAATCTGGGATACATTTCTCCAACAGGACCTGTAAAAGTAAAGGTATACCCACAAAAATATTTTCAGAGAATCCCTCAGTACCGTTTAAAGCCTGAGGCAGAGGAAGAGATCCGCCCAGTAATTGTTGATTTAATAAATTTAGGGGTCCTAGGTTCCATTGTTAATAGACGTAACACCAAGATTCTCACAATATGAAAGGTGGTGAAGACCAACATATATAGGTTCATACAGGACATTAGGGTGATAAATAGTGTGACTGTCCAAAAAGTAATTCACTACGGTCGACCTTTGCCCCAATTTCTTTACCATCTTTATACATGAAGAGAGCCAGTACCTCTTCTTGTTTACATTACATGGATCTCAACTTTCATGGACTCATCTCCCACAAGGATTTACAGAGCCCCCTTCAATCATCTCCAGGCCCTAAAGAAGGATTTACATATGATGGTTCTCCCTCCGGCGGTTTACCCTAATTCAGAATGTCATTGATTTGTTATTGGCCTCTGTTAAGCTAGACCAGTGCAAGGCACACTCATTTTATCTCCTCACTGAATTGGCTAAGAAAGGACACACAATATCTAAAGAAAAAGTGCAGTTTGCCACCCCCACGATAAAAACCTTGGCAGTAGAATATCACTTACCCTCTAGAAGAGTTGAAGCCATCTATAAATTGCCCCTTCCTGTGACTACGTCTCAAGTGCATACCTTTTAGGGAATGTCTTAGTATTGCAGACAATGGATTTTAGGACATGCTTAAATAGCTAAACTTTTACAAGATTTTGCCGGGAAAGACACCCCAAGTGCTTGAAGTGGTCTAGTAAGGCAGAGTATGTATTTGTGAAGATAAAACAGGCTCTGATTTTGCCCCCCGCTTTGAGGCTTCTTCATTATTAGAAACCTTCCATTCTGTTTTGTAATGAACATAATGGATTTGCACTTGTTGTATTGGTACAAATGCATGGGGATCAGAAAAGGCTCATAGTCTGTTATTCTTCTGCTCTGGATCTAGTTGCGGCTAGACTCCCATCTTGTTAGCGATCAATGGTGTTAGTCACTAGCCTTGTTGAAGCTTCCAAAAATATTGTATTAAAAACCCCACTAACAGTTGCTGTACCTCATGCTGTAGGTGCTCTTCTCCTCACCACGAAAATGCAACATTTGCCCACTGCCCAATTGATATGTTATGAAATATTGTTGTTATATGCTTCTCATACTACTTTTATTCAGTGCCCTACATGGAAACCTGCCTCTCTCGTGCCTACAGGTGAGGAGGGAGAAATACATGATTGCTGTTTAACCACTGCTTAGGTTACTAAGACCAAAATTGATTTAACACAGATGTCTTCAAACGCTTTTGCTTTAAGCTCCCAAATAAAATGTTTTGAAACAGGGATCCCCTCCAAACCTTTATGGCAAGGATTGGGGAAGAGTTAGGGCTGAGCACAGAAGGAGGGGCTTATGAGATAATTTGAAGGAGACATTTTTGTATGGAGTATAATCCACAATAAAAGTGTGACTCTTAAAAAAGAGCAAATTCATCAAACAAAAACATAAATTGACCCAAAAAACTCTGCTCCCCATAACTGGGGTGTTGTAAGCCTGTTGCACCCCTTGGCCCTAATGCAACTGATAGACGTAACCCTAAGTATCAAACAATCTCCGCCGCCTCTTTCACCCCCTTCCCCACCATGCATGATCTTTCCAATCTTGAAACAGGTTTGCTGGGCCTTTTTTTTTTGTTGGAGTTCCCACCATGCCTGATCTTTCCAATCTTGAAACAGGTTTGCTGTGCCTTTTTTTTTTCTTTTGGAGTTTTATATAGCACAAACTAGGCCGAGGAGCATTGGAGCACTTTATATTAGCACCAATTACATTACACAAGGTCATATTTTTTTAAGGCTCAGAGAGATTAAATGATTTGCCCAGACTCACAGGATGTTGAGCAAATGGTGGGACTTGAACCAGGTTCACCAGTTCCGAAGTCAGCAGCTCTCACCATTAGGCCACATCACCTCCCTTTCAGAAGATCCCAGAACTCCCATGTGTTGCCCCCCTTTTTGCAGCAAAGGTGCCCTTGGCCCTAATGCTAGCAAGAAAAAAGACCCATACTTTTTTTTTTTAAGAAACGCATAATTATGATGCAATGGTCCCCTTAGACCTCTGGACTTCTGTGCTGCTGCACCTGCTTCACTGATGATAGCTACTGCCCCACCAAGTGGGATGTCTCCTCTCACCTTTGTTAAAAGCATGGGCTCCCATCTTGTCCATCCCCTCACTGCCATCTCTCTGATGCCCCAATTAAGGTGTCTCCTCTGCTTCAGTTTTTCCCACCTCTGGACCATTACTAAGAGGCCCAAAGCAACACTTCCAGAGCAAGTGTCCACTGGTACCTGATGCAAATTAGGAAGAACAGTAATTCAGCTGGCCCCTGATAGCAGTGGGACCAGGTGCCAATGCACCAGCAGCACTAATCATACAGACAGCTCTGCGAAGCAGGCTGTCTGCTCTGTGCACTCCACTGGGCCATCACTCCTCTCCTAAGCCTGAGGCACAAAACTGACTTTCTGCCCATTATGCATAAAGAAAGGCAAAAATGTACCTCATCTCTGCTACCTGAAAGATAAATGTGTGCAATTGGTTATTCACCCAATACATACAGTGTGTTTGAAAGCCAGTATGGACTTTAACTGGTGGAGTCACTTCGAGTGCCACAGTAACAAATATTTATTCTTCTGGAGAGTTAATTTGAGGATTTTACCAGGTGAATTCTGCAGTGTGACCTTTTAATGGACACATAAAAATGTGTTGAGGTATAGCCCAATTACTTATTAATAAAATATATATAAAGATATAAATCATGACTGAAATATTCACAGTGCTTTCTGTTACCATCCGGGACCTCGTAGCACTATGAATACATAGTCACTATTTCCCATTGTGCAACTAGGATTACTTTGTGTGACTGTCTTGCCACACACAGGAACTCTGCAGTGATCGCATTAGCCACCTGAGGTACATTTCCCATCCATTAGTTTATTTTGCATTTATTTTTCATTTAACATGCGCCTGTTATTTTATATGTGGTTACTTGAAAGTGATAACATAACAAAATAGTTACAGAATATGTTGCTCCTTTTAACCACTTCTTGGACCCTGTCGCCCCACTTTCTGACCCTGCCCCATGGCACTCAGGATCGCAGGTCGCATACTTTTTTTTAATGTAAGTGTAGACATCCTGTAAATGCGCTAAACAAACAAAATCGAGCTTCAGGGCCATCTTCATTTACAAGTAGTTGAAGACTCATTTGCGCCCACCTGGGAATGCAGCCACGGCCCCACCAGGGGTCACGCCCCACAGTACGAAGACCTCTGTTTTAGGAGATGTGCCTTTGCTTGACTGTGAATTAACCTCTTTTGTAGACAGCTCATGCCTCAGTAATGAAGATAGCATACTAGTAACCGGATACATTGTATGTAATGAATGCATTGTGGTAGAGAGCTGTAACCTGCCTTAATGTAATTCTACCCAGGGTGCAGAGCTCATAGCGTTCACTAGAGATTGCATTTTTAGCCATAGAAAAAACAGTTCCTGTAAATATAGACTCAAATTAGGCCTTTGGGGTTGCCCATGACTTTGGGATCCTTTGGATTCAAAAGGGGTGCTTGACGTAAGTGTGGACGCCCATCAAAAATGGGAAGTATGTTCAAAACATTTGAAATACTTTACAATTGCCTGAAATGATAGCTGTATTTAAGTGTTCATCCCATCAACACGATCACAATTATGTTTCTAAGGGAAACGCTTTAGCTGAATCGGCTGCTAAAAATGCTCATTGCCTAAGACAGCTGATGTTGCTATGTATTTTATAAACCTTTCTAAGATGCATCACAGAGCAGCCCACGTTGGTAGGGATGGTCTGATGTGTGACACTGCAACCCACTGGTATGTGCAATTCTTTTATTCCATAGCCCAGAATTATTGTCAGTCCTGTGCCACATAGCAAACACAACAAGATGATGGACAGAGTGATGAAACTATTCAACCGGTCACACCCAGTCAAGAGATCTGGGTTTAATCCATTGTTCTTTTGCTCGCTATGCCACAAACATCCTAGGACCAGTTTCGGGGTAACACCCTCATCAGCCAGGCTAGCTTGAATCTAGTGGCACAGCGATCAAGGGACCCAGTCTGGGCATACCCTTGGCCGCTTAGGGCGAACATAGCAAACACAAGATGATGGACGGAGTGCCAAAACTTTTCACCCACTCACCCCAAGTAAAGCGATCTGGGTTTAATCCATCATTCTTTTGCTCACTGTGTTACCCCAGTTTGGACCCAGCCATATGCAAATCAGTATTGACCCTGCTCCTCATGAGAACAGTACAGCCCGAACTGCCAGGCCAGGTCCTCCCTGGTCCGGAAACAAACATCCTGGGACCCGTTTCGGGGAATCACCCCTTATCAGCCAGGATAGCTTGAATCCAGTGGCACAGCAAGCAAGGGCCACACGCCTGATATTCTGAGACTGTTGAGGAAGGTCCTCGATCTTCTTCCCTTCCCAGCTAGAAGACTGATTGTTCAGGCCCTTGTAATATCCCGCCTAGATTACAGCAATGCCTTATATCTCGGTTCGCCCCAATATGTGGTAAAAAGGTTGCAGGTTGTCCAGAATGCCAATGCTCGTCTCCTCATGAACATCCAGAGACACCAGTCCACCAAGAAGGCTTTGGTAGACTTACACTGGCTCCAAGTTGAGCGATGAGTGAAATTCAAGGCCTTATGCTGGGTCTGGTGGCTTAGTGGACTAATGCGTCCACTGTAGGGGCCTGTGTTCAACCTCATGGTCACAGGTTCAAATCCCGGCGGGTCCACTCAGCCTTTCATCCTTCTGAGGTCAATAAAATGAGCACCATTGAGTTGGGTAACAATAAACATCTGTTATTCAGCGCCAGGATACCCTTCTGGGTGAACGTGCGCTTTACAAATACACATGTTATGTTATGTTTCATGCACAGGGCACTTCACAACAAAGGCCCCTCATTGCTAAGATCTTTAGTCTCCCCATATATTCCTGGTAGGCTTCTTAGATCCTATTCAGAACACCTGCTGAACATTCCCAAGATTCTCAGGTCTCATTGGGGAGGCCGCACAATGGCCTATATGTCCCCCAAACTCTGGAACACTTTACCAATAGAGTTATGCCAATTGGACCATGAACTCTCTTTCAATAAGGCATTGAAAGCTTGGTTTTTTAGGAATTAATTCCTTCTGTGGTGGTCTGGTGACTTGCGATGTATGTTCTAGCGCTGGGATTCATTCGGGTAGCCATGCGCAATACAAGAACTATAGAATAGAATAGAATAGAACATGCCTGTCATTTAATGCTGGAAAAGGGATCAAGGCCATCCCACTAATACCCCTCCCCCTTGGGGCGTACAAGTCAAAGTGAATTTCATACAGTTACCTAAATGTGTAATTTTCCCTTATGTGTTAATTGTTGTTTGTGTGTTCTCATTGTGGGTAGGGGCATACCCCTGTGCCCATGTGGGTGTGGTTACTGTCACTGAGAGGCTGCTTATAGACTTTATCCCTAGGTTTGGAATACCAAGCTGGATCAGCAGTGATCGGGGGACACACTTTATGTCCACAGTAGTACAAGTAGTCTGCAAAGCACTGGGAATAGATCAGCATTTTCAGTGTGTCTATCACCTGAATCAACAGGCAATGTAGAAAGTAGTAACGGCACCTTGAAGAATAAGATTGCTAATATCTGTGCAGAGACTCAGCTAAAGTGGCCAGATGTCCTACCCTTTGCCTGATGGTCCTCGAGAGCAATCCCCTCCCAGAAAACTAAACTGAGCCCTTAGGAGATAATTATGGGATGACCTATGATGCTTGCCTCCAACCCACCCATCTCACTAGCAAAGCTAGATCTACAATTTAATGATGATGCCATGTTGCAGTATTGCAGAAAGCTCATACGATGTCTTTACATTTTCAGTCCTCATGTGCGAGGTACCTTACCTGAGTGTCCAACTAGCTGGTGATATGGTGTATGTGAGAGTATACCAAAGAAAGACAGCTCTGCAGCCACGCTGGCATGTCCAATACCAAGTCTTGCTCATTATGAACACTGCAGTTAAATGCAGACGACTGGCGATGTGGATTCATCCTCTCACTGCAAGTGAGTTGGCCCTCCTAGGGGGAACAGTGCTTCTGTGATCGATCCAGGGCCTGCAATGCCTCCTCGGCTACTGTTTCCTTGACCATTGATTGGTGGGCCAAAGCCCTTGGGCCCTGATACTTTGTCTGTGTCTTCGTTGCATGAACGTGTCCCGACAGCATATTATTATTACTGTGTCCATCCCACGTAAGCAGATTTCTTATCCTGGACACTGGATCCTGCTATGTGTCTGGACTGCTGTGAGTGCTGCTGATCTAAGCATCTGGCTGGTGATGGGGTACCTTGTCACAGCAGAACAGAGAGTTATTCCTAGACCAAACTGTGCCAAGACCACCTTGGTACGAAATCTCTTCTCAGCCTGCAAGGGTAACTCCTACGTGATGCAGGCGGACAAATAACTCTTCTCTCTGCTGGGTCTGTATACACATGCCTGATGATGTACAAGATAGTATCCCTTTGATCGGGGATTAAATCATTATATTCATAGAGAGAAATGTGTGAAAATATAGTACACATCTATGCATCCATTCAGTGTGTGCAAATTAGAAAATAATCATTTAGTTCATATTTAAAGCTCTGCCCCGTATTGTATTCACTGACAGCTTTGTTAGGCCATTGTAGGCCCATCAACCATAATATTTTATATTGTATATTTTAGCATTTTCAAGCCTGGCAAAGGAAGCAGGCTTTTGTGGAAAGAATAAAGTCAGTATTTTTCGATATGAATGCCATCTTTCCTTTAAGGCTTCGTCAGGGCTTTGTTGGAGTAAAAGTTCTAGACACCTGCATGTTAAATAAGTTTCTGCTGAATGGTCACAACATGACCCTCTCACACTGACTAATATTTGGCAAATATATATTATAATCCAGTGGTGGTCGCACTGGGTAGTTATAATTAGGATCCATAGGAAATGCATTTTTTGTCTTTCTAATAACTTTGGTGCCGTCAAACGAATATGAACTCTGAACTGAGGTGGCGTAGTGAGCTAAAGAATGATGATGGATTCAACCCAGATCTGTGAGTGGGGGTGAGTGTCTGAAAAGTTTCAGCGCTCTGTCCATCATCTCCTTGTGTTTGCGTTAAACGAATATCCACAAAACTTTCCAAAAAAGTGCTAATTTTTGCCTAGTTTGTGCATGGAAAGTTTTAGGTGATCCGTGAATCAATCGGCAAGAAAAAATGAGGGTCCCAAAACACATTTTTCCCATTCAGTTTCCCATAGGAACTTTAGACACAGCTACAACCTAAACCGCTGAATGAATTTACACTATAGTTGGCAGAAAGCTAGATCTAGGTCCAGAAAGAGTGCTTTTTCTGTTTTCGTGTAAATCTGCTCAGTATTTTTTGAATAATTACTGAAAAATAAACTTTGTATGTATAGGAATGCGGAGGATCCGCGGATTCCGACAGATGTCAAAGTGAGATTTGATTGGCTCTCACCACCTCAACCAGGAAGTGGTTGCAGCCATCATAGGACTGAGATTCTTCACCAAGTCCTAAAAAAAAGTTTTAAAACAGGCACAAGGGAGCAGGGTAGGAATATTCTGACCCCCCCAGGCCTGGTGGTGGGGTCCCAAAGGGACCCCCGCCAGGGCCCAAAAATGTTTTTTTTTAAATTTTGCCATGAATTCATGGAAGATCTGCGGATTTGGTGCAAAATTTTTAAAAGTGGTCTCCAGTGCTTGTTTTTTAAACCCCCTAGGTGGGCCAGGTCCTAGGTGGCGCAAATATTTAAATTTTGGGGAAGAGGTGTGCATGTGGACCCCCGTTCCAGGCTGATTTCAGCCCCGGGGACCCCATCCCCCAGGGCTGACTCATGCTATGTCCCAGGGTGCCCATCCCCGGGACACAGCGGTTTCCCTGGCATGGGCAGGGAAGCCTGTGTTTGCTCCTGTTTGGCAGGAGCAATTTCAAAACTCCCGCCAAACAGGAGCAAACGGCAAGGCCCCTCCCAGCAGGAGGGAGCTTAAAAAATACTCCTGTCTGCTGGGAGTGGACTTTTCATCTGTGTCCCTGCCCGCAGTGAAGCCAGCAGGGAAACAAATGAAGATTGCTCCCGCCCAGAGGGAGCAACATTTTTAGCTGCTCCCCGTGAGCAGGAACAATGCTGGCTCCTGCTGGATGCAAGGAGCGGACTGGGGCAGCAGGGGCCTTGGGGCTCCCCCCGTGGCTCCGAATGATAATGTGGTGGGTGCCCTGTGTGGGCACCCACCCTTTGTTGGCCGGGCCCAGTAGGATGGGGTTTCCGCAGCCAAAATTGGTCTGGGGAGGAGGGCCATGGCCCCCTCCCCAAAAAAATGCAGTGGGTCCTGGGGCATGGGGTCACCAGGCCGAAATTGGCTTGGCTTGGGTGCCTGAGTGCCTGCCCTCCACTTAGTTTTAATTTATAGTCCTGGGGATGAGGTCCCTAGGGCCTATCAAGGCTTGGAGAGGGAGGCCGCGCAGCCCCCCTCCCCTTTATTTTGAAAAACGGCCCTGGGAGATGGGGTCCCCAAGGCCTTACAAGTCTCACAGAAGGGGGCCACACACCCTCCTTCCCCTTTAATTTTAATATTATCCCTGGGAGATGTGGTCCCCAGGGCCTAAGGAGACTCGGGGAGGGGGGCCACATGGCCCCCTCCCCTTTAAAATATATGTGGCCTTGGGGATGAGGTCATCAGGGCCATAATAGGTTTGGGGAGGGGGCCATGCGGCCCTCTGCTCTTTAAAAAAAAAAAAGGCCCTGGTGTCCCCAGGGCCATGCCCTGTGGCCAAATCCCTGCTGCATACAGCCGTAGGTCATGCACGTGAGGGGTTGGTTGCCTTTGGGGGGGTTGGCTGCAGGCAGGGATTGTGGACAACCCCCTACTGTGCACGACCAAATGCTGTGTGCAGCGTGGGGTTGGCTGCATGCGGGGGATTAGCCGCACAGCCAGGCCCTGCAGCCAAGCCCCTTGCCGTGCATGGCAGGGGTTGGATTGATGTACAGTAATTAAATATTTCTTCACGTTAAAAAAAACCTAGAAATTCACTGAAAAAACCATACGGTAAAGTAATGTTATAGTTAGATGAAATGTTCTGTTTTAAACTCTAAAAAACACTGAAATTCATCAGTTATAGTTAGAGTTATCTCAAGTAACTATAACTCGTGCCCGAAGGTAACTATAACTCGGGCCCTTGCCATACCCTGCTAATTGGCTTAGATGTTACATCAGTCATGACATCTTTGCCATCATTGATAATATCACTGCACATGACAGGGGTGCAAGCTATTGTGATGCAGAGTAACACAAGGCAGCGATTTGCGCTGTTTTGCGTTACTCTAGATTTAGCAAGCCATGCAGGGCCACACAAGGTAGCCTTGCGTGGCTTGATAAATCTCACTTAGGTTTTGCGTCCCCCTTGTAGCCATTTGCGTGGTGCAAGGGCGATGCAAACCATTGATGAATCCGACCCTATATTTTTAATTACAATATTTTTATTTTCATTCTTTATGTACTTAACATTATTAGTATTAAAAGTTGATATTTGGGAGTACGATTTTTTACCACAATATTTTTGTATGTTTATTCTTCTAAATGTGTATATGAGTGTACATTGATTCCTCCTGATAAAAGAATTTCTAGTATTGATGTCAAACACTTTGTGAACACACTCAAGCAGATTTTAGGCCAAAGAGGGGAACTAGGGGAACTCTAAAAACAGTGAACTGGAAGAATCTTTGGGGTCAACTGGCACACGAAAATATGCCTCTACCAGGTTTATTGAGGTACAAAATTCTCCAGAGTTTATCATGGGGATTATACAGTGTAGAGTTTCCAGCAAAAATGTATTGTTTGTATAAAGAATCAGTGAACGTATAACATAAGAGAATGTATCGGCCTTAACTCTTCAGGAGTCAGTGTGCTTGAGTGAGTAGGACATTCTCTCCTATGTTTCCGTGATGTTTCCTTGTCCAGATTCTTGAAACTTCAAAAGGAAGATGGGTAAATGGTCATCAAACTGATGGCATTTTCCATTTGGTACTACTATGCGTTTAGGAGCCTGTTGCTAGTCTCACATTGGCAAGTACTGCAGCATGCTGGTTGCTTCTACCGACCTCTTGCTATGTTGCCAATACACTGCCTTTGCAGTACTAGACCCAGCAATAATATTTATAATCTATACAACTAATGACATTTATGAAAATATCCTTTTTGATCCAGGCTACAATGGTAAGAGCCCTTAAAGACGCCTGCCGCATCATCAAACAGGAAAATATAGGATGTGCCTATGAACACTGGCCGCATTTAAACCCACTCTTTAGAAGAGTTAAAAATGGGTGCAATTTTGTATGGAAAAGATTTGAAAATTGTGGTTTGCTTTATTTTTCTTACTTACTTTTTTTACTTAAGAAATCTTTATTTCGGCACAAGGCCATAAAAGAATAAATAGGCATAATACAATAGAATAGAAGAATAAAACAGTTAGCAGAGAATAGTGATTCTCCTAATTACTATGCCAAGAGAATCTGAATTTCATTAAAGACACAGAGGCTAACATTATGCATTAAGTTTTTAATGCCAACTCCACACAGCCACTTTGAAGTATTACATCACAATAAAGATTGTTCTAGAACATAATACAGCTAGGCTATAATAGGCATGCACACAGTACAATCTGCCTCTTTGAAATGGGGGATAAACTTCTCCATCATGTATTATGAAAGGATTCGAAACAATATGGTAAAACAGTAAAGCGGAAGGTCCTTGGAAGCAAAGAAAGTTCATTGCAGGACCCAAGAAGCCTGGCACCCAGTTCGTGGTGTCTTCCAGGTAATGTAGGGACTACTGAGAATTGTCTGAAAATAAAGACGAACATAACTTGAATTCTTATTATTAATAAAGGATTACATACTATTAACTTCCTTTAGATTTGCAATCGTACTTCCCTTTTCCCTTTTTAATTTGTTTAATTTTTTTTTTAAACTCTTTATTCACTGCAGGGTTGGGAGGGTGGGATAATGTTATCCTCCGTGTCTTTAATGAAATTCAGATTCTCTTGGCATAGTAATTAGGAGAATCGATATTTCATTGCATGACCGGAGGCTACCATTATGCATGTTGGTAGCTTTGCAAAACCAACATTTCACATGTGTTCAATCGGTTTACAATAATGTTTTACGAAAGTAGTAGAGTTTGACCAGTCAGTGGCTCTAAGGATGTCCTCTAGTCTGCCACCTTTCCAGGAGGATTGACTAGCCATATCACCCCTCACAAAATGTGCTTGAAATCTATTAACATTGACACCTGCTAGCTGCATAGTTCCTTTAACCCATCGAGCTATTGCACAAGTCACTGCTTTAAAAGGTTTAAGAAAAGAAATGAGGAGCTGATTAACACTGTCTGAGCGATGTTCATTCATTCTATACTCATCTTCTTTCATACAATTAACCACACACATTTTTTTGCACAAGTCAAAATTGGGATAAAAGACTGAGTGAGACATTGTTTTAGTTCTTCTAATGATCTCGAACTTCACTCTAAAAGCTTAATAAACTCTGTTGCTTACCTCTAAAGCTTTCACATCCGACACGCGGTGACAGGAAATCAGTCACAGTAAGGAGGCTAACTTCATGGAAACCATTTTTTGCTTAGAAATCTATTACTTGGCCAAGAAGTGAATAAACGTAGGATCAGATTTGCATCCCAGAGAGTCTCATACTTACATTTAGGTGGTCTTCTCAACCTAATACTTTTAAGCATTCTACACACCATGATGTTTTTTCCAAAACTTCTTCCATTTATCAAAGTGTGACCAGCTGATATTGCAGTCCTATAGCAGTTAAGTGTTCTGTAGCTTAGTCCCTTAACAAACTGTTCCACTGAAAAATTCGCTACTTCAACTATAGGTGCCTCCACGGGATCCAGATCCCTTTCCTGGCACCAACAAACCCATTTTTTCCACATTCTGTTGTATCTCTTGTGGGTCCCTGGCCTCCTCAGCTCTTCCCAAAAGTCCTGACATCTCTTTAGATCTCCTGGTATCCTCCAGGCAAGAAGGTTCAAAGTCCATGTCAAGATCAGAGGGTAATCCTCACCATCTATGTTTCTTGAGAGTCTTTCTTCTGCGGGAAGAAGAAAGAGTATGTTGCAGGCAAGTTCCAAAATAGTGGGAGTTATTAAGACCAGGAAGCTTTCCTCCTGTCTGACTTTCTGAAGAACTCTCTGGATCATCACGAAGGGGGGAAATGTGTAAGCCTGAGTTCCTTTCCAGGATTGCAGGAAGGCATTCACTGCTAGAGCACCCGGGTTTGGCATACAACTGAAATATCTCTTCAGTTGGATGGTGAGCCTGCTTGCAAACAAGTCCAATTTCAGTGGACTCCACAGGAGGCACAGTTTTCTGAATACTGATACGTTCAGTTTCCAGTCGCTGTAGTCCCTCAGAAACCTGAATTTCCAATCGGCTGAGACATTGGCTTCCACAGGCAAGTATTCTGCTTCGAGGGTGATCTTGTGTTCCAGACAGAACATCCAAAGTTTCTTGGCCAGGTCCGATAGATCTGTGGATTTTGTGCCACCTAGACGATTTATATAAGCTACTGCCAAACATTGTTCATTTTCAGTAGTACTGATCTGCCCTGTAAGGAATACTTGAAACTCATCTGAGCGTAAAGTCCTGTGGTTAACTCCAGAAAGTTTATATGGTGAGACCTCTCTGTGTGGGACCACAGTTCCCTGGTATTCTCGGTTCCCAGACGAGCGCCCCATCCAAGGAGGCTCGCATCGGATTCGAGGATGTAATCCAAAGATTGCACGTCCGTTCCAGGCACCCAGGTTGTTCAACCACCAACTCAGCCCAGATTTGGACTCCTGATCCAAGGAGATTTTGTACCCATACCATAAGCCTCCGCTTTTACTCTCTGAAGAGCCCAGTATTGAAGGGGGCCCGGAAATATGGCCTGGATGGAAGAGGACAAGTTTTCTCAGGGTTAGAAAATGTTGTTTTAATACACAACGCATTTCTTTGCGAAATTTGCCAACTTTCTTCGAAGGAAGAAGTAGAATAGACTTCACTGAGTTCATAGTGAAGCCGAGAAATTCTAGGGATTTCGAGGGTGTTAGAATAGACTTGTCTTTGTTTATAATGAAGTCCAAGCTCTCTGGTAGAGAGTTATCACCGTATCTAAGTCTTCGAGAATTTGAGTTATACATTGGGACATTATGAGAATGTCATCCACATAGATAATGAGGTGTATTTCCCTCTCTCTGATGAAAGACATGCCAGTTCTCATCATCTTGGTAAAGCATCAGGGTGCTGACGCCAGTCCGAAGGGAAGTGCCTGAAATTGGAAAAGGTGGTTTTGCCAAAAGAACTGGAGGTAACATTTGCACACTTTGGCCATTGAGATAGAAAATACGTGTCTTTGAGGTCCAGTTTTACTAGCCAGTCTCCTTCCAATAACATATCTATTAAGAGGTGGATACCTTCCATCTTGAAGAGTCTGTGTATTAGAAACCTGTTCAGTTCTCTGAGATTTATTTCTGGTCTCCAACCCTTGTCCTTCTTTTCCACCAGGAAGGGTGCACTTACAGAGGACATCTGAACTAGTGGGACTTCTAATTTGGCACCTTTTTTCAACATGGAGGATACCTCCTCCTCTACTACCCTCTGTTGGTCCTGGGATAGACTTAATTCTCTCAGGGAATGAGGCTGATATAGTAGTTGTAGGAAGTCTATTTTGAACCCTTGGATAGTTTCTAGAACCCAAGGGTCTTGAGTAATTAAATGACAGGTTTGGGAAAAGAGCCTGAGGCCCCCCCTACTCTTTCCTTGAAAGAGGAGAAAGGTTGAAAGTTGGTACTCACTGTTAAAGTTGTTTGTTTTGTCCACATCCCCGGAATCCTCTTGATCGGGCACTTCATCCAGGTTTTGGGTAGAAGGATGGTGGTACTCTTGGTTGGAAGCCCCTACCAGAGCCTCTTTGTCTGAAGTTGGGCTGTTAGAGGTACGGGTGGTAGAAAGGCCCTTTCTTCAGGCACATCCAAAAACACTCTGGTTAAAGACCCTCCTCATGTTGGATTGGGCCTTATCTAGTGCGGTAAAAGTAGCCACATATTTACCCAGGGATTTAATCATGCCTTCCCCGAATAGGAGGCCTTTGGGGTTTTCAGATGGTTCTTGAATGGCTAGTTCACCCATCTTGGGGTTTATCTTGGTCAAGATAACCCTGCGCTGTTTGGCGCTAATGCTAGTGTTAGCATTACCTAGCAGGATTAGGGCCCTCTGGCTCCAACCCTTAGAATAGGGACATCCACAGGAGTTTGGTTGAGGTGGCATTCCTCAGTCATGTCAATAACCCTGGCTAGGGGCCCAGTACGTCAAGGAGGCAGTCTTAGCATGCCTTAAGAGGCCCCTGCGTGTCCTTTCTAGGGTCTCTGCCCATTTTAAACAAGAATGTTATTAGTTCAGGGTCAAGGTTTGGGGTTAAAAAGGCCTTATCCCGTATGACAGGCCTTGAGCATTCAGCTCGAAGGAGGTTACGTGCCTCCCTTTCAAGTGGGTTCCTTAACCACTTCTTAATAAATTTCCCCACATGTTCCAGGGGCCACCGTTCTGCACTCCTGGGGTGTTTAATGTTATTAGGGGAGAACATCTCCTGACCCAAAGGGTCCAGTATTAGGCCCTTAGATGTGGAGGGAGCATCCTCATCAGTAAGGAGTCTGCCAACATCCATGTCATGTTGGTCCAGATCGAATATATATTCATCCAGTAACTCTTAATTCTGAGATTGGCTTTCTTCCGGGGCATTCTCTTGTGCCTTTCTCCGGGAAGTGCGAACAACTAAGCCATTTTGTGCACTCTTCCAGTTTGTGCCGCGTAAGGCACCCGGCATATTTGAGGTGCTTAGACCTCCAGTATTTTTTAAGGTGCTTGGACCTCCCTTTACATTTGAGGTGCTTAGACCTCCAAATTGTTTTGAGGTGCTAGGACCTCTCATAATGCCCACGGAAGAAAGACTGTCTACATGTTTACCCTTTTTTAACCTCTTTCCCCCTTGCTTACCAGCATCTGAGTCCTCACCAGATACTGAGTCTGGATCAATTTCCTCTTCAGAAAGAATGGGTCTTTTATTGCCCATCACTTGATGTAGGGTTTCACGCACACAGGTGCGCATTTCCTGATGGATTCATTTTCTGATCAAGTCTTCATTTACACTTGAGAGGGGTTGGGGTCTTGGCTCTGGGTGTCCTGATCAGACATTTTAATAATGGGAGTTGTTTTTTTTTTTTTTGGCGCTACACTAGGGGTAGTACTATTTTTAGCAACTAAGTGCAAATTTAGTAAATAAGGATAAATAAGATGTATTTCCATTGTTTCTTGCATATATATATATATATTATCTACTGGCGGTCGCCAGTAGATAGTTATAGTTAGGACCTATTTTCCATAGGAAATCCGCAACATTCTATTTGAAATAACGTTGGCGCCGGTTGACGAATCTTCGCGAAAGTTGCCAACTTGTTGGGGCGCTCCGGTCCGCTCCTATCCTGAAAGTCTCGGGGTGATTCGTCAAGCGGGGGCCTAGAAAAAAGGGGGGTCCCAAAACGCATTTTTCCCATTCATTTTTCCATAGGAACCTTTAGTCGCAGCTACAGCCCGAACTGCTGAACGGAATTACACCAAATTTGTCAAAGAGGTAGCCCTTGGTTCAGTGTCGTGCCTTTTGCTTAAATGGTGTAAATCCGTTCAGTAGTTCCTGAGAAAATCAAAAGTAAAGTCACATATATATCTATGGCCGAGTAGGGTCCGCGCACCCTCCCGATCACGAGCTGCATGCTAATTGGCTGTCAAGTGGCTGTCAACACTCCAAATCAGGAAGTGTTGGCAGCCATTTTGTCCCTCGGTAGAACCGAGGTACAGAAACAAGTGCGCAAAGCGCAAAGGGGAGCAGGGTAGAAACACCCTGACCCCTAGGTCTGCTCAGGGGGTCCCACAAGGACCCCTGGGCAGAAAAAAGCATTTTATTTTTTTTAAACGGCGGGATGCGCTTAGGGTGCGCGGATCCCGCCTAATTAAAAAAGAAATACACAAGAAACAAGTGCGCAAAACGCACAAAGGGGGCAGGGTAGAAACACCCTGACCCCCTAGGTCTGCTCAGGGGGTCCCACAAGGACCTCCTGGGCAGAAAAAAGCATTGTTTAAAAAAAAAATCGGCAGGATGCGCTCAGGGTGCGCGGATCCCGGCGATAAAAAAACAAAATCGAAGCGCGGTCTCCCGCGCTTCGATTGTATTTTGCCCCCGGGTGGCCCAAGTCCCGGGGGCATGCGAGGGGTGGGTTTATGTTTTATATGGGGGCCTCTAAGGCCCCCAAGCCCGGGGACCTCCACCCCCGGGGCTTTATAAAAATGGTGCGGGAGGGCTCTCCGCCCTCCCGCAGCCCCGGGGACCGCCACCCCCGGGGCTTCTTTTTAATTTTTCATAACCTGTGTGGGTGGGCTCCAGCCCCCCACACGCCCGAGGACCACCACCTCCCCGGGGCACTTAGAAAATAAATGTGGGGGTCCGTTACGGACTCCAGAACCCAGGGACCACCACTTCCCGGGGCTGTGCAATTGAAGGGAGGGGGCCGCGCGGCCCCCCTCCTGGAGCCCTTGATGGCCCTGGGGACCGCCACCCCCCAGGGCCGGCTCCTGCAGTGTCCCGGGGTGCCTACCCCGGGACACTGTCGTTTGCTATGGTAGGGCGGGAGCCTCGCGGCTCCCGTCCTGTCATAGCAAAGTGCTTTGGATTTTGGATGAGAGAGCAGGGAAACCTGCTCTCTCTTCCAAAATTCAAAGCAGATTGCTTTTCCACACCGGGAGGTGCAACTTAGCAGCTCCCCATGTGGAAAAGCAATGCCGGCTCCCGAGGGACGCGGGGAGCCGGCGGGACTGTGGGAGTATTGGGGACCCCCCCACAGTCCCCAACAGAGAGGGCCAGCCCCAGGGGATGGGGTCCCCGGGGCAAGTAGTGGCCTGGGAGGGGGGCCACGCGGCCCCCCTCCCCAAAAATAAAAATAAAAAATTGGAAAGAAAAAAAAACGGAAAGGCCGGCCCCGGGGGATGGGGTCCCCGGGGCCTTAAATGGCCTGAGGAGGGGGGCCACGCAGCCTCCCCTCCAAATATTTAAAATTTATAAAAAGAGGGCATGCCCCGGGGATGGGTTCCCGGGGCCAATATAGGCCCAGGGAAGGGGGCCACGCGGCCCCCTTCCCGTTTTATTTTAATAAAAAAAAAAAATGAAAATCCTCATGCCCCGGGGGATGGGGTCCCCGGGGCCAAAGAGGCCAAGGGAAGGGGGCCACGCAGCCCCCTCCCATACAAAAAAATAAAAAAATAAATAAAAAGACCGGCATCGTGCCGGAGGCCCCGCCCCACCCTGCAGCAGTCTGCAAACGCGTCCCCTGGCGCGTTTGCAGATGGGGAACGAATTCCCCTTGAATACTGGGGGTCCCTAGGGGCCAACTAGCCCACCAGGAACCTCCAGTATGCGCCAGGGCTGCGTTGCAGAGAGGTGTACAGAGGCCATGCCCCTTTTACACCTCTCTGCAACGCAGCTCTGTGGCGCTTTTTGGAGGTACATGGTGGGCTAGTGGGGCTTCAGGTGACATGTGTGCAAACAGGCCCCGTGGCGCATTTTAAGATGGGGAATTAAATCCTCTTCAATCCTGAGGGTCCCTGGGGGCCAACTAGCCCACCAGGTACCTCCAGTAAGCGCCATGGAGCTGCGTTGCAGAGTGTTGTAAAAAGGGGCGTGACCTCTGTACACCTCTCTGCAACGCAGCCCCCTGGCGCATACTGGAGGTTCCTGGTGGGCTAGTTGGCCCCTAGGGACCCTCAGGATTGAGGAGGAATTAATTCTCCAACTTAAAACGCGCCACAGGGCGTATTTGCAGACATGTCACCTCAGGCCCCACCCCTTCCTTCACCATTGTGCAAATATTCCTCTAAAATCAGCTGAACTACGAATTCCGATTTACTCACCTGTTATCAGGAGAGACCACAGTGCTGCATCTTTGAGCCCAGTACTAATCCTGAAAAGTAATTTTAACCGTACTTACCAGTAACTTGAATTTCCTTCCATAGGATATCATTGCCTGCTTTTTGCTGAAAAAGTTTCTAAGTGTCAATTTTTGAAACTTAGAAATATTCCTCTAAAATCAGCAGAACTACGAATTCCGATTTACTCACCTGTTATCAGGAGAGACCTCAGTGCTGCATCTTTGAGCCCAGTACTGATCCTGAACAGTAATTCTAACCGTACTTACCAGTAACTTGAATTTCCTTCCATAGGCTAACATTGACTGGTTTCACTTGGAAATTCTTCTAAGTGTGGAGTTTTGGAACTTTATAATATTCCTCTAAAATCAACCGAACTACGAATTCCGATTTACTCACCTGTTATCAGGAGAGACCACAGTGCTGCATCTTTGAGCCCAGTACTAATCCTGAAAAGTAATTTTAACCGTAATTACCAGTAACTTGAATTTCCTTCCATAGGATATCATTGTCTGCTTTTTGCTGAAAAAGTTTCTGTCGATTTTTGAAACTTACAAATATTCCTCTAAAATCAGCAGAACTACGAATTCTGATTTACTCACCTGTTATCAGGAGAGAACCCAGTGCTGCATCTTTTAGCCTAGCACTGACCCTGAAAAGTAATTCTAACCGTACTTACCAGTAACTTGTATTTCCGTCCATAGGAATCCATTGTCTGGTTTTCAGCAGAAAAGTTTCAAAGTGTCGATTTTCACAAACTAAAAATATTCCTTAAAAATTGCCTGTATGACTTAAACGCATTCTTTCAACTGTTTACAGGAGATGCACCAGTGCTGGATCCAGGATCCACCACTGAGTAAGAAAAAGTAACGATAACACTACTTACCTGCTAAGTGAATTTCCTCCCATAGGATAACATTGGTGATTCTATGTGAAAAAGTTTCTAAGTGTCAACTTTTAAAATACAATAATATTCCTTAAAAATCACTACTGTAACCAAAACGCTTTTACTCAACTGTTTACAGGAGATGTCCCAGGACTGAATCTAGGATCCAGTCCTGTGGTTAGAAAAGTAATCCATAAAGTAACTAATTGCATTTAACTAGAAATTCACATTGAGCTCAATGTAGCATTGTGTTTGAAATTGTGTTGCCCATTGCAACAACTTTAACTACTGTACTTAAAAGTCTATTGCCTATTTGCAAAGTATTTAAACTAAAGTAATTCATTCTGAGAAAGTATATTTTGTAATGTAATGTATAATGTAATTACAATGTAATTTAGAAAATAAAATATCTAAAAATAAATAGTTTAAAAAAATGTAGTAAATCAGTATCAAAAAAATAAATATAACAATTAATACATTTAAAAATTGTCATTTACAAAACCTTTGCAATTCACTGAAAAAAACCATAGGTTTCAGACATGTTATAGTTAGGAATTAGCATTTAAAAACCTTTGAAATTCACTGAAAAAACCATAGGTTTCAGGCACGTTATAGTTAGAAATTAGCATTTAAAAAACCTTACAAATTCACTGAAAAAACCATAGGTTTTAGGGACAGTTATAGTTAGTTGGACATTGCACTCGTACAAAACCCGTGAAATTCCCCCGTTATAGTTAGTTCAGGTAACTATAACTCGCGCCCCGGCAATGCACTGCTGATGACATCACATATTACATCACTCATGACATGGTCAGTGACATCACTGATGACATCTCAAATGACATCACTGATGACATCACTGATGACATCATCCATGTGATAATTTCATGCATCTTCTCACACCCTAATATAACTTTTGATACACCCACTCTAAATTACAGACTGCCATTCTCAAAACCATACACACTCCAATATCAATAACTACATACCCACTCACTGATTCTTAGGTCTACACACACACATCTACTCACTCACCCGTACAGTCACTCATACTTACAGTCACTCAGTACAGGACTATCATATGCACTCATACATCTATATAAACACTCACACACCGCCACTCATCCATAGAGGTACTCACACACCTAGTCAGTCATGCACAAAATTAATCACACACCCATTTACTCACCTATACAGTTATACACACACCAGCTCACTTACTCATACAAATACTAGCACATTCTTACGCTCTTATACAATAACTGATACAAGCACACACGCATCCATACAGGCACTCTCACAATCACACACTCTCACGTATGGCCATTTAAATACTCTAACACACATATATACTGCCTTTTACATATGTAGCTACTCGCACATGTACCACTCAGATATACATTCACTCACTAACACACCCATACACACACTCACCCACCCAAGCAGTCCATCACAGATGCACTCTTCAAATCATGCACCCAGTAAATCACCCACTCACACATCTATGTACAGAGTCACACACACCCCACCCACACAAACACTCAGACACCCATACAGATACTCAGAGAACCAATCAATAACCCATATAGACACTCATGTAGCTATTCGCAAATCCATGCATCCACCTACACACCAACAGACAGACGGATACAGACATTCACACAGTTTAGTCACTAACCCATGCATTCAGTAAGATACGTTTAATCACTCGCTTGTAGAGTCAGTCA
Organism: Calotriton arnoldi; assembly: GCA_963921515.1. Taxonomy (NCBI): domain Eukaryota; kingdom Metazoa; phylum Chordata; class Amphibia; order Caudata; family Salamandridae; genus Calotriton; species Calotriton arnoldi. Next base: position 745,188 of record CAWUFW010003664.1, on the reverse strand, counting down.
CGCACGCACTAAATCATCCATTCAGACACTTATACACCCACTCATTCTTCAATACGCCTTTCCCTATATATATTAAACATATTTAAACTTTACAGAAACACACAGTCACTGGATGATGTCATCAGTGATGTCATTTGAGATGTCATCAGTGATGTCATCAGTGATGTCACTGACCATGTCATGAGTGATGTAATATGTGACGTCATCAGCAGTGCATTGCGGGGCGCGAGTTATAGTTACCTGAACTAACTATAACGGGGGAATTTCACGGGTTTTGTACGAGTGCAATGTCCAACTAACTATAACTGTCCGTAAAACCTATGGTTTTTTCAGTGAATATATATATATATATATATATATATATTACTGCTCCACCATGCACCAGCTCGGTGCACTCGCGGACGGGTGCCGGTCATGCGGGGGTGCTCCCGCATATCCATTCTGCTCCACACTCCTCCGGGAAAGTTCCTCCCAAGGATCACAGCACTCACGGGGGCAGGTTCAAAAAGCTTTATTCCGGAACCTCAGGCACAGACGCGTTTCGGCTAACTGCCTTTGTCGATGTTTGCCTCGAAACGCTTTCCACCACCATTTTTAAACATTACATTTCCGTGTGGCAAAACAGAAAAGGACTAATCCTTATTACAAGCTCGTCAACGTTCGCCGTATATATCGGCGCCATTTTGAACTGTTCATCTTTGATTGTAAATTCTACTTATTAATACAATTACTAAGTCAAAGAACTGTGTGAACATCACGATTTTCTCAACAGGTAAGGATCTATCGTTGTACGTTATTGTGAGACAAATCTCAGCTCCAAAATCACAATGCAACGATGCCCATTACATAACGTGGTATATACCGTGAATCTGTCAATACAGATTATCCAAAGTTATCCCCTGTTACAATTATGCCCTGAATGGGCGCTCACACATCTTACGGTCATATCCCCCGTTCCAAGAACATGCTTGAAATGGAGGAATTTCTGTTTCTCAGACGATTAAACCCTACTATTCCTACGTTTTATCATCTCCCTAAAGTACACAAAGACCGTTTGAACCCACCGGGGATACCCATTGTAGCATCGCAAGGGAGCCTAACAGAACATATGTCAATGTATATTGACTTTTTCTGGCACCGCATGTACAGGAATTAAGGTCTTATGTGAAGGATACAAAGGACTTTTGGGACATCTGAATAAGATAAAGTGGGTGGAGGGGGATCTGCTAATGGTACTTGATATCACCAGCCTATATACGTGTATTTCCCATAATGATGGGTTAAGAGCGGTAAAGTATTTCTTGGAGAATCGACCGTTGAAATTCCTACAGCATAATGTGCTACTGTTAAATTTTATTGAATTTTGTCTCAACAACAATATCTTTCTTTTTCAGACTCAGTTGTATAGACAGGTCTCTGGGACGGCCATGGGCACCTGCTTCGCCCCCAGTTATGCGAATCTCTTCGTGGGCTGGTGGGAGGAGCAGATGGCCTGGGCGGAGTCCAATAGTATGTGGACGGATAAGATTGTTACCTGGCATCGTTACATCGATGACCTATTTATTGTCTGGAGAGGGTCATTGGAGACAGCCCTGGCCTATGTAGAACATTTGAACACCAATAAGGTTAATCTGATGTTCACGGGTGAAGTCAGTGACACTTCTGTGAACTACTTAGATTTAACTGTCTACGTTGAAGAAGGGAAGTTGAGTACTAAATTACACAGGAAAGAAACGGCAGGGAACTCTGTTCTCCACGCTTCCAGTAGCCATCCTCAAAACCTCATCAACAGTATCCCCTATGGGGAACTTTTGAGAATTAAAAGGAATAGTTCTAATGAACAGGAGTTTCAAGTGGCAGCTGAGAAATGTATACAACGTTTTAACATCAGGGGGTATAGTCATGTTATTTTACGTACAGCCCTACATAGAGTCAATGCCCTTAAGAGGGACCAATTACTGCAAGAAAAAGAGAAAGGCATTGGTCATGTGAATGTTAATGAACATGAGGGTAAATTTAGACTCATAACCACGTTCTCTGAAAATGCGGGAGACTTCAAAAGAATTTTGAAGAAAAATTGGCATACCCTTTTAGCGGACAACATTATAGGTAGTGACCTGCCATCGAATCCATTGGTAACATTCAGAAAGGCTAATTCATTGAAAAACACCTTGGTCCATAGTCATCATAAAGTAGATTTACCTAGATCCATATTGAGTCCCTTAGAGGGCTTCTTCCCATGTGGAAAATGTAAGGCATGTAGGGGAAGTAAAAGAGTCCTGAGTTATCATGTTCCCTCGGTGAAGGGTACGAAGAAGATTAGAAAATTCCTTACCTGTACCACACCGTACACAGTCTATTGCCTGATCTGTCCGTGTGGCCTTACATATATAGGCAGCACGATACACCCCACGAAGATCAGAATTTTAGAGCATATGAGGGCCATCTCCAATGGGGATGAAGCTTACCCTGTTGCCCGACATTTCAATAAGGAACATCAGCGCAACAGAGAGCTTCTGAGTTATTTTTGTGTTGACCATATACCAACGAATATTCGGGGAGGAGATAGAATTCTGAAGCTTAGGCGATTGGAGTCACGGTATATCATCGATCTTCAGACTAAGGCCCCTCTAGGACTGAATAGTAGTGAGGAACTGGCGATCCATTTGGGGGATTAGAATAGGTTAGATCTAATGTCACTAACCAAGTCTGTGGTTTCTCTGATTAAAGACAAGGTGACAATGAGAGACAAAGGGGGACTCTTCTTGAGTGATCTTGCTGGTGGGTTCATGGGTTCATACTGGGTATTAATTTTGGTAGCCCAGTAACATGTATTTATGTGTACTGTACTGTTTTCTTTTCTTCTTTTTCCCTTCCCTCCTCCCCCTTCTTTCTTCTTGTTTCATTCTCTAACATGACTTTGTGTATATTGAATGCTCTTAAGTGATCTTATGAAGAATTTGATGAATTATTGAATCATGAATGAAACTCAGTTCTGCTTTATTTAATACCATTACTTTATTTATTAGGAACCATTAGTGATGTGGCAATTAGGATGCCCCTTAGGAGATGTCCTGGGGTTGATTGAAATTCTGTTAGAAAATATATTTTGGTTACGGTCATATGACTATAAGATGTGTGATTGCCCATTCAGGGCATAATTGGAACGGGGGATATGACCGTAAGATGTGTGAGCGCCCATTCAGGGCATAATTGTAACAGGGGATAACTTTGGATAATCTGTATTGACAGATTCACGGTATATACCACGTTATGTAATGGGCATCGTTGCATTGTGATTTTGGAGCTGAGATTTGTCTCACAATAACGTACAACGATAGATCCTTACCTGTTGAGAAAATCGTGATGTTCACACAGTTCTTTGACTTAGTAATTGTATTAATAAGTAGAATTTACAATCAAAGATGAACAGTTCAAAATGGCGCCGATATATACGGCGAACGTTGACGAGCTTGTAATAAGGATTAGTCCTTTTTCTGTTTTGCCACACGGAAATGTAATGTTTAAAAATGGTGGTGGAAAGCGTTTCGAGGCAAACATCGACAAAGGCAGTTAGCCGAAACGCGTCTGTGCCTGAGGTTCCGGAATAAAGCTTTTTGAACCTGCCCCCGTGAGTGCTGTGATCCTTGGGAGGAACTTTCCCGGAGGAGTGTGGAGCAGAATATATATATATATATATATATATATATATATATATATATATATATATATATATCTTCCAAAAAGCCCTCTGTGTACACAAAGTATGCGGCACACTCGCAAGTTGATTCCAAAGGTTTTATTCAGCCATATCCATCGTAGCTGACAAACGTGTTTCGGCCATGACGGCCTTTGTCATACTTTGTGTACACAGAGGGCTTTTTGGAAGACGTGTAGCGGTTCGTGACCGCTTGCGGCAGCACCCGTCCTGAAGTGAGCGGCGGTTGGTGGCGAGAACTTTTTGGGATATATATATACATTTGTTTTTTACATATAGGCAAAAAAAGATCTTAAATTAATGGCAGGTAGCAGGTAGACTATTCGCTGTTCTCCGAGATGCAGCAACTGTCACTGTTGCTCATTACATCTCGAGGCCTGCCAGGGTCGCGGTGAGCCCCCCCACGCATGCAGTGGTGTCCAGCGGGTTATTACACCCAGGCGATCACGGAGCCTTGTGTTTTCTGCAAACAAAGGAAGAAATACAGTACTGCCACATCCGTTAACTGACTGAGAAACCTACTAAGGTGATTGAATTTTGGAATATGAATGTGGCAACCGCTATAATGTAAAACTTACCTGAAAAAGAACTCGGAGTACCAAGATGCACTTGGCGGATACGCCCAGTTGGAGAGACTAGAAATTGTGACTCCGAGTTGCGGAAGTATGCTGCACCATGTTTTGCCCTACACCTGTGATCAAGAGCGCGTGGTGCTCGAAACGCGTAAGGAGTTCGAATTGGGCAGATGAATTTCAAAGCAGTGATTGATGTAAGCAGTGCTGCCTTGCAGAAATAAAGTTACACACAAGACTTGCGGCTCACCAAGTCTGGTGTTCTTGTGTTGATGTTGAATTGCGGCCTGCCAGGGTCGCGGTGAGCCCCCCACGCATGCAGTGGTGTCCAGCGGGTTATTACACCCAGGCGATACGGAGCCTTGTGTTTTTGCAAACAAAGGAAGAAATACAGTACTGCCACATCCGTTAACTGACTGAGAAACCTACTAAGGTGATTGAATTTTGGAATATGAATGTGGCAACCGCTATAATGTAAAACTTACCTGAAAAAAGAACTCGGAGTACCAAGATGCACTTGGCGGATACGCCCAGTTGGAGAGACTAGAAATTGTGACTCCGAGTTGCGGAAGTATGCTGCACTATGTTTTGCCCTACACCTGTGATCAAGAGCGCGTGGCGCTCGAAACGCGTAAAGAGTTCGAATTGGGCAGATGAATTTCAAAGCAGTGATTGATGTAAGCAGTGCTGCCTTGCGGAAATAACGTTACACACAAGACGTGCGGCTCACCAAGTCTGGTGTTCTTGTGTTGATATATATATATATATATATTCACTGAAAAAACCATAGGTTTCAGACACGTTATAGTTACAAATTAGCATTTAAAAAACCTTTGAAATTCACTGAAAAAACCATAGGTTTCAGACACGTTATAGTTACAAATTAGCATTTAAAAACCTTTGAAATTCACTGAAAAAACCATAGGTTTTAGGGACAGTTATAGTTACTTGGACATTGCACTCGTACAAAACCCGTGAAATTCCCCTGTTATAGTTAGTTCAGCTAACTATAACTCGCGCCCCGCAATGCACTGCTGATGACGTCACATATTACATCACTCATGACATGGTCAGTGACATCACTGATGACATCACTGATGACATCTCAAATGACATCACTGATGACATCATCCATGTGATAATTTCATGCATCTTCTCACACCCTAATATAACTTTTGATACACCCACTCTAAATTACAGACTGCCATTCTCAAAACCATAGACACTCCAACACCAAAAACTACATACCCACTCACTGATTCTTAGGTCTACACACACATCCACTCACTCACCCGTACAGTCACTCATTCTTAGTCACTCAGTACAGGACTATCATATGCACTCATACACCTATATAAACACTCACACACCGCCACTCATCCATAGAGGTACTCACACACCTAGTCAGTCATGCAAAAAACTTAATCATACACCCATTTACTCACCTATACAGTTATACACACACCAGCTCACTTACTCATACAAATACTAGCACATTCTTATGCTCTTATACAATCACTGATACAAGTACACACTCATCCATACAGCCACTCTCACAATCACACACTCTCACTTATAGCCATTTATATACTCCAACACACATATATACTGCCTTGCACATATGTAATTACTCACACATGTACCACTGAGATATACATTCAATCACTAACACACCCATACACACACTCACCCACCCATACAGTCCATCACAGATGCACTCTTGAAACCATGCACCCAGTGAATCACCAACTCACACATCTATGCACAGAGTCACACACACCCCACCCACACAAACACTCAGGCACCCATACAGATACTCAGACAATCAATCAATAACCCATGTAGATACTCATGTAGCTATTCAGAAAGCCATGCAGCCGCTTACAAACCAACAGACAGACGGATACAGACATTCACACAGTTTAGTCACTAACCCATGCATTCAGTAAGATACATTTAATCACTCACTTGTAGAGTCAGTCACTCACGTACTAAATCATCCATTCAGACACTTATACACCCACTCATTCTTCAATACGCCTTTCCCTAAATATATTAAACATATTTAAACTTTACAGAAACACACAGTCACTGGATGATGTCATCAGTGATGTCATTTGAGATGTCATCAGTGATGTCATCAGTGATGTCACTGACCATGTCATGAGTGATGTAATATGTGACGTCATCAGCAGTGCATTGCGGAGGCGCGAGTTATAGTTAGCTGAACTAACTATAACGGGGAATTTCACGGGTTTTGTACGAGTGCAATGTCCAAGTAACTATAACTGTCCCTAAAACCTATGGTTTTTTCAGTGAATTTCAAAGGTTTTTTAAATGCTAATTTGTAACTATAACATGTCTGAAACCTATGGTTTTTTCAGTGAATTTCAAAGGTTTTTTAAATGCTAATTTGTAACTATAACGTGTCTGAAACCTATGGTTTTTTCAGTGAATTACAAAGGTTTTTAAATGCTAATTTCTAACTATAACGTGCCTGATACCTACGGTTTTTTCAGTGAATTTCAAAGGTTTTGTAAATGACAATTTTTAAATGTATTAATTGTTATATTAATTTTTTTCATACTGATTTACTACATTTTTAGAAACATTTTTTTACATATTTTATTTTTTAAATTACATTGTAATTACATTATACATTACATTACAAAAATACTTTCTCAGAATGAATTACTTTAGTTTAAATACTTTGCACATAGGCAATAGACTTTTAAGTACAGTAGTTACAGTTGTTGCAATGGGCAACACATTTTCAAACACAATGCAACATTCAGCTCAATGTGAATTTCTAGTTAAATGCAATTAGTTACTTTATGGATTACTTTTCTAACCACAGGACTGGATCCTAGATTCAGTCCTGGTACATCTCCTGTAAACAGTTGAGTAAAGCGTTTTGGTTACAGTCGTGATTTTTAAGGAATATTATTGTATTTTAAAAGTTGACACTTAGAAACTTTTTCTCATAGAATCACCAATGTTATCCTATGGAAGGAAATTCACTTAGCAGGTAAAAACTGTTATCATTACTTTTTCTTACTCAGTGTTGGATCCTGGATCCAGCACTGGTGCATCTCCTGTAAACAGTTGAAAGAATGCGTTTAAGTCATACAGGTGATTTTTAAGGAATATTTGTAGTTTGTAAAAATCAACACTTTGAAACTTTTTGCTGAAAACCAGACAATGGATTCCTATGGAAGAAAATATAAGTTACTGGTAAGTACGGTTAAAATTACTTTTCAGGGTCAGTGCTGGGCTAAAATATGCAGCACTGGATTCTCTCCTGATAACAGGTGAGTAAATTGGTATTCGTACTTTGGTTGATTTTAGAGGAATATTATAAAGTTCAAAAACTCCACACTTAGAAGAATTTCCAAGTGAAACCAGTCAATGTTAGCCTATGAAGGTAATTCAAGTTACCGGTAAGTACGGTTAAAATTACTTTTCAGGACCAGTACTGGGCTGAAAGATGCAGCACTGAGGTCTCTCCTGATAACAGGTGAGTAAATCGGAATTCGTATTTCGGATGATTTTAGAAGAATATTTGCACAATGGTGAAGGGAGGGGCGGGGCCTGAGGTGACATCTGTGCAAACGCGCCCCGTGGCGCGTTTTAGGTTGGGGGATTAAGTCTCCTTGAATCCTGAGGGTCCCTAGGGGCCAACTAGCCCACCAGGAACCTCCAATATGCGCCAGGGGCTGCGTTGCAGAGACGTGTAGAGAGGCCACACCCCTTTTACACCTCTCTGCAACGCAGCTCTATGCGCTTTCTGGATGTACCTGTTGGGCTAGTTGGCCCCAGGACCCTCAGGATTGGCGGATTTAATTCCCCATCTTAAAACGCGCCACGGGGCCTGTTTCACACATGTCACCTGAAGCCCCGCCCTCCCTTCACCACTGTACTAACGCGCCCAGTGGCGCGTTTTAGGATGAGGATTAAGTCCCTTGAATCCTGAGGTCCCCGGAGTCCAACTAGCCCACCATATACCTCCAAAGCGCCACAGAGCTGCGTTGCAGAGAGGTGTAAAGGGGTGTGGCCTCTCTACACGTCTCTGCAACGCAGCCCCCTGGCGCATATTGGAGGTTCCTGGTGGGCTAGGTGGCCCCAGGGACCCCCAGTATTCAAGGGAATTCGTTCCCCCTCTGCAAGCAGCGCCAGGGGCGCGTTTGCAGAGTGGTGAAGGAAGGGGCGGGGCCTGCGGGCCCGATCGTTTAAAAAAATAATAATAATTCGTCCCTGAAGGGAGGCTGTGTAGCCCCCTTCCTTTTTCCTGTTTTTGGGCCCTGGGGACCCCATCCCCCAGAACCTTACCCCTTTTTTAAATTTAATTTAAAAAATAAAAACGGGAAGGGGCCGCGTGGCCCCCTTCCCTGGGCCTGTATTGGCCCCGGGGACCCCATCCCCGGGGCATGGCCTTTTTTATTTTCTTGGGAGTGGGGCTGCGTGGCCCCCTCCTCAGGCCATTTAGGGCCCGGGGACCCCATCCCCCGGGGCCGGCCTTTCCATTTTTTTTTTCTTTTTCTTTTTTGGGGAGGGGCCGCGTGGCCCCCTCCTGGGCCACTACTTGCCCGGGGACCCCATCCCCCGGGCTGGCCCTCTCCGTTGGGGACTGTGTGGGGGTCCCCAATCCCCCCACAGTCCCGCCGGCTCCCCACGTCCCTTGGGAGCCGGCATTGCTGTTCCACATGGGGAGCAGCTGACATGCTGCTCCCCATGTGGAAAAGCAATCGGCTTTGGATATTGGAAGAGAGAGCAGGTTTCCCTGCTCTCTCTTCCAATATCCAAAGCAGTTTGCTATGGCAGGACGGGAGCCGCGAGGCTCCGTCCTGCCATAGCAAACTACAGTGTCCCGGGGGTAGGCACCCGGGACACTGCAGGAGCCGACCCTGGGGGTGGCGGTCCCCAGGGCCATCAAGGGCTCCAGGAGGGGGCCGCGCGGCCCCCTCCCTACATCAGCACAGCCCCGGGGAGGTGGTGGTCCCGGGGCTTCGGGGTCCAAAACGGACCCCCATTTTAATTTGTTAGTGCCCGGGAGGTGGCGGTCCCGGGCGTGTGGGGGCTGGAGCCCCCACACAGGTTGTTTAATTTTTTTTAAAAGCCCGGGAGGTGGTGGTCCCCGGGGCTGCGGAAGGGCTCAGAGCCCTCCCGCACCATTTTTAAAAGAAAGCCCCGGGGGTGGCGGTCCCGGGGCTTGGGGAGCCCTTGAGGCCCCCACACATAAAATTAAACCCCCACCATGCCCCCGGGACTTGGGCCACCCGGGGCAAAATACAGTCGAGCGCGGAGACCGCGCTTCGATTTATTTTCGGCAGGATTCGCGCACCCTGAGCGCATCCTGCCGATTTTTAAAAAATTATTTATTTATTTTTTGTCCAGGGGTCCTGTGGGACCCCTGAGCAAACCTAGGGGTCAGGGTGTTTCTACCCTGCCCCCTTTGTGCGCTTTGCGCACTTGTTTCTGTCCTCGGTTCTACCGAGGGACAAAATGGCTGCCAACATTTCCTGAATCGGAATGTTGACAGCCAGCTGACAGCCAATTAACATGCAGCTCGTGATCGGGACGGTGCGCGCAGGGTGCGCTCAGGGTGCGCGAATCCTCCGTGCCCATAGATATATATGTACTTTTACTTTTGATTTTCTCAGCAACTACTGAGCGGATTTACACCATTTAACAAAAGGGTTCTTTCTGAACCAAGAACTACCTCTTTGCCAAATTTGGTGTAATTCCGTTCAGCAGTCGAGCTGTAGCCGTGTCTAAAGTTTCCTATGGAAAAATGCATGGGGAAAATGCGTTTGGGATCCCCCTTTTTCTCGGCCCCCGCTTGACGTATCACCCGAGACTTTCAGGGTAGGAGCGGACCGGAGCGCCCCACGAAGTTTGAAAATTTCGCGAAGATACGTCAACCGGCAAGAGAGTTATTTCAAATAGAATGTCGCGGATTTCCTATGGATAATAGGTTGTAACTATAACTATCTACTGGCGACCGCCAGTAGATAATATATATATATATATATATCTTCCAAAAAGCCCTCTGTGTACACAAAGTATGCGGCACACTCGCAAGTTGATTCCAAAGGTTTTATTCAGCCATATCCATCGTAGCTGACAAACGCGTTTCGGTCATGACGGCCTTTGTCATACTTTGTGTACACAGAGGGCTTTTTGGAAGACGTGTAGCGGTTCATCGCCGCTTGCGGCAGCACCCGACCTGAAGTGAGCGGCGGTTGGTGGCGAGAGCTTTTTGGGATATATATATATATATATACATTTGTTTTTTACATATAGGCAAAAAAAGATCTTAAATTAATGGTAGATAGCAGGTAGACTATCCGCTGTTCTCCGAGATGCAGCAACTGTCACTGTTGCTCATTACATCTCGAGCGCACAGCTGTGTCTATGACGGGGGCATGTGGGCCGTTGCTTGCCTCATTCCTCTAATTTCTCCAGATGTGCATTGATGACTTTACGCATTCAAGAAAGGAGGACATTGGGAACGACCGTCCAGTCACTTTAGACTCGGGGAAAGCAGTCACGAGTGCTGTGGCGAGCAGGTGGTGCGTCCAGTGAAGGTACGCAGTAGGTTTAGCTCCGCGTAGTGTGCGCTGACAATAGCTGACAAGCTAGCGACCACAGCACGCATTTAGTCGCTGCGCCTGGTGCTCGCAAAGGAAAAAAGACACTCGGAGGCCTGAAAAACCATAAATTGGAAGCCTGATTTGAAAGTGACGCGACGAACTGGAGTTTAATGGCAGGCATGCAATCTTATACAGATGTGAACAAAGGCTATAAACAGATATGGATATGAACAAACCGATCAATATATGAAGAAAGCCATAAGAAACTACAGTAAAAGGTAATAGAGGCAAAGATAAGGGAGGTACTTATCTGTGTGGAGCCGCATTTAAAAGAGGCAGATTGTACTGTGTGCATGCCTATTATAGAATAGCTGTATAATGCTCTAGAACAATCTTTATTGTGATGTAATACTTCAAAGTGGCTGTGTAGAGTTGTGTAGAGATTAATGCATAATGATAGCCTCCAGTCTTGTAATGAAATTCCAACTCATAGATTAGTCCAGCCAACCTTTAACAAGCCGCCTTACATACATCATTCCATACTATCTAACAATCACTTATACATAAAACACAAAATACAAATTAAAATAACTTTAACCTTAAAAACACATTCTTTTTCATGGATGAGTCATTTCCCATTGACATGGAATTTGAATATGAAGATGAATAAACTAGTAATAAAAAGGAAGAATTTCATACTTCACCTCAGATTTCAGAGGTGGTAGAAAACCGCCCAATAGAGGATGCAGTTATTCAAGTCTGCTGCCTGCTGCCTCAGAGGTGTAGAAAGTAGAACTTCAGCTCGCCATCTGCTCAGTGATGAATGTTCCCCTAAACACAGCATCGAACCAGCAAGACAAATCTTTAAAACGAGTGTGTGTTCTTTTTCGTTTGACAGGAGGATTTGTGCCATGACATTTCGTGAAATTGCATGCTATGAATAGGCGTCATGATGTCAAATGGGCTTCCGGAGACTGGTGCTAGAAAGTACTTTGCGTTCCAAAATCCAGAGTGAGTATATTTATTCTTCTTGAGCGTTTAGGCTTTCAAAGAACAGAAGTAAAAATGTGCATAAAATAACTGTTGAAGGTTGCTGCAAGCTTCCACTACTTCAAATCAGGAGACCGTTCTTTAAAAATCATGGCTTTCACATATTTAAATTATTATTGCAATAAAAAAGTGCTGGTCCGCAGAGGTGCTCTGAGGTAAGATCAGTATTGCATTTATGTAACATTAAACTACAGCCATGAAAGAAACCTTAAAGGAAGCATTCATCATCTAAGAGAGACAGCCTGCCTTTCAATGGAGAAATGAGGTACCTGAAATAGCCGAACAAGGCCTAGCAAGTATCAGTGTCCAAATCCGAGCAGCACTAAGTATGCCCTGTCAGCAGGAGTAGTCAAGCAAGAATGGTGCATGGATGTTGGGCACTGCAGGCAAAATAGCATTTTGTCACTTGTGTGCGACCCATCCACTAAGGAAATGTCTGTTTTACAGGCCATTTTTTAGGTCTTGCTCACATACAGGTTTAGCTGTCTGCTGTTGAAGGCCTATTTTCTGCAATAAAACGCGTGAAGTGGAATTTGGGGGAATCCTTTGCTAATGATTACATGGCTTTCTTGTCTATATCAGTTCCCTGCTCCCTATTCGATATCTTTCCTCACTTTTCTTGAGTTAGTTCATTTCTTCATCACATCATTTTGATTGGTTATATTGTATCCTTCTTCTGCTGATGAGAGAGGGCTATTTCTAAGATTTCCATCAGCACTCAAGGGGGAGCATCACTATTCACTCTCTCTTCCCTTTCCCTCCTGCCCACCCTATTTTTTATTTATTATTTTTTGGGCTTTTAATAAGAACCCATCTGCTGCACACTCACTCTGGGCCATTCACTTTTTCCTATTTTCTCCCAGCCGCGGTCCGTGCAGGTAACAGCGGTGGGGCGGTGGGAGCCGCAGGGGGTATTTCGAGGACGATGCAGAAGGAAAATTAAATAAATAATTTATTTTCCCTCTGCATCGTCCCTCGAAATACTGCCTTACCTGGCCCCTCCGCTGTTACCTGCACGGACCGCTGCCGTTTGCTCCTCACAAAGTGTCATCGACCCAAGCCACAGATTCTGGCTCTCCACTTTTTCTTTTTTGTAACACATTTTTCAAAGGCCCAACAGCTGCACACTGCTAACAAACTGCTCACTTGTCCCTATTTGCATGGCATTTTAAGCATAGTTTGATTTTTAATTTATCACTCTGAAGTGGCCAACTGCCATCTTAGCAAATTAAAACAAACTATAAAAAAAGCGATTAAAAATGGTCTCAATGCAAGCATGCACAGCAGCCATCTTTGAATGATTTTCTTGCAGCAAAGTCAAATAATTCCAAGATGGAAGTCATCTGCAATATGCGGACGATATAGTCATCTTAAGTTGTCAATAAATGCACTGGTTGGTTACATTCAGTAGCAAGGTCTTGAGCTGAACCTAAATAAAACATAGGTGGTCTGCTTGGTTGATCCAAAGGAAAAGTCTCCCAATCGGTTTTTAAGGGCAACCGTATAGAAGTTGTATCTACTCACAAGTACCTTGGAATATTGATTGAACATCAGTTGAGTTTGAAATACTTTGTCATGGTACGGGCCAAAGCACATTCATTATCTTTTGCATTTAACCAGCTGCAAAAGAAGCTAAGTTGCAATTGATTGTGGAGGGATGCCTTAGTTACCAAAAGTGGTAATTCCAGACCCAGTAATGTCAGCACCAGTAATTTCTAAATAAGTAGTTACTGTCAGCTGCGAGTGAAGGATGTGCCAGAGCAAGTAGGTATATTTATAATCTTTTTTAACCCTTTTATTGAATCCAGTGTATTTCATAATCAAGACTCTTTCCTCTTCAGAGTCATTCAAAGGTGTAGTACAAACAAGGAGCAAGAGATTTAAAACACAGCCGCCAACACGCATTTCGCCCCCAAAGTTGGCGTCTTTAAGCCTGGGGATTCCTCAGGGCTGTTACATCAATTGCGATTCACAGGGTTGGCATGCATGTATAATATACATGTTTACCGCAACGCCAAGAAACATTTTAACACAAATCAGCAAAATTCGGCCATCATGCATGATTCACAGGGTTAGCATGCATGTGTAATATACATGTTTACCACAATGCCTGGAAACATTTTTACACAAATCAGCAAAATTCGGCCATAATAGGCAGATTTTAGACACAGAAAGAAATAATTCAAAATAAAGGAAAAATCGAAGAATGAAACAGGTAAGTAAAAAAAGAAAAAAGAAGGGAATAAACATGAGTCATAATAGAGAGTTCCATCCAGAAAGGCGAGGGAAGGAAACAGATAACAATAATACAATATGTATATGTCAATTGGGTTGAACCGCCAAGATCAAGTCAATTTAAAAGCCAAATACAAAAGGAATAATTCATAAATTGAGTATATACATACGGTTATGTTGTGGTATAGTTGAGAGCCGTAGATATAAGTCCATACATAAACGTGAAAAACATTATGAAAATGCCAAAACATTAGCACATGTCATACTATATAGATTCCATATGTTTTAGTGATAATATAAGTAAATATGTGAGCAAAGTATAGCTCCTTCATAGTGTGAAGAAAAACATTCTGTCCGGTAAGTGAGTAATGTTTAGCTTAGTCAAAGTTTCAGTAGGTGCGAAGGGAAACAATACACAGGAGTGAGACCTTGGGAAGCGGTCCTTTATACAGTTGGTTGACCGTGAGAGAGTCTAAAAGCTGGCGTAGTTGGAGGGTCTATGGGCGCCATAGTGAAACTAATTTTACCAAGCCACACATGCAGGGTGGAGTGTTTTGGCCATGTGGTTTAGTGTACAAACTTGTAGCCTAGAAATTGGGTTGGGATCCTTACCGTAGGTTAATCATAAATCGAGGTTTCTGTATATGGTCGGCAGGAGGGAAAGGGGAGACCCAGATTTTTATTGGGTACTTACATAGCTTAGCTGACATCTATTGTCACAAATGTGGCACATTTAGTCCATACCGTACGATGTTCAATAGGTGTCCCAGATGGAGACAGTCTTTTAGTATTCAAAAGGTTGAGATAATCTGAAGGAAGACATTTTTGCTTGTCAGCGGATGCAAGGGAGAGAATATTTTTGTAAGTCTAGATTGTATCTATGTTAAGCTGGGGGCCCTTGTGAATGCGGCATCACGAGTATTATAGGCTTTCGCGAAGGATCCTACCTGTCGGCTATTCCGGCTATACTGTCACCTGCGAGGTAGTCCACCTCCTTTAGTCACAAACTTATAAAGATTTCAAGCTGTTCAGGGCATGGAGTTTTATTTTAAGGTCTTTTGTAAAGTTACTGAAAGTTCTGTGACTAGATTCTCAAGATTCAGAACCGAAATTTAATAATGGTATAACTCAAATTCTTGACTATGTCATTTGGTGACATTTTATACCGTTTCTGAAGGCCAAGCTGTGCTTTTTGACTGCCTCACGCTCCACTTCCTGAGCAAGCTTACTTAGTGGTCCTGCTCAATAATTTTGGAAATAGAAATTTGAAGAATACATCAAAAGTACTACGTCTAAATATTTTCATGTTCCAGGGTGCCAAGTGAGAGCACTGCATGGACTCCATCCAAGGAGATGCCATTTCCACCAGTCACATCTTCTACCAGATGCCCAAAAACCTCTTGCTAAACTACAGTCAAGGCCCGTTCACACCCAGACCACTGTCCTCTTTTTTCAAATGTCTTGTCCATTTGCATGGTTTGTCATAACCCATGGACACTGGGACTTTATTGGACACAGCTGTCCACCAACTACTGACTGAGAGAACATTTTTTGTTCATTGGGCCAACCTTCTACGATATGCCATCTATGTCCCTGATTGGCTTTACCAGCCCTGAGTCTTGACCCCAAAATGGAGTTTGGTGGAGTAGGGCCATTCAATAAATTAGCAGGGCTCCTGCCCCACCAAGCCTGTGGGTCAGCCACCTCAGACTGGCTGAACTGGCTGTCACTCATGAACGTGAGGTTCATCTGCCGTTGGTCAATATGATGGCCACCCTCGCAGATGAGGGACAGTCACGATACGGTCACTTAACTCAATAGGTGTCGCAACCATTATTTCCTTTACAAAAACACATTTCTGCTTTGGGAGTTTGTTTGTTTAAAACAAACAGAAATGCAGAGTGGGGCAAAAACAACATGAAATCCACTCAGTATTTTACTGATCCTACATTGGAGCAATCCTGGCTTGCCTGTCTAAATCCGACAGCTTTCCTCTGGCAGGGAAGCTGAGGCCATGGCCTCTCCTTACTTGGCAGGCACGTGGACCACCAGCCAAGGTGTAAATGACCCTTTTCTTGAGCATTTTTCTTTTACCATAAGCTAAATTAGTTTCTCGGATAATTTTTTTTTTATAGAGGTCCTGGCCATTTAAAACCATTTTGTTGGTGTTGTGATATTCCTGTTCGATTTTGAATCTTCAATATCTTAGTAATTTCTGAAAGAAAT
Source organism: Calotriton arnoldi (assembly GCA_963921515.1). Lineage (NCBI taxonomy): Eukaryota > Metazoa > Chordata > Amphibia > Caudata > Salamandridae > Calotriton > Calotriton arnoldi. The sequence continues at coordinate 728,794 of CAWUFW010003664.1, read as the reverse complement.
ACATATTGTTATTTTACATTTTGCTATTTTTGGTATACCCTTTGTTACAGAATTATGTTCAATGTCTTTTAACTGCTTTAACCTGTGGGTGCTGTTTCTTGCAAACCCTGTTGCAAGGTTAGATTTAAAAGTTAGAATCAAAGATACCTAAGAGAGTCTTTGGCTCATCTTTGATCATAAATATCTGAGCTGCAGGCATTTGGGAAGCTCAGTTGCAGATAAAGCCAACAAGCTTTTTCCTTGTTTTCCACCTCTAAATGCACAGTAACCTTCTCTCCCACACATAGAATGAAAACATTAAGCAATTGCTGGCAGTGTCACATTTTGTTGATATTGAATTGCTATTCTGAAGGTCCCTTCCTAAAACAAATGTAAAAGACTTGATGCTGAAACTTGTAAGCAAATAGGGAGGTCCATGGATTTAAACACATTTTCCTGAGCAAAAGTCATGCAGGAGTTGCTGAAATGCTAAAGAACTCTTTGTTGCAATTCACACAAATCTTGTTCATTGTGAAACTGTTGTCTTAAGACCAAACACTCCACTGGCCAGATGCATGAAGAAACTGTTTTGCGATTTCTTAATTGTGAATCCTTGCAATTTGCAATTAGAAAATCGCAAAACGGCATGCATGAAAGTGTGTTGAACACTTTTTGCGATTCCTAGGGGATTGCAAATGACCTACCTCATGAATATTAATGAGATAGGTCGCAATTTGCGACCCCCTAGGAATCGCAAAAATCACAGGGATGGTGGCCTGCTGGGGTCAGCAGACCACCACGTCTGTGATTGCTTTTAAATAAAGCAATTTTTTTAAAAATGCAGCCCGTTTTCCATAAAGGAAAACAGGATGCGTTTCTAAAACAAAAATGAAAAGTTTTCTTTTCATTTTTTTAGAGTAGGCAGTGGTCCGTGGGACCACTGCCTGCTCTTAAAAAACGTTGTAAGAAAGATTCACAAAGGGGAAAGGGTCCCTTGGGGACCCCTTCCCATTTGCGAATGGGTTACCACCAACTTAAAGTAGGTGGTAAAATGCGAATGGTTTGCGACAGCATTTCGTTCACAAAACATTCCTATATACCAATGTGATTCGGTATTAGGAAGGGACGCTCTAAACACGCCCCTTCTTGATAGCGAATCGCAAACCCATTTTGCGATTCAGTAACAGGTTACCGAATTGAAAAATAGGGTTTGCTGCATCTGAAAAGCATTTTTTGCATTCGCAAACAGGCCGATTCTGCGAAACGGCCCGTTTGCGAAGACAAAAATGCTTGATGCATGTGCCCCCACATCTCTAACTCCTTGACAGTGTAGATATTCCTAAAATATCTCTAACAAGGCATTAAAACGCAAGAAAACAAGCAATACCAGTATGTGAAAATCAAAAAAAATACAAATAGGAAATCTTACTGTCCTGTGACAAACTAAGTGCCTGATTCACAAAGGACCTCCGCACTCGGGAGGGAATCTCCGCAATGAGAATTCTCCTTGCAGAGATTCCATTCCAAGTGTGGCGACTCCCCCATGACTGCGTGGCCTCCTCCATGAGTGCGGAGGCCCTTTGTGAATCAGGCCCCAAGAGTCTGTAGGAAGATAAAAAAGGCATTTGAAAAGAATCGAACTCTACATTTGCCAAAAAGCACTGGCTGGGAGGCTATTTTTAAAATTGTTTTTGAGAAAAAAATAGGTCGTTCTGACCCTTGTGCAGAAACAGGTGCAATATTTGCACACCAGCAAAATTGCATTGTTCCTGTGTGTGGTAGTTAGTGGCTACATGCACACTAGACCATTCAGAAGGATATCCTTCCAGTAAAAGTCTAAAACCTATGAAAGACATCACACAAACACCTTTGCAATTTAGAGCGAAGGTGTGCGCGTGGTGCTAGACAGGCTTAAAGAAAACCTGCATTAGGGAAGGGAGCAGCAGTGCCACGTCTTAGTGGATATGGTACTGCCATGCTCTCTCTCCTCCTATCACAACACAACAACTTTGGTTGCTGTGATGCGCTAGAAAATGGTAAATCTCCACCATGGTTTGCCCCAGGATTTATGTTGTACGGGCAAACATCAGCACTAAGCATATAATAAGAATCAGATTTACTAAGATTTTGTGTCACGGTTTTTTGATGCAGCCTGATGCTAAATCTATTTTTGGTATTTACTAAGCCACGCAAAGACCAATTTACTTGGCTTTACATAACTTTGTTAAAGAAAAGGTAACTGCCTTGCCTTACCTTACGTTCAGGTAGGTGGAGTTTGGGCATTCTTGTGTATTCACCCATGTATTTTGATGTAAATCCATACTTACAAAGCCTTGTAGACATGGGTTTGCGCCAAAATGGTGCGCCTACCCGAGCCTGGCATAGCAAGGAGAAATATCTTTATTTCTCCTTGTTACTTCTTCTTTGCATGTGTGCTGCATCCAAAAAGGAATACGCCTCAAAGGACAGTTATTGTGCAGGAAGTTCTCCCTTCCTGCACAAAAACTATCCTTGCCACAACGCTGGCACCCTTTCATCATGGAACAAGGGTGCCTGCGTTGGTGCTAGGCAGCCCAAAGTGCGCCAGTGCTACGAGAGTGCAGAACTGCGCCATACCTTAGTGAATATGGCATAGTTCAGCTCTCTTCCTTTCACGTAACGCAGGGCAGCAACTTCCCTTGCCCCCGGGGTGGATGAAATTTTAGTAAATATGCCTCTCGGTGTCTGTGTTTTAATCCCAATTTGGTGTCAACAAGAGATTACCCCAGAATCAGGATTTGTGCAAGGAGCGGAATGAGGGCCTAAGTAAGGCCAAAGAAGTGTTAAAAAAGCACGAACGTTTAATAAAAATGTAATGTAAAAAGGAACTTAAGCACCTGAAATGCTGTTTCAAACAGCCTGCTTTGTAGCACAGCCGTCTTGCATGCACTGAGGTGAGGGGGAGATTGGCACAGGTACTTACCTAGTGCCTCAATCCGACTGACAGGAACCCTCTGCAGAAGAAGCGAAACATCACTGTGCTGTGCAGCTGTAAAACATGATATTCCGAAAACTGCAGATGACTGTGGGAGCTGCTTCCTAGCAGGAGACGCTGTTGATTGAAAGGGTGAAATTTGTGATTTTCAGCCCCAGTGAACTAAGCCCATGTTGCTGTGCTGACTCAGAAGTCGTCTAAGATTGTGAGTGTGACAGGTGTGGGTCTCAAAATGCAATCAAGGATGAAAATAACATAGAGACGATTTGCAGTCCAAATATACTGAAGCTAAGTGACATCTTTAGTGCATGAATCACCATTTGAAGGCAAACAGATTCGGGCAGCATAAAAATGCAGAAATTCAGGGCAGCTTCCTCATGATGTCCTTGTTATTTTCTTTTCACTGAAGGTTACATTAATTCTTCTGTGGTAAGCATGTCCTTTGGGATGAACCGAGTAGCCGTCTAGCTGAAAATCGCAGCTGGCCTGAGGTTAAAATGAGTTGAGCGTGTTCCTAAGCGTGGCTTTGAATTGCAGAACTGAAGGACCAATTTGCTTGACATAACCAATAAGAGAAAGGATGACGTATTGTGAGAAAAGTGTGGACTCTGCCAGCTGCCTCTGCACAAGTCATCCTCCTTTAAACACCGCTTACCAAATATATATCTTCCTCACCTGCTGGGAATAGGCATATGTGGGCTACCTAGTATTTGTTATTTGTAACATACATGCAAACACAAACAAGTACACACCTTCACCCACTAACACACGTCACGCATGCAGGCTGACACACACGCACGCACGCACACACACACACACCTTCCTTCTTTTTGCAGTGCAGACACTTCAATATGAATTTAAAACAGGGGTCTCTAACCTTTTCTGTAATAAGAGCTACTCATTTTCAATGAAAATTATACCAAGCTATTAATATTATGAGAGTGCTAATAGTGGCCATACCATGCAATATTGCCAACATTTTTTATTTATTTATTTATTTTAGGAGCTTGTATAGCGCGCAGCTACCCCCAACGGGGGTGTCCCGGCGCTTGGACAGGCGAAGGAGGTGAGTAAGTTCAGTGGTATTTAGGCGCTGGAGAAGAGCCAAGTCTTAAGGTCTCGGCGGAAAATAGATTCTGACTTGGTCAAACGCAATGGCAGAGGCAGGCTGTTCCAGGTTTTTGCGGCGATCACCGCAAATGCTCTGCCGCCCATACTGGCGCGACGAAAGCGGGGGGGATATGAGGAGGCACAGGTGGTTGGATCTAAGAGCGCGGCAAGACTGGGCAAGTTTGAGCCGGGCTCTCAGGTAGGACGGGCCCGTATTCCGTAGTGATCTGAAGACCAGAACCATTGATTTAAATTGGATGCGTTTGGCCACTGGGAGCCAGTGAAGCTTCTTAAGGTAGGGGGAGATCGAGTGGCGATAAGGGATGTTGTATATCAGCCTAGCCACCGCATTCTGGACCGTCTGTAAACGTCTGATCAGGTACGCGGGAGCCCCTGCGTACAGACTATTAGCGTAGTCTAGGTGGGAAGTGATGAGTGCGTGGACAACGGTCCGGCGAGAGTCCTGAGGGAGGAAGGGGAACATTTTTCGGATCATGTGGAGTTTCCCGAAACAGGCTGCAGAAACTAGGTCAATTTGATTTTTGCAAGAAAGTTCGCTATTGAACCTGAAACCTAGATTCCTGGCCGATGACACAGGTTCCGGAGGGGGGTACAGTTCTGATGGCCACCAGAGGGAAGAAGGGGTGGGGCTGGGTTGATTGAAGAACATCACCTCCGTTTTATCCGAATTTAGTTTGAGGGTGTTAAGGGCCATCCAGGAGGAGATGTTAAGCAAGCAGCGTCTGAAATTGGAGAAGGTAGCTTCGGAGTGGTCTCTGAATGAGAACACAAGTTGGGTGTCGTCAGCGTAGGATATCACTCGGACTCCACAAGATTCAACTACTTTAGCCAGGGGGAATAGGTAAACGTTAAAGAGTAAAGGGCTAAGTGCCGAGCCCTGAGGGACGCCCCAGTTGAGCGGCTTCTCGCTGGAAACAAAAGGCTGCAGGAAAACCATTTGAGAGCGGTTAGTTAAAAAAGATCTAATCCACGATAAGGGGGGGCCCTGGATTCCGAGGCTGAGGAGTCTCTCTACCAAGATGTCATGGGAGACCATGTCAAATGCTGCGGACAAGTCGAGGAGCACTAACATGGCTGCCTCGCCTGTGTCCACACATTCGCGGATATTTTCCGACACCTCCAACAGAGCGGTCTCTGTGCTAAAACCGGGTCTGAAACCGGATTGAGAGTCGTGAAGAAGGTGGCCGGATTCAAGAAAGGTGGCGAGTTGCTTTTGGACAATTTTTTCGAGGACCTTAGCCAGTTTGGGAAGAAGGGAGATGGGGCGGTAGTTTTTAGAGACCGAAGGGTCAGCATCAGGTTTTTTCAGAATAGGAATTAGCATGGCCTGTTTCCAGGCAGAAGGGAAGACACCAGACTGTAGTGAGGTATTCCAAATTGTGTTCAGGGGGGAAATGATGAGGGGGGCAACAGAACTAAAAAGAGAGGCCGGGCAGAGGTCTTTCGGAGAGCCAGATTTACAGGTGAGCCATTTTTGGAGAGCAACTTCAAGGGGGATAGGGGCGAAGGAGGTGAGTGATTGGGCAATGGTATTAGTAATTCCCGAGGTTTGTTCCGGGGGTTGCTGGGAGGGGTTAAAAGTAAAATAGATGTCCACGATTTTTTCATAGAAAAAATCTGAGAGGCCATCGCAGAGTTCCTGAGTAGGGGGAATCCTACTAGACAGGGCGGCAGGCTTAGTGAAACCTTTTACAATTTTGAAGAGGGATTTAGAAGAGTTGCCAGCGGAGTTAATTTTATTAACAAAATAGTCTTTCATTACAGCGCGCTTTTGTCTATGAAAGTTCTTGATAGCGGCTCTATAAGTAGCTTTAGCCTCATTGTTATACGTGAGTCTCCAGCTTCGCTCTAGTTTTTTGCACTGACTTTTTGCGGTGCGTAGTGCGGGAGTGAACCACGGGGCGGAAGGTTTTAGTCTAGAGGATACAAGGGGTTGGATAGGGGCAACCTTATCAAGTGCAGAGGAGAGCCAGTCGTTAAAGCTGGTAACATCATGATCCAGATCACCACTTACCCGTGGCAGGGAGCCGCAGGAGACTCTGCACCATTTCCTGCTATGCTCCCGGGAAGGGGAAGGCAGACTTGGGCATGGGGTGGAGGTTAAGCTGAAGGGAATCAAAGAATGGTCTGACCAGGGCAGCGGCAAGGGAGCAGCGGTGAGGAGGTAGGGGTTATTAGTGAACAATAGATCTAGGGTGTGTCCAGCCCGATGAGTAGGACCCTTCACCCTCTGAGTAAGATTAAGGCCATTCAAAGCATCAACAAGTTGGCTGGCTTTGGGGCAGCCAGTATCATCGACGTGAAGGTTAAAATCGCTGAGGACAGTGAAGTGCGCGTGCTTCAGTGAGAGGTCAGCCACAATGTCATAGAAGTCTACGAGGTGTTGAGGTGGGGAGCTGGGGGTCTATAGATGAGAATTCCAGCCAGCACTAGGTTGGAATTGGAGGAGATACAGAAGTACATAGCTTCCAAAGGGCTAATGTTGGGGATTTTTCTAGAGGATATCTCCCATCCTTGCCTAAGAATCACCACAATCCCTCCCCCAAGCTTGTTGTTAGTTCTGTTAATTCCTGTGAAGCGATATTCTGGCGGTAAGGCCAGGCTGAGATCAGGGTTGGAGGAGTCCCTGATCCATGTTTCGGTCAGGAACATTATATCCCAGGCATGGGTTGTGAGGGAGAGCCATATGTCCTTGGAGTGACGGGGAAGCGATCAGCAGTTGAGTAGACAGGCTTTAACGGGTGGGAGTAGGTCAGTAGGAGTGCTGGGGGGAGTGGGATGCATACGGGTGGGGAGGGAGGAAGGGGGAGGTAGGGTTCAAGAAAGATTTTAGTGGAGCAGTTATCACGTAGAAAAAGCGGCGAAGGATCATCAAAGTTGTACAGAGATGGGGTAATGCAGCTACACCATTTCTCTCTAATAGCAAGCAATTGAGGGATAGACCAGCGAATTGGGGCGTCGGGGGGGCAGCCGGCAGCATGGCTGGCGCTGGCCGCGGAACAGGCGCGGATGGGCGCAGACGGGCTTGCCCCTGGCGCGCCTTTGGCGCGCCAGCGGCGTGCCCGCTGCGTGCGTCCGCTGCGCGCGTCCGCTGCGCGTCTGTCTGGGCATGTCCTATTATAGTGAGGTAAGCTAGAATGCTAACCTCAAGGTTGGAGAAGGGCGGAAGTGGTTAACCTGACTTCCGGTGGGTGGCACCTCCCGCCAGACAAACGGAAGAATCCGCGCTGGACCGGGGAGGGACGCCGTGCCCAACCGGCAGGTAAGCCAAAAGTAAAGAGTATATAGCGATTAAAAGCACAGTAAAAGTGTTAAATGCGGCGAAACAATGTAAATTTAAAAAACAGGAGAGCCCTTTCCCAGGCGCTCTCAAAGAGATGTGCAATAGTGAGGGCAAAAGCGAGATTTTAAAGGATTACCACAAGAGGTTAAGCGGAGCCCTTTCCCAGGCGTTCCACAGCTAGAGTGAATCAGTATAATGTCTCAGTAAGCCCTAAGCGCGTCCGCTGCACGTCTGTCTGGGCATGTCCTATTATAGTGAGGTAAGCTAGAATGCTAACCTCAAGGTTGGAGAAGGGCGGAAGTGGTTAACCTGACTTCCGGTGGGTGGCACCTCCCTCCAGACAAACGGAAGAATCCGCGCTGGACCGGGGAGGGACGCCGTGCCCTACCGGCAGGTAAGCCAAAAGTAAAGAGTATATAGCAATTAAAAGCACAGTAAAAGTGTTAAATGCGGCGAAACAATGTAAATTTAAAAAAACAGGAGAGCCCTCTCCCAGGCGCTCCCAAAGAGATGTGCAATAGTGAGGGCAAAAGCGAGATTTTAAAGGATTACCACAAGAGGTTAAGCGGAGCCCTTTCCCAGGCATTCCACAGCTAGAATGAATCAGTATAATGTCTCAGTAAACCCTAAGCGCGTCCGCTGCGCGTCTGTCTGGGCATGTCCTATTATAGTGAGGTAAGCTAGAATGCTAACCTCAAGGTTGGAGAAGGGCGGAAGTGGTTAACCTGACTTCCGGTGGGTGGCACCTCCCTCCAGACAAATGGAAGAATCCGCGCTGGACCGGGGATTGACGCCGTGCCCAACCGGCAGGTAAGCCAAAAGTAAAGAGTATATAGCGATTAAAAGCACAGTAAAAGTGTTAAATGCGGCGAAACAATGTAAATTTAAAATACAGGAGAGCCCTTTCCCAGGCGCTCTCAAAGAGATGTGCAATAGTGAGGGCAAAAGCAAGATTTTAAAGGATTACCACAAGAGGTTAAGCGGAGCCCTTTCCCAGGCGTTCCACAGCTAGAGTGAATCAGTATAATGTCTCAGTAAGCGCTAAGCGCGTCACCTCAGTGCATTAGGCAGGGTTGCCAGCAGTAATGTGAAGAAGGCTTTAACAATTTGAAATGCCAACTCTACGTGGTTAACACCTGTTAGCTGTGATGCCCCTAGCAGAGAGGTTATAATTTTAGTACTACGTTTCCACATGCCCTCATGATTTATCACTCAAATATCACCTTCAGCTTGAGTTCTGAAAATACACACATTGTCATCTCGAATACACGCTTTTCAATTTTGTGATGCATATGTTAAATTAATCCAAGCAAAAGCTTTTTATTTTTTAGGCTGGGGTGCACACAGGCAAGCTACTTACAGGTAGCTGGAGAGCTACCAGTAGCCCACGAGCTTCTCGTCGGAGAAGCATGATTTAGAATGAACATTTTCTTGTTAAATAAAGAAAGAAAGCACAGTCACCAAAATGGTGTTATTAGCTAATCAATAACATCAAGATCAGTATAGTTATTTCTTTTTAGGTTGAGTGTGAGCCACCGCACAAGCGCTGCTCTGCGAAGAGCTGTGGTAGTTGAGTACGGAGAGAAGCTTCGCCCACTCCCCCGCCCTAATTTTCATTGGCTTGTGTGTTTGTCCTTTGTAAATGCTGCCTTCGCATTCGTTTATAGGCTTGTTAGTCCCTCCTTATTACGGTCATGTCGTCATTTGTATCCTCCTATGGCTACTGGCCCCTTTACTTGCTTGTTACCCGGTACGTGAACTTTTTCTTTATTGAGGCTGGACAATGGCGGCCGCATGTTTTTTAAACACACGCCAGGGTTTTGCACGCTGCGGGCATAGTGTGTTGCAGGACCACCTCGGCGGTGCGCCCCGGGACGGCGTAGGGGCACTGGCTCCTGTTCCTGCGTTAGACGGAGGAGGCGGGCAGCAGGCAGCATCAGCACTTCCCCACCGCCCGCAGCGGCATGGAGGAGTGAGCGGGCAGGATCCGGGTGAGTCACTCTGCAGGAGCAGAATCCCCGCGGGGATTGATGTGTCCGACTGTTATGTTGGCTTAACCTACCCCATGTTACCTCCTTGTTTTTCTAATGTGATCATTATAGTTAGTGCAGGCTTTGTAGGCCAAACTTCGGGGGATATGGTATAGTGCTTTATTTCACGTGCATAATCCTGTACACTGAATCTTTACTTCCTTGCTTGCTGTTGAGCGATTGAATCGCTGCCCCCATACACATGGGCAACCCCTCGGAGTGATAGGCAGGGATCCTGCTCGGACCCCCCGCTGGGCAGCACCCTGTCCAAAAACAGTGTCCCTGATATGGATCCTCAGGCTTTGAGGCGCCATCACCAGGTGTCCCGTGGAACCCAGGCTCCACCAAGATGTTCGACCTTCCAGCCCCGATTGTCTCCGCTCCACACTAGCCTCACCGCAATACTGACACATCTAGCACTGCGTGCTGTCAGCGCCACCTTCTAAAGGCAAGCTTGCTTCTTCGTCAAAGTCCTCTCGCGAGAGTTTCGGCTCACAACAATCTGCGTCGGCTCCCCTGTTCCCTCACAGTTCAGATGAGGTGTACATTTACCTTTCTGATAGCTTAAAAGTTCTCTTTATTAGGGCAGGTCTGTAGTTTGATTCACCAACTTACAATAAATCAGTACATCAACCTTGCCAATACATTGAACATTCCTGGCATTCCCGTCCCTTTAAACGTTCCCAAAATGTAAACAGTCTCAAAATAACTCATTCCCACCCGAAATATCTTTCTTTCTTCTTCCAATTAACAGTCCTTCCCCAAACTCTCACTCATTCTCTACCAAACATCTCCAAGCCAATTCCCCTTTGCCTGCTCAACAGTCAAAAACTTCTCTGTTCCAGTCCCCTGTGCTGCCCACCCAATGGGTGGATTCGCCCACACCTGACTCACAGGTCCATCATTGCCAGAATTATATGAGTATGGGAGCATGGCCCCCAGAAATGACAACAACACAAAAGCAACCTGTTTCCATTGGCTGGAGGTGGGGAAATTCCTGCACGAAATCTTTCTGAAGTCATCATAGATTATTGTGAGCTGCTAAATGTTGAATACGTCAATACATTTTTTTTAAATGTATTGCTACTTTTTCACCCGATAGAACCTAACAATCAGATCATTTCTGAGCGGACTGGGACATTAGTTAAAACTGCATAGAATTTTAGAGGGGTGAACTTAACTTCGGGGAAGTTTGTAGCACGTGTATTTTAACTCACCACACATCAGTAACATAAGTGAATACTCAGATGTTTTTAAATAGGATCTTACACGTGGGGGCTAGAAATTAAAACATTTGACTCTGGGGATTCACAATCACGAGAAGATAGGGGATGGGGATTACGAGGTTGGACATAGAAGGAAGTTACTTGGAGAATGGCCAAGATTTCCTAGTATACAGCAGGTAATATGTTTTCAAGCTGAAATGTGCTTCAGAAACTGGATCATGTCACGACAATATTAATTCTTACCAGGGCTTCCATATCTTTAAAGAGGCATAACCAACACTTTGCAGAGGGTTCATCATACACATTTCATGGGCTGTATCAACATGCGTCAGGAGGGACTGTAAGCACTTCATGGACAAAGCCAATTCATGTCAGCTGGGTTGTCAAGCTCGCAATGAGAGTTACTCACAGATGCCCCTAGATTTGCTGCTGTGCTTTTATTTGGGGAGTGCCAGAACTTCTCAGGGAGTTTCTATTCATTTCGTGAAAAAACGAAATCATCTGATCTGCAATCGTTTACTTTTCATAGACTGCCAGTACTTCTATATTTCTCCCGGATGGTACGAGTACCTTTCAGCAGGGCTTTTGTGCTTTTATGCCCCAAAACGCCAGGTTATTGGAAGCGACATTAAGCACCAGTTGACTCCTCTGATGACATCACCGGGTTGCCATATTGTCCCACTAGTCAATAACAGTCTTCTATTTGTTGCTGCTTGACTTTAGGAAGGGCAAAGAAAAAGAAAACACAGGAAGTTAAGGAAACCCTGATTAGGTTTTTTCCCCCTATGGTGCCTGCTTGATCCCTGAGCACAGGACAGCTAATTCCTATTTCCTACCCTTAGCTCATCAATATAAATGTTCATGTGGCCAGTGCACTTCTATGCGCTCATGGTTGCTATAATTGGCAAGAAATGTTAATTAGGTCAGTAGATATAACAACATTTCTGAGCAGGGCTGCACTGTTCGTACCATAATTTTGATCTATGCTGTGTGAGGGAGAGCTGCATTCTGGCCTCATGTCATGATTGTCACATTTAGTCATTTGCTACTTCTTGGTCAACACATTTAATTAAATCATCTTAGAGTGTCACTTTTCACATTCTAAGCATGGTCTTCTATAAATCCAGGGATTTTGAGTTCCATTGGCTAAAATATGAAATGGCTGAAGTTGACACCCATGTCATGTGGTGTTTGGGTACTTCTGGATGGATACATTGACATTGAGAAATGTGTTCTTTCCTAAAATGCTTTATAAAGAGAGAATGAGTGAGAGGATCCCATTTTTAGGTCGAGCATTCGAGACCTCTTGTATATACTTTAGTATATACTTATATGTGTATGTACTTTGTGGGCTCTGGAGAACAGCCCTAGGACTTGTCTGCTTTCGCTTAGGGACTTTTTTTTCTGTTCAACTGCCTCTATTTAACTGTCTTGATAGAAAACGACCAGTAGAGGTCAGTAAAATACCAGAATTGCTTTCTGCTGAGGGACTTTTTTTTTTTAAATTTTTCTGGCAACTGCCTCTATTTAACTTTCTTGACAGAAAACGACCAGCAGAGGTTAGTAAAATACCAGAATCACTTTAGCATTCTCTAGATTCCAATCCATAGAAATTGTCTTCCACGAGCACCCGTAGACAATAATATTTTTTCCAAATCTTGTATTTTCAGTGATATGACCACCGAAGGCCCTGATTTTATATTAAAAACAGAGCTTTGGACTGTACCATTTTCCGCTGAAATGCAATATTTCTCTCCATGTGTTCACATACCTGGTGTACATTCCCTCTATGTTAAAGAACAGTAGATGTTTCAGCACCCAGGCTAATGTGCTGCATAGCTAAATACATATATGTTCCCAAAGGCGAGACCGATTGCATTGCAAATGCTTATTTTTATTACATGTACTTCTGTTGAGAAGCATTCACCACATGGGTAGAGGAACATTTTTCACAAAACATTAGAGAGATTCAGCACACCAGAGCAAAGAATCAGTCAGCAGGTCCGTGTAGAGAGAGGAAAACTACTGGTACAGAAATGTGGCTAAGTAGAACTAATAGTGGAAGTAGGTTTTGAAAAAAGGGCTCTTCAGAGCTTTTTAGAAGACACTTTAGAAGCCTTTTTAAAGTCCTCTGGAATAACATTTCAAGGGATTGGGGCAAAACATGAAAAGGTTTGCTTTGCAGCTTTTTGTAGGACACTAAGGTGGTCATTTAGAATCTGGCAGAGCATGTGAACCACCATGAATTGGAGGTTCATACTTCCCATGAAACTTGCAGTTCCACCATCCCATTTAGAGATGAAGGGACCACAGGGTTTCCACTGATGAGGCCTAAGTTGCCTCTCCTGGTGGAAGTCCTTGGCTTGACATCAGTGCTGTCTTAACTCATGGGCATCCTGGGCAGTTGCTCGGGGGCCCCACGAGCATAGGTGCCCAATTCTTATCTATGCACAGTCCAGAATTTAACCGTGGGCGATAATTTACATTTTTATTCCTGTGAGTGGTTGTGTAGGCAGGGCCCCGTGTATTGCTTTACCTGGGGGCCTATAATGTTGTTAAAACAGCCCTGCTTGACATCCTGTCTGCCACTGGGCTGTCAGGTCATAGTAACAATCGCACTCTTCCCCCTATTTATAGAGTGTGACTGTCACTAGATTTCCCTTCCTAGAAATGGTATGAGAAACCTGGCAATTTTTGCCAGGAAAATCGAATAATGATCTTGACACACTTTAGGTGTTTGTTTTGAAAAAAACAAAAATCTTTGACGAAGTGACTAAAGACACATGGCATCTAGCGGGCAACCTGCTCTGCCTTCAGAGCAACAGTCACACCAGTGTTTTTTTCTCAGTTTCAAGATTTCCATCAGTTAGACAGGCATCTCTTAAGATGGCTGTAATGCTTGACTTGGGTAGCAGAGGCCTGAATCTCCCCTGATCTGACGAGGTGATGGGCAGCATTCCAGAGTCTAAATAAGACCCATGCTATGTGCGAAAGGGAGAAAGGCAGCTTAGACTTTGAAAATGATAAGGACCTGAATTAGGGTTTGACGGACTAGTTTCTCTATTACAAATGAAATGTATATCCAGCCTGCATTTTTACATGTGCATTATATTGTATGGTACTTGTAATAAAGCATACAGGATATCCATCTCGTTTGTGATGGAGTAATCCTTCAGAAAAACTCTAGAACAGGTTCTAAGAGTGGATAAACACAGTTTCACAGTGTGCAGTACCAGAAACTAAATTAAATTGAAAGCAAGACAAGATTAGATTAATACCAAGAAGGGGCAGAGGGGGAACCAAATTATCTCCACACTTAGCAAAAGTATCTCCTCCCTCCATGGGGTGAGGAGGGAGAGGGAGGGCAAATATCACTTAGCTTAGTGTTGCAAAAACCCTTGTATGAGATCTGCATTGGAATCAGGGTATAACAAATGTTAACAACTTCACAATTCACCACCTTGTGTTGTGTACCACCAAGGTCAGAGAGAGAGGACAGCTTGCCATATTCACCATACCTATGCATGCAGGTGGGAGAATAAAAAAGCCCATTGTAGGAATGCAAAAAATGTGTGAGACCACCGGATGCATGGCAAGGAGACAACCAGTCTTACACTGAACTTGGAAGATACCACTGACCATCAAGACTACTGGTCCACAATTGCCTCTGTAAGCTTGCCCCTCTGATCTTATCCTTTCAAGCAGGGAGGATTGCAATGCCCTATTGGCACTGAGAGTTCTAGTAGTAGTACACGTTTGTTACTTACAGGCAATAGCTGGAAAATGCTGTGTAAAGAGTTTTCTGCTAACATGGAAGAGATGGATGAATTATGTGGCAGGGAAGCCAGGTAGTACACATTGTAAACACAATGTAACCTGTACATGGAGCTGTTGAGAATTCAATCAGTATATGGAGCTGCTAAGAATGATGATGGAGGAGTAAGGGGTGTCCAACCACCAATATAGTGAAAACACCCATATACAATTAAAATTATCTTGTGTTCAAGAAGTTAGCACCATGAAAACATGTCTGGAGAAGACCTAAAATCGGAAAACCAGAGACCTATAAAAATAAAATGTGTAGAAAACTAAGTACTAAATAAGAAACAAACAGACTTGAAAACTAACAAAGAGGGGCTATCTGAACTCACTTGTGAAGGCTTCTCTCCTGTGGCAGCCTCTAAGGCAAGAACTTGTGAATCTGAAATGATTCACATTTCACCATGGCCTACCATGCTGAACAAGCAGCCTCTAAAGACCTAGACTGTCTCCAGCTGAAGGTAGAATAAAAATATGAAATTAGCTTGCATTACCTACAGGATACTATTCCTCAACAAACCCAATTACTTTCTTTCAACCATGAAAGGATCAGGAGGTATGATGTACCGGAGAAGTCTACAGATTCACATTCTAGAACTCAAGAAATTAAAAACCACAGAGGTGACTCGAGAAGCATTACAGGGTCTGCAACAATGATTTGAACTAATTTTCAATTGGGTTCAGATAATCAGAATCCTTAATTATTTTTGGGAAAAGACTAAAAACTTTCCTTTTGATTTACATATGAACGATGTTCCTTTCCAATATCCAGTTACTGAATTTTTAGACCCTTTTAGCATATTCGCCCCTTTGCCTGATGCCCACTATGTCCACCACACGGTTGTTTCTGCATCTGTCTTTTTACCTTTGTGCTTGTGCTTTACTGGCCTAGACTCTCAATCACAGCTACACTTTACAGCATACCTTGTTTCTTACATGACCACTCATAGCATACCCAAGCCTACTTTCCAAGCACCACCCCAACTGCACCTCTCTTCTTTTCTGTCTAGTCCTTATTTCTTTCCATCTATTATTTATTCCCTATTCAAGTCCCGAGTTCATAATTCACCTATCGCATTCTACCTTCATCTTATGAAACTCTTGCTCAAAATTGTTTATCATCTGTAGCTTTAGAAAAGTTTCCCATTCCATGAAATATTGAAGCATACTTTCATGTTGTTTTATACACAGCACTCTGATATCCTTGGATTGAGTATGCTTTATACGAATGCATAAATGAAATAAATAAACATAAGTCCAACTCTATGGACCAAATTACGACCTTATAGCACAGCGGAGGTGCAAACCACTGTGCCACTGCTCCACCGAAGGTCGCTGCCGCCTGCCAGATTACTACTTTTCAGTGGTCTGGCGGGCGGGCAGCGTGGCTTTTCCCCCAGCGGTGCCCTTTAAAAGGTGGTGATCCCTTTAAAAGGGCACCGCAATGGGAAGGCCTCACAAGGTTACTGCACAGCATGGACTTGAAAGTCCATGCCGTGCAGGAACCTATGTGCATGCACACAGGGGGACACATGTTATGCCCCTCTGTGTGCATCCACATATGTCTGAGGCACAGGGGGGCCCAGTAGATGATAGATTCAACCCAGATCTGTGACTGGGGGTGAGTGTCTGAAAAGTTTCAGTGTTCCGTCCATCATCTCTTTGTGTTTGCTTTGTTCGCCCTAAGT
Source organism: Calotriton arnoldi (assembly GCA_963921515.1). Lineage (NCBI taxonomy): Eukaryota > Metazoa > Chordata > Amphibia > Caudata > Salamandridae > Calotriton > Calotriton arnoldi. Next base: position 712,664 of record CAWUFW010003664.1, on the reverse strand, counting down.
TGGCAGGGTATGCCCAGACGTGGGTCCCTTGCTCACTTTGCCACTGGATTCAAGCTAACCTGTCTGATGAGGGGTGTTACCCCGAAACCGGTCCCAGGATGCTTGTTTCCGGTTCAGGGAAGACTTGGCTTGGCAGTTCAGGCTGGACTGTTCCCATGAGGCACAGGGTCAAGACGGATTTGCATATAGCTGGGTCTAAACTGAGGTGGCGAAGTGAGCTAAAGAACAATGATGGATTCAACCCAGATCTGTGACTGGGGTTGAGTGTCTGAAAAGTTTCAGTGCTCCGGCCATCATCTCTTTGTGTTTGCTTTGTTCGCCCTAAGTTGGCAGGGTATGCCCAACGTGGGTCCCTTGCTCACTTTGCCACGGGATTCAAGCTAGCCTGGCTGATGAGGGGTGTTACCCCGAAACCGGTCCCAGGATGCTTGTTTCTGGTTCAGGGAAGACTTGGCTTGCCAGTTCAGGCTGGACTGTTCCCATGAGGCACAGGGTCAAGACTGATTTTCATATAGCTGGGTCTAAACTGAGGTGGCGAAGTGAGCTAAATAACGATGATGGCTCAACCCAGATCTGTGACTAGGGGTGAGTGTCTGAAAAGTTTCAGTGCTCCGTCCATCATCTCTTTGTATTTACTTTGTTCGCCCTAAGTTGGCACGGTATGTCCAACGTGGGTCCCTTGCTCATTTTGCCACTGGATTCAAGCTAGCCTGGCTGATGAGGGGTGTTACCCCGAAACCGGTCCCAGGATGCTTGTTTCTGGTTCAGGGAAGACTTGGCTTGGCAGTTTGAGCTGGACTGTTCCCATGAGGCACAAGGTCAAGACTGATTTGCATATAACTGGGTCTGAACTGAGGTGGCGAAGTGAGCTAAAGAACGATGATGGATTCAACACAGATCTGTGACTGGGGGTGAGTGTCTGAAAAGTTTCAGTGCTCCGTCCATCATCTCTTTGTGTTTGCTTTGTTCGCCCTAAGTTGGCAGGGTATGCCCAGACGTGGGTCCCTTGTTCACTTTGCCACTGGATTCAAGCTAACCTGGCTGATGGAGGGTGTTACCCCGAAACTGGTCCCAGGATGCTTGTTTCCGGTTCAGGGAAGACTTGGCTTGGCAGTTCAGGCTGGACTGTTCCCATGAGGCACAAGGTCAAGACTGATTTGCATATAGCTGGGTCTGAACTGAGGTGGCGAAGTGAGCTAAAGAATGATGATGTTTTCAACCCAGATCTGTGACTGGGGTTGAGTGTCTGAAAAGTTTCAGTGCTCCGGCCATCATCTCTTTGTGTTTGCTTTGTTCGCCCTAAGTTGGCAGGGTATGCCCAACGTGGGTCCCTTGCTCACTTTGCCACTGGATTCAAGCTAGCCTGGCTGATGAGGGGTGTTACCCCAAAACCGGTCCCACAATGCTTGTTTCTGGTTCAGGGAAGACTTGGCTTGGCAGTTTGGGCTGGACTGTTCCCATGAGGCACAGGGTCAAGACTGATTTGCATATTGCTGGGTCTGAACTGAGGTGGCAAAGTGAGCTAAAGAACGATGATGGATTCAACCCAGATCTGTGACTGGGGGTGAGTGTCTGAAAAGTTTCAGTGCTCCGTCCATCATCTCTTTGTGTTTGCTCTGGGCCCAGTAGAAAAGCCTGGCTGAGAGGAAGCTCGTAATTTGCTTGGCAGGACCGTGGTGGCCCCGCCAAGCATTTTGCGGCATCTAACCACTGCTCCTATGCCAGGGAACGGCAGTTACCTGGCAGAGCCAGTGGTCGTACTGCGGTCCGAATGCCTGAGTCGTAATTGGGTGGTCGGACCACCGGTGCGGCAGTGGCTGGATCTGCCACTGCCACGCCACCACGAGTCTGGTGGTCCTAGGACTGCCAGACCCGCAATCTGGCCCTATATGTCCAAGGCTGGTTAGCTGTGACATCCACCTTACTCATTCATTTCACACACACAAATTCAGTGACTTTTGAACTTCATTCGAAGCAGTCAATAATAGCTTTGCTTTTTTTAATTGTTGGTGTTATCATGCACACATGTGGCATATAGTACATAAATAGACATTTATCTACTATTTTAAAAATTGTATTTACACTGGAGACATTCTGTAATCTTCTTATACTCACATCCTAAACCATAATATTACTTTACAACTAATAAGTTCTGCCTGCTCATGCTTTACTTACTTTACTTCATTCAATCTACGTCAAGCATCTTTCCCTTCTGCGACAATAATTGTGCTGTCTTTCTACAGTAGTGAAGGAGATAGGAAATATTATTGAGGTAATTTATAGTTTCATAGTCTTTCTCCATTTAGTAACACAGCAAAATCCTTCCTTAGTTTTGCGGAGTAAAGGTGCTAGAGCTGTAGCAGCACTACAGGATGCCAGACCCTTTCTTCCAACAGCATTAGAAGGAACTAGGGTTTGCCTTTTGATGAGCGTTAATCAGGAGCATTTGTTATACTGGATGAATGGATATCTGTTGTTTCTACACTTTTTCTTATTTTATTACAAGAATTTATTTTTAAACTGAAACTTATGTGTAACACAATTCCAAATCTTAAGTTTCTTTCTCCAGTAAACATTAAATCAAAAAATATCACATCATGTTCTTCCTTGAGCCTCTTCCCATTTCCCATTCCTTTCCCTTCTTGCACCTCTAGTATGTAATTCTCTGCCTCTTGACATATATCTTTCAGTATACCTCTGCCTTTCATTCAGGAACTAAAAACCCACCCTTTGTCACCTCCTTCGCACCACCTTTTTTTTTAGCATTCTCCATTTTATTGCACCCTGTGTAGCACCTTTCAATGTCATATGGAAATGGAATATGTACGCATTTGAAATCCAGTTCTGGTAGTCACTAAAGATAACCATTTTATTAAAGTAATATTTCATAGAACTATACAATAAACGTCATAAATGCTTGTAGGATACAGTTTAAAACATTCCACTAGCGAAGAGGTTTCAAAAAGAGCATGCATAATAACAGTTTAAGCATTGAATTCAAAATGTTGTTTTTTTTGTTAACAATTTCATCTGATGGCGATTATTCACAATAGCAGGAGCATACAATAACATCAAAGCATCATAAAAAGTAAATATCTGCTTACTGATAAACAAAGGTATTAAAAATGTCTGCCTCAATAATGAAAGAGTGCGAAAGACAAACAAAATATGATTCTTGCCCTGTACGGGGCAACAACAAATGTTACTCTGACTGTGTGCGATAGGAGAGTCCTACACCAGACATTGTTGGCTATCTGGACATCACCTGCTTTAATTTCCTTTTCAAAAATACAGATAGTTGAGCGCCATATTTCCCTGCATGTAAAACATGTTATGTTATGTTAAATAGTTTTATTGAGCTCGAATACCCGAGGGTGTCTTGGCACTAGCTACGAATGCAGAATGAGAGTACCAGAGACAAAGAGACCTATACGGTATTAGAACATTGGAATGTGGAGCACCCCATTGAAGACAATGGAGTGCTCCAAGCTTCTACGGGCCGGTAAAGGCCCGCAAAGCAACATTCCAATGTTGCTTTCACAAAGGCCTCTCGGGGCCCGAGGGGATTTAAACACCCTCGAACTCCGAGAGGCCTTTGTTTTATTTGTTAGAACATTCTGCCCTCTAGTGGCAGAATGTTCTAATAGCCTTATAGCCCTTCGTAGCTGGGCTATACTGGCTATTAAAGTCCCGCTCCCTTGTTAAAGACCCTCGCCTTCGGCTCGGGCCTTTAATAGCCGGTATAGCCCGCTACGGCGGGCTATAAGGCTATATTAGAACATTGGAATGTTTGGAGCTCCATTGAAAACAATGGAGTAGCTCCGGGCTTATAATGGCTGGTATAAGCCCGAAGCTCCAACATTCCAATGTTTCTTTGTTCACAGCTGTGGCTGTGAACAAAGGCTTCAGGGAGCCTGAGGGGATTTCAATCCCCTCGCGCTCCCTGAAGCCCTTGTTTTATTTGTGGCAGAATGTTCTAATAGCCTTATAGCCCTTCGAAGCTGGGCTATACCGGCTATTAAATTCCTGCTCCCTTTAACACTGGAGCGGGCCTTTAATAGCCGGTATAGCCCGCTACGGCGGGCTATAAGGCTATATTAGAACATTGGAATGTTTGGAGCTCCATTGAAAACAATGGAGTAGCTCCGGGCTTATAATGGCTGGTATAAGTCCGAAGCTCCAACATTCCAATGTTTCTTTGTTCACAGCTGTGGCTGTGAACAAAGGCTTCAGGGAGCCTGAGGGGATTTCAATCCCCTCGCGCTCCCTGAAGCCCTGGTTTTATTTGTGGCAGAATGTTCTAATAGCCTTATAGCCCTTCGTAGCTGGGCTATACCGGCTATTAAAGTCCTGCTCCCTTTAACACTGGAGCGGGCCTTTAAAAGCCGGTACAGCCCGCTACGGCGGGCTATAAGGCTATATAAGAAGCTTTTTCCAAGCTTTAGAGACTCCCTGAGAAAGCTGCAGCCACCGCAACCTGTGCGTTTGAATCTGGGCACAATAACTGACTTAGCAGTTGAGAATCTTAAGGGCCTGTCTGGAATATACCAGTTGAAACTCTCTTTTAAAAAGTCAGGCCCTAGACTGTGTAGTGCCTTGTATACGATGCAAAGAGCCTTGAAGGCAATTCTCTGCCTAATGGGTAGCCAATGCAGCTTCCTCATGGGTTTGGACACTGATTGGTGTTTAGGGACCTTAAGTAGGAGGTGGGTAGTGGCATATTGCAAAGTTTGAAGTTTATTGATCACATGTTGATGTGCATTCAGGTACAGACCGTTGCAGTAGTCAAGCCTGGATAGTGCTAGGGTAGTGACTACTGTTCTCTGAAGATGTGGGGCAATAAAAGGAAGTAACTTCTTTATCAACCTGAAGGTGTAGAAAGCCTTGGATATAGCAGCGGTGGCTTGATCGGTGTATGACAATTTGTCATTAATCAGGACCCCTAGGTTGTGAGTTTTGCTGACCGCAGTAAGAAGGGGGCCAAAATCCTGGGGCCACCATGCGGGAGTCCAAAAAGAAGCCTGTGCTCCAAAGAGCAAGACCTCTGTATTTCCTGAATTAAACTGTAAGCAGTTCTCAGACATCCATTGGCTGACGGCCTGCATACACTTGCAGAAACTGGTCCCTGTGCCAGGCTCATTGTTGGCACTATAGGTGACAATTTGAGTACCCTCGGATTAGAAAGTGAGGGAAAAGCCAAAAGATTTAATTAGCCAGCCAATGGGATGACATATACATTGAAAAGTGTGGGGCTGAGTGAGGACCACTGTAGGACCACGCAAAGGAGATAGTAGGAATGAGAAATAAAATTGTCCAGTTGAACCGATTGTTCACATCCATGAAAGAACAAGCTAAGCAAGTTCCATGCAGTGCCTGTGAAACCGAAGTGAGCTAGACGAGTCAGCAGTCTTCCATAGTTGACGGTGTCAACGCTGCAAACAAATTGATAAAGATCAGGGCTGCCCTACCTCCCTGATCGAGAGATGTCCTAATCTCTTCTGTCACCTTAATTAAGGCTGTTTCCATTCTATGACAGATCAGAAGCCAAACTGCGTAGCGTCCAGTAAATTGTGGGCTTCAATAAATTCAACAAGTTGAGCATTCATTACTTTCTTGATAACCTTGGCAGGCATAGGTAGGCATGAGATGAGGCGGTAACTATTAGGGTCCAAAGAGTCCAAGGAAGGTTTCTTTATGAGAGGTAGCACTGAGACTTTCTTCCATATTGTTGGAAAAGAGCTAGACTGATAGCTTCTAAATTAGAGGCTATCTGGCTCTAAATTAAGGGATCAATGATAGGGCCTTAATGGTGTTGATGTGATCTGTTCCTCTGGGATTGGCATTATTACCAAGACAGAATGAAATTCGAATAGTGGAGTGCAGGGGACACCAAATATATTTGTTAAAGTATCCCTATTTTGTTGAAACATAGTTTCAGTATTAAGTTGAAAAAGAAACATAGTAATTTGTTACTGAATCATTCAGAAATTGCATTTAATCATTCTTATAGGAAATTCTATGTCAAGATCAATGCCACTGTTCTGTTCAATTTTACTTTAAATTAAGTGCTTTATCCAAATTGTATCCTAACTTGGGTTTTCTCAAGGCTACATATTGCTAAATGGATGTCAAGATTTTATTTTCCCGGTTCATACATTCTTTGGTAATTATAAATCTGCCTCTGTAAGCGGTCCCGGTTGTGGTCTGTATTTGCCTTCTGTCTCTTAGAATTATAGTTCAGTGACTTAGGTTTAGTGATGGGGATCATATTCTGTAATGAACATTTCAATTCAAGCCTGTGCTGGTGATCCTTTCAAGTGATGGCAAAGTTCCTGTACAGCCCGGGGGTGTTGAAGTATGTAAACAGTGATAGGAAACAGGAAATTCTACACATGTAGTATCATGGTGAAGAATGAACAGCGGACCATGCCACAAACTAAATAAGTAATAACAGAGACTTCTCCAAAACAAATTAATTGAGGTACGGCAATATGTCCATAATACATAAACTGTTGTCCAACAGACCAATGGTTTTTAGATGTTTATTATCCAAAAGTATAAAAATGCAATGGAAAGATCTTTTTTTCTTTTTTTTACATAAATATATTCATTGTATAGACATACTATAAGTCAGAGACATATAAAAAAGATAATTAACACATAATATATTGAAGAGCACCACCAACAATACTGTAAGAGAATAACATCTTGTATATAAAACAACTAACAAAACATGTGAAGACTTACCACAGTACAAAAACAGGTAAACAGATAAACAATAAACAATCGTAACAGAAAAAAGAAGAGACAAAAGCAAACAAAAAATACTTAATATATTCAGAATCACTCAAGTATTCATTAATACATATTTCAGCAGAAAAGCACAAAGTAATGAAAAACAGCATCAACATTACTCAAAAATAGGTGCACAGAATATAATAAAGTGAACACTTAGGGGCCGATTCCGATCTCGGTCGGAGGCGCACCCAATACCATTCGGTCGGGAAAAAAGCCATGCGAAAGCCTGTTTTCCGACCGATCCGTACAGCACACCGAACGAGCAAGTACGATGCGCACAAGAGCAAAAAATCCGGCCGAGCCGTACTCACCCACACCAGGTCCTGTTCTCCGACCGAGGCGAATCCGGAAACGCCGAATCGAGTCGCACGGAAGGAAAAATGCAGCCCCGTCCGGCCGGACAAGTACGATGCGCTTCCCGTACGCGCCGAACCCGTCGCTACGCACGGCACGTTAAAGCATCCGGGAGAGGCGCACATAAGCTCCGATTCGCGCCACAACACGATCCACGGCTACGAGACGAACACAGCACCGACGAGGACGACGCGAAGCGACGAGGACGAGGCGAAGCGACGAGGACGACGCGAAGCAACGAGAAGGACGAACGACACGAACCAACCATGAATCCCTTCGTCCCGATCATACCAATATTCTACATCTACTACCGGAACAGGCACGGACGCGTACGGCGCAGAAGGTAAGCCAGACACCAACCACAAAACACATACAACACGTACACGACACATCACACACATACACGGGGATGCTGAATATACTTACACCAGCAACAGCAGCACCATAGGGGCGGGATGCCCATCACCAATGCCACATATGCACACAGGGGCCTGAATGCGCACCACCACCCCTACCCAGGGGGGCAGGATGCCTACCACTACTACCACCCTTAGCCAGGGGGGCTGGATGCCTACCACTACTACCACCCTCACCCAGGGGGGCTGGATGCCTACCACTACTACCACCCTCACCCAGGGGGGCTGGATGCCTACCACTACTACCACCCTCACCCAGGGGGGCTGGATGCCTACCACCACCCTTAGCCCGGGGGGCTGGATGCCTACCACTACTACCACCCTCACCCAGGGGGCTGGATGCCTACCACTACTACCACCCACACCCAGGGGGCTGGATGCCTACCACTACTACCACCCACACCCAGGGGGGCTGGATGCCTACCACTACTACCACCCTCACCCAGGGGGCTGGATGCCTACCACCACCCTTAGCCCGGGGGGCTGGATGCCTACCACTACTACCACCCTCACCCAGGGGGCTGGATGCCTACCACTACTACCACCCTTAGCCAGGGGGGCTGGATGCCTACCACTACTACCACCCACACCCAGGGGGCTGGATGCCTACCACTACTACCACCCTCACCCAGGGGGGCTGGATGCCTACCACTACTACCACCCTCACCCAGGGGGGCTGGATGCCTACCACCACCCTTAGCCCGGGGGGCTGGATGCCTACCACTACTACCACCCTCACCCAGGGGGCTGGATGCCTACCACTACTACCACCCACACCCAGGGGGGCTGGATGCCTACCACTACTACCACCCACACCCAGGGGGGCTGGATGCCTACCACTACTACCACCCTCACCCGGGGGGGCTGGATGCCTACCACTACTACCACCCTCACCCAGGGGGGGCTGGATGCCTACCACCACTACCACCCTCACCCAGGGGGGCTGGATGCCTACCACTACTACCACCCTCACCCAGGGGGGCTGGATGCCTACCACTACTACCACCCTCACCCAGGGGGGCTGGATGCCTACCACTACTACCACCCTCACCCAGGGGGGCTGAATGCCTACCACTACTACCACCCTTAGCCAGGGGGGCTGGATGCCTACCACTACTACCACCCACACCCAGGGGGGCTGGATGCCTACCACTACTACCACCCTTAGCCAGGGGGGCTGGATGCCTACAGCTACTACCACCCACACCCAGGGGGGGCTGGATGCCTACCACTACTACCACCCTTAGCCAGGGGGGCTGGATGCCTACCACTACTACCACCCTTAGCCAGGGGGGCTGGATGCCTACCACTACTACCACCCTTAGCCAGGGGGGCTGGATGCCTACCACTACTACCACCCTTAGCCAGGGGGGCTGGATGCCTACCACTACTACCACCCTTAGCCAGGGGGGCAGGATGCCTACCACTACTACCACCCACACCCAGGGGGGCTGGATGCCTACCACTACTACCACCCTCACCCAGGGGGGCTGGATGCCTACCACTACTACCACCCTCACCCAGGGGGGCTGGATGCCTACCACCACTACCACCCTCACCCAGGGGGCTGGATGCCTACCACTACTACCACCCTCACCCAGGGGGCTGGATGCCTACCACTACTACCACCCTCACCCAGGGGGGCTGGATGCCTACCACCACCCTTAGCCCGGGGGGCTGGATGCCTACCACTACTACCACCCTCACCCAGGGGGCTGGATGCCTACCACTACTACCACCCTCACCCAGGGGGCTGGATGCCTACCACCACCCTTAGCCCAGGGGGCTGGATGCCTACCACTACTACCACCCTCACCCAGGGGGGCTGGATGCCTTCCACTACTACCACCCTTAGCCAGGGGGGCTGGATGCCTACCACTACTACCACCCACACCCAGGGGGCTGGATGCCTACCAGTACTACCACCCTCACCCAGGGGGCTGGATGCCTACCACTACTACCACCCTTAGCCAGGGGGCTGGATGCCTACCACTACTACCACCCACACCCAGGGGGGCTGGATGCCTACCACTACTACCACCCTTAGCCAGGGGGCTGGATGCCTACCACTACTACCACCCTTAGCCAGGGGGGCTGGATGCCTACCACTACTACCACCCTTAGCCAGGGGGCAGGATGCCTACCACTACTACCACCCACACCCAGGGGGCTGGATGCCTACCACTACTACCACCCTCACCCAGGGGGGCTGGATGCCTACCACTACTACCACCCTCACCCAGGGGGGCTGGATGCCTACCACTACTACCACCCTCACCCAGGGGGGCTGGATGCCTACCACTACTACCACCCTCACCCAGGGGGGCTGAATGCCTACCACTACTACCACCCTTAGCCAGGGGGGCTGGATGCCTACCACTACTACCACCCACACCCAGGGGGCTGGATGCCTACCACTACTACCACCCTTAGCCAGGGGGGCTGGATGCCTACCACTACTACCACCCACACCCAGGGGGGCTGGATGCCTACCACTACTACCACCCTTAGCCAGGGGGGCTGGATGCCTACCACTACTACCACCCTTAGCCAGGGGGCTGGATGCCTACCACTACTACCACCCTTAGCCAGGGGGCTGGATGCCTACCACTACTACCACCCTTAGCCAGGGGGGCTGGATGCCTACCACTACTACCACCCTTAGCCAGGGGGCAGGATGCCTACCACTACTACCACCCACACCCAGGGGGGCTGGATGCCTACCACTACTACCACCCTCACCCAGGGGGGCTGGATGCCTACCACTACTACCACCCTCACCCAGGGGGGCTGGATGCCTACCACCACTACCACCCTCACCCAGGGGGCTGGATGCCTACCACTACTACCACCCTCACCCAGGGGGGCTGGATGCCTACCACTACTACCACCCTCACCCAGGGGGGCTGGATGCCTACCACCACCCTTAGCCCGGGGGCTGGATGCCTACCACTACTACCACCCTCACCCAGGGGGGCTGGATGCCTACCACTACTACCACCCTCACCCAGGGGGGCTGGATGCCTACCACCACCCTTAGCCCGGGGGCTGGATGCCTACCACTACTACCACCCTCACCCAGGGGGGCTGGATGCCTACCACTACTACCACCCTTAGCCAGGGGGCTGGATGCCTACCACTACTACCACCCACACCCAGGGGGGCTGGATGCCTACCACTACTACCACCCTCACCCAGGGGGGCTGGATGCCTACCACTACTACCACCCTTAGCCAGGGGGGCTGGATGCCTACCACTACTACCACCCACACCCAGGGGGGCTGGATGCCTACCACTACTACCACCCTAAGCCAGGGGGGCTGGATGCCTACCACTACTACCACCCTTAGCCAGGGGGCTGGATGCCTACCACTACTACCACCCTTAGCCAGGGGGCAGGATGCCTACCACTACTACCACCCACACCCAGGGGGCTGGATGCCTACCACTACTACCACCCTCACCCAGGGGGGCTGGATGCCTACCACTACTACCACCCTCACCCAGGGGGGCTGGATGCCTACCACCACTACCACCCTCACCCAGGGGGCTGGATGCCTACCACTACTACCACCCTCACCCAGGGGGGCTGAATGCCTACCACTACTACCACCCTTAGCCAGGGGGCTGGATGCCTACCACTACTACCACCCACACCCAGGGGGCTGGATGCCTACCACTACTACCACCCTCACCCAGGGGGCTGGATGCCTACCACTACTACCACCCTTAGCCAGGGGGCTGGATGCCTACCACTACTACCACCCACACCCAGGGGGGCTGGATGCCTACCACTACTACCACCCTTAGCCAGGGGGGCTGGATGCCTACCACTACTACCACCCACACCCAGGGGGCTGGATGCCTACCACTACTACCACCCTCACCCAGGGGGGCTGGATGCCTACCACTACTACCACCCTCACCCAGGGGGGCTGGATGCCTAACACCACTACCACCCTCACCCAGGGGGCTGGATGCCTACCACTACTACCACCCTCACCCAGGGGGCTGGATGCCTACCACTACTACCACCCTCACCCAGGGGGGGCTGGATGCCTACCACCACCCTTAGCCCGGGGGGGCTGGATGCCTACCACTACTTCCACCCTTAGCCAGGGGGGGCTGGATGCCTACCACTACTACCACCCCCACTCATAAGATGGACAATGCATGACACAACAAGCACACCACAACCTAGGGAATGCAAGATAAAGACATCCCCTCACCACCATGACAAGCGTGTGTAGGCTGTGTCAAATGCCTACAACACCGAACATGACTTTGAACATACAATGTGACCCCCTAGCACATGTGCCACACATATATGTGTGTGGCACCCACAATGCAAGCAGCCTATGACCATTGTGGCAATGGGCCTAAACCCCCATCATCACAGTGACCAAAAGGCAAGTGTGGGGTCCATAGCTGCAGCACATTTTGACCATTGTGGCAATGGGGTCTAAACCCCCATCATCACAGTGACCAAAAGGCAAGTGTGGGGTCCATAGCCGAAGCACATTCTGACCATTGTGGCAATGGGGTCTAAACCCCCATCATCACAGTGACCAAAAGGCAAGTGTGGGGTCCATAGGTGAAGCACATTATGACCATTGTGGCAATGGGGTCTAAACCCCCATCATCACAGTGACCAAAAGGCAAGTGTGGGGTCCATAGCCGAAGCACATTCTGACCATTGTGGCAATGGGGTCTAAACCCCCATCATCACAGTGACCAAAAGGCAAGTGTGGGGTCCATAGCTGCAGCACATTTTGACCATTGTGGCAATGGGGTCTAAACCCCCATCATCACAGTGACCAAAAGGCAAGTGTGGGGTCCATAGCCGAAGCACATTTTGACCATTGTGGCAATGGGGTCTACACCCTCATCATCACAGTGACCAAAAGGTAATTGTTGACAAAGAAAGAGCTGCAACTGCCAAACTGCATGGATCATTCCTGGTCACAGAACCAAAAACTCATCTGTGGCAAAGTAGTGTATGTGTCCCATTGCAACATAAATTGGGGGAGCCAAATACTGCAGTGCAAATGAAACATTCCTTTGGCCATGTGCAGACAAACAACACCCATGTGTGCTGAGACCGTAAACAGTCATCAATGACACAATGACAGAAGTGACCATCAGAATGCAGAACCACATATTTGCACCAATGGGCACACAAATGCAGATATCCTGTGGAGACAGCAGATGTGAGGTGAACAGATACCATACCATGGCAGCAATGGGACACACAAACCATGATCACTGTGCTGACCGATGACCTAGGAGTCCCAGGGACAGCAGGGGAAACACACCAAACAACATACAGCCAATGGCACACCCAAGATATGCCAATGCAGTGGTGCAGATGCACAAACACAAACAGGCAGACCAACACTGTCATCATACACAGCAGGTGAGGGGTGGGGGTGCCAGTGTCCCCAGGCAACCACACAACACATGAGGAGAGCTGAATACCAATCATACAGATGTGCATACACTGCCACACTAAGGTAACTCATGGATCCAAATCCCCTATGTGGGCATGCAGGCATTGTCAGATGAGAGGGAGCACAAAACACACATGTCACACAGGCACGTAGGAACAACAACTGACACAGCAAGACACAGACGCACCACCCCCAGGGCCCCCACAATGTGGTGTCCCTGGGCTGAATAAAAATCCCACTGTGATGACAAAGCTAAATGTCGTTCACACTGTGAACCACAGTCAGGTGTCCTGAGCAACAAACTACCATCACACCTACACAAGCACAAATCAATCAGCATGGCCAGTAAGCCAAGGCCAACATGGAGGCAGGGGACTAGCTGGGCAACAACTCCCATCTGCACACACTCAAGACCACACCCCTCGACCTCTAACAATGTGCAGCAGTGAAGTACACATGCACTGGTGACATTGCACATGCACCCATGACTATTCCAGGGTGGTGGGTGGGAACCAAGGTGCAGAAACACATCACACATGGCCACTCAACAAGACTCCTGAATGTCTGACACACTGCACACTACGCTGTACATGGACATGACGGCGATACCACACCAACCAATGGGATCCCAGCCACAGTCACACACCAATGAAGAAGCCAAGGTCACCCACAAAGAACACACATAGACAACAACCAACATTGCAGCCCGGACCCTGAGGAGTGCCAGCAGTCACACACACAACGTGTCACAATCACTGAAAGACAACACGAACTGAAAATCACATGACAGGGGCAAACAACAAGTGCCAAGGGGAAACCTGACTGTGACCCATCTGCGTCTGCACACAAACTCAGCCCTGACAGCAAACACACCTATGGGTGACACCCTGATGACCAGTAATGTGCCATGCACCCACATCACAGAGAACACAGGGAGAAGACTTTGGGGGAACATAGCTCAAGTCAGCAAGCAACACAAACAGGTACAACACTAGGGATCACAGCATGCGCTGATAAATGGAAGTGAACACACAGACATGCACATACAACACACACCTTGGGCGCAGGCAATGTCACACGTGTACACACTGCCATGAGGGGACTCCACTCCTGTGTGAGGAAAGCTGTGCCATATGTTGCCTCAGTAGGGCCCCATCATGTCAGCTGAGCACTTGGTCACACAATCAACAATTAGCACCAAATGAGGGCTCCCATCACATCAGCCTGGTCATGGATGTGCCAACGGAATCATCAGCACAGATCCAACACACTTGTATAGCAATGTTGCACTGACTACACGGATGAGTCCTTCCCCATTGATGCCCAAACCTGCATGTCCACTGGAGATGGCAACACGGTCAGGGAAGTAGACAAATGCAACGATGGCAGGCACAACAGATGTGCAGGGGTGGAAGCCACAGGTATGAAATTGCTAATGTAAGTAGGAAACCCATTGCCAAATACTGAACACATGACACCCTCAGATGCTGCTATTGATGATATGGATACACCACATGATAGGACACATTCCCCCTGGACCACATGGGTTCCTGCACAGTAACACTTCATAATCATGAGACCAGATATCACCATCACTGCAGCAAGGGCATGGTTAGCAGCACCAACAACATGTACATCTGAAGCATGAGCACTAGAGAAAAGAAAGTTGCTTTATTCAGCATATGTGTTGATTGAAAACGACGTCCAGAAAAAATAGAGCAAAGGCCAATGGCCAGTCCATTGTCAAAGTTCAAACAGGGTGACACTGGCAGATGTCACCCTACGCATGCCTGCACAAAACCAGGGACAATCCACTAGGAGGGGCAACCGGGGGGCAGGCCAGGCACCGCAGGGACAGGATCAGGGCTCACCAGGGGAGTCAGGGAAGGGGTGGTGGGTGCTGGCGAGCCACTGACAACTGCAGTGGAGGTGTCTGACATGGTGTGTGCCGGCACAACTGGGGGGCATGACTCAGATGTCGTGGGTGCCGGCACAACTGCAGTGGACCCTGCAGATGGAGTGGACAGGTCCGCCACTGCAGTGCCCAAGTCAGACAGGGCGGTAGTGGACTCCACTGCAGTGCCTACCTCCAGGGGAGGAGAATGGGGAACAGGCAAGGTGGGTTGGACAGAGGGGGAGGACACCCCACATCAGTGGCACAGACAAGCGCAGCGGGGGTGTGGTGCTGGGAGAGCAAGTGGCAGGGGAGAAGGCCTGATCCTCTTGGGGATGGTATATCTGTGGGTGGGGGAACCTGGGGCAGGGTGTGGTGGGGGCACCTGTGCAGTGGGGGCCTGAGGGATGGAGGACGGAGACCTTGTGCCTGAGCTGCAGGGCGGTGGCGGGGTCTTGCTCTTAGGACTCCGGGGGACTTGCGGGTGGGGGCCTCAGTCCGTCTGCACCTGGGGGAGGGTGTCCGGGGGCGAGGGGCACTCTGCTCCGTGTGGGTGGGCTTCCTCTTCCCCCGGGATGCTGGAGCAGCTTCATCGGTGGGGAAGAGGCCGAGGTCACAGAGGAAGAGCTGCTGTGACTTTGGGGTTGCAGGTGAGGCAAGGGAGGGTGCTTTGGAGGGAGAGGGAACTGAGGACTGCGCAGTGCATGTGGATGCGTGTGTGTGTTCCAGGGCCCCATCCCCTGTGAGTCTGGCTTCAGTCCCTTGAATGTGTGTGCGTGTGCGTTTTGTCATTGGCGTGTGTGTCAGTGTGCTGGATGTGTGTGTGCTGGTGTGTGCCTGTGCCGGTGTGTGTGTGCTTGGGACGGGTAAGGTGCTGGGGAGTGTGGATGGAGCAGAGGCAGGAGGGGTGAGGGACCGTTTGAGGAGGGACACTGCTGCCGTCAGGGAGGAGTCCATGGACCTATTGCCCCTCTGTAGGTCAGACATGCCCGATGAGATGCCCTCCATGAACGACACCAGCTGAGTCAACAGCGCGGTGTGCGCATGGAGGACACTCAGCATGGCTGTCTGCCCTACATGGAGCTGGCGAAGGAGGTACACAGACTCCTCACTCAGGGCAGCAGGGGACACAGGGGCAGGGGGTGCGGTGCCTGGCCCAAAGGAAACACGCTCCCGGACATGGGAGCCTCCACGGACCTGGGGAATGGGAGCCGATGGGAGGGCGGTGGTGGTGCTGTTGGTGGCGGGGACAGCAACACTAGCTGGGGTGTGGTGGCTGCTGACACCCGCCTCCACAAGGGAGTCATCCTCCGAGTTGCTCTGGTCCTCAGCTGAGGTGGATGCTGCTGAGGACTCCTCGGTGTGGCTCCCCTCGCCCTCCGTGCCACTGGGTCCCTCCGACCACTCCTCGGCTGCTGACCCAGTCTGGCTCTCTGGCTCCTCCTGGTCCGTGGAGCTGTCCCCTTCCGTGGCCGTGGATGTATCTGCAAACAATGGGGATACAGACAGACATCAGTCACCTGCACATAACGCACACACCACTGTGAGCACAGCACATCACAGAGCAAGCCCTGGCATCATCAGTTGTACATTGCTAAAAGTGCCCTAATTGAACAGGAGAAGTCAATTGTCAGTCCGATGCCAAGCATGGCACTCACATCCCACATGGCCTTGCACCCATCTGTCTGGTGTCTGTTGGATTGCAACACCCCAGTGTTGACACATGCACCAAGTACACAGTAGTTGGACAGTGCAGAGGACACGGTGTGGCATGTGGACATGCACACATCACAGCTCTTGCCACTGAGTCAGTACAGGTTTCCGGATGAAAGGGATGCCCAGAGTCAAATAGGAAATGCATGTGATGCATACCAGCGACAGACACCATGATGCACCCATGTCCTGATAGCCAGCGTCACTATGGTGTGCATGTAGCACATGTCACTCCCCTGCAGGCTCACCAATCAGTAGACACATGCCATGGCGGAGGCATGACTGCAAAGTCATACATCACTGTCTCAGTGATGTATGACTTTGCAGCCAGACAACAACACTCTGCACTGTATCACAATAGTAGGTCATGGGGAATGCAAGTCCTGGAGCTGCACAAGTGCACATGTACATCCCCCCACAACACATCCTCTTAACCCTCATCTGTCCAGGTCATACCTATTGGACATATGGTAGACCTGTGACACTACCCTCTGAACCTGAGCCCCTCACACTCTGCTGTGCATGGGGAACAGCTGCCTGAACTTCACATTCACATGCCCCAGTCTGCATGGGCAGCTGATCAGACACCTATGTGTCACACAAGTATCGTCTCCTATGGTCACATCTCCAGTGGCATGCTGAGCCCCTACCAAGAAACTCCACAGCAGTCCTGGCGACTAATCCACAGCACACTGACACAGAGGCAGACACCTGAGGGGTCAAATCACTGCGCACAATGTGTCAGCTGATACACGGGAGTGGGAGTACAGAGTGTATTGTATGGCCTGGAGTAGGCATGACTGTCCAGCCCCACATGAATGAGGGATGAGCCCTGGACTGTAGGCAGCTGGCTATGTATGTGTGACACACGTCATATACATACTCCTGGGGCCCAAACATTGTTCCCACCCGCAGCATGGGTGTGTGCCAGATACCCCAGCCACATGTGGTGGATCAGCTCAGCAATTGGACCACAGATCAAAGTAACACGCTGAATACATGTCAGAATACAGGCATTGTGTAAGCAATGGACCCACCCATGATGCCCACCACAGAGTCAGGGAAACAGATGCTGTCTCCCACCTTGAGTCAAGCAAACTGCAAGGACACAGTCCTAAGTGACAGAATTCCCTGCATGTAAGGGCCACACCTGGGTATCAGATGAGGAGTGGGCAGTGCACAATAGAGGGACATGGCTCCTGGACAACATGACCGCTGTACTGTGGCAGTTTAACCAGGCCCGAGGAGGGCACATAGCATGTTAGACAGAGTACACAGTGCAGTCTTTGACTCACCCCCTCCTTGCTGCTCTCTGGCCTTCAGCTGCCCATCCAGGTCTGGAAAGACCACCGCCAGGATCCTGAGCATGTGGGGGGTCAGGGTCCGTGTTCCGCCCCTCCTGCGAGGAGGTGACAGCTTCAGCTGGACCTGTGCAATCCTCCGGGTCCAGCCCCGAAGGTCCTGCCACCTCCTTTGGCAGTTGCGGATCCGGCGCTTGTAGACCCCCACGGACCGGACAGCCCGGACGATGTCCTTCCATATCTCCTGCTTCCGATGGGCAGAAGCCTGTCAGGATGACAAAGTGATAAGGCCACTACTACACATGCAACATATCCGTGCATGACACAGTTGCATATACATGTCGCAATCACAGGGGCACATGGTGTACACAGGCAGTGCACGGCTGCCCATGGACAGTTTTCCAGAAGTCACTACATGGTATCATTGCATGGGGAGTAAAACCCTGTTCAGAAGCACTGTCACTGCACCATACCTGTCCAGTGCAAGTCACTACACACTATGGGGGTGACAACTACTCAGTGAGCCTGCTAGCCAGTGGCGTGCAGACTCTCAGCCTTGCTAGTCAGACAAAATGCACATTCAGAAAGGCAGTGCACAGGACACTCACCTGCTCCCCTGGTGTCCCATACAGCTTGCTGTACTGTGGAAGTAGGCTGTCCAGCAGGGCCTGGTTCTCCTCAAGGCTGAAGGCTGGGGCTCTCTCCACAGTACGTGCCATTGCAGGGTCCAGAGGGGCAGAGACAGCAGCAGTGCAGTGGCAGATGTCGTCCTGGAGCATGTAGTGCAGGCAAGTGGGCTCTCAGGGGAACAGCCAGCAATATATATGTGCTGGAGAGGCAGATCCTGTCCCTTGTGTCCAAAGTGATAGGTCCAAGTCGTTTGCATCTTCTGAATCTGGCCAATCCATGGAATAGCAGCACCAAAACACGCCCACAGCATCCTTCAAATCTTCAACTTCATGACATACATGATTTTGCAACATTGTTGTGGGTGACCAACTGAATTCCCAGCAACCGACTCAGTTCGAAATTCGAAAACGCGTCCGTTGCCAGGCAAGCCCATTGTCAATGGGTGCGCACCGATCGGTCCATTGCGGTTCAACGCGCACAGGGGTACAACGCGTACCCGCACACATTGAAGGCAATGGGCCGGCCGGAGGCACCGATCGGTCCATTGCGGTACAACGCGCACAGGGGTACAACGCGTACCCGCACACATTGAAGGCAATGGGCCGGCCGGAGGCACCGATCGGTCCATTGCGGTTCAACGCGCACAGGGGTACAACGCGTACCCGCACACATTGAAGGCAATGGGCCGGCCGGAGGCACCGATCGGTCCATTGCGGTTCAACGCGCACAGGGGTACAACGCGTACCCGCACACATTGAAGGCAATGGGCCGGCCGGAGGCACCGATCGGTCCATTGCGGTTCAACGCGCACAGGGGTACAACGCGTACCCGCACACATTGAAGGCAATGGGCCGGCCGGAGGCACCGATCGGTCCATTGCGGTACAATGCGCACAGGGGTACAACGCGTACCCGCACACATTGAAGGCAATGGGCCGGCCGGAGGCACCGATCGGTCCATTGCGGTTCAACGCGCACAGGGGTACAACGCGTACCCGCACACATTGAAGGCAATGGGCCGGCCGGAGGCACCGATCAGTCCATTGCGGTTCAACGCGCACAGGGGTACAACGCGTACCCGCACACATTGAAGGCAATGGGCCGGCCGGAGGCACCGATCGGTCCATTGCGGTTCAACGCGCACAGGGGTACAACGCGTACCCGCACACATTGAAGGCAATGGGCCGGCCGGAGGCACCGATCGGTCCATTGCGGTTCAACGCGCACAGGGGTACAACGCGTACCCGCACACATTGAAGGCAATGGGCCGGCCGGAGGCACCGATCGGTCCATTGCGGTTCAACGCGCACAGGGGTACAACGCGTACCCGCACACATTGAAGGCAATGGGCCGGCCGGAGGCACCGATCGGTCCATTGCGGTACAACGCATCACTGTACATGTGACTGGCATAGGTCAGCATGCCTGTCTCAGATGGACATATGCCAGCCACAGATAGCTCCCAGGGAGTGAGGGGCACACCTACATCATGACAGCCTGTCCAAACCTTATCATAAGGCATGTAAGGCTGCATTTCCTATTGTGTGTATGTTGGTGTACATGTTGTCCTGTGGGTGTCACCTGTGGGCAGCCACCCCCAGGCTGTGCACGTGTTCATGGGGACAGGATCCTGGGTGTTACGTGTACGTGACCACTGTGATGTGCAACTGTTCATATCTGTGCATGTGTCATGGTCACATTTCACAGTGGTGTTTGTGTATGTCATGTCACATACCCCGTGAGTCCCATGTGGGACGGTATGTTTGAGCCAGGGTGTCCCAGTGGCACAATAGTGATGGCCCTCCACAGTCTTTGTGCATGTAGTGTTTACAATGTCTCTGATTTCATGTGCACAATGGGAGACAGTCTCCACATCCACGTTGTGTGTGCATGGACTCTGATGTTGTGCGTGTGTGTCACAGACGTCCATGTCTGTCCTGCCATGGCAAGTGTGGCCACTACCTGTGGGGGTCATGTTTGTTTTGCTGTGGTGTACACATGATACTCCAGGTGATGCCAGTGTCCATGTGGCATTACAGGGTCCCTGGGAATGTACCTGTCGTTGAGCTGTGGTGCCTGGGGCACATCTGTCCTCACATGTCACTGTGGGGGTGACTGTGACACGGCATCATGATATCCAATGGGCCAACTTGGGACAAATTGATGCCACCTGTAGGACCGTGTTGACAGATGTTGCCATGTATGTACCATACATGTCCTTCCGGTACTGCACACTTCATGTAGTTGTGCCTCATGATGATGTATGTTGGGATCTTGAGTGTGTTCAATGCCGCATATGTGGGGTGACTGACGATCTTGCTTACTTCTCCTCTGCACTGCAGGGCTCCTGCTGTCCATCGGCCATTCCCAGACCTGGCAACGATGGTGGAACGGGACAGCATCCGACGGTACCGCTTCACCAGGCAGCTGATTGAGGATTTGGCAGTGCAGTTGTCCCCACATTTGCAGCCTGGCCGGCCGTATCCTACAGCGCTGACCCCCAAGGTGAAGGTGATGGCAGCCCTACACTTCTTTGCCACCGGTACCTTCCAACATACTGTGGCGTCTGCTGGTGGGATGTCACAGACCATGTTCAGCCGTGTGCTCCGCGATGTTTTGGCGGCAATGTTGCTCTTCCTGAACCGGTACATCTATTTCCCTAGACTGTGATGACTCACTGACGTGAAGAGTGACTTTTATGCCCTGGGGAGGATGCCGCATGTCATTGGCTCCATTGATGGGACACATGTGGCTTTGGTACCACCACAGGCCCAGGAGCAGGCCTACAGGAACCGCAAGCACTACCACTCGGTCAATGCACTGGTGGTGTGTCTTGCAGACATGACCATCACACACGTGTGTGCCCGTTTCCCTGGTTCAGCACACGATGCCTTTGTGATGAGGAGTAGTCGCATCCCCAGGATGATGGCACAGATGCAGGACCAGCGTGCCTGGCTTGTCGGTGTGTACTGACTTTGTGCCATTGTGTGTGATCTGATCTGTAGTATTCCGCCCACTTTTCCAAGTCAGCTGATGTGCACTTGTCTGTCCGTAGGTGACTCGGCATACCCCAACATGCCGTGGTTGCTGACACCCCTCAGGAACCCTGTGACACCTGCCCAGATGCGCTACAATGAGGCACATGGTCGGACCAGGAGAGTGATTGAGCGGACCTTTGGTCTCCTGAAGAGCCGCTTCCGCTGCCTGGACAAGACCGGAGGGTCCCTCCCATATGCCCCTGCGAAAGTGTGCAAGATTATCATCGTCTGCTGCATGCTACACAACCTGGCAGTGCGGAAGGAGTTGCCTCTCATCCAGGATGACGATGACCAACATCCACCACCTGTGGAGGATCCTGGCCTGGACCAAGATGCCAGTGACGATGATGATGATGATGGTGATGGTGATGTCCGCACACAGCTCATCACCAACTTCTTTAGCTGAATGTGAGTATCCTGAGGTGTCATGTGAATGATGTGAGTTGGCATGATGTGTGGGTGGGGCTCTGGCGCTGTTGGAGTGTGTCCATGGGCTACTTGACTGGATGTGTGTTGCGATGTGTGGTTACAGGTGGGCTGTACTCCCCAACAGTGTTGACATGCTAACTTGGTTCTGGGTGGGTATCTTGTAACATGTATTGTGCATGAGTTTTGCTGTTCTGTCCTGTACTGCATTGCTTTTGACTGTGTGTCATTTCTGTCCTTCACAGGGTACTTTCAGATTCGTTTGGTCAACTGTGTCCACCGACGACGTGATTGCACATCCAGGCTGGTAGCTGTTGTGTCCCTACAGGTGATGTGCGCCACACCCATGGACTTCCTTCCGTCTACAGTTGTTGACTGCGTGCCCGCTACCAGGTGGGGTTACCTTGCATCTGTAGTGGTTACGGCATGTTGCTACTGTGTAATAAACCTGTGCTTCACTTAGTGATGTGCGTTGTCTGTGGTCACACATTTGACTGCCATTTGCTTACTGCACCTGTGGGCTACTTGACTACAACTGGGAATGGGTGTGGTGTCTGTGCATTGCACCGTCTTCCCTGGCAACATCAGTGTAGGCAATGAGTCAGATGGCCTAGGTGTGTATGTGTTGTGTAGCCCTGGTGGTGTGTCTCCCTCATATGTGTCACGTTGCCTTTACTCACATGCCTGTGTTGTCCTTGCTGTTGCAGTTCGCATACACAGTGTAATTTTGCAGTTCATCATCCCCATAACAGCACCCACGTTGGAATCACGACAGAGGCAAGTATGGTGTATTAGTGTGTTTATTGTGATACATTTGTGTAAATAGTGCATAGGATGTGTTGTGCTGTACATGAATCTTGCAATCCCAAGTTCCTAGGTGAATTGAAAGTCCGGGTAGACAGGATCCCCAGTATCGGGGCCACAGTTGTCTGACACATTGGTCCAACTTGTACTCCCCATGCAATGTGTGGGAGTAGTGTTGCCGTCAACAGGGTGAACAGTCTGTGCACAAAGGCGAACATCCAGAACAGGTTCAGGCTTCCTGGGAGTTGCGCTTGGCCATCGGCCTCTCACTTTCCCCTCCTCGGACGACCCCTCTTCTTGGGGGGGCCCTCAAGTGCAGGCTGCTGCGGTGCAGGGGACTCTCCGCCAGAGTCCTCCTCCCTCCCTGTGGCAGTTGCAGTTTGTTCGGTACCAGATGTTGTTGGCACACAGGGAGGTGTGGACTGGTTGAAGTTCATCTGGCGGAGGCATTGTAAAATGTCCCTGTGCACCGCCGTCATCTCATGCAGTACATCCCACTTGGACTCCACGCGGGACATGTGTGAGTCCACACGGGACATGTGTGACTCCACGTGGGACATGTGGGAGTCCAAGCGGGCATGATGGGCAGCCTGCTGCTGTTTGATGTCTCTGAGGAGCCCCACTACCTGGCTGAGCTCTCCGGTGCTGGACTGGTACGCATCAGCTATGCGTACCAGTTGTGGGTCGTCATGCACACCAGCAACGTCTGCAAGCAGCGACCTCTGTCTCCCACCCCTCCCACCACCCCTGCTGACATGTGCAGTGTGTGCAGTTGCACGCATAGATAACCCTGGTCCACCTTGGGGGTTGGTGGTGGTGGTGGTGTCCATGGCCCCCGGTTGGTCCAGGGTCACTGCGCTGGTGTTGCTCCTTATTCTGTCCATGTCGGCAGGGATGGTATTCGTGGTGACAGTCGTTGTAGGGGTGGGTGCAGGGAGTGCAGCTGGTGGTCCTGGTGGTGCTGCAGCTGGTGGTCCTGCTGGTGCTGCATGTTGACTTGCACCGGATGTGCCAGGTTGTTCATCGTCCGAGGAGGACAGAGGCTGTACGACGCCAGTGAGCTCGGCATCCTCTTGAGCCTGGGACTGGGACTCCTCAGCGTCTGCTGCTGTGTCCCCATCATCACCTGTTTTTGGGAGACACAAACAATGTATGTCATGTTTCTGCAGGCATCAGTGGTTGACACACATGACAGTTGTGACTGTGCCTCTGGGTGCGGGCCTGTACATTGCATTGTCCTAAGTCGTCACAGTCAGGGGTTGATATTGGTGTGGCACATTGTCCTGCATTATTTGGGCATTTCTATGTATTTTCTGGGGTGTGAACATGGTCTGCATTGCTTGTGTTTGGTTGACAGCCAGACCTCCTTCCCACCCAGCCAGCCAGTCAGTTATCCCACCATGGAACGTGCTTGCGTTGCAGGGAGTGTAAGTTGTCTCTCAGGATGTCAGTCAGTGGTGTCCTGCTGTTTGTTGGTGCACAGTTGGCAGCAGGTCCTTGTGCTCCCCACAGCAGTAGCCAGTGTCAGCCATCTTGTGAGTCCTTCTCCACTCCCTGTGATGTGAGCATGGTTCAGGGTGGTGTTGATGGGACAGTTGTGGGGGTGAGCTATGTCTGTGACTACGACTCCCATCATGCCATTGCCTCCACCCCACTTGCCAGCATTCCCATACTTACTTGCTTTTGTGTGGAGTTCAGTGGGTGTGGGTGTGAGGGCAATGGCAAGATGGCTGACAGTGGTGTCCTGCTGTTGGTTGGTGTGCAGTACCCAGCATGCCCTTGTGCTCCCCACGACACAGCAACAGTGTCAGACATCTTTTATGGGCCTTTCCACTCTCTGTGGGATGTGCATGCGTGAGTGTGAGCTTGCTGGGCCATGTGGTGGGGGATGTAGGGCTGTGAGTACGACTCACATCATGCTATTGCCTCCACCCCCCTTCCCAGCATGCCCATGCTTCCTTCCTTTTGACTCTGCTTCCCTGTGGGGTGGGCTGGCTGTGCTGACAGGATGGCTGGGAGTGTTGTCCTGGCAGTTGTTTGGCTAAGAGTCCCAAGAGTGTCCATGTGCTTCACACAACATAACCCTGGGTGGTGGTGCTTTGTGGGATCTTGTGTTAGGATGGAGGGCATTGCATTCTACCAGGTGGGTACTGTGGAGTTTGTGTTGGGGGGGGGTGTGAGGGGAGGTGCTGGTGACTATAGTCAGTGCTGCAAGTCCCCCTTCCGACACAGCCAACCAGAAATCCCACCATGGAACGTGCTTGCATTGCAGGGAGTGTAAGTTGTCTCTCAGGATGTCAGTCAGTGGTGTCCTGCTGTTTGTTGGTGCACAGTTGGCAGCAGGGCCTTGTGCTCCCACAGCAGTAGCCAGTGTCAGCCATCTTGTGAGTCCTTCTCCACTCCCTGTGATGTGAGCATGGTTCAGGGTGGTGTTGATGGGCCAGTTGTGAGGCTGAGCAATGTCTGTGACTACGACTCCCATCATGCTATTGCCTCCACCCCCTTCCCAGCATGCCCATGCTTCCTTCCTTTTGACTCTGCTTCCCTGTGGGGTGGGCTGGCTGTGCTGACAGGATGGCTGGGAGTGTTGTCCTGGCAGTTGTTTGGCTAAGAGTCCCAAGAGTGTCCATGTGCTTCACACAACATAACCCAGGGTGGTGGTGCTTTGTGGGATCTTGTGTTAGGATGGAGGGCATTGCATTCTACCAGGTGGGTACTGTGGAGTTTGTGTTGGGGGGTGTGAGGGGAGGTGCTGGTGACTATAGTCAGTGCTGCAAGTCCCCCTTCCCACCCAGCCAGCCAGATATCCCACCATGGAACGTGCTTGCATTGCAGGGAGTGTAAGTTGTCTCTCAGGATGTCAGTCAGTGGTGTCCTGCTGTTTGTTGGTGCACAGTTGGCAGCAGGGCCTTGTGCTCCCCACAGCAGTAGCCAGTGTCAGCCATCTTGTGAGTCCTTCTCCACTCCCTGTGATGTGAGCATGGTTCAGGGTGGTGTTGATGGGCCAGTTGTGAGGCTGAGCAATGTCTGTGAGTACGACTCCCATCATGCTATTGCCTCCACCCCCCTTCCCAGCATGCCCATGCTTCCTTCCTTTTAACTCTGCTTCCCTGTGGGGTGGGGTGGCTGTGCTGACAGGATGGCTGGGAGTGTTGTCCTGGCAGTTGTTTGGCTAAGAGTCCCAAGAGTGTCCGTGTGCTTCACACAACATAACCCAGGGTGGTGGTGCTTTGTGGGATCTTGTGTTAGGATGGAGGGCATTGCATTCTACCAGGTGGGTACTGTGGAGTTTGTGTTGGGGGGGGTGTGAGGGGAGGTGCTGGTGACTATAGTCAGTGCTGCAAGTCCCCCTTCCCACTCAGCCAGCCAGATATCCCACCATGGAACGTGCTTGCATTGCAGGGAGTGTAAGTTGTCTCTCAGGATGTCAGTCAGTGGTGTCCTGCTGTTTGTTGGTGCACAGTTGGCAGCAGGGCCTTGTGCTCCCCACAGCAGTAGCCAGTGTCAGCCATCTTGTGAGTCCTTCTCCACTCTCTGTGATGTGCGCATGGTTCATGGTGGTGTTGATGGGACAGTTTTGGGGCGGGCAATATGTGTGACTGCGACTCCCATGATGCTATTGGCTACACTGACTTGGCCAGCATACACAGAATTCCTTCCTTTGAGTGGTCTTCACTGTGTGTTGGTGTTGTTGTGGTGGCTACATGTGTGGATGTGTTTGTTAGTTCTATTTGTGCCACTGCCTAGCTGTAGTTGTGGTTGTGTTTGTACATGTGTTGGCACAGTTGGATGTGACTTTTTTGATGGCATGTGTTGTGTTTCTCTGACTGACATACACATTTTGGGATGATTCTGTTCTGGTTGCTGTGTGATTGCTATGAGTGCATGGTTTGACTCTCCCCTTGACAGTGATGTGTGTGTGTTTTGTGGCAGTATATTGTGTACATTTGTTGTGTACTCACCAGGCTCTGGGATGTCCTCTAGTCCATATATGCTCACTGGCGGTAGGATGGCCCGCACCTTCTCCTCCCAGGGCCTGAGGTATATTGGCTTGGCAGGAGGGCCACTGCCGGTGTGTTGGCTGTTGATGTAGTCTTGCTTCAGCAGTTTCCGTACCCTCCTGCGCACGTCATACCACCTGTTCTGGATGTCGGTCTTTGTGCGCCGACATGGTGATTGGGCGTTCACCCTGTTGATGATCCTCTCCCACATCTTGGTTTTCTGCGACATGGGGGTCTGTTGGACCAATGTGCCAAACAGCTGTGGCTCTACCCTGAGGATCTCGTCTACCAGGACTTCCAATTCACAATCTAGGAACTTGTGATTCTTCTTGGGGGCATGGTGATGGGTGGTGATGGTGAGTGATGTGTGTGTTGGTGTGCAGGTGAGGGTGTGTGAGTGTGTGTTTTGCTGGGTGTATGTGAGGTAGGTATTTGTTGGTGTGCTGCTGGTGTGTGGCTTGTGTGAGGGATGAGCTGTGGGTGTGTGGTTGCTTTCTCTTGGGTGCTGGCAGTGGAATGGCATTTGCAAAGGCTCATGGTAGTGATTTGTGTCCTTTATATAGGTGGAGTTGTGGGTGTGTCTTTGTTCTCTGTCCCCACCCCCAGTATTTATTGGCTTGGTAATTGCTTGTTTGGCCTTTTTTGGGTGATTTTTCCTTTGTGTTGTTTGTGTATGTTGGAAACGTTCTTGTGACCGAGTCGGACCCTGCATTGGTCTCGTACGGTGTTCTCCGTTTCGTTCACGCTGTGTTTGTGCAGTTTTCTATGCTGCGTACGCGTCGGTCGCGGTGTTTTGTGTTGCTTCGGCTCGGTTTTGTATGCGTGTCGGTCGTACGGCCTGTCCTCCGTCCGACTCGCTCGTGGTTTTCGCGCCTTGCATCGTACTTTGCGGTTTGGAGTTGGCGTGTACGTTTCGGTCGGATTTGTTCCGGGTGCGTGTCGGTCGGTTGGATTCGCGTGTTTTTCCGGCCGGATTGCTATTTTCCGTGCGGCTTGGTCGGTCGACTTGGTTTCGTTACGTGTCGGTCGGATTTTTCGCGCCTTGCATCGTACTTGGCGTGTCGGGCGCCACGGGTACCTGTCGGTCGGTATTTTTTCCGGATCCGAGTCGGTCGGTGCTTTTTCCGGCCCGAATCGGAATCGACCCCTCTGTGCTTGTGAACCAGTGCCAGTGAACGTCATATGTGAAGCACATTAAAAAAAAGATAAAAAGCAGTGTACATATAAAGATTTTAAAGAAATCTTAGTACGAGTACAATGATAAGGTAGAGAATTCACATAATCATGTAGTAAGTCAAGAGCAACAAATTTCTGCTGCCTCAAATGTTGACAGCGTTTCAACCCCATTTACTGAGGGTCATCATCAGGACAAGGATACACGCAGATAATGTAGTGCTGCCAAAAAGAGGGAAAGAAAAATAAATTAGCAAATAAACGCAACAAAGAACATGCCGTGTTAAAAGGATATGAGTGATCAAGGGACCAACCTGATCAATAAATCTAAATTGAAGAAGCAAAGGTATTAGGCTATTGAAGTGACAACTAAAACCAATCTTTGGGCAACCTTCATCTGGGGTGGCTCCAAATGAAAGCATTCAAGTTCTAAATCTCTATAATATAAATACTTTAGTCAGACTCATGACAGTCCTTTCAAGCGATAACCCAATGTTCAACAATTGATCTAAGCAAGACTGACCTGCATAGCACAAAAGTAAGGTCCTAATCCAATTGGTAACTTAATAGTAACTGCTAAGAAGGTCAAAGGCCACCGGGCATGGAGACACCAAAAAGCAGTTCCTGTAAATCAGTGACCGATACCTACGAAAAAATACATATGACCAATTCAAAACTTCAGTAAAAGAGTAAAACAATTCCACTTATCATTAGCAGCAAAACACATGTAGCTGTTCAAATTTAAAAGTTACTCTGTTTACATAGTAAAACTGGAGGCCAAAGGAATCCTAAAGTAAACAAAGCGATCAGGGTAATGATGTCACCAACTCTAAAGTGGCACACGAATAAATTGTGTTGACCTACCAGAAATTCAAAGAAAAGCCAGTGTGCCCTGTGATACCCAAAAGGAGATCCACATGGCAAAATGAAGTGTTACAAGAAAACGGGCACTTACTTGCAGTTAGCTTTTCAAGAGAATCACCTCAAGTGGCTGCCTCCACCATTATGAGCAGACCGTAAGGAACACCAGAAAGTTATAAAGGCGTTTGGAGCAATAACCACTAGACCGCAAAGTATGTTTAACTCGGACCGGCCTGTGAATTGGAGCTAACATCAAGGCGGCTACCTTAAACGTAATGGGCAGCCGGGGAAAGAACGCAGAAGGAGTCCATCAGCAATGACGTCTGTAAAAACTAGACCACAAAATCACATTCCAGAGCTTCCCGGTTGCCCGGCCCGTGTGTATAGAGCAGTGGCGTAGCAAAGGCGGGGGAAGTCCACCCTGGGCGGCACAAGTTTTGGGGGTGGCGCCACCCCCACTTGCTGTCACATATGGCAATGGCCACCGGGGGCGTCAAACGCAGGGGCCGAAGGGCTAGCTATGCCACTGGTATAGAGGAAAAGCAATCCAGAGCCAAACATAATTACCAATGTATGCATTTGTAAACAGGCATAGTTAAACAAAACCTTTATTCAAAAATAAATTTAAATGACACAGGAGTCTGACAAAGTAGAAATTTTGAATAAGCCGTGGAGAAAAGAAAGAAACAAGAGGGAGACAGAAAAGGCCCTCCAGCCACAAAACGATGCGTGTAATTAAAATTAGAGCAGAGAGTAGGAAAGTCTCAGGATTGTCAAATCATCTAAAACTTGGACAATGTTCTTCATGGTTTTACAATATAAATAGCAAACAATGCACATTTGCAGTCACAGATGCCAAATAGCAATTTTAATAGCACACATCATTTGGAGGACAAAACATAAGTCACAAAGAAGGACAACTTTATGTTGGAATAGAGTGTTACATTAAGGCCCAGATTTATATGCTTTTGCACACCTGTGCAGACAGCAGATTGAAATTTAGTACTTGGTATAAAGTGTCTTTGTATAATTTTTTGACACAAGCACAGCGCAAAAATTGCTTTGCGATGTGCTAGGCTGAATGTTTTTTTAATGTGTGTAGGGTGGACATATTGGGGTGAAACTTCCACAAAACCCATGAAAACCTTATGCAAAGTGACCTACTATTGTCAGACAAAGTCATTCAAAGTAGCGCTAAGGCAGATTTTCACAAAAAAATAATGCAAGCTCAGGGTTGGTGGAAAATTCTAGGTTAACTTCACAAGCACTATATAGAAGAACAAACTGTAACTCTCCTCACACTATATTAAACACTATGGTAGATTGTTATCATGTCAGTACCTATGTCAAATTGGCAGAACAAGAAGACAGAGAAAGGAGAGGATCTTGAGGCAGAGGTCACACTCCTTGACTAGAGATATGAGGGCTTTATCAAATTTACCTGGTTCAGCATGATCAATGCTTTTTGTTTCAAGTTGTACACATCTTGGAGCCAACCGCAGAAGGGCATTTGCCATATCACCTCATGTCAAGCCATACTCACCTGCATAGTTTTGATAATTTTATAGCATATGGCACATGGCAGGCTTCTCCCAGAGTGCACTCTGCATTACTACCATCAGTCCTGGATGCCATTCTCAAAGTCACACCCTCGGACCTTAACCTCCCAAATCCTAGACTTGAACAGGTACAGATGAAGCAAGGAGTGAACCACATAACACAATTCCCCATGTACCAGGTGTAAAGGACTTCACACATGTGACTTTGGTACCACCAGCAGTCACCACTCACCTGCACTAGAATGGCAACCACAACTACTCATTGAATGTGCTGGCTGAATGCGATGACCGGTATTGCTTCGCCAAAGTCATGGACTAATACCCTGGGAGTTCACATGTCTCCTTCATATTCCCCCACTCCAACATCAGTCCCCAGTTCGAGAGCAGGATTGATGGTGATCCAGGTTATAAAGGGCATTGTAATAATCATAAAAAGATTTCGTACTACATTGGTCCACTCCTTGATGATGTATGAGGTCGATACATCTATTTGATCTGACGGGTGATTGTCACGTTGCTTCAACTGCCCTCATGATACTTTCTGTGTGTATTCACGTGTGTGTGTGAAAGTGAGTGAGTGGGTGTGTGTGTATGTGTTTATACTAAAGGGTATCATGTTCAAGATGTGTGCAACATAGCATAGAGTGCTACTGAATGACTGTGTACATCCCAATATAAAATTAGATTGCCAACTGCTTGACAGGTGGACACGGAAAGTAAAGCTCTCACTGAAAAAGCACTATGGGACATATTAGCAAGAACAGCGTTAAAATTATCGCCGCTTTAGCGGCAGGAAACTGCCGCTAAAGCGGCGATAATGGGCTTGATAATATGCCCTTGAGAATTCCAATGGAAGCCCATGTTCTGCCGTGATCCTGGGCTTCTATTGGAATTCTCAAGGGCATATTATCAAGCCCATTATCGCCGCTTTAGCTGCAGTTTCCTGCCGCTAAAGCGGCGATAATTTTAGCGCCGTTCTTGCTAATATGCCCCTATGTTAGCTGTGCTGTTGTTAGGTTCGGTGTTAGAACCTAGAGCAGGTTCCACCTTGACAACTGCGTCTAAGGTGGAACCTGGAATGTGGAGGATTTGACAGTTGCTGGCTGCTGCCTGTCCTGTCGGTCACATGTAACTTCTCTGCAATAAATACTCCAACTTCTTGGCTTTGTAGTCTTTTTACTGGCAATGACTGTACAAGAACCCAGTGACCGGCAGGACAGGCGATTATCTGTGCGCAGCCACTGACTTATTTGTTGTGAGGACCGTGTTGGACTTTTCATCTCATCTCTCCTCTCCATTTGTCGCTGGCTACCTGTCGAGCTCAATGTCTTCCTTGATTGAGAGACTAATTTCCCACAGATAAGTACACTATTGCCTTTTCTTTGTCAGTAACGGTGCTCTGCAAGGGGAGAGGTGGGGGTTTTTACGCTCTCTTTCTGGCCTTTTCTAGGGACGCAGAGGTTGCCTAGCAACACCTTCTGTTGAGTTCAGTGCCTGCTTTCACGGGTTTCCCTGGCAACGCCTTTGTGATTTGATCACGTGCTCCATGCGGTGTACATCTCCCGACATCTTCAGCAACGTCACAGAAGCTGCTGATTACATAAAACGTTGTTTCACTTTGCATTTCACACATCTGGAGGCCATTTTACCCTGGGCATTTTGTTAGGCCCTAATCCAGCCGCTAGCAGACTGCTGCTGCAGTTGTCTCTTCTCAGCAGATTTGTTTATTGGCCTGCACTCGCAGTGACAGGCACCCCTGAACATATTTTTGTCATTAGTGAACAATCACGGCATCTGCTAGCAAGTGACATCGGTTCAGTTGTTTTCTTCCAGGGTGTTCATTTACTGGCCTGCACAAGTGGTGACAGGCAAACCTGAGTACTTTTGTTATTGGTGAGCTGTCTATATTTGAAAGCCTATCCTTGCGGTGATAGGCACGCCATATACACGTTACTTGTTTCAATTGTTGTTTTCCTGCGTGTCTTATTTCTTTGAGGCATTTTCAGTGATACGCACACTACCCAATAAGTACATGCAGAACAGTATGCATTAATTTGGACTTTTATGATACGTTCAACCTCATGGTGGCACGCACACCTCAGTGACTGTGCGTAATTCTTGTTTTGCGTCGCTATGCGTAATCCATTGATTCATTTGGGGTGCGTTAGCCTCTCCATGCAATTATAGGTTAATTGTCTACAGATCCAGTTTTCCTTGTATGTGTGTAGCTCCATATCTTTGGGGTTTAACTTACAAATAGGTATTTTTATCTCTTCATCACAAGAGCTTCATCATGCAACAAGCGTTATTACCTCCGCTCCCTTTTTTATCCTCACCAGAAATTCCTCCTGTAGAATGGGATCTATGGTTGGAAGGGTTTGAAGCTTATATGGAAGCCATTGATGGGGAGAATTTTACTCAAAAGAAAAAATTAGCACAGTTACGGCACTCTTTGGGCATGGAAGGGAGGAAAGTCTTTAACCACAGACTGATGGTTGTTGAGTGTGATGAGGATGATGAGGTTGATGAGTATGCTTCACCTCCGAATTCTGGATATCAGATTCAAGAAAAAACAAAATGTTATAATGGAAAGGCATCGATTTTAAATGAGGAAACAATTATCAGGGGAATCAGTAGAACATTTTGTGAGTGACTTGAGAGTTTTGGCTTCAACATATGAGTATAAGGCCTTTGAGGATGAAATGTTGAGGGATCAACTGGTGGAGAAGACTAGTAGCAAGAAGATTCAGGAAAAGTTGTTGACTACTGAAAATTTAACTTTGGACAAGGCTTTTGAGATAGCAAAGAGTGTAAAAACTACAGCTGCGTATATGGAGCAAATGGCTATAGAATCGCTGGTCCAATCGGTGGGTTTGAATACTGCAGCCAAGAAAAAGGAGAGAAGAGTGTATTCCAAAGCAAAGGTTTTAGAATGTTATAGAGATGTCAGTAGAAACCACTTATGTAATGCCTCTGTGTTTCCTGCAGTAGAAAAAACCTGGGGGCATATTAGCAAGACCGACGATAAAATTATCGCCGTTTTAGCGGCAGGAAACTGCCGCTAAAACGGCGATAATGGGCTTGCTAATATGCGTTATAGAATTCCAATAGAAGCCCAGGTTAGATGTCCTGCACATCTAACCTGGGATTCTATTGAATTCTATAACGCATATTAGCAAGCCCATTATCGCCGCTTTAGCGGCAGTTTCCTGCCGCTAAAACGGCGATAATTTTATCGCCGGTCTTGCTAATATGCCCCCTGGTCTTTTTCTTTTTGGACCAGTGGAATTTAGAAACTGTACAAATTCACTGTGGATCTTTGCGCAACTATTTTTCTGAGGTACTGCTTTTTTCTTCTTATCTTCTTCAAATCTCTCCAGCTGCGGTTTAATGTACTACTGTTTTTAATATTTTTGAATAACTTTATTCTGCCCTGCACCTTTCATCTTGAGAAGAATATTATTGGAGTGAATCTAGGGACTTTATTGTACATGCTTGTGACTCTTTTTGCTCCTGCGGATTTTCTTCTTCCTATGACTCATGGGTAGGAGTAAGAAATTGCTGCTTACTAACAAGAAATTTACCGCTCACACTATTGAGTCTGACTCCTCCCATACTAGTTCCTCTTTGCAAAACACTACCAGTTTGGCGCATTCTAGCTCTTCACGACCGATGGCTTGCCAACCTCTTCAATCAAATCCCAAACTCCATCTTCTGCCACTAAGCGTCTTAAACAGGACCCTCCTTCTCCACCGAAGTCTGTTTCTCCTGTATCTTTGGACACTGTTTCAGAGGAAATATGTGCTCTACGTCCATTCATTTAGGAAATGAACTCCCGTACGCAAGTTCTGGATACTAAATGGTCGTCTATGGAAACCTGCCTATCCGTGGTGGAACAGCATGTTCGTGAATTACAGGATGTCTCCACCAAAATTGTCACCTTATAGAAGGAGGTCCTCTTGTTAAAGAAATCTGCTGAAGACCTTGAAAATAGAAATAGATGCAATAATCTTCGCTTATATGGTTTTCCGGGGGGTTTGGAAGGCGATGACCCCGTTCATTTTTTCACTACCTTTCTTCCAGAGCTTCTTGATCTTCCTGCTTCTATAAATCTGAATATTCAATGTGCTCATAGATTGGGTCCCCGCTTGTCTTCTTCATCTGCTCCCTCGAAGCCACGGGGCGTGATCCTTCTATTTCTGTAATTTACTGACCTTTTACAAGACTTAAATGCAGCTAAACTTCAAAAACTGCTTGTTTGGTCTGGTTCTAAATTATTTATCTCCCAGGACATCTCTTCAGCAACAGCCAAATGACGGAAGGAATTTCTTGAACTTTACCCTGCTTTACGCACACTAGGTGCATGCTATGGGTTATTTCACCCATGCCTGTTTAAGGTTACTTTTCAAAACGGCACCTCTACTTTTGAAGATCCGGTAGACCTGAGAAAATGTATCTATTCACACTCCACATCGTTGATGGAAACGGCTGGTCCTTATTCTGTGACTTCTATACCTTGATTTTTCTCCTTCTTACTGTAGCCATGTTTGGTCTACTTGGATTCATTTACTATTTTATTTTGCAGGTTGTTTTTAATAATTGCCTCATAACATGTTAACCGTATTCTTTTTCCCTTCATATTCTTACAGATTTTCTTTTGGGATCTCTTATTTCTCCGTTTCCTGCTCCTCTTATATGGTTCCCCACTGTGGTACATTTCCCTGGTTGGATGTGTCGTCTTCATTTGTGTGTCGCCACTCCTTGTATTTTTCTTCCTGTTCTCCTCTGAAGGTACATATTACAGTCATCAGTCTTCTTTTATTTTTATTTGCAGTCATTTATTTTGTTAGCTGTTGGCATGTACTATCTTCTCTTGACGTCCTATCTATCACCCTTTCCATTCTTCTATTTTTCTTCTATATTACCTTTCTTTTCACAGTTCTCTCCCTTTTTCACTGTTTCATTTCCCTTTGTTTACTACTGTTGATCGTGTTGCTTCAAACTTTGTTCACTTTTTCTACATTCAGAGTTGTATCTTGGAATGTGAACGGTTTTTATTAACCTTATAAAAAGGCAGAGAATACTATCTCATTTAGCCTCCTATAACCCAGATTTAGTTCTCTTACAAGAAACTCATTTGACGGAGATGGAGGCTTTGAAGTTCAAACAGAGTTGGGTTGGCTTAGTCCTTGTTTCTCCTACGTCCAATAAGAAAAATGGTGCAATTATCCTATGTCACAAAAAGTTGAATTGTTCTGTTGTTTCTCAAGACATGGATTCGGAAGGTAGATTATTATTAGTTAAGTTACTTGTCAACAATATATGTTTGACTGTATTTAATGTTTATGGTCCTACTCAACTGGACTACTCTTTTTGTCCAAATATTACAAAAAATTTATCTAGTATAAAGATGAATTTTTTATTCTAGGAGGTGATTGCAACCAGATTATGGATCCATTTATTGACCGCCAATCCCAACTTCGCTTTATCCCTCATAAAGCTCATAACCAAATTCATAACACAATTTCTGAGGCACACCTTGTTGATACTTGGCGTTTATGTAACCCATATGCAACAGAATTTTCTTTTTTCTCCCCCCTCATGGCTCTCTCACACGGTTAGATTAATTTTTCTCTCCAAACCTTTATCCCAGAATCTCATCTCCTCTTCAATTGAACCTATTGTGATTTCTGACCATGCCCCAGTTGTTGCGGATTTTGATTTGCTCCGACCACAGCCCAGATCTTCTAGATGGAGGTTTAATAATTTTCTCTTAAAAGATCCGATTTTCTCCTTTTCCTTCATCTCTTTTGCTGAGGAATTTTTCTTCTTAAATGTAGATCCGAATTCGTCCCCTTCATTGATATGGGATACATTTAAGGCCGCTGCCCGTGGTTTCATTATAAATTTTGTTTCCAGGAAAAAGAAAAAATCACTTAATCAATATAATAGTTTATTAGCCAACATCAAACGTCTAGAACATCAATTTTATTCTTCTTCCTCTGGCTCTACTTTACAGGAACTTGTCCGTGCAAAGCTAGATTTCAACAAATTAACCACGGATAATTCTCCTACGTAGTAGTGCCTGTTATTATGACGGACTAAATAAAGTAGGCAAACTTTTGGCTAAATACCTCATAGTTCGAAAAGAGCGTGTGTTAATAGATTCCATTCAAACGTCGGAAGGAAACATCTTTTTAAAGAACAAGATATTTTAGAAGAATTTGTGAAATTTTATAAAACTTTATATACACCGGAATGCCCTGCATCTACTTCTTTAATTGATACCTATCTTGCTCAATCTACCCCCTCTTTGCATGGAAATCTTGATTTCGATGCTCTTGAGTCGGATCTATCAATTACTGAAAAATCTAAATCCTTGAGTCTACTTAAAAAGAGAAAACTAGTAAATTTTACCCCTACGCTATCCAACACTTTCCCTACTGTTGCACTCTCTGGAGTGGGAATAGTAATTTTAACCCCTACGCTATCCAACACTTTCCCTAATGTTGCACTCACTGGAGTGAGAATAGAAATTTTTATCTATACGCTATCCAACATTTTCCTTAGTGTTGCACTGTTTTTAGTTGGAATAGTAATTTTATTACCTCTGCTATCTAATAGTTTTTATATTATTTTTGTTAATGTAGTATATAATTAATATTAAAAAGAGTAATTTTTGTTTTTTTTCTCCAATTTGTTATATATATTTATTTAATTTTTATTTATATTATTGTTTATTGTGTAGAGATTTTTAATAATATATATGATATTTAAAAAAAAATAAGTTATTAAAATATTTAAAAACAAATATTAGTAAGTATATATATTATATATTATATGTATATGTTTAATTTATTTTTACATTATATCTATATATCATTTATAACTTTTAAACATTTTAATTTTTTTTAAGCTATGTTTATTTTAATTAAATGTATTATTTACTTTATTTTACATTATTTTTTAAACTTAAATATTAAACAATAATTTTAACAACGATATTTTTGACATCGATATTTTTTCTCGATATTTTTGTACTTACCATAATGTAGATAGGATGTCGATATTCTGGATCTCGATATTTTGCCTCCGATATTTTTGACGTCGATATTCTTGTAGTCGATATTCTGTCAGTGATTCTTAATTTTTAGCTTCTTTCGAACTTTGTACCATGTGTTAGCTAATCCGCACAAGATCTTTAAACTGACCTTTTGAAGTATTTTAAATCTCCAAATTTATGGATGAAGCCTTTCTCCCCCCTTTAACATCAAAAAGCTTCACCTTAAACATTCTTCCGATATCTGAACTGTCTGGTTCGTTCACTAACATTTTCCCGTTCCTCAATAAACAGACCCATGCATAGTAAGTTAAGTCTGGCAGGCATAATCCTCCCTTAAGTATCTTCCTGCGAAGTTTTTTCCACGAAATGCGTGTGCCTTTGGAGGCCCAGATAAAACTACTTATCTTAGACTGCAATTTCTTAAGCCAGGTCTCACTGAACACCAAGGGAATATTTTGAAATAAAAAGATGAGTTTGGGGAAAATCATCATTTTGATCAGATTGACCATTCCAATTATAGTCAGTGGTAAATGAGCCCAACTTACCAGTGACTTACTAATCTCCTTGCTGACTTTTTTCTCTATTTTTACCCAACCCAATCCCTCCCATGAAACCCACCCTGGAGAACCCTCCTTTCCCTACTTCTATGGCCTCAACCTAGGCCTATGGGGCTCCTTCTGGAGTCAGGAGAAAGCAATATACCTTGTCCCAACTTACTACTCTACCCAGCCTTTTTTTTTCCACCCAATTACGTTATTTCGTTATTTCACTTGACCGGGGGCTATTTCAAAAACAGGTTGTCTGCCGGGGGTAAGGGGTGGTGGGGGGGGTGTAACTACTTCCCAATTTCTCTAACTTACCCTCCCCTCTGAGATGGATTGTAAAAAATTCTCTGCGTCCTTCACCCGCCGAAAAATATGCATTTTATTGCTATGCATTACTCGTAAGGTTGCGGGAAATTTTAACTGTGCGGTGGCACCAGACTTCTTAAAGGGCTCCAATAACTTCCCCAGCTCCCATTGCCTGTTTGCAGTGATAGATGATATGTCTGATCTTATTTCAAAACTGATTCCCTCTGCCATTAATTATTTCATTTTTAGGGCTCTAGCCAGAATATCTTCTTTTATACTAAATGTGTGAAAATGATCTAAGATTTTCCTGGGTTTGATTTTATTGGGGGTTAGCCTAAACGGGTCTCTATGGACCCTCTGAATATCTGCCATGAGATCTTGCTCTGTACAATCAACTTGAGTCGCCGCTCTAATAAGCCTTACTACATATTCTTTTAGATTTCCCCCCTCGGCAGAGAGGTTGAATGGGGTGGTGGGGGGGCCTCCTGCATGAGGATCAAAAGGGCTTTGTTCAAGGAAGAGGGTTCCAGGAACTGACCTACAATCTAATTGGAGCAATAGATTTAGCCACATTTTATAAACCCCCCCCTGGCCATTATCACTTTAGACGCCACCAAAGCGTTTGACACACATATAAAATACATACTAAAATACATAACACTAATATAAATATCGATATTATTAACAACAACATTTTTGCTTACGATATTACTTCGATTTTACTAACTTCGATATAAAAAAACGATATCACTTACCTTAAGGTCGATATTCTGGTCAACGATATTCTTAACATCGATATTCTGTCCCTACGATATTGTTAACTCGATATAATTGTAGGTCGATATTACAACTTCGATATTTTGACTGCTTACCAAAAATTAATTATTATAGAGCCCTAGCTCTAATTTGGGATGCTCCTGACTTACCGGAATGGACTAAGGACTCTTTAGCGGTCCTTCTGAGGAAAGCAGGAATATTATGTTGGAAGCAGCTAGTTGATGACAGTGCTTTACTATCCTTTGAAAATTTGACAGACATAACGGATTTCAAATTATCAAGGTTCAAATATTTGCAAATAAGAAGCTGGCATCAAGCAATCGGGCCAGGTGTTGGCGCCTCGAATGAGTGGGAATCTGCGCTAATAAAGAAAGTGGCAAAAAGAAAGAGGTGGCGAACCTATACTGGCTTCTGATTGATCTTTCAGAGGGAGATTTTAAACTACCGACGGAGCTGTGGGAGAAGAGCTTGCCGGGGATCCATCTAGAAGATTTATGGCAAGTATCTTGCAACATTTTGTATTCTACAGTGCAGGCTGAAAATCTAAGAAGAAACCACATTTTTTGTCTCCATAGGGTTTATTGGACTCCGTTAAGACTTTCCAAATTTGGAAAGGGTGCCACTCCCAAATGCTTCCAAGAAAAGGTAGATGATACCCATATGTTCGTGTACTGTTCAACATTGCAACATTTTTGGGCTGATGTAAGTAGTGGTATTTCTACCTTGGGAGGCAACTACAGGTAAGCCCAGAGTTGGTCTTTTTCGGGGTCCCGGTATGGCATGAATCTATATCCATTGACAGCAAAAAGCTGATGTTTTATCTAATTCTATTGGCCCGAAGAGAAATATGTAAAAACTGGATAAAAAATGCCCTCCAACAGTTAAAGACTGGGTTAACGCTGTGAAATATGTAATTAATTTGGACAAGACATCACCAAAAAGAATAGAGATTTTTGGTTACCATGTGTAATTTGGCTGGAATCTGTGGTCCTATGATTATGCCTCTACACTGAGATACATCACCGCTCCGGTTACTGGCTGGTCAGTTCCAAGGGAGAGCTGAGTCCAAGGAGAGGTTCTGTGTAAAGCGCAATACCTTTGGAACAGAGTTCTCTGGTCGGTGCCAATTAAGTAGGGGGACCACAGAGCCTAAACTATCTCTGTTTGTTATCAAAGGCGAATGAGGACTTTAAAAAAAAAAAAAAAATTAAAAAAGTTATCAGATTTTTCTCTGGTCTCTGGATACAAAATCAATCCTGATCAGACAGAAATTCTGCCCATTACCAAATTCTGTCTTAAACAACATTTTGATTCGACTGGTTTCTGATGGAATAATTCTAAAATTAAATACTTAGGAATCTGGTTTAATAATTCCATATTATACTCGGTTAAAATCAATATGAAGGAGGGTCTTGATCGTACATCTAAACTTCTCTCCTCCTGGAACCCTCTTTTTCTCTCATGGTGGGGTCGTCTTGACTCTATTAAGATGATGATTACTCCTATTTTGTTGTACATTCTTTCAATGATACCCATTCGCATTCCTTCCATGTAGTTTAAAAAATTTGACTCCCTTCTCTCTAAATTTTTATGGCACGATAAGAAGGCTAGGATTTCCTTGAAACATCTCAGGAAACCAAAATCTAACGGGGAGTACAATTTCCTGACTTTCGACTTTACCATAAGACCCGCGACAGGCAAGGGCCCACAACGTATTGAGGCGACATTAAAATTGCCTATCACAAAATGTTGTGGGCCCTTGCCTGTTGCGGGTACTTGGGCCTCCCACCCGAGTGAGGCACCATTTTTATCGGGAGACCTGGGGGGCGCTGGGTGGTAGGAAATTTGTGTCTGCCCCATGATGCCACAACTTTACCACACAAAAATGTGTGAAAAAAGTGATTTTTTTCAGCAAAATATCAGGTTTGCAGGGGATTCTGGGTAAGAAAACGTTGGGGGATCCACGCAAGCCATACCTCCCTGGAATCCCCCGGGTGTCTACTTTTCGGAAATGTGTGGGTTTGGTAGGTTTCCCTAGGTGGCCGCCGAGCCCCGGGCCAAAACGTCATGGGAC
Organism: Calotriton arnoldi; assembly: GCA_963921515.1. NCBI lineage: Eukaryota > Metazoa > Chordata > Amphibia > Caudata > Salamandridae > Calotriton > Calotriton arnoldi. Next base: position 671,483 of record CAWUFW010003664.1, on the reverse strand, counting down.
CCCCCTTGCAAAACCAGGTCGTTTAGTGATAGGCCATTTTGAGGTCGCCTCAATACGTTGTGGGCCCTTGCTTGTCGCGGGTACTTGGGCCTCCCACCCGAGTGAGGCACCATTTTTATAGAGAGACCTGGGGGGACGCTGGGTGGTAGGAAATTTGTGTCTGCCCCGTGATGCCACAACTTTACCACACAAAAATGTGTGAAAAAAGTGATTTTTTTCAGCAAAATATCAGGTTTGCAGGGGATTCTGGATAAGAAAACGATGGGGGATCCACGCAAGCCATACCTCCCTGGAATCCCCCGGGTGTCTACTTTTCAGAAATGTGTGGGTTTGGTAGGTTTCCTAGGTGGTCGCCGAGCCCCGGGCCAAAAACCCAGGTGACCCCCTTGCAAAACCAGGTCGTTTTGAGATAATGTGTTGTTTATTTCTGCAGCGTGAAAATTTTGGCACAATATTGCAAGGAAAATGTGACAGACATTTTGAGGTTTGCAGGACATTGTGGGTAACATAACTTGTTGGGATCCACAAGAGAGATATCACCATGTACTCCCATGGGTGTTTCGTTTACGACAATATCTACAGTTGGTAGGTTATTCTTAGATGGAATGTACACCTTGGCAGACAGACTAAAAGACAAAGATTATTGCACAGCCATCTATTCCTCAAGCACACACGCATACTGGTTGGATTTGGCACGAGGGCAAGTGATGGTTCAGTATATACAATTTTATTAACAAGAGATTTCACAAAAATGAAATGCACTGTCAATAATTGAAAGGACAAAAAACTGAACCAGTGATTCGCAGCTCGTGAGCTGTAAAGCCACGTCAAGGCCCCAACCGCTTTACAGGCCATTCACACACCTTTCATACGAGATACACACAAGACCATTCACACCACCAGGCACTGAAACAAACACATTACAACATTCACAAAAGGGACAAGGTACACCATGCTTGAGAAAGACAAAAAAAATATTACTGCACAGCCATCTAATCCTCAAGCACACACACATACTGGTTGGATTTGGCACGAGGGTGAGTGATGGTTCAGTATATACAATTGTATTAACAAGTGATTTCACAAAATGAAATGCACTGTTAATAATTGAAAGGACGAGAAACTGAACCATTGACTCACAGCTCGTGAGCTGTAAAGCCACGACAAGGCACCAACCTCTTTACAGGCCATTCATACACCTTTCATACGTGTGACACATACAAAACCATTCACACCACCAGCCGCGGGCCCATCACATTACAACACTCACACCAGCAGACAGCGCCATTCAAGGGCCCATCACTTTCACACGCCCACATTCCTAACACAGCAACCACACAAGCTGATGGATTGCGTGGAGTGTCGCTCGGCTAGCAGTGTGTGTAGTGACCAGCAGCAAGTCACTACTCACACACCGCCAGCCGAGCGCCAGTCCACGCACACCGCCAGCCAAGTGCCACTCCACGCACACCACCAGCCAAGCGCCACTCCACGCACACCGCCAGCCAAGCGCCACTCCACGCACACCGCCAGCCAAGCGCCACTCCACGCACACCGCCAGCCAAGAGCCACTCCACGCACACCGCCAGCCAAGAGCCACTCCACGCACACCGCCAGCCAAGCGCCACTCCACGCACACTGCCAGCCAAGCGCCACTCCACACACACCGCCAGCCAAGCGCTACTCCACGCACACCGCCAGCCAAGCACCACTCCACGCACACCGCCAGCCAAGAGCCACTCCACGCACACCGCCAGCCAAGAGCCACTCCACGCACACCGCCAGCCAAGAGCCACTGCACGCACACCGCCAGCCAAGCGCCACTCCACGCACACCGCCAGCCAAGCACCAGCCTACACACACCACCATCACATTTAGGATTTTTTTATACAAAAAGAAAACACAAACAAATTGCAAATAGATACAAATCTACTAACACAAAATCAGAAACTAAATACATTGCACTAATGCCAACCTTGAAACAGAACAACAATTCTTAAACATTACAGACCAGGCAGTTCACTTTACCACTCATTGTTGCTCCCAATAATTCTTTTGCTTGTGGTACGCTCTATAACAAGCAGGCACACACAGCCCAGTGTTAGAAGGACACTCAGGGCAGTACATACGAGTCTCCTTCCGCATACCTCTTCGCCAACAGACTCTACATCTCCTAGTGGGAAAGTCTTTTGAGGGTGTAGGAGGAATGTGATCAGGAAAGTGGCGATCTTTCAATCGAGCCACATCCTCCACCACTCCAACTCTAGGAACACTTGCCTGTTCCACAACAACAAGGCTGCCTATGACAGACTCCTGAAACTGAACAAAAGTCAACTTTGACGCAGGAGAACACTCCTTGAACACAACAAAAGCATTGAAAGTTGCTAAATTGAAGATATGGATGGCCAACTTCTTATACCAAATGTAAGCCTTACGAATAGCAGTGTAAGGTTCCAACCTCTGATCTACTCTATCAACACCACCCATGTGCTTATTGTAGTCTAAAATGCACACAGGTTTGCGCACTTCAGCAATCTGACCCCAAACAGCCACAGGTGAAGTACTCTCATCATGGATGGTAGTCAGCATGTACACATCCCTCCTGTCCACAAATTTCACAGCTAGTAGTTCATCACTACGCAAGGAACTGCACTGTCCCCTCTGAAGTTTTTTGCAAACAAGCTCTTTTGGATAACCTTTACGGTTAGAGCGGATTGTGCCACAAGCAAAAGTGTCCACTTTGAACAATTCCTTAAACAATTGCACAGCAGTGTAGAAGTTATCAAGGTACAAATGGTGGCCTCTGTTAAACAGTCCTCTAGCAAGATCCCACACAATTTTCTCTGAAACTCCAAAAGTGGACGGACAACCAGGGGGGTCAATAGTGGAATCCCTACCAGTGTACACACGGAAATTAAAAACATATCCTGTCCTACTCTCAGACAACATATACAGCTTAATTCCATAGCGTGCCCTCTTGCTAGGAATGTACTGCCTAAAAACCAAACAGCCCTTGAACAGGACCAAAGACTCATCAATAGATATTTCTTTCCCTGGAATATAGATCTCTGAAACTCGATCTACAAAGTGATCAAGAACAGGCCGAATCTTAAAAAGACGGTCACATTCAGGGTGATCTCGTGGCAACGCCAAAGCATTATCAACAAAATGCAGCATCCGAAGCAAAAGTAAATACCGATCACGAGTCATAACTGCAGGAAATATGACCGTTGCCATCAAGGGACTGGTAGACCAATATGAACCCATGGACGGCTTCCTTATCAAACCCATCAAAAAAGTCAAACCCAAAAACTTCTTCATCTCTTCCAGATTTGTGGGAGTCCACCGGGTAGCTCTAGAGTGGGGCCTAAGTCTGGCACTGTTGTCCCTCAAAAACTGTTCAGCATACAAATTAGTCTGCTCAACAATCTCACCCAAAAATACATCATCCATAAACAACTGAAAATACTGTATAGGCAAATAATGTTCACAATCCACTCTACACCCTGCATAACCACTAAAGGCAGGCAACACCGGCTGCACCATGTTTGGATCAACCCAGAGTCCAGCACTTCTAGTAGGAAGCCTAGCAGCCCCAGGCTGCAATCCAGATGCCTCTTGCACCATCGGCACAGTAGTATCCTCCTCTAAAACAGGCACTTCATCCGCACTGAGAGTAGATTCATCCACACCGAGTGTAGCTTCATCTGCACTGAGAGTACCTTCATCATCCGATGATTCCATGTGGAGAGATAACTCACTGCCTGAATCTTCCCCTCCCTCCTCTCCCTCAGACGCACTGTCAGTCTCATAATCCTGCTCAGAGGAAGATTCAAGAAGCAAACCAACCACCTGCTGAGCAGTCATTCTACGGCTAGCCATAATGCTTACTAATAAAGGTTACTTGTCAAACAAGTCAACAACAACAAACCCTTTGTAAAAAAAGAAATAAACAAAATGTAGCTTTATCACAAAGACCTATATACTCCAACACCATACCACTCACGTGACAGAAGCAGCTAGACTCACCCCCACCTACTCTGCACAGACACAGTGAAGATCAACAATATCCCACTAAAAAAGAAGAAAAAATAAATTACACATAAGACAATGCAAAACACATCGCAAAGAATTTCATGCTCTGAACACTAACAAATATGCTGCCATTATGACACCACTTACAAAAAAATTCATTCATGCATGACAATAATACTCATTTGGAGTAAACACAACAAAAATATTTTTCTTACTAAATAAATGCAATTACGCAAAACTGCAGGACAACCACTGCCGAAACCGCAAACAGGAATCAAAAGCTTTACACTAGAGTAAAAAGGAGAAAAAAACATTACAATCACATATGCAAATAATGCACCACTCCACACACAATCCACCAGCCAAGCTAAGGTGTAGGTGGGCCGAAGAGTATAAATAAAATATTCACCCCGTAAAAGGGGAGCAACTTTTGCCCTTTTTGCCACTCCCCAACACAAAAATTTAAAAAACCCTGGTGTCTAGTGGCTTCTGCCCTCCTTGGGGGCAGATGGGCCTAAAAACAAACTGCTATTCTGCCACCCAAAGAGGGCAGAAATGGCCCAATCATCCTCCCATAAAGGGAGCGACCCTTGCCCAAGGGGCCGCTCCCAACATAAAAACCCTGGTGGCCTAGTGGACCTACAAAAAAACAAATCAGCCGATCTGCCCCTCAGGATGGCAGAAACGGCCAAATTAATGCTCCCCAAAGGGGAGCAACCCTTGCCCAAGGGGCCACTCCCCAAAACAAATCCCTGGTGGTCTAGTGGGCCAAATATAAAAAAATGGTGACATCTGCCCCCCCCATGGGGGCAGACAGCCACAAACAATGCCCCCAAGGGGGAGCGACCCTTGCCCAAGGGGCCACTCCCCACAAAAAAATCCCTGGTGGCCTAGTGGCCATACAAAAAAAATCAGCCGATCTGCCCACCCAGGGGGGCAGAAATGGCCACAAATATTGCCCTCAAGGAGAGTGACCCTTGCCCAAGGGGTCACTCTCCACAAATACATACCTGGGGACTAGTGGGCACTATTTGGCCGATCTGCCCCCCATGGGGGCAGACAGCCACAAACAATGCCCCCAAAGGGAGTGACCCTTGCCCAAGGGGCCACTCCCCACCATTTTTCCCTGGTGGTCTAGTGGGCTGCAATATGAAAAACTGCCCCCAGGGCAGAGCACCAAAACATATGGCCCCCAAAAGGGGAGCGACCCTTGCCCAAGGGGCCACTCCCCACCGTTTTTCCCTGGTGGTCTAGTGGGCTGCAATATGAAAAACTGCCCCCCAGGGGGCAGAGCACCAAAACATATGGCTCCCAAAGGGGAGCGACCCTTGCCCAAGGGGCCGCTCCCCCAAACAGTATTTTCAATTTAAATAAAAAAATCCCTGGTGTCTAGTGGGCATTCCTGCTGCACGATCGCATGATCGTGCAGCAGGAATGCACAAAAGAGGCATCGGAGGAAGGGAAAACCCTTTCCTTTCCTCGATGCCTCTTTTTTAAACCCCCTCCCCGGAGCCAAAACTCACCTTATTCTCCGACGCGCTGGAAGCAAATGGCTTCCAGCACGTCGGGAAGAAAGGAAACCTCAATGACGCCAGCGCGCCTCGCCGCTGACGTCATTGATGGGGGGCGGGGGAGGCAGGGGAAGGGCTTCCCCTGCCTTCCCCCAAAAAAAAACAACAATCGGATTCCCACGGGGGGGAGTGCCAGCGCATCCCCCGTGGGTGGGTCTTATGACGAGCTGGACTCGTCATGAGCACACGACCACTGTGTGCCATGACGAGTCCAGCTCGTCATAAGCATGGAAGGGGTTAAGAAAATTTGTATGGCTTACTCTTTCTAATTGTTTTTTGATTCAAATAAAGCTTTTAGGGCCAGAAGTACGACCCTTTGTTGCGCTCGCAAATGGGAGATAAGCCCGTTTGCAACCACAAAAAAGGGTAATGGCATGTACAAACACTATTTTCTGAGTCACTGACTTGCAAAATAGCGTTTGCGACTCTCGTTATTAGGAAGGGGCGGCCCTTCCTAATAGCGAGATTCACTGCCATGTACTATTGTTCTATTGTTTTGCAACCGCATTTGCGGCCGCAAAACACTCGCAGTTTACCACCTACTTCAAGTAGGTGGTAAACCACTCGCAAATGGTAAGGAGTCCCCAGGGGACCCTTTCCCCTTTGTGAGTGTGTGAGAAAATATTTTTTTAAGAGCAGGCAGTGGTCCCAGGGACCACTGCCTGCCCTTAAAAAATTAAACTGAAAAGTTTCATTTTTATTTTTTAAATGCATCCCGTTTTCCTTCAAGGAAAACGGGCTGCATTTAAAAAAAAAAAAAGCTTTATTGAAAAAGCAGTCACAGACATGGTGGTCTGCTGACCCCAGCAGGCCACCATCCCTGTGAGTGCTAACCATTCCCAATGGGGTTCCAAATTGCGCTTGCCTCATGAATATTGACGAGGCATGCAATTTGCGTCCCCATTGGGAATCGCAAACAGTGTCTGAGACACTGTTGAACATTGCATTTTGCGAGTCGCAAATTGCGAGTCGCAAAGCGAAGCAATTTGTGAGTCGCAAAATGCAAGCGTCGTACACCTGGCCCTTAAACTTAAAAAAAGCTCTGAAGATTGACTCAAGTACATTCAAAAGACCAGTTTGCCAAGTGGACATCAATGAGATTTCTGTACCCATGATGGCTGATCCTGCTTCATTTTTTACCTTGATTGGTCCAGATGAATGGCTGAAGTTTGATAATATTGAGTTAAAGAAGTCTCTAATCAGACCTGTAGCATATGGGGGTAAACCTGTAGAAGTGCTGGGCGAATTTGAATGTACTTTGAGTCTTAAAGGACGTAACACCCCTGCCACAGTCTATGATGTGAAGGATGGGTCATGCCTTTTAGGGTGGTTGGAGGAGAAGAATATATGGATCATTTTAGATCCGAATAGTCCGGAACAAGTTTTGCTAAAGGAGGAATCCAAGTTGGTAGGGACAGTTGAGGATCGAGTGTGGAAAAGAGCATTTCTTTAAGTTTTCAGTGAGAAACTTGGTAAGATTAAAGGTTTTTCCCATCATATAATTTTAAAAGATGGTGTGAAACCAGTTATTCATAGGGCGAGATGGGTGCCTAAGGCCATGAGGGAGGAAATGGAGCTGGAATTTAAATCCCTTAGTGAACAAGACATAATTGAACCTATTGAGAGTTCTGAGTGGTTGTCACCCTAGAAAAGGGAATGGTAGTGCATAGACTCATGCAATCTTAATGAAATGACATGGGTGGATAGACATCCGTTGCATAATATCACTGAAATGCTAGGTTTTCTCAAAGGAGGAAAAGTTTTCACAACCCTGGATATGTCTTCTGCATACCATCAGATAGCTTTACACAAATACAGTTGCCATCTTACCTCATTTGTTATTCTGGATGGTGCATTTAGGTTCAAACAATGCCTTGTGGGCTGGCCTCAGTTTCAGCTGTCTTTCAGAGAGTGGTGGAAGCTTTGCTCAAGGGGGTTGCCAATGTGAAATGCTTCAGGATGCTATTTTAGTGTATGGGAAGAATATGGAAAGTCACAACAAAACTGTCGGCAAGATTTTAACCATTTTAACTGAAAAAGGGGTTACATTGAAAGCAGCCAAATGTAAATTCGGTGTAGATTTGGTGGATTATTTGGGTTACAAATTGTCTTCCTAAGGGGTAGAAGAAACCAAATAAAGTCTGATTAGAGCTATCAAAGATTTTCCGGTGCCACAGAGTAAGAATCAGCTTTGTTCTCTGTTTGGCATGTGAGAGTTTTATGCCCGCTTTATTCCCAACTGTAGCGGGAAAACTTATGAGAGCCCTCATGAAAAAGAATCAGCAGTTTGTATGGACTGAGAATCAAGGTCAGGAGTTTGAGATCATTAAGAATGAATCAGCCAGTGCTATTTCCCTTGCAACCATTTGACACCCATGATTCTTCAGTGGTGGTGACAAATGCTAGTCAGCATGGTTTAGGGGCAGTTCTTTTACAGAAGAGAGGTGGTAGAGAAGTAGTGGTGGTGTTTCCCTCAAGGGCACTGCAAGGTGGGGAATCGACCTATTCTGTCATCGAACATGAAGCCCTAGCATGTTGGTGGGGTATTGACCATTTCAGGAATTATTTTTGGGGCACAGAGTTTACTGTTCGTATGGATCACAAACCCTTGATGGGTGTGTTCACCACATTCGGCGCAGGCAATGACACGCCTCATATAGCCAAATGGCATTTCAGGATATTGGAATTTCAGTTCTATTTGGAGTACATTCTGGGTGCCAAAAATGTCTTTGTGAACTGCTTATCCAGGTTGCCACTTAAAAATGAAGGAACTGAGGATACATTAGAAGGAGGAGAATGGAGTTACTTGTGGTTCCACGTACGATGCAGAACAAAGTGTTGACCTTAGCCCAGGACGGGCATGTGGGTATGAGAGCCAGGAAAAGAAGGATCAGGGAAATGTTTTGGTGGCCGGGTATGGACTTATCAGTGGAACACTTTGTGAGCAAGTGCATGGCATGGGCTGTAAGTGATAAAACTCAGGTGGACTTTCCCAGTCCTGTGGAGGCTATCCGGAAAAAACATGGTCCAAATTGGGTTTGGACATTAACGGACCTATCTATCTGTTGTGTAAGAGGTACAGGTATGATTTGGTGTTGGTGGATTGTGGAACTAAATAGAGGGAGGTGAAATTTGTAAAAACGCCCAACACTGAGGAAGTGGCAATGTTTTTGCAAAGCATTTTCTTTTTTTTAAATATTTCTTTATTGATTATTTTGAAAAAGAACAATTATCGCAAAAAAACATTACATGAGTAAAGAAAAAATCAAGGGAGGAATCTATGGCAAACAGACACTTACAATTTGCTTGTGCATTCCTGTAAAATAAAAAAACCAATAACGATGGACATGTACATGGACATACAGAGGTAAATAGTGCAAGCGAGGAGGTAATGTGAGGCAGGAAGCCGATCAATGACGTGGGGAGTTCTTAACGCCCATACAGGAAGGGCAAATATCCAGAAAGTAAAACTCATTCGAGGGGGGCTGTTGCAATGGGGACTCCTGCCAAACACACTATTTGTGGGACTATGTACGCATTTTGTGTGGTTAGAAGTTTGGATCTTGGATCTGAATATGTCTTTGGCATGGGCAGGCACCCCATCACCAGGTGAGTGAAGCAGTAAGTAGTTAAGCAGCGGTTGCCATATATTTTTAGGCCTGGAAGTGGGCGGCTGTAAAGTAGCAGAAGTGTCACTGATAGAGTTGCAGCACACTAGATCTCGGATCCATCCCTTGACCGTTGCAACTGATGTGTCACCCCAGTGCAAAGATCCTGGCGCTTCACTAACAAAGGTGCAATAGCGGCATAACGCCGAACTCCAGCAGGGAGTGGTTTAACGCAACTCAACAGCGCCATAAGCGGAGATGGAACTAGCTCAATTTCGACCATTTGTGATAAAGTATGAAACACTTCTGAAAAAGGAAGTATTGGAGCACAGTTCCAAGCCAGTTGTGAGAAATCAGCGTGGTCCATGGCGCATCTGGTGCAGCAATGTGATTTAGTGGGAACAAATTTGGCTAGTAAATGAGGGGTAGTATAGGTGCGATGTATGTATTTGAAATGTAGGAGTTTATGTCATGGATTATTTGAAACTCGTCTGGTCTGCTCACAGCAGAATCACCATGTCGTGTCAGGTATTGGGCCACCCAGTTCTCTTTCCCATGCCGCACTTGCCCCCCTTTCCACTACAGTTTTCAGTGAGAGAGCTGCATGATATAGCCGGAAGACTAAATGAGAACCATCCAGAGTTGTGCAAACTAGTGACAATAATGGGAAATCGGGAGGCTCCGACAGGGCAGTCAGAATCGTGGCGCGTACTGTATTGTATAGTTGATGTAGTATGAATCTGTCCAAGTATGACACATTGTGCCCTTCCGCTAGTGATGTGACAGAGCGCATTTCGGTATTTGCAAAGAGGTCTTCCAGCCGAAGTAATCGACAACCGGATAAGATGTGTTTAGTAAGAGCTTCAGTGGTTATAGGTGGCCAGGGATTGTCAGCAAGAGGGATATATGGGGAATATAAGTAACTATAACCTAGATACCATTGGAGTCTAGCCAAGGCCCAGCACATAGTTGGGAGCATTTGTATTTCAGAAGCATTTCTAGGTAGGCCCTGTGATATGATTGTGGAAAGTGGGTACCGGTGGGTCTGCGACCATTCCAGCTTCAGGAATTGCAAGAGTGCTTCATAATGAAACCAGTGGTATGCAAAAGGCACTAAATAATAAAGGTAAAAATCGGGGATGCCAAACCCTCCGTGTTCATATGGCAAGGTCAAGGGTTGACAATTGACACTGGGAAGCATATGCACAAGGAGTTAACGCCGCCTTAGCGGCACTTTTCCGACGGTTTTGGGGCGAGATTTTTATCGCCTTATGTACAACCTGCCACTAACCTCTGTTAGCGGCAGTTTTCCGCCGAAAACGTCCATTCTAAAGATTGCCACCTCTGTTAGCGATAATGACATGCAAGGGAGGCGTTCCCATGCAAAAACGGCTGCTAACCCCACTTAGCAATATTTACAAGGGGATTCCTAAACTTTGGAGGACCAAAAAAACTGCCGCTAACGCAGTTAGAGGCAGTTTTTTAACACCAGAAAATAGCTGGTCTTATTGATGGCGAGGAGGGTGCTGGCGTCGTAGGGGTGGAGTGTCCGAGAGGAAGGGTGCTTGGTGCTGAGCGCATTCCAGGGGCAGACGGACGCAGATGGGCTTGCCTGTGGCTTGCCTTTGGCATGGGAGACGTCCATTACAACGCAGGCATTACATCGTAATGCCTTAACAGCGCAACCCCACCAACGCAGGTGCCTTTACATCGCATTCCATTACAACACATTGTGAGGTCAGCAATGGGATATTTTGAAGTTTTAGGGTGGGTATGGGTTTCGGGTGTCGGAGATGAAATTTGGGGTGTATTATGGGGTGAAGTTTGAAATCTGGGGTGTGTTTTGGGGTCAATTATGAAAGTTGGGGTGTGCATTTGGGTCAAATATGATTTTTATGGTGTGTTTTGGGGGCTCAAAGATGAATTTTAGGATTCAGGGTTTGCTTTGGGGTGCATGGGTTAATTTTAGGGTTGTACTCACTGAAGTGGGAATAGTAATATTTACATCTCCGCTATCCAAAACCTTCCCTACTGTTGCAATATGCCTAGTATTAGTATGCATTGTAATGGAATGCGATGTAATGGTATGCGTCGTAACTTCATATATACCTTTGGCACACCAGTGGTACGCCCGCTGCGCATGGCTGCACAGCGGCCGCCATTGAGAAGTGCTGCGGGGGGACTGGACAGCTGGGAGGTGGAAAACGCCAGAAAGGACACTGGATGGGGCGTGGACCAGGGGGTGTGTGTGAGCGGGTGTTGCAAATATTGAAATGTGAGAAATCTTACCTCGAGGCCAAGTCCCGTGTCTTCGTTGCTTCTGCTCTCCTGAGTCTGCTTCCAGGAACAGGAAGTAAGCAGCCAGGCTCCCTCCCCTAAGCCAATCACAACGCTGCAATGCGGCGTTGGGATTGGTCATTGGCGCCGGGACAAGGCGTTCAGCCAGGGGCTGGAGGGGTGGGCATGTTCTCCATGCTGGCTGTAATGCAGCCTGCATTGTGAACAGGACAGTGCGCATGACTGCTTTGGGGGGCCTGAGTGGGCTGACCAAACAGTCATTGCGTACTTGAGTGGGCATGCCACTCCGCCCCTGCCTGTTCCGTGAGTGGAGCAGCCCTAAAACAAAGGAAACATAGCATGATTACATAAGGAAGTTATCATCATGGGATGATTTTTCCTCTTCTTGCACTGCTTGAAAGCAGTGGGGCGACGCTCTTCCGCTATAGTGGATGAGCCGCAACTGGGGGTGCGTCATCTACAGGTGCTAGGCCTGGGCGACTCGACCCCTGGGCCTCCTCTGCTACGCGTCCCACCTTCTCCTTACCTGGACATTGACACCGAGGCGCAATCCGCTGCACTCTCTCCAAATCTGTGACTCAGCCAGCAGTCGCCGACAAGTCCGCTTGTGAACCTCCCAATGCAATTGATGCAGCAGGGCCCCCTTAGGTGTGAAGTTGCAGCGCTCCCGCCACACAAGTTCGGCGCAGGTCAGGGGCCTCACCCTCTACAGCGTCCGGCCAGCGCAACATCATCCGGCCTGTGATGCAGAGAGGAACCGCCCACTGTTGGTAATCCCCTCCATGCACCCCGGTGTAGTGGTGGATCGTAGTATGCGATGCAGACCTCCCTACGTTGGTGTGCAGGAGCGCCTCTATCATTCACAGCTCCAAGGGGCTCAAGGTGGTCTTCTCACACAGGTCAGCAACGTGTCTCCATGCGACCTGCCAGACTTCACCACCAGGTACGGGCGATCGCCACGCCTCAATGTCTACCGCCACGGCATATCGACTCCACAGCTCCTCCGCATCCCACTCCAGGCTCCAGACGCAGGTCCAGCGAGGCATCCAGGCTCCAGACGCAGGTCCAGCGAGGCATCCAGGCACCAGACGCAGGTCCAGCGAGGCATCCAGGCTCCAGATGCAGGTCCAGCGAGGCATCCAGGCTCCAGGCGCAGGTCCAGCGAGGCATCCAGGCTCCAGAGGCAGGTCCAGCGAGGCATCCAGGCTCCAGGCGCAGGTCCAGAGAGGCATCCAGGCTCCAGGCGCAGGTCCAGTGAGGCATCCAGGCTCCTCGCGCAGGTCCAGCGAGGCATCAAGGCTCTCCTCCTGGTCATCCTGGATGTTGGGTGGCTTGAGGGGGTTGTTGATGTGTGCTGCACTTGGCCCTGGCTGCTCCATTCTGCATTTCAGTGTTTTTTTTGCCGATTTTCTATTGGAGGTCGACTGATAGGCTATTTTTTCCAATAGAGGCAAAAAAAACTCACGTTGGGCTGACTAACGTGCATTTTTTTGCCGCTAATGGGCCTTTCGTTGGTTTTCGTCCGCTAACGCTGGAATCCTTATCGCAATCATGCTAATGGTAGCTGCAGTTTTCGCCGCCGATCCCTGAAGCTTTCGCCATGTAGCGACGGCTTGTAAATACGTCGCTAACATGGCGATAGTTTTCAGCGGTACACGGCGGTAAGAAAACTGCCGCTAACTAACGTTAGCGATAGTTTTCACCAGTCCTTGTACATATGGCCCTGGGTTGCCTGCCGGCAAATACCTAGCACGTTAGCATGCCTTGCAGAGTGTCAAAAAAGGCATTCGTCAAAGCTATTGGAATGTCGAGGAATAAGTATATAAACCGGGACAGTACCACCATCTTTATGATTGCTAGTCTGCCCGCAATGGATAGTGGAAGTTTAATCCATTAATGCACTTGGGATGCTAATCTGTCTAGTGTGGGACCGTAGTTCAGGCGTACAACCTCAGAACTTTGTCGATGGAGGTAGATGCCAAGATTTCTGGGTGGGTCAGTGCACCATTTTAAGGGGAATTCCAGGGGACAAATGCTGTGGCGTCTGTCAAGAGAAAGACTTTGGACTTATTCCAATTAATTGTGAGACCAGAGAGAGCCCAGAAATGGACTACCTCGCGGAGTAAGGGTGGTAGGTTGGTCTCTGGGCCTCTGACAAATAACATTACATCATCTGCATAAAGGGAGGCTAAGAGGGAACCTCGGTGGAACCGGAGACCCCTCATTCAGTGATGCTCCTGGAAATGCCGTACAAGGGGGTCCATAGCGATGATAAATAGAAGGGGGGACACAGGACATCCCTGCCTGGTGGCGTGGGTTAATATAAATTGGTCAGTAAAGGTGCCATTGACTTTTAAGCGAGGCAGTGGGGTAGTATAGAGAAGGCAGACAAACTCTCAGAAACCGTTGGGAACTCAGAGTTTACTCAATGTAGCAAATAGGAAAGGCCATTATAGTGAGTCAAACGCTTTTTCGGCATATAGCGAATATAGGGCCAGATGTACGATGGATTTTTGCATTCGCAAATGGGTTTTAGACCCGTTTGCGCATGCAAAAATCCTGTGGGCCATATACTAACCCTATTTTGCGAGTTGTAAATAATTTAAGACTCGCAAAATAGTGTTTAGCGACTCGCTATTAGGAAGGGGCGTTCCCTTCCTAATAGCAACCCCAACAGCTATGTAAGTATGTTTTGCAAAACACTTGCAGTTTACCACCCTTCTCAGAAGGGTGGAAAAGCACTCACAAACGGGCAGGGGTCCCCAGGGGACCCCTTCCCCTTTGGGAATGTATGCGCAAACATTTTTAAGGGCACGCAGTGATCCCACTGCCTGCCGTTAAAAAATGAAAATGAAAATGTAAATTTTTTGTTTTAATGCATTCCGTTTTCCTTTAAGGAAAATGGGCTGCATTTGGAAAAAACACTGCTTTATTTAAAAGCAGTCCCAGACAAGGAGGTCTGCTGGCCCCAGCAGGCCACCATCCCTGGGAGTGCCCCCCATTCCCAATGAAGTCGCAAATTGCGACAGCCTCATGAATATTACTGAGGCATGCAATTTGGGAATCGCAAACAGTGTCTCAGACACTGTTGTACATTGGAAATTGCGACTCGCAAATTGCGGCTCGCAATTTGGCGCAATTTGTGAGTCGCAATTTCCAATGGTCGTACATCTCGCCCATAGTCCACAAATTAATTGATGTGGAACGATTTTGGATGAACCCCAATTGTAATGGAGAAATTATTTTGTCCATAAGTAGGGAAAGGCGAGTGGCAAGAACCTTCGCTAAAGTTTTATTGTCATGATTCAATATGACAGTGGCCTATAAAAGGTGCACTTATCCGGGGGTTTGCCTAGTTTGAGCAATAAGGTTGTAATGGCTTCGCGCATTGTCGGGGGAGGCTTCCATGCGTCAGGGACTCCGCGTAAACTTCAAGCAGGTGTGGGGCCAGTATCGTTTTGTAAGTCTTGTAGAAAGTTCCAGTAAAGTCGTCAAGTCGTCGATGACCTGTGTAATCTCATCGCATGAGATAGGGGAAGCAAGAAATTGCTGCCTTCCTGTATCTAAACAAACCATGGCAACCTCTGCAGGTAGTTTGCGACTGCATCTACAGAAGTAGCACATCACAATGTGTACAGCCGAGTATAATAATTAAGAAAAGTGCCAACTATATCGTCACTGCTGGTGACAGTGGAGCAATCGTCAAGTTGAAGGCGCATGATTAATGAAGCCTGATACGGGGTGCGTAGAATTCCAGCCAGTGTTCTGCCTGGCCTCTCTCCCTCACTATAGACCCAACCTGTGCATATTTACCAAGGTAATTGACTTCTCGGGTTTCCAGATCCTGGAATTCCTGCATGAGGGAAGGGCAACAACGGAACAATGAAGGGGAATCATCGGTAGGCGTTTGTATGTCAAGGTCCTTCAGTGCATGCACAACGGTTGTCAGCTCTCCACGTATGGAGCGCAGCACTTCCGAGTGCTTGCCTATGCACACCCCTCTGAAGTATGCTTTAAAAGCACCCCAAAGTATTGAGCATTGCTGTACAGTTCCAGTGTTGAGTTGAAAATATTCAATTATTGCATCCCTCACTTCGGACTGGAAAACGCCATCGAGAAGGGCATTTGTGGGGAAGTGCCAGGGTGCACGAGGCAGTGCAGCCTTGGGAAGTTGGAGAGTGAGGAGTACCGGGGAGTGCTCCGATAAGGTCCTGAGGAGGATGTGCGATGTCAGTAAGTGCTAGTGTTAGATTTGGGGTAAGATACCAATGATCAATACGAGACCAGGATCCGTGTGGGGCAGAGTAAAAAGTGTAACTCCAGGTGTTTGCAAGCAGAGAGGATTGAATGAGAGTAGAGAATGCCTGGAGGGAGTGAGGTTTGGTAATGAGCCCCGTACCTGTTGAATCCACAGAGGGATCCATAGTGAGATTGAAATCACCCCCAATAAGCATTGTGTAGGCTTGCATTCGATTAAGGTGTGTGGAAATGTCAGTAAAGAATTCAGGGGCATCCATGTTGGGGGCGTAGATGTTAGCCAGTAGGAGGGGCATGTTAGCTAGCATGCCAGAGACTAACAGATAGCGACCCTCGTGATCTACCATTATTTCACGTGATACAAAAAGGATCACCCTGTGCACTAGAATGCACACACCTCTAGCGTGCGTGCTGTAGTTTGCAAAAAAAACAATTTTCCCCCAATTGGTAGTGCAGTGGCTAAGAGAACCAGGAGCGAGCTGGGTTTCCAGTAAATAAGCTGTCTGTATGCCATGTCTGGTTAAGTATGACAGTACTTGACGCCCCTTCCGTGGGTTGGATAACCCCTGTACATTCCAAGTTATGCATTTTAATGTCACATTCTCGACCTCAGCAGTGGGCACAGGCATTTAGAAAGGTATATAATAAAAGGATAAGGTTGGTGGCACATGTATACGAGGTAATACGACTACCATTGTGTATTCATTCCCTTGCATAAAATTCGTCAGCTGGCGGGTCCCGTCCAATATGGTTCTGCTTGCAAAATTGTATGGCCTCAGCAGGAGAGTCGAAGATATGGGTCTTGCCATTTAATCGTACTTATAGTCGCACCAGGCATAGCATGAAGTATTTTATATTAGACTTCTGGACAAAGCGCTTAGCATCAATAGACTTGCGGCGTGCTTCTTGCACAATTGGAGTGAGGCATAGAATTGCGTTGCGATCTTGATATTTGAGAAGCTTGGCTATTATCAATCGGGAGAGTGCTCCCGGTGCCGGTCATGGGCCGAGGGTCCTGTGAGCTCTTTCGATTGCAAACGTGGATGAGAAAGCTTCCCTGCCGAAGAGTTCCATGAGCAGATAGGAGCCCATGCGACTGGTTCTGGTGAACTCTGCGATTCCCGCTATGAGTATATTATTTCTACACGATCTCGCCTCCAAGTCCTCTGCTTTTGCAGCAGTTTGTTTGAGAATCCTCTCAAGTTTATCAATATGTTTGGTGGCAGAGGAGCCTGCATCTTCAAGATCCAAAATGCCTTGTTCGGCGGCAAAAATGCGTGTTTCATGCTGTTCAGTTCTTTTATGCATGCTCTCCAGTTGGGCTGCTAGAGTGTCCAAGTGGGTGTTCACTGATCTGAACCCTGCACACAGCTCAGCTAGTATAGTCGCTGTGCCCTGAGGCACCAGAGGGTCTAGCTCGACAGTGTCCGAGGTTGCCCCGCGGGAGCCCTCGTCAGCTCCACGTCGAGGGGTCTTAGCCATATCAAAGAAAGTGGGCGCTGACGGGGGTCAGAGAGCCCCATTGTGTAGGGAGGTAGAAGAGGCCCAGGGGCGATGTCTGTCAGGAGCAGTTGAGGATCCGCAGGTAAGTGGGGTCGATAACTGCACCTCCGGGTCTAAAACAGTCAGGGACAGCAAGCAAGCAAATTAGTTGTAGTTTATAAGTGCGTATTGAAAGCGCTCAAGGTGGTATCTCAGCAGCAATGTACAGAGCATGCCAGTGTAGGTTGCAGTTGGGGCCCAGACACCAGAGACCAGCACTAATCAGTAGCAGGCAAGATCACTCATCGATTGGGGCAGCTCACCAAAATTGCAGTCAGCATGCTGTTTGAGCCGGTATAGTCAGTACCATGAGGATTGTGCGCCAAGTCAGGAAAGGAGCGTGTGCACCAGTTCACAGCTTTAGCAGACACAACATACGACTAGCGTAATGTAGCAGGTAGGTAGCAGTTCATTAAAATCATAGTGCTGCACCCGACAAGTAGCTGGTTGCCGCCTCTCAGCGTTGGCAGCGCAGAGGCTGAAACCAGCTGGGATCATAGCGTGATACTGCTGTAAAACTCACTGCCAATTGCAGACTCAAAGCAGAGTGCATAAGACGATGGATGGCTTCGATGTCATCGAGCCCGCCGGTCCGGGCGCCATCAGTTGGAGTCCGGGAGGCAGCGCAGGCCTCGATTATGGCAGAGCGGCCAGGTGTGGCCGCAGCCCCGCCCTCAGGCTCGCCCGTCACAGCAGGGCCTCCGAGGGCTGCATCAGGCCGCAACTGCCGCAACTGCCTCCAGCCGCCGAGCCACGTTGTCAAGGACCAGGAAGATGAGTCACGGCTCATCGGGTCAGGGGGATCCAGCGCGCCCCTCCATGCTACTTTGGTACAAAATAGGCTGGGCGCGGTGCAGGTCAAACAATGCTGGCGCGGACTCTGGAGCTTCAGGATCGAGCAGCCATCTTGGTTCTCGACCAGGCCACGACCCCCTACAAAACATTTTCTTGAGATAGGGTGCCTCAACTTAGTAGGTCACTGATAATTGAGTGCAATTTATATCAAGAGAATTTTAGGAATTTTTGTCTCATTGGAGCATAAAGCATATCACGCCTTCTTTGTATCATCACCGCAGTAATGGCCTAGTTGAACACTGCAATAGAATAATAAAGGATACCATACAGTTGTTTGTGGCGAGCGGGTTGAATTGGAAAACAGAGCTCAGGAATTTGTTGTGGTCTTTACAAACCACTCTCAATACCACGACCAATCTATCACCATTTGCATTATTGAAAGGCAGGCTGGCCACCTCCAAGTTGGTCAGACCGTGGATGGGTAATTTAAAAGTACCTGATGTGAAGCGTGAGCAGGTCAAGTTTAGAGGAGAGAAAGCTCAACAAAAGTATGTGAGCAAGGAGAAAGCCAAAGGGAGGCGCCAAGCTACTTTCAGAGTGGGGGATTGGGTGAGTATGAAACTGCCTGTTATAATCTCTTACGCAAAATAATCCAAGTTTTCTGAGCCGGTACAAATCGAAACTGTCAAGGACAGAGTGCTTCAACTTGACAATGCTACATGATGGAATAAAGACAAATTGTCCATGCAAAGTTGGAGAGCGGTGCCGAGGGTGCCTACAGCTCGTGACACTTTGCAGTCTTCTGAGGAGGAGAAGAGGTCGTTGAGATCTGAAGGTGAAAGAAGACCACCTTTATGTCACAAATATTAGCTTTAAGTATCTGTGCATTACTTGGGCGATGTTATCCTTGTGTGCTTCAATTTACTGAATGGGAAGTATTCATTGTCCTTTCTTTGTTATTTTTTTGTGTGTGTTCCCATGGCAATTTTTACGTTTACTTTTATAGGTCTAGTTACTTTATTTGTTTAGTAACTTTCTATTTTATTTTCTGCTCTAATGAGGGAGGAAGGTTTCTTTGTCAACATGAGGGAGAAGATGTGTTAGGTTCTGTGTTAGAACCTAGGGCAGGAGCCACCTTGACAACTGTGTCTAAGGTGGAACCTGGAATGTGGAGGTTTTGACAGTTGATGGGTGCTGCCTGTCCTGTCGGTCGCATGTAACTTCTCTGCAATAAATACTCACAGTTTCTCCAACTTCCTGGCTTTCTGGACTTTTTAGCTGCTTATATGAGTGAGTTATTGGTTGTGTCAAGAGAAGTTAGGCACTGTATGATAAAAACTCTGTGAAGCATTGTCACATAAGGGTCATAAACACATTACAAAATTTATGTTGGAAATAATATAACGCCTGTAGCACAAATTTAAAACAACCTAGAAATCATGACACAAAAAATCACTACTGTGCTTATTCAAACACACATCCATGTATGAGAAATTGGAAATCAACATAAAAAAACAACATTGTGATTAGGTACAATGTAACAGCTCTTTTGAACGCATGTATATCAAGGGATGACTATGTGAAACTTTAAAATATCCACATATGTACTTCCAGTAACATACACAAGTGACATTGGGCACAGGCATTCACTTAGATGTCAACACAAAAAAAGTGGTACTCAAAACAGAAAAGGAAGATGGCCTGAGAAGGTAATGGCTTCCAAGACTACTGCTAATGATTACTCTTCTGTTGAAGCACCCACAGAAGAAAAGTAAAATTGTATGTTTCTTGACATGTATATGTATGGGCCTCATTTATGAGTTTTTGCCGTAGGGCAGCGCAGCATGGCTTCCTGCTGCGCTGCCCTATGGCAAAAGAAAAGGGCAGGAATGTGCCGTATCCATCAGATGTGGCGCATTCCTGTCCTTTTCCCCTGCGCTGGTGCACAATTGGCTGCCGTGCGCCAACCCAGGCACCTTTACACCATGGTGCAAGGGTGCTTGCGTTGCGGGATGATTATTTTTGTGCAGGAAGGGAAACCTTTCTCTACAAAAATAATCACAAGAGGCTTTTTCCTCTTTCTATGTGTGCTGCATAAAGGAAAAACGAGGCGAAATAAAGATATTTCTCCTCGTTGTGCCTCCCTTACGCCTCTCCTGGGGAGGCGTATGTTTTTGGCACTGCCTCAGAGTTACGATTTCTCGCAAATCTCGGGCACTGTCAAAAAGCCATGGATGTTTCTGGGAATGCCCCCAATAACACCCACTGCATGCCCCTTTAATGCAGAAAACTGTGTTAAAGGGAACAATATTTACAAGGCAGCATTAAGCCAAAAAAAGTTGCTTAGTGGTGCCTGGTAAATATGGAGTAGGCTGCTGCGCCACCGGAGCGTCACAAAAAATGACACACCGGCGGCGCAAGGGGCTTATAAATAAGCCCCGTATGTGTGTGTGATGTCTGCCTCAAATTGTATGTACATTTCAAAACATGGATTTAACATCTCAAGAGCGTAATTACGAAAAACACATTCTACATCTGTGAGCACTGATGCAGGTAGTTGAATAAAACATATATCTTTGTAAAAATGTCTCTGCTAACCACGTGCAAAGCAGTTATGGACCAAATCTGAAATACATTTTGTCATCTCAACGCACTGTGACGTGCTGTATCAATGTCACTTACTCACAGCCATGTTTTTTAAAAAGAAATCTTATTTATTTTTCTTTGGAGGACAGGATTATAGATTGCTGTCCATTTATATGCATCTGACCGCTAAATTTACTCTGTTGCAAACTGACATTGGCAGCATCTCAAACTCTGGGACACCTAACACAAAAACCAGACTACAAACGTTTTAAAGCGTTGTAACATCAGAAATTAAAATATCCATTAAGTTTCAAGGACTTGATTTTGAGGCTGACAGATGAAAATAAGGTGGTTTACAGGAGGGTGGTTTAAACAGGTTTCACTTAAGAACAGATGCATAATTCATAAAAGCAAAGATATAGTTTAAACAAACGCTTCATCAAGGTATCATTTCACATACCGACCAATGGATTCTGCCTAACAGCAGTGTCCAAAACACCAGTTTCACCAAAAAGCATTCTCAAACTAAAGTTTCTATAGAATTATTTGTTGCAGATTCTTAAATGTTAAGCGAGGGCAACCATTGTACAGACTAGTCTTTTTGCTTCTGGCGATGCACAACATGGCCGTGGGCATATGGATAGTGGGATTCTTTTTAGACACCCTGGATCTCTTAGCTTCACCTGTGGGTTTGGAGGCTTCTTTTGAAGTCAGAGATTCCCATGAGCTCTCAAGCTTTCATTGGGATGTATCTGTTAACTTTCTTGATCTGTATTTGAATTTTCAGTGGACAACTTCACTTTTTTCTTACCAGGGGTGAATAGGGAGAGAAGAATGTGAGCAGCACCAAGAATGCAGGTCTCGGCTCAACTTTGGCTTAGCAGTTCCATGGGATAAGGATGGAACTGGAGCCAGACATTTGAACCTAGCCAGTCTCAGGCCTTCGTTGGCTCATCCACCAGTAGATAAAATGCAACAGACCCTAGACAAGGAAAAACAGGTTCCAATTCAATAGGACATCATAGGTTTTTCCCTTGAGAAAAACAGAAGCCTCACAATCTCAGGAAGCGATATTCAAGGGAAGGGTTGAAAACAGCTTGGAAAGCAGGGAACGGGGCAAAAACCGAACGAGCTGGTGAACTGACATTTTCCTGGACATAACAACACATAACAGTAAAATTAATAGTACAACTTGACAGGTTAATCTCCTGAATTTAACAAACCATCATTGTTAATCCTTAAGGAACAGCAGTCTATTTGTCACATGCCCACTAACTCAGGTGGCCAAGATTTCCTTTCCATCAATCACACGCTTCCTTCAAAACCTCCTTTCAGAATTCTGTCCCTTAAGGAACTCATGCTATGGATTCTGAAAACCCATCTACATCTTTCGCAACCCTGTCGCCTTCCTTAATTCCCACCCATTGACCAATCATCATCCATTGTCTAGTTGTCCCATGCTTCCTGTCATGATGTTCCTTGTATAAGCCCTGGAAGCATTCTGTCCGATGGCTCACCTCATCCACACTCCTCTCTAGCTTCCTATTTCACCTCAGCCAGCCAGGCAATATATATCTTGGTTAAGAATCCTGTCCCTCGGGAGTACAAGCGCTGTACAATGAACATTTGATCATTTTCCAAGGTTTTTTTTCACAATCCTCCATTCATTTCTTGCTGGCATCTTTGAAGGAATGCAGATTTTCTCGGTTCCCAAAAGGGATCATTTAATTTGAATTATGTCAAAGATAAATTGCACTACACTTTCGCTGGCCTATACATCCTTGACTCTTTGCAGAAAACCTCCATCCAAAATGCAATCATGTCCCAATTCACACACAAAAGTTTAAAAGTAGAAGCAAATTCCTACAACTCTGCTCGATCATATCTTCCCACTTTTTGCATTTCACAAAACAGGTTTTAAAGCACACATTGGTAAATAGGAGCCGCTGGAATATATCACATGACTGACATTCCCAGTACTATTCTTGGAAACCTCCACCTGGTGCGGCTTTCCAACCAACCACTTAAAATGTTTGTGAATTTTCAGAAGTTGTAAATTTGCACTAGTCCATATTTTTATGGGTCTAGATTTACTACTTTCTTTGTGAATTTACCCCAGTTTGAATGTTTACATACAACTGTCCCACACTTTCCCTACTCTTTCTCAAACACGGAATAATATCTAATATGCATCACAATTTATAATTTCCCTCTCACGAACTCCTAAAACCAATACACACATTGGCCTTCTGGGGAAGCAATAACAACTGCACTTTTTAAATTTCAATAGTATGTGGATCAGAACTTAAAAGGAGCAATAATTATGGCCTATTTCAAGTTGTGCCTTTCAAAATAGGGAGTAATGTGGCTTTTGGTGCTTTGCACATCAAAATCCTCATGTACCGGTATTTGACAGGAATTTCCAATCTGTAAAATCCATTAAGTTTCACCTGACAAAATTGACCTGAAGAAAATTGCTGGGGAATGTTGCAATTACCTGGAATTTTGCAATTCCAACCCTTGTGCAAACAATAGTTTGTAAAGGGATCAGAAAAGAATGGGCCACTAGTAATGAAGGCCCTTGGCCCAGATTTATTGAACTTGATTATGCACTGCTTTTCATAGAAAATTCCTAGTGCTGCGATGTGCACGTCAGTTTTTCTTGTTAAGCTCCATATTTACTATACCAAGATGCACAATGACACAGAAGCACAAAGAAAGTGATACACCCACTACATCACTTAAAATGTCAATGTGCTATGCTAAGTTTTAAAAAGTAACACACAACTGTACAAAGCATCCAAAACATTCTGCTAGCATTGCATGCTAGGAGAGAGAGTAGGGCACAAGCCAGGATGGTATAAACCAGTAGGTGAGAACCTAGGGGGAAAGCACTCAGGAGAGGACCAGGAAGAAGAAGCTGAGGTTCACCCAGGAGGAGGTGGAGATTTTAATCACAGAGATAACATGACATGAGAAAGATATCTTTGGCTCATGAAAGATACTTAAGATGAAGAAGGGTGCCTTGTTAACAGGCATTCTTGATAAGTTCAATGTGGAGGCACCAATCCGCAAGACTGTGGGAAATTTAAGAAGGGGTAGTATGATTATAAGCACATGATGAAGGAGAAACTGGCACAGAACTGGAGGGCTACTGTGATTATAGGTGGTGGCCCACACATCAAGCAGCAGCTGGCACTCATTGAGGAGCAGGCAGTGGCAGTGATTGGCCTTGAGAGAGTGGATAGAATTTATGACGCTGACACCACCAATCTGAAAGACACCAGTACATCTCAGGGTAATCAAACTGGTAAATTAAAACATGTTACCAAATGACCCGTGTTACAACATATAGGTGTGACGAATATCACATGCCACACACACTGACTTTTGTTGTATTTGCGGTTAAGCTTACATCTGTATAAGGGGGAATACTCTTTTTTGAGTTGCGTATTCCTATTATCTAGTGGCTAGACCAGGGTTCTACAAAGTTGGACCTTGAGGGCCAGATACTTGGCACATTTTTAGCATATCCCCATTTAGATAAATGTAGTTATCTTAAAAATCTGGCATGGATCCGGTCCTACAGGACCGAATTTGGAGAACCCTGGGCTAAACTGTTGTTGACTGTTTTATATAGAGTAAGCCTGGGTGGTGAACTCTGCTCTGTTAGCGGAGTTTGCAGAGGTTTCTGCACTCCAAGGAGCACGCAGAGTTCCGAAAAACTCTTTGCGGAGTGAAGTTTTTCCCTCGCTCGTCAACGTTAAGTTGGCGAGCACGAGTGAAGAAAATCCAACCCTCGACCACTTCCCAGCGAGATTTCTCAATGTGGGTGGTCGCTGATGGTCGCAACAGCTTGCGTTGAGAAACCATCCGTTCGCGTTGAAGAAGCTGCCGCTCGAGTAGAAAATCTACTCGAGCAGCAGAAAGAAGAGGTGCCATCTTGCGCTGTGCATGGTGCAATTTGCGGTGATTTTCTAAAGCGGGACAAACACCCAGCGCTAAAAATCAGCGTGAACTGTCAACCTAATGCACTTCGTCGCTAGAGAAACTCCACGTAGGGCGGCAGGTGTTTTTTGGTCAGTTCGCGGAGTTCCCCGTTGCGGAACTCCGCAAACTCTGCCCAGGCCTAATAAAGAGTGTGCAGCAACTCCTGTGGCCATGAAAGTCTGACTCACAAACTATTGGTAGGGCCTGGGTCACACAATGTGATGTTGTATTAAAATATGAATGATTTTCAGGGGGGCAGGAGTGCATTGGTAATATTTGCTTGTGAAACGGTTGCTAATCATTTTCTTTGTAAAATATCTTTGCATTTTCCAATTATTGCGCACACACTTCCCTCTCTCAGTCCCTGCTTCTTATGCACACACACACTGCCCAGGATTCCTCCTGCCCATTCTGCTCACACCCTGCCCACTCCATACATTGGCCACCTGGCTACTTGATATGCTCCTCTTCTTGCTTCCTGACTCACAAGATCACACAATGATCATTCACAACCTGTGTGCCTATGTTGGAAGTGCAGCTGAGTTCTATGTTGAAGTGCAAAGCTAAAGTTTCCATTCCATCAAGGACAACATTAACCTGAAATCCCCTTTCAACGTAATGTATGCTAGTACTTGTAGTTTCTCTACATATCCATGCAATACATTTTAGTAACACACCTAACACAAATCAACAAGCTCAATGATCGGAGCCAAATAGTAAGATATATATGAACATGTAAATAGAGCATGCTGCCTTACAACAAATTGCGTACCATACGAAATTCTGCAGATGCATGAATAATTTGTGTAGGTTGCCCGTCTGTATGTAACACCAGATTATCCCTCTTTTGAGTGGAACCTACATATTTGTGCAATATAATTAAAATAAGTTGTTCACTCAGTACAATGTAGATAAAACAAATTAATTACACACATAATATTAACAACAGTCTGTTGACTAAGCTCATCTAATGAAGCTTAATTGAACACAAACAAGAAACAGAAACAGATCAGTGCTTAATCCACACAATTTATGTCATAAGGCATGTAGAGACTACAGGTGTGGATTGTTTCAGAACTCAGTATAAATGTGTAACACACTTCGGTGACAAGTGAGTCATATTATAAAGTGAAAAAGCTACGGGCCACTGTAAGAGCAACAAGTGGTGAGATGGTTTAGTAAGTAGCTAGTCAAAGCGGAGGTGGTTATTTAAACCTTGGCAGGTGGATGCCACATCAGGTCTGGGGGAGTGGGGGTGTGGGGTAGAGTGGGGGTCAAGGCTTCTGCTCCTCTGAAGGAAGACAACCCGCCACATCATGATTTCCTCCCTGAAATGTAAAACATTGGCAGTTAAAAACTATTTAGTGTCTGACAAGGGCAAGTGAATTTTTTTGGGCAGAAATTATCTAAAGAAGCTGTGAAATATCATATAATCATGTGCACCAGTGTGGTGGGTTACCTCCATTTAAAGTGGAAATATGCATATGTTAAAATGTGTAATCTCGTGATAGCTAGAAATTCTTCCAAGGTCCATTTAGTGGAGCATCTGCCAAATCATATCAAGTCCCATCAACATCCAGAAAAAAATGCAGGTCCTTGATGAAAGTAGTCAATGCAGTCAATGTACTTGCACAGTGGTTCCTAGGCCTAGCCAAATAAAAATCTATCTGGCCTGCCACACAGAGAATTCAAATCACATGCTACTTACATTACATGATAAACAATACAGAATAATCTATCAACTATACTCAGATTTGTTTCTGTTTCTGTACAATGGAATACCATGTTACAGAAACACACTGGTCTATTGGTGTATGTAAACAAGTTAATTTGGACCCCTAAGTTTGTAATTCAATGGGTGCAAATGTTTTTCCTCCCATTAGCATTGACCCACATTAGGAGCTGCATGCAAATCACACTCACTTGTGTGTTAGCACAGGCAATTACCACCATGTTCTACCTACTGCTAACTGCCTGTGCCAGCAAATGCACTGATTACTTACTCATTGCTCCGATTATGATTTCTTATCCCACTACATATTAACCTTCCATGGACATCATGCGACTAAGCTAAAACTAAAGCTGCCCTCTTTCCATTTCCTCTCGTCCCCTTAAGCCTCATCTCTCATAAGAGGCCATAAATGTGGTGGAGACCAGCAGAACTTCCTGAAATCCTAAAGTAACAGGGATCGAGGTAGTAACCATGAGAAAGGAGGGTGGGATGGAATTACTGGGACAACGAGGGTAATTGGAGTAAAGAACTTCATTGAGAATAAATCAGTGTCTTACCTCCTCAACCCTTCCTCATTATAATCCTTAATAATTAACAGATCAATGCGTACCCCACCTAGAAGCTACAAACCCAGCAGGGAGCACAAAAAGAAGCAGTTTAGCAAAGCCAAAGTTCCACCAGCTCCAAGCCCAGCATTGAGCACAAGAGGAAAGCCAAGATGTCAAGGCTTAGTACCACACACTTCAGGTTCACTAGAGACGCAAAAGGGATAAAGAATGGCCACAGTCAAACACATCAAGCCCTGCAGGGGCCTAAGAGAAACCAGAATGGCCTTGGCTCAACCTAAGCTTAATAGGAGACACGAAAGGAAGCAAAGTTCGCCAGAACAAACTGCTGCAAGTCTAAAGATCAGGGAGCCTTAGAGGACACTAGAAAACCCAGGACTGAATACCTTGAGCCCCAAGGCCATCATGGGGTACAACAGGAAGACAGACTGGTTAGTACCACTGACCCCAAAACCACCCACACCAGCGTAAATGAAAGGTGACCAAAAGAGAGGACTTGGACCAATGGTGTGGAAGGGTTCCAGAGTGCAGAAACCTGCTCTCTTCACCATTCAACCAGGCAAGGGACCATTCCACAAGGTTAACCCCCGCAGGCAAACCAGTGCCCCCTGGCAACAGCCCGACCATGGGACCCATGCACAGGCTAAGCCCCAATGAATCACAAACCTCACCAACCTTCTTTGAGCCAGCAGCAGGGAGCTGGTAATGGCTGAGAATCATTACTGCATGGTCCACCAACCTCCAAAAACCATGACCTGGAACAGTCACATGTGAAATTCAACAAGCACTGCCATAGCAAACAGCAATGACAATGCAAAGTGACCCCGAATAGGCGATGCCAGGAAGAAAGTGGACTGACAGGTAGGAAGACAAAAATGTCCCCATCCCCTTCATCAAAGGTTTCTTTGAAAACAGAGAAAATACAGACCCTACTGGCAATGGCCAACATAACAAACAGCATATGTAAGAAAGTGGAGTATTATGTGGTGGGGGTTAGACCTCACAGTGTAATGCTATCACAATAGCCCAAAGATGGTCCTTGGAGTCACACTGATAAATCCTTACCTCAGTCCTGGCAGTGTGGCAAAGAGCAGTCTTGCTTTACTAGAGGAACATGTGTTAAGCATCTTAGATTAACAACATGGACGATAAGTAATTGACATGACTTTAGAGAAATTCAACATCAATTTATAAAAATAGAGTGTATTTTTATTTTTATTTAGATACAAAAATGAACAAAGTAGCATACATTTAACCAGTGTTATAGATTTTTGAAACAATATTAAATTAGTACAAAATAATACATGAAAAACATAACATTGCGGTCAATGGGAAAAACCAATAGTGACAATCGTTCACTTGCAGGCCGAGTTACATGGAACTCTAGACCAGGCCATGACAGTCAGATCAATTTTACTTAGCCAGTGGAGTCCGGGTGCAGAGTTGTCCTGGATGTCCTTGCTGCTGAACGGGAGCCGCGGGGATTCTGATTTCACCGCTTACACGGTGCTGAAAGAAACAGAGTGCAATAACACAACTGATACCAAGCTGCTGACGTCGGATGAAGGTTGCACAGTGTTCCCTGTTGATGAAGCATCGAGTGTGGGGGTTAGTTGCCAGATTTGCGACCAACAAGCCTTGGCAGCGGTAAGCACAGCAAAAAGGTACTGGAACTTCAGTAGGTCCCGGGGAGTGAGGTAGCAGCCTGAAACTTTGTGGCAGGTGGGACTAAAACTCCCACAATGCACTGAACCACCTGGATTTGGGCGATCCCACAGAGGGCCTGATGGCCAACCATTCTTAGGATCCAGTAAGTGTTTTTACCTGCAGTTTTTAGGGGACTTGTGCCACTAATCCAGGGGAGCCTAAGGATGATTCTAGTTTCCACAGGGGTCCCTCTCTTTAGGAGTGCCGAGTTTTAGCCAAGGGAGAGGGTCGTTCATTCAGTTCCAATTCTGTTATCACAGAGACAAAGTATCCCTCTTTTGCTTCAGTGCTGTGGGCAAACTCCTGCCTTTTGGTGACACGGGTCTCCTCTTGGTCCTTCCTTGTTGCCAGCTGTTTTGGTCTGAGGTTTGGTGTTGGGGGATCCCTTAACTTCTAGATTTAGGGGAGTTACAGGTGTGGGAGCTAGTAGCCAGTGGGCAGCTGGACCCCGCAGCTAGTCCGCCCCTAAAGTGACCACATCTAGGGGTGAAGGTCATCTTTTCTGCCCAGAACCCTCAATTCTGCCATTCCTAAAGATTGTAGAAATCCAATTGCGGTGTACAGACCAGGCTGCTTGCCCTGGAGGTGTGGCTAGCCTTCTGGGGGTGTACCCCTCCCTCTGTAGCTAATTTCTCACCTGCCTGGGTGCAAATGTGCCTGGGGTAGGGGGAGGGCTGTTTTCTCCACTGGGAGTCAGTCCTGATGCATATCAGAGGCGGTGCAGCCTTTGAAGCTCACCGCCTTGATGTGCCACTTCACTAGCCTGCTTGGGAGGAGGGACATGTGACCGAATTCCTACCCAAGACTTTGTTCCTAACTCCTGGGAGTGATTACACTGTATGGCAAGAGTTCAGAATCCTGTCTTGGTGGCAGCAGGCATGGGAAAGTGCGGGCGGGCTAACCAGAGAACAGAGAAGCTGGGGGAACCAGGTAGGTAACCTCTAAGGTAATTACCTGGGTGCATGCCACGTCACTCACGGCATGAGATTCATGTCAGGGGTGAGAAGGCACGCAGTTTGATACCAAACATAGCATATTTCGGCTGCACCGTAATGGAGCTGCCAAACTCGAGAATGCCCAGGTGGCAGCTCAAGTTTTCCTATTGGCTGCTAACACTTAGAGTAGTTTCCAGTGGTGAACGGCACTATAGGGACATATAGGCTTGCACTTGTATGTCCTCTCCTTTAATATACTGCACTCTGCCTCCTGGGCTGAGAAGGCCTACCTTAGAGATGCTTGACATATATTAAAGATAGTGCATTTGACTGTGCCACACATGGTGAGGGCAGTCGAGTTCGAACAGTTTGCACTGCTCCTGCAGTCTACAAAGGCAGGTCTACTGGCAGTAGTTTCCTTGGGTCACCCAGGGTGGCAGAAAACCGTGCTGTAGCCCAGGGAGCCCTATACCACCTATGCCCTGGGTACCCCTGCTACCATATACTAGGGACTTATAAGGGAGGTAAAGTCCTTGTCAATTGAGATTGCCAATTTACACATATCAGTTTTGGGGAATGAGCACTGGCATTGGGTCCTGGTTAGCAGGATCCAGTGTACTGTCAGATAAAAAAAAACAGCATCCAGAAGTCCACATTTTGGCAAAAAGTGGGGGGCATCTGCAAAGAGCCCTCACTTCTTGCACCATAAAATCATGAAGACACCCCAAAACCTGGCTTCTGGCAGAGAACCCCACACACCCACTTCAGGCCGGAAAGAGAAATTTGTTGAAAGAAGAAAACAAAAGAAAGCTAATTAAATGCTAGGTATGAGGATCTGGCCCAGCAAGGTCCGCACAACATAGTCTGCCAGAGCAGACACAAAACTCAGGAGGTACTTCTTGTCTCCACCCCTCTGTGGTACCTTGTGAGGAGAGGAAGTGGAATGAGGGGTGTTTTGATAGTAGCTTGGTCACAGGGTACCTAGGGTGAAGATGGGTGCACCTGAAATAGAATACTAGATAATGAAAGGCATGGACATTGATTCACCAAAATACATGGGGTAGTGGAACTGATATCACTCATCAGTTGACCGCAGTGACATCATAGTAAGTTATGTCATATGACCTTTACCCATTGTTAGACTTGGCATCCTTAGAGTAGTTTCCCCTGACGTTTTGACTCTCTACCTCCTGTATTTTTGATGCTGTGCTGGATTTAGTTTTTGCTGGCTTATATGCTTTGGGAACTTTGCCACTGCTGATCAGTGTCAAAGAGCAAGTGCTCCCTGTACACGTTGTTATTGCAATTGGTTATCCATGATTGGCATATTTGATTTACTGGTAAATCCCTAGCAAAGTGCACGGAGGATGCCACGGCCTGTAAATCAAATGTTACCAATGGGCCTGCAGCAATGATTGTGCCCCCCCACCTAAGTAGCCCTGTAAATGTATCTCAGACATGCCACTGCAGCGTCTGTGCGCAGTTTTTACTGCCATGTAGACCTGGCAAGTGCACCTACTTGCCAGGCCCTAACCTTCCCTTTTCTTACATATAAGACACCCCTCAGGTAGGCCCAAGGTACCCCCATGGGCAGGGGGCAGTGAATATGACAGGAAGGACATGTCCTGGTGTGTGTGACATGTCCTGATAGCGAAATACTGCCAATTTCGTTTTTTACTATTGAAAGGCTATCTGTCCCATAGGATAGCATGGGAGATACTTTGTAACACCTTACAAGTATAATTTCCCATTGGGACAAGATCGAGGAGTAACGTTTAGGCTCTCTGAACTCAGAATTTAATAACACATCTTTTAGTGAAGATTGTTTTTCAATTGTGTGTTTGAAAATGACACTTTTAGAAAGTAAACAGTAACAGACTACAGGAGGCAGCCCATAAACCCTAAAGAGACCAGGGCAATAATCTGTAACAAACAACAATGTCTCAAGGGTGTCATTCACAGGTCAATTATATGTGGCACAATTCATTGCAACTGATTAAATCCAAAAGGGGAGAAAACCAGGGAGACATTTTCAAGTAAATGTAAAGTATATTTCAATTGACAAACATGTTGGACATATTAAACTTCATATGTACAAGCACATGGGTCAGTAGCACTGCGTTACATTAAATGACATGTAACCAACAAAATACTGTGCACAAGTGCTCGTGAAGTGTAGTGACGGCGCAAGTGACACGTGACGTGGTATGTACAGCGAGGGCAGTGGGCGCAACAAGAAACAAGTGAAAATAAAACCACACAAGTTTACATATTTGGGATACCGCGACAGTTAATGGTCCAGTAATATAAATTTCAGTTGAATAGGGTATCCATGAATAGGGGCGCCGAGGATGCTTCCGAAGATCAGTAAATGACGTCGCCGGCAGGAGTCAGGCTAGGTCACCTAGCCTGACTCCTGCCGGCGACGTGATTTACTCCTGGACACTCAGCGGATCTTCAATATCCTGCCCACAGATCTTCGGAAGCATCCTCGTATCTCCGACTATGTACTCCCCCAGTTCCATGAGGACTCCTTAAACCACCGTTCCTGGAAAATCCCCCTTTTGGTTATCTCGACACTGCAACCTTATTAAATACGTAACCTGGTCCTGATGATGGCCTAACACTTCTACAGGCCGATATGCCGTCGACTTCCACAGCGGAACTCTTGGCGCCCCTATTCATGGATACCCTATTCAACTGAAATTTATATTACTGTACCATTAACTGTCGCGGTATCCCAAATATGTAAACTTGTGTGGTTTTATTTTCACTTGTTTCTTGTTGCACCCACTGCCCTCGCTGTACATACCACGTCACGTGTCACTTGCGCCGTCACTACACTTCACGAGCACTTGTGCACAGTATTTTGTTGGTTACATGTCATTTAATGTAACGCAGTGCTACTGACCCATGTGCTTGTACATATTAAGTTTAATATGTCCAACATGTTTGTCAATTGAAATATACTTTACATTTACTTGAAAATGTCTCCCTGGTTTTCTCCCCGTTTGGATTTAATCCGTTGCAATTAATTGTGCCACATATAATTGACCTGTGAATGACACCCTTGAGACATTGTTGTTTGTTACACTTTTAGAAAGTAGGCATTTTTTTGTTGAACCATTCTGTGTGCCTCTGCTGTTTTGTGTATTGACTGTTTGGTTTTGGAGGGACAGGGGCTGGGGATGTGCATTCACTGTAATCAGCCAGTGAGGGGTTGAGGTGTGCCTTGCCCTTCCTGGATGACTCAGAACTGAGCTCAATAGACTGTGGCTGCATTTAGAGCAGTGGGAGGAGTATTCCTTACACCTGAATAGGGCCTGTCTCCCTTTGCGCAATTCTGTCTCCACCCCCTGTGGTCATACTGCACCAGTGACGACAGAACTGGTTTGGACTGGGCTCAGAGACCCTGGCACAAAGAAGAACAAAGACAAAATGGGCTATAAGTAATGGACCTTAAACCCCAGAACTATAGATCACTTCTGGACTCTAGAGGAACCTTTGCCAAGGAGAAGAGCTGGAGAGCTGTGAATAGGAGTACTGCCCCTTTGCTGTGTGTTGTGTGGGGTTAGCCTGCAGTTGCTGCTTCTGCCAAGGAAAAGACAAAGACTGGAACTTTGCTGAGAAACCTGCTTGAAGAAGAATCTCCAAGGGCTTGTGTGTGCTGAAGTCTCAGGGACACAAAGACTTCACCACCAGCTCCCCTGAACTCCATTGCTGGGAGTTCTGACCTGCCAGGACCACCTATTCCAGTTGTGGGCCTCTGGAGGTTGTTCCTGCTGTTGGGAGCTGAAAGAAACCTAAGAGAAGAAAGAAAAGCAATCTCTGACACCGTCAGCGATGCCGCCGTGACGCCGCGGCCTGCACCGAGGCCAGGGGCACCGCTCATGAAGTGCACGACCCCTGCCGACACCTGCAGTTATCGGCCACCTCGATGCTAGCACTCGCACCGACTCCGTCACCGTCACCGCCAGCGCCTGCATCGTCATAGAATTAATTTTCCAAGGTACTGTTTGTTTGGGGGTCCATGTGACTCCGTGCCCAACGCTGCGCACCTCGCGGTCAGCGCCGTATTTTGAATTTATTGCTGTCACAATGTCATAATAGCCGCAGGTGGAGCTATTTGTTTTCTACAAGCTTTATTTTTGAAATAACTGTTTTTTAAGTGCTATTTTTCTACATGTATGCTGGATTTTTGTCGTTTTAGTCTTGTTGAGTTTAGATAAAGATATTTTATTTTTCTAAACTGGTGTGGTGTCCATTTGTGGTGTTCTCACTGTATTACTGTGTGTTTGGAGTACAAATAATTTACACATTGCCTTTGGGATAAGCCTGTCTGCTAGTGCTAAGCTACCAAGGGGGTGAGCAGGGGTTATCTAAAGTGTGTATCCCCCTTACCCTGACTAGAAGCAAGGGTCCCTACTTGAAGAACGGTACCTACCTCTGCCAATTAGAGACCCCCAGTTCTAACACCCATGACGGTAAAAGTCCCATAATACGTGCACCATTAACATAACACAACAGTTACTAACACTAATATACGTCTATTTTATACAGATGTGTATTCTAATTAGAATGCTGAAACGAGATTCTAGGGAAACATTACACTTCTCTTTTAAACAGAATGACATTGTGCTACAAAACAAAAACCGTTATTAACTTACTGTATTACTATGATTGTTAAAATGTTTTATTTATGTTCACTTGATGATCATTCAGGGGCAGCAGGGAGCAAGGTAAGAGTCGCAACTGCGACCCCTGGCGACTCCCAAATATAGTCCAGAAAGTATTAAGTAGCTGATGTGCAATCCCCAAAAACATGCACAAACGGGCGTACACATCCTGTCTGCACATTTTCTTCATTTCATTGTTTAAATCAGGTTGAAATGTCACCCACAGACCACCACAAATATTATTTGCTCTGGTGTGTATATGCGCCCAGTATTTCCATCTATTTTTTTAAAAATTGATCCTCGTTAATCTTAAAAAATATAAAGGGGTTATATCCTTATTTCCTCACCTGCACATGAATGTGTGAGGTAGGAGAGAATATTTAGGCCCAAAGTCTTAGGGACTTGATGACACGTGCAGAGACTGCACGGCGTGTGCGTGCAAATGAATCACTGTTACTTTTCTTGGTTGCTGACGGATGGGGTACAGGGAGAGTTCACTAAGCTGCAGTGTTCTAATTAGGCCAGAGAAAAAAGTGCGAAAATAGATAAACATGATCTTTCTTGCTTTGCAGCAAGAGGGAGGAAGACATCACCAACGCGCCTTTGGGGCTAGAGGGGACACTTATCAAAAGCTTTCACATCTTGTTTATGTTATTCCGCGAATTAAAATTCTGTGCGTCCCCAAACAGAGATTTATGATCTAGCTTTCTGTGGCCTATTTTTGGCCCTTTATTATTCACGGTCTAGACGCGCTGTTTAATCCTACATGGACACGTACTACTGCTAGCCAAGTTATCCTTCTTGGCTTCAGCAAAACCAAATTCCTAATGGAAAACCTGTTTACTGTTTATATTAACTGTCACTGATTTGATGCAAAAATCCCACTTATTTTGCTTATTCAAAAACTCCAGCTATTCTATCACAATTATTATAAATAACAAACTCGTCAATAATACGTCAATTGTTGCAAATTGTGTTTTAGTTTACTAGCATAGATCCTTAAAAACAGAAATAATTTATTCAATCGTAAGTGGCAAGCCGTTCACTTACAGGCATATTTATGATCCCCTTGCGCTGCAGTAGCACCACTTTGTGTGATGCTCCTGCGGGGAATACCACAAAATCATATTCATGAGGTCACGCAAAGCCACTATGCGTGGCTTTGAACGGCCTCATAGATATGGAGTAAGGCAAGGCAGCGTAAATCACTGTGTTGCCTTACTCTGCACTAGGAAGGCGTTCCACAGGCGTTTCGGTGGATGTTCCACGCAACACACATGGAATTTGACGCTTCCCCAGATTTACAAGAACATGCAAACCTGGGGATGTGCCAAAACCTTACACCTCCCTAGGGGAGGCACAACGAGAAGAAACAACTTTATTTATCCTTGTTTTTTCCTCTTTCTATGTGTTCTGCATTCTGAATCACACTAGAAAGAGGAAAAAACATCCCAGGATGTTGCCCCTTCCTGCACAAAAACAATCCTGTTAACAACACAGGCACCCTAGCACAATGGTGAAAGTATACCTGCGTTGGCGCTAGATTGCCAAAACTGTGCCAGTGCAGGGGGAAAGGACAGGAATGCACCTTATTAGTTAAATATGGTCCATTCCAGTAGTGTGTCAAAGGCCCCCACAGCTCCCGCAGTGCGGGGGCGCCGGAGCTCCAGGGGGCCCCCTCAGGACAGTACCCTGGCCTGAGAGTTCCTGAGTGAGTAGAAAGGGGCCCCTCCATGTACTTTGCAAGGGGCCCCCTCAACCTTTGTTACGCCACTGGTCAATTCCTGCTCTTTCACTTTGACGTAGGGCAGCGCAGCAAGGTGACTTGCTACACTGCCCTACGCCAAATCACCATAAATTTGCCCCTTAGTTTGGAATGACAAATACCCTTTCATGTTGCAAGGACTGCTAGGGATGTCTTTTTGTTTGGTGTGTACCTCATGCACATGATAAATTAACTAACTAACCCCAAGTGTATGAGATAATTGTATTTTCGCAGCGAAGGTCAAATAAAATATCACGCAACAGCAAATTTTGGGTCAGAATAATGGCTGTATAAATTTGAAGTAAGGCATTTGCTAATTAATAGAGGGAAATGTGGATTATTTGAAATGGCAGCCTAATAGCACCACAATTATATGGCACTCAGTGAATACAGCAACACACTGTTTACCCTAAGCATGCCAATCAATCACTGTTACTTTCCTTGGTTGCTGACGGATAGGGTACACTAAGAGTTCACTAAGCTGCAGTGACAGCCGTACCTTAATCCTTTTTTCTCTTGCATCATGCTGTCTTTGCCATTTTATGGGGAGATAGCCTCCATATCCCAGCATCACCTTCTCTGGCTGACGTTTCTCATTCCTTCTTCTTACTCCATTACTTACACCTACCATTATTCTAACCTTAACCCAACTCCTTAACCTAACTATGTCCAACCTAATCTAAGCTAAGCTAACCAAACCTAACCTAACCACGTCCCTTAGTCACAATTAAAGATTGGGCTAATGGCACCAAAGTTATGAGCAAAACATACAATGCTTTTCCTTAGAAACATTCTCTGACCCAGAGGCAACCATCACTGGTGGGTGGGTTAATATATATGCCATGTCATGAGTGATGTAATATGTGAGGTCATAAGCAGTGCATTGCGGGGGTATAAGTTATAGTTAGCTCAGGTAACTATAACCGCTGAATTTCAATTGTTTTGTATGAGTGAAATCTGAGCCTAACTATAATAGCCCTGTAACCTTTGTTTTTTTCCAGTGATTTTCTACACTTTTTTAGATTTTTAATCCTAACTGTAACTTGTCACCTTTGAGAGTGGGTGTATGAGGAGCTGTGTGGGTCTGTGAGTGGCTGTGTGAGTACCTGTGTGAGTGTGTGACTGGGTGTGTGAGTGCTTGTGTCTGTGAGTGGGTGTGTGAGTGTCTGTGTGGGTCTGTGAGTGGGTCTGTGAGTGCCTGTGTGAGTGTCTGAGTGGGTGTGTGAGTACCTGTGTGGGTCTGTGAGTGGGTCTGTGAATGCCTGTGTGGGTCTGTGAGTGGGTCTGTGAGTGCCTATGTATGTCTGTAAGTGGGTGTGTGAGTGATGCTATGGATTTTGGACAATTCAATACTTAGGGTTTTTAAAAGGGAGAACCATGGACTCTGCTCACCCCAGGAAATGACAAGAAAGAAAGCACTCATCACAGTCACTACACATCAGATTGTGGTTCAATAGATCAATGATGACTTTATCACTATTAAGGATTTTATATAATTTTTCAATGTGAAATACGAGAGGAAACACACTTGCTTTGCCTTCACCAAGCCCACGAAGTTAGGATCGTTTGTGCTTTACTGAAGTGAAGCTTCAACTGGGTTACCTGCTATATTTATATTTGTAAGTGTTTCCTGTTGAGGTTTAATTTTTGTGAAATCAGCACCAGGGCCAGAATCGAACCTCATTTGTTCCAAGAAGAGGCCCCAGTTTTGCCAAAACTGGAGTACTTTCATTTGGTTAATTAGTAAGTGCTACCTCGTTGGGTAAATGTCTTGTGCATATTCTACGCTACAGCTGTGTAAAGGACCATGAGATGTGCATGTAATTTTGGCAATGTGTTTTTATGGCATGACACTGAGGCTAACATTATGCAAATCTCCTTTATTGCCCAGCTCACAGCAGCAACAATTGAAGAGAATATGGAACTTCAAGAACATTCTAACATAGTATAAAGTCCATCAATGCGCAGCAACTTCCTTCTTTGTTGCCGCTGCTCACAAGATAAGTACCCCTCATTTACTTCGTGCTTCTTATGTACCTCATAATTATTTTGTATGATAATTAGCATTATATATCATATCTTGGGTCCTATTGACCCTGCCAAGTCATCCTAGGTTTGCCTGTACTCTGCAGGGTTAATTTCAATTATTATTTCTTTCGTTTGCTGCCTGTTGCACCCCTTTCCCCTGGGACCTTGGTCCACTTTACCCCGGCAGACCCCGACCCCCCTCCCCCAAAGGAAATCACGCCTTCTTTGTTAAGCCGGTTTTAACCATACCTGCTATGCGTTGCTTGAACACGCACGCGTTGCTAGGAGCCTCAACCGATCAGCTACCACAACGGATGGCAGCTCTCCTGTAATAGCCCCCGACTCAGCCGACACTCTCCAGCCGTCGGACTTTGGGAAAACTCTTCAGCGCTTCGCGAGATGACTGCGCGTCACTCGCCATTACCGCCGCCTACCCTCTTTTGGCTAATTTAACAAGCCTCCGATCGACCGGTACCATTTGAGGAAAGTACCTTAGAGGAGTCGCGCACGCCGATAAAACGTGCGTGACTCCATGTTGCTTCCAAACAAAAATAAGCACGAACGAGTAGGGAATAAAGAAGACTAGAGGCCCTTTTCTTTTAGCATTGTTAGTCACCATTACTAGGTAACAGTGACAGTTACAGTTGGCAGCTCCATTTTTGAAAAAGGGGGGACCCCTACAAGTACAATGTGCTTGCTAATCGCAGGGAAAAAGGCTATTAGGTAAAGAGACAATAGCAAGCTTTCAATTAAATCTGGAGTAAAACATTCTAGGTATCATGAAAACAGATGTAACCACACAATGAACCAAACAATGACTACTGACTGAGACAATATCTTATTTCTTATTATAAAAATATTTTTTATTTAATTATTAAATCTCATTTTCTTGGAATTATTTTCCATTCTTACTCAATTGTGTAAATATACATATGTACAGAAGGGATAAACACATAATATATACATGAAAAGAAAAAATCAATCCAATTCATACGATCAATAATTGTATCTTTCTTAAAAACTTGACAGATTAGATGAAGGCTAGCGGTAGATGACAACTACGCGCGTTTCAGCACTTCTGCCTTCGTCAGGAAACCGTCTATTGCAAACAAAACTGTGAAAAACACAGAACAATTACAAAATATATATACCAAATACTAATTTTATATACAACTATATACAAACACACACAAAACCTAGAATGTGGCAATATTTCTCATCATTATATATAATTCAATGCAAAAGATGAAATCAAAGACGGACAATCAACATATGTAAATTTACAATGAAAATACATATATGTATATACATTCTTCAATAAGATTGATATATGCTGTAATGTAATACATTTTAGAATACTTTCTTTATTGCTTTTCTATAAACCTAGTGGCCACTAAATCATTGCAACTATAACTGAACATTAGAAAAAGAATATAGAAAGTTTAGTAGAGTCAAAGATAAATGAGCAAAATATAGTGAGGTCCTTAAAATAATATTTAAACAGAATGAAAGAGTTAGTTAATAGATAAAGGGCCCGATTCTGATGCGGGTTGGAAAAGCTTCCCGACCGAGGGCCTGATTCTGATGCGGTTAGGAAGGCCTCCTAACGGCATTTGCTCCTTCCAAATCGGATCGGGAACGTGTCTTCCCAACCGAGGGCCCAATTCTGATGCGGTTAGGAACAAATGTTCCCATTGAAGTCAATGGGAGTTCAACCAAATCGTATCTGGAAGCATCCGGATGCATCCTACTCCGCCGGTCGAACTTTCCCGATCCGAGTGGGTCGGACACCATTTCCCAACCGATTCGGTCGGGAAGCTTTTCCAACCCGCATCAGAATCGGCCCCAAAGAATATAAGGTCCAAATCAAAATTTAAAAAAATATATATATATCTGATATGAGGAGTGTACAGTTAGCGGCCCTGAAGAACTCTAGTATTACATGTGACATTAGTTCTAAGATGGCCATTGTCACCGTAAACGAACGCCGTTGAAGATAAGATGCAAGCCATGACTGGTTGCAACTTAATGTTTTGATGACCTAGGGTACTCACCGTTAGGTGAACGAATGAGCTGGCAATCAAGTATGTGTCTATCTCGTAAGGTGTCAAATTGCCAGCCCTGGGGGCTCCTACGATGGAAAGCTTGTTAAAGGTGAGTCAAGAGGAATTATTACTTACTTCAGGCTCATATAATGCTGTGAGACCCTGATGAACTACGATGCTGTGTTGGTTGTTCCAGGAAGGAGCAAGGAGTGCTCCTTATAATAATTAGAAATCTGAAAACAAAGATATATAATCCTTACAATAGGACATATTCTATGGTTTATATATGTTGAATCAAATATGAATAGTGATAATGAAGCCAGCAGCACTTACTGTGTGCGCGTCGCACGCTATTATTACAGCTGACTCAGTGGGTCCTGAAGAGGAATGATATCGACCAAAGTTGACACGGATACTAAATGATCTAATAGAGCAAGGACTCACAAATGAGACTTGCTCGAATGCAATCTCCTCACAGTATTAATTTATTAATCTTGTATTGTTTATATTAATCCTTGCATACACTACATGAATAGCAAGGAAGCTTGCTTATGTGTTTAACTAACAAATAACGCTTGTCTATAATCTAAAATGGCCGCTAAAGCGCGGGAACCTTACTGCGCATGTCTCATCCATATCACATGGTGTGACACCTCTCTTTGCTTGGTGGAAACTCCTGCTTCTGCGCAGTGTGCATTAAAATGGCTGCTTGATGTCTTCACATGCTTCAGCTTGCTCTTGTGTTATTATTAATTTGTCGTTTTCTTAACGCTACTAATGCGGGATAGATTTATAAGTAAATGGGGATAGAGTAGACAGAGTGGGTATACAGTGAAACATTTTATTTGTGATTTTAATATTTCCTTCTTTGACTTTTTTATTAGTTCGTAAACTTGGGCCTGGGGTTGGTGATCTGAAACTCGAGACAATGATTCTGCGCATGTGCCCTGCTTGGCTGCCAAAGAATAAGGATGAAGTCAACCTGGACGTCGTCCAAGGCCACGACCTAATGGCCGATATTGATATATTCATGTGTTCTTGCCAAACTTGCAACTATGTATATGAAAATGAATAAACTTTGTCGTGAGACGGGTGGGAAATAAAGCAAATGTATTAAATTGGATGGACGGTAGTTTAAAGACAAAGGTCTTCAGAATTCGAACCAAATCAATATGGTGTGAGGATCAACCCCCTGTCCCTGTCCAATCAGAAGTAGTGGTCCCATATTTTGGCAACATTAAGGGGAGGTACATGGGCGTAGAAGGGTATAATAGATATAGAATTAGTTAATTAGCTTAGCTCAGACCGCAGAGTGCGCACGGGAGACTAGAGCTTACTCTCAGAACGCACAGAAGAGCTCCAGACCGCCAAGCTGATTGATCGCAGACAGAATCGCTGTCCAGAGAGGTCCTGAGGAGGGGGCGCGGAGTCCATTAGAAGAAAGGCACGGGAGAATCGAGGAGAAGTCGAGTATCAGTGAGGGGAACGACGCAGGCGTCGTTGTAGAGAGGTCACCGGTCCTGTCCTGATCCTGGAGGAGGTCTTTGCTCTTCATCCTTCCTGGGTCCTATTCTTTTCCAACTCCTTGGCCAAGGGGTTTGGTTCTCGCACTTAGGTAAATATATCTGCAACCTTTAGTTGCGCTACTGTTTCTATCTTCTCCTTTCTGAGGGACCGTCATTAATCAATAATTATAATTCTATGCTTCATCCTTGATATGCAATTGAGTACCATGCGGTTCTGTAATTTACTCTGCTAAATCTTTAGATAAACATTTTAAAACTTCCTGACTCAGTGGTTATTTCAGGATTATGTACTATATTGAATGTCACTCATTTTAAACTTCCCAATTAGCAAAGGATTCATTGGTAAGTCATTACTCTTCAATCGGAAGGTAATTGGTAGCAGGGATTTTGATAAAGAGTAACAACTGACAACCCCAGCGTAAGTATTAGCGTAGTATGAATGTATGGGCCCAAGTGAGTATCTAGTGTATGAATGCTGTTTGCTAATATCGCGCTGGATCAGTTTTCTGGTAATCAGAGGATGGTTGTACTTTGTTAATTGGGTAATGAGAATTTTATTTTTATGAACTAACATCCGTGTATTCAAAGTTTGTTTTATGTTGTCCAGAATTCCCGGGGAAAATTGAAAAGCGGTTGGTAAGTGGAAGCCATACTGCAGTGAGGTTATCTGTCAGGCAGAAATAGTACTGAAAAGTTAAGCAGGACTATCAGTACTGGTTAGGGAATCTATGCGTGTGAGTAATAGCAAAGGAGTACGCTGGTGAAAATTTGATGTTATATCACCTAGAAAGGGTAACATTGAATAAGTAACAGGTACTTCTGGAGCTTGTGTGAAGAGTAAACGGAAGGGTTTTACTCGTAGTGTATGTTTAGTAAACGGAAAGGTTTTACTAAGTGTGAGATAAAACTATCTTTTCTATTTTAGAGAAACTGGCACGATAGCGAATGTTTTATGTTGTTACTGAAATTTAATTAAGATTTATAGAGAAAATAAGTTTGCGTAAGATTTTGTAAAGGGAGGGTCAGCTGCCGGAGAGGGAGCTGACGTCAGAAAACGCCGCGCTGGGATTGGTTGAAACAGCGGGTGTGGAAAGACCCTTGTAAAGGAGGGGTCAGTAGTCAGGAGCAGTATTGACGTCACAGGTGCCGCTCTGGGATTGGTTGAAACAGCGAGGGACAGAGAAGCGCAGATTGTAAAGGAGGGGTTGACAGACAAACGTCACCGAAAGGCCACGTTAGGATTGGTTCAGAAATAAAAGTTAGCAGACATTTGATTGGTTGATATTGTAGAAGCTAAAATCTTAGTGGATAGAGATTGCATGTTAAAACGCGATCCGACTTTAACCGGAACTCGACCGGATAGGAGATATTTGGGCTTTGCAGAATATAACTTTATACACCGAAGATTAGATAGAATGTACGGAGAGAAGAGAAAAATGTCCTTTCTGCAAAAGATTAAGAACTATTTTAAAAAGGATAAACCAATCAAAACTAGAGAAGGAATTATCATTCCAACAGCTAAAACGCCCGCTTCATTCATGATGATGGAGAGAGGTTATCATACTTGTGTATGGATAGAGAATTGGATAGAATATACCAAAAATGATGGGATATTAGCATTTCCCGAGAATGGTACCTTCAATGGAAGAATTCTTCAAAATTTGAGATTGAGAATGAATGACTTAGAACCCAGACCTAGATTAACTCAATACAAAGCCTTAGAGGAATGGGAAACCAAGGCATTTGAGCGTGACCGATCCAGGAGTAATAGGGGTTATCGAGGATTTTTCCCCCGAAATCAACATGAGAATAGGGACGGTCAGATGAAACAGTGGAGGAGAGCAATGCTTACAGAAGGATTATATCCAATATTTACAGCAGAAGAACTGTTAGGGAGGAAATGCACAGAAAAGACAAAACACATAATGAGAAATGGAGATTCTGAAGATGAATTTATGGAAGAGATATTAAAGAACCCCCCACCATATCAGGAAGGGACAGGTGGATGCACCCCAAGTGCACCCCCGTTAAAAACTCCATTAGTACCACAGGTAATGCATGATTTCACACCTAGTAGGATCCTTCACGATAAAGAAAAAGAAGCCATAGAGAAGACCAGAGCAGAATTGATACAGAAAATAACACAGATAAAAGTGCATCCTGATTCTTTGACCATAACTGTAACAATTGGTCCAGTAGTCCCATTATATAGTAATCAGGGAAACTGTCCTCCACCGTTAGTTATGCCTACTCCTGTAAATATTCCTAAACCTGAAGCAGTAGTAATGGTTGAGGATCATTTTAGTGATTGTGAATCAACAATATCATTAATGGATTTACCAATTCGGGATTCTGTCAATAGTACTCCCAGAAGAACTACACCTGGGTGCTCGAAAGAGATAAACTTAATAACCTCATCGGGAGCAAAAAGTGTCACTGTAGTGAGTCCAGAAGACTTAGAAAGGTGGGCACAAGGATCAGATCAGCAGTGTACACCTCCAAAATTTTTGGATATTTATAAATTAAAAGTTGAACTGGAAGAAATAATAGCAGGAAATGTGGGATTAGATCGCCTAAATGCTTACGATGAAGAAGAATTATTGTTCGTATGCAGAAGTATCACCAGAAATGTAAAAATATTCCATGAAAAATTATCAGATTTAGCTCTGCAGATGGGAATTGAAATAGGGAGATCAAAAGTGTTGCAGAAACCCTATAGAGCAGATTTTTCAGACAAAGATTTAGAAAATATGAATGCCTCTGGAAGAAAGCTACAAGTAAAGGAGTTAATGACAGTCTTGCAAAAATGGGGAGACCTAGATAAATGGAGAGTTCGATGGGCAAAGAAAAAGGAAGAGGCACGATCCAGTAGAACAACCTCTGAATATTTAATAAAGGAAACAGGGAAGACAGATCAAATGTATCCGATGCGAGAAGTTCCAGGAGGGGGCTATGTACATG
Organism: Calotriton arnoldi; assembly: GCA_963921515.1. NCBI lineage: Eukaryota > Metazoa > Chordata > Amphibia > Caudata > Salamandridae > Calotriton > Calotriton arnoldi. Next base: position 626,860 of record CAWUFW010003664.1, on the reverse strand, counting down.
TCCCATGGAGCAGACAGGATATTTTGTCATTTACGAATGATTTTCCAAAGTTAAGAGAAAAACCAATTGAATGGTACAAGCAGGTTGAGAGGTTTGTGAAGGTGTCAAAGCTATTGTTGAAGGACTTAGATGGTTTGTTTGACATAGTGGTACCTGCCGATTTGTGGACAGATTGTAAAATTACAGTTGATTGGCCAAGTGAAGAGTATCCTAGAGATCCAAAGACAGGTGCCCCGTCCAGTGATGTAATGAAAAAGTATCAACAGGTGATAACTGTTAGACCTGGCATCCTTGGCGTGGGTCTCCCTTCCATTTTTTCATAATGCCTCCACTGTTGTCGATATGTTTTTGCTGGACTAGATGCTCATGGGCACTTTGCCACTGCTAATCAGCGCCAAAGTGCAAGTGCTCCCTATTGTAAATTGTGAGGTGAATTAGTGACTCCATGTTTGGCTTATTTGAATTACTGTCAGACCCTAGTACAGTGCACTGAGTGTGCCCAGGGCTTGTAAATCAAATGCTGCTGGTGGGCTTGCAGCACTGGTTGTGCCACCCACAGAAGTAGCTTGTAAAGTGTGTCTCCGGCCTGCCATTGCAGAGCCTGTGTGCAGTCTGTGACTGCCATGTCGACTTGGTAAGTGCCCCACCTACCAGTCCCCAAACCTTCACTTTTCTTCATATCAGACACCCCTATGGTAGGCCTACGGGCAGGGTGCATTGTAAGGATAAGGTGGGACATGCCTGGTGTGTGTGGCATGTCCTAATAGTGAATTACAGCCATTTTCGTTTTCACTATTGCAAGGCTACCTGTTCCCCATAGGCCAGAATGGGCAGTTTGATTATAACATCTTATAATCCTAAACTGACTCAGGGAACTAGGTAGAAATTCGAGTTTAGTATGCCTGAACTCAGAATGATAAAATACATCTTTTAGTGAAGTTGGTTTTAACATTCTGTGTTTGAAAATACCACTTTTAGAAAGTGGGTATTTTCTTGCCTAACTATCCAGCCTGCCTCTGCCTGCCTGTGTATTGTGTGTCTGGTTTGTGCGTGACAGGGGCTGGGGGTGGCCACAGGAGACAGGGTGAGGCAGCCCAGGGCTGAATAGAGAGATCTGCATCCAGAGTGGAGGGAGGAGTTGCATCTGGGTCTGAATAGGGCTGTGCCTGCCTGCCACAATGCTGGCTCCACCCCCTGCCGGGCGTCTGAGTACCCTGCCCCACATTCTGAAAGGAAAGAAGGAGTCATGTACACAGAGTGCTCCAAAGCTGCACAGAACTGGTTTAAGCTAGGCAAAGGCCTCTCTGCCTCCAGAGAACAAAGATAATCAGGGTATAAGAGGGGCACCCAGACCCCAGGAAGATTAGATCACTTTTGGGAACAAGAAGAAACCTTTGCTGAGGAGCGGAACCAAGAAGAAACTGAGGAGAGACTATCCCTAAGCCTGAAGTGCTGCTTGGGGGATTGGCCTGCAGTGGTTTGCCTGACTGCCAAAGAAAGGAGAAAGGAACTTTTGCTTTGCTGTGACTTTCATCAACTTGTGAAGGATCTCCAAGGGCTTGAGAGAGAGCTTGCCCCTGACCAAAGTCCCAGGACCAGTGGACTTCACCAGCCTTGTGAATTGCTGCTGGAAACGCTGTTTCAGTGGCTACAGGGTTAGGGAGCTGTGACCGACTCTGACGACCGGCTCGGTGTCCTGTAAGCACCGCATCGAAGCACCGTCTCACCCTGCAACGCACGGCCCTGGTCTCACCGACTCTGTCAATGAGCCGCTGCCTGCACCGCATTGAGGGACAACGCGTCCTGCAACGCTTCGCTACACCGAAACGAACTGGTCCGACCGACACGGTCCCTGCTGCTGAGTTCAAGTCTTGTGACTGCACCGGAGTTGGGCACCGCTCGCACGCTTCGCGACGCACCGCCCAACTAGCACCGCTGTCCGGACTGATCGACGCCAGCCCCCGAATCCGGCTCCGTCGCCGCACCGCAACCTGCCAGCACCGCATCGAAGCACTGTCTCGCCCTGCAACGCACGGCCCTGGTCTCACCGACTCCGTCTCGACGATGTCAATGAGCTGCTGCCTGCACCGCATCGAGGGACAACGCGTCCTGCATCGCGACCGCGACGTACAGCCATCCGGCTCGCACGCCCGTGCCTGCCGCTTCAAGTAAAAGGTACTGTGACCGAGTCTGTCTACGCTGTGTTGGCCCGTCTCGACGCGGTCAGCTGGATTTGTTAGACTCTGTTTGTTCTTGACATCGCCGTAGCCGGAGGAGGCTACCGACTCGCACAGAACCTTGAATTAAGCCTTTTTGATAAGAACTAAGTATTCTTGACAGTATTGTGGATTATTTCTGTCGTTTATGGTCTTGTGATAAATCTATATAAAGTATACCTATTTTTATAAATATATAACCTGTGTGGTGTCCATTTGTAGTGTTGTCACTTGATTACTGTATGTGTTTACAAATGCTTTACACACTGCCTCTGAACTAAGCCTGTCTGCTCGTGCCAAGCTACCAAGAGGGTGAGCAGGGGTTATTTCAGGAGTGTACCTACTTTCCCTGACTAGACTCAAGGGTCCCTATTTGGACAAAGGTACCTACCTCTGCTAACTAGAGACCCCCAAATCTAACATTGGTGGGCAGCGGTGAGGATTCTGGACTTGCATTTGTGACTCATGTACAGTAATTGGTGAACACTACATAGTGAGTGCAGACCAAAACGCAACCACATACTTTTTAATAGCATTTTTTCTGGGATTTTCTATTTTTGCAACTGCCAAGTTTAATCACCATGGAGAAACCAGCATCAGTAGCCTCTGTTGAGTGTGATTGGGAAGAGGAGAGGCTAGAATGCTACACCCTCAAGCAGCTCAAGCATTTCTGCAAAAAGTTTAAAGTGTCCATGACCGGGCTCTCCACGAAGGAGGACCTCCAAAAGGCGCTGAGGGCCTGGGTCGAATCAAGGAGTGCCCCTGTGGAGGGGGCTGAAAATGCAGAAGGGCAGCTGGAGGGGCTAGTGGGTCTAGGGGCTGGAAGACCACCTTCCCCAGTAGGTAGCAGTGTTTCTGCCAGAGGTCTGTCTCCAGAAGAGTTGGAGGACAGGAAAGAGAGTAGGATGCACGAAATGGAGCTGACCAAGCTCAAGCTAAATGGGCAGTTAGAATTTGAAATGCAAACTAGGAAATTAGCCCTAGAGGAAAAGAAAATGCAGTTTGAACATGAGAAAGTTTTGAGGGAGTTGGAATTGAAGGCCAAAAGCTTAGAGATTACTCCCTCTGGTGGCAGTGTACCGCCTGTGCCTGTTGAAGCTAGGGTGTATATTCCCAAAGATGTGGTGAAGGAATTTTTAAAAATGATGACATTGGGCAGTGGTTCAAAGCCTATGAGGTAGCCTTGTCTTCCCACCGGGTCCCTGAGAAGGATTGGGGAGCGGGGTTGTGGGGCGGTTCCTGAGTGAGGGCGGGATACTTTGTTGGATTTGCCCTCTGAAGTCTATAATTCATACAGCCACATGAAAGATGCATTGATGACTAGATATGGTTTAACCCCTGAGCTTTATAGGCAGAGGTTCAGGAACTGTAAGAAGATTGAAGGCAGTACCTGGCTTGAATATGTGACCTTCTTTTGCAGAGCCTTGGATGGTTGGGTAAAGGGTAGCAAAGCGACTGATTTTCAGGCGCTCTTTGATTTGATTGCCTGGGAGCACTTGTCCAGTAATTGTTTTCCTGAGCTACGCCAGCACCTGATTGATAGTAAGCTGACTAACCCTAGGCAGCTTGCTGAGGAGGCGGACCGCTGGGTGAGTACCCGGGTCCACAAGGGTCACGTGGGAGACTCTGCCAAGGGTGGGCAGGGTCCCCAGCAGAAGAGTGGGGGGGACAAGAGCAAACAGAGGGAGTTCCATAAAGGGCCCCAAAGTAGACCCCAAGGGAACCAAGGGAAAGGTTCCCAGCCTCCCCCTGAGAAGAAGCCAGTGGCCCTGACAGGCCCCCCTGTTCACCAGGGACCACTGGTATGTTACAAGTGTGGCGCCCTGGCCACAAGGCAAACGATCCTCGTTGCCCTTTGCATGGAAAACCAGCACCCACTGGTGCAGTCCCCGGCAGTTGGCTAGTGTAGCCCTGGGGGAGGAGTGGGGTGCCCAAGGTGGGGGGATCCCACAGTGTTTTCCCTTGTCTCATTAGGAGACTCTGAGATGGTCCCTAGGACCCAGCTGCCTGATAACACTAAAAATACAGGCAGTGGGTGACCATCAATGGCCATATGGTGGAGGCTCTGAGAGACACAGGAGCCAGTGTGACAGCTGTCAAGTGTCACCTGGTGTCTAAAGAGCAGGTTGTCCCTGATGCATTCTATCCGGTTGTTGCCGCTGACAACACAGAGAGTCACTGCAAGGTGGCTCAGGTTCCCTTTGAGTGGGGGGGGTCTCGGGTACTCTTCAAGTAGCTGTGAGGCCAGCCATGCCTGTTGACTGTTTGTTAGGGAACGATTTGGAGAGTTCACCTTGGGCTAAGGTGGAGCGGAGTGCGCATTTAGAAATGTTGGGCTTGCCTGATTGGGAATGTGTGACCACCCGGTCAATGGCAGCTAAAGGTGTTCAAGAGGACCTGGAGCCTGAGAGGGAGGCCCAGGTGCCTGCCGGAGAGAGAGCAGGCAGGGGGCGTGGGAAACCGGCCCCTGAAGTTCCCACGGTCCAGGAGGAGGCAGACCCTGAGGGGGATGCCCTGGAGCCTACAGGGGAACAGGTAGCTGAACTGGGGGACCTACCTGAGCTGACCCATTGGCAGCAAGAAGGAGGACCCTCCAGGGAAGAGTTCTGTGAGGAGCAGAACACCAGCCCTTCTCTCGTGGGTCTGAGGCAACAGGCCACAGACTAGGCAGCAGGTGATCAGTCTGGATCACATTGGATTTTCTGGGAGAATGGTCTCCTGTATTCAGAGCCTAAGGTTGCTGAGCCTGGGTCAGCCCGTGTGCTGGTGGTACCCCACCGCTTCAGAGCCTTCCTACTGGGGTTGGCTCATGATGTACCGTTAGCAGGACATCTGGGGCAGGACAAGACCTTTGAAAGGCTTGTCACCCATTTCTATTGGCCCCAGATGCGCGGGAGTGCCGCCACTCACTGCAGGACATGCCAGACTTGCCAGGCAAGTGGAAAGAGTGGGAGGAAGCACAAGGCTCCTCTCCAGCCATTCCCTGTGGTCAGCACCCCCTTTGAACGGGTGGGTATTGACATTGTGGGGCCACTGGACCCCAAGACAGCCATGGACAACAGGTTTATCCTGGTCTTGGTGGACCATGCCACCCGGTACCCTGAAGCCATCTCTCTGAGGACAGTCACAGCCCCCGTGGTGGGACGGGCACTGATGGGAATTTTCTCACATGTGGGATTCCCTCAAGAGGTGGTGTCTGACAGAGGTACCAACTTCGTGTCCAAGTACATGAAGTCCCTGTGGCAGGAGTGCGGTGTAACTTACAAGTTCACCACTCCTTACCACCCTCAAGGAAATGGGCTGGTTGAGAGATTCAACCGGACCCTCAAGGGCATGATTATGGGTCTGGAAGAACCCATGAGGCGTAAATGGGACGTCCTCTTACCTTGCCTGTTGTTTGCATACCGGGAGGTGCCACAGAAGTCTCTAGGGTTCAGCCCCTTTGAGCTCCTCTATGGACACCCGGTGCGAGGACCTCTGAGTTTGGTCAAGGAAGGCTGGGAGCAATCTCCCAGGAAACCTCCCCAGGATGTATACAGTTACATGCTGGCCTTCAGGAACCAGACTAGGCGTTTCAGAGAGCTTGCTGAGGCAAATCTGGAAGCCAGCCAGGAGGAGATGAAGCGGTGGTATGACCAGAATGCCACTCTGGTCGAGCTTCAGCCTGGTCAGAAAGTGTGGGTCATGGCCCCAGTGGAGCCTTGTGCGCTCCAGGATAGGTGGACTGGCCCTTTCACGGTGGTGGAGCGCAAGAGTCCAGTTACCTACTTGGTGGACTTGCAGTCTCCCAGGAACCCCTTACGGGTCCTGCATGTGAACTGCCTAAAGCCCCACTTGGAGAGGTCCCAAGTAGGCATGCTCTTAGCTACAGATGATGGGATGGAGGAGGAGACCGAGCCTCTTCCTGACCTCCTGTCAGCCCAAGAGCAAGATGGATCAGTGGAGGGAGTAAATCTCTCTACCTCCCTCACACCTGAGCAGCAGGGTGACTGTCGCCAGCTGTTGGGACAGCTCCCCGACCTGTTCTCCCTGGTTCCCAGTGTCACTCATTGGTGCGTCCATGATGTGGACACTGGGGACAGTCTTCCTGTGAAGCACAAGGCTTACAGGGTGACTGACAGGGTCAGAGCCTGCATCAAGGAGGAGGTCTCCAAGATGTTTGCGCTAGGGGTGATTGAGTCCTCTAACAGCCCTTGGGCCATCCCAGTGGTCTTGGTTCCAAAGGCTGCCGCACCTGGTGCCACACCAGAACTCCGGTTCTGTGTGGACTACAGGGGACTCAATTCCGACACCAGGCCTGCGCCCACCCCATCCCCAGAGCTGATGAGCTCATAGATCGGTTAGGGGCTGCGCGGTACCTCAGCACATTTGACTTAACGTCTGGGTACTGGCAGATCGCCTTGACTGATGGGGAAAAAGAGAGGTCAGCATTCTCCACACCAGATGGGCACTACCAGTTCCGGGTGATGCCCTTTGGGATGAAGAATGCCCCTGCCACCTTTCAGAGGTTGGTCAACCAGGTGTTGGTTGGACTGGAGGATTTCAGTGCCGCCTACCTGGATGACATCGCAGTGTTCAGTGCCAGTTGGGAAGAACATCTGCGCCACCTCTGGGAAGTGTTGATGGCGCTGCGGAGGGCAGGCCTCACAATCAAGGCAAGTAAGTGCCAGATTGGGCAGGGTTCTGTGGTGTACTTGGGACACCAGGTTGGGAGCGGCCAGGTGGCGCCTCTCTAACCGAAAATTGATACCATTCTGGCTTGGGAGCCCCCCAAGACCCAGACAGAGGTGAGAGCCTTCCTAGGACTCACCGGGTATTACAGGAGATTCGTCAAGGGGTATGGCAGCATTGTTGCCCCCTTGACAGAGCTGACTTCCAAGAAGCAGCCCGGGAAAGTGATTTGGACTGACGCCTGTCAAAAAGCTTTTGACACCTTGAAGACTGCCATGTGCACGGCGCCTGTGCTCCAGGCACCCAACTTCTCCAATGAGTTCATTGTTCAGACCGACGCTTCAGAGCATGGTGTAGGGGCTGTTTTATCACAGATCAATGAGGAGGGCCTAGACCAACCTGTAGCCTTCATCAGTAGGAGGTTACTTCCCCGGGAACAGAGATGGAGTGCTATTGAGCGGGAGGCATTTGCTGTGGTCTGGGCACTGAAGAAGCTGAGACCATACCTGTTTGGGACTCACTTCCGGGTTCAGACAGACCACAGGCCCCTCAGATGGTTGATGCAGATGAGGGGTGAGAATCCAAAGCTGTTGAGGTGGTCCATTTCCCTACAGGGGATGGACTTTACGGTGGAACACCGCTCTGGTACAGAACACGCCAATGCTGATGGTCTGTCCAGATTTTTCCGCCTTAGTGATGAGAACTCCTAGGGGTAGGATAGTTCTCCCCACATTTCAGCTGGAGGGGACACGTGTTAGACCTGGCATCCTTGGCGTGGGTCTCCTTCCATTTTTTCATAATGCCTCCACTGTTGTCGATATGTTTTTGCTGGACTAGATGCTCATGGGCACTTTGCCACTGCTAATCAGTGCCAAAGTGCAAGTGCTCCCTATTGTAAATTGTGAGGTGAATTAGTGACTCCATGTTTGGCTTATTTGAATTACTGTCAGACCCTAGAACAGTGCACTGAGTGTGCCCAGGGCTTGTAAATCAAATGCTGCTGGTGGGCTTGCAGCACTGGTTGTGCCACCCACAGAAGTAGCTTGTAAAGTGTGTCTCCGGCCTGCCATTGCAGAGCCTGTGTGCAGTCTGTGACTGCCATGTCGACTTGGTAAGTGCACCCACCTACCAGTCCCCAAACCTTCACTTTTCTTCATATCAGACACCCCTATGGTAGGCCTACGGGCAGGGTGCATTGTAAGGATAAGGTGGGACATGCCTGGTGTGTGTGGCATGTTCTAATAGTGAATTACAGCCATTTTCGTTTTTCACTATTGCAAGGCTACCTGTTCCCCATAGGCCAGAATGGGCAGTTTGATTATAACATCTTATAATCCTAAACTGACTCAGGGAACTAGGTAGAAATTCGAGTTTAGTATGCCTGAACTCAGAATGATAAAATACATCTTTTAGTGAAGTTGGTTTTAACATTCTGTGTTTGAAAATACCACTTTTAGAAAGTGGGTATTTTCTTGCCTAACTATCCAGCCTGCCTCTGCCTGCTTGTGTATTGTGTGTCTGGTTTGTGCGTGACAGGGGCTGGGGGTGGCCACAGGAGACAGGGTGAGGCAGCCCAGGGTTGAATAGAGAGATCTGCATCCAGAGTGGAGGGAGGAGTTGCATCTGGGTCTGAATAGGGCTGTGCCTGCCTGCCACAATGCTGGCTCCACCCCCTGCTGGGCGTCTGAGTACCCTGCCCCACATTCTGAAAGGAAAGAAGGAGTCATGTACACAGAGTGCTCCAAAGCTGCACAGAACTGGTTTAAGCTAGGCAAAGGCCTCTTTGCCTCCAGAGAACAAAGATAATCAGGGTATAAGAGGGGCACCCAGACCCCAGGAAGATTAGATCACTTTTGGGAACAAGAAGAAACCTTTGCTGAGGAGCGGAACGAAGAAGAAACTGAGGAGAGACTATCCCTAAGCCTGAAGTGCTGCTTGGGGGATTGGCCTGCAGTGGTTTGCCTGACTGCCAAAGAAAGGAGAAAGGAACTTTTGCTTTGCTGTGACTTTCATCAACTTGTGAAGGATCTCCAAGGGCTTGAGAGAGAGCTTGCCCCCTGACCGAAGTCCCAGGACCAGTGGACTTCACCAGCCTTGTGAATTGCTGCTGGAAACGCTGTTTCAGTGGCTACAGGGTTAGGGAGCTGTGACCGACTCTGACGACCGGCTCGGTGTCCTGTAAGCACCGCATCGAAGCACCGTCTCACCCTCCAACGCACGGCCCTGGTCTCACCGACTCTGTCAACGAGCCGCTGCCTGCACCGCATCGAGGGACAACGCGTCCTGCAACGCTTCACTACACCGAAACGAACTGGTCCGACCGACACGGTCCCTGCTGCTGAGTTCAAGTCTTCGCGACGCACCGCCCGACTCGCACCGCTGTCCGGACTGATCGACGCCAGCCCCCGAATCCGGCTTCGTCGCCGCACTGCAACCTGCCAGCACCGCATCGAAGCACCGTCTCGCCCTGCAACGCACGGCCCTGGTCTCACCGACTCCGTCTCGACGACGTCAACGAGCCGCTGCCTGCACCGCATCGAGGGACAACGCGTCCTGCATCGCGACCGCGATGTACAGCCATCCGGCTCGCACGCCCGTGCCTGCCGCTTCAAGTAAAAGGTACTGTGACCGAGTTTGTCTACGCTGTGTTGGCCTGTCTCGACGCGGTCAGCTGGATTTGTTAGACTCTGTTTGTTCTTGACATCGCCGTAGCCGGAGGAGGCTACCGACTCGCACAGAACCTTGAATTAAGCCTTTTGATAAGAACTAAGTATTCTTGACAGTATTGTGGATTATTTCTGTCGTTTATGGTCTTGTGATAAATCTATATAAAGTATACCTATTTTTATAAATATATAACCTGTGTGGTGTCCATTTGTAGTGTTGTCACTTGATTACTGTATGTGTTCACAAATGCTTTACACACTGCCTCTGAACTAAGCCTGTCTGCTCGTGCCAAGCTACCAAGAGGGTGAGCAGGGGTTATTTCAGGAGTGTACCTACTTTCCCTGACTAGACTCAAGGGTCCCTATTTGGACAAAGGTACCTACCTCTGCCAACTAGAGACCCCCAAATCTAACAATAACTTACCTGAAAGGGAAAATACCACCGAAAGAAACAGATTGGGTGAAAATAGACCGAACCACCCTGGAAGCCAGTGAATCGGTACACGCCTATTATGAGCGTTTATTGCAGGTATTTAAGCAGTATAGTGGATTTGAGGACATTGGAGACAAGAACATGAGTCAGTTTGTTTATCGATTTGTCTATGGTCTGAAGCCAGAGATTTGTCAGATGATTAAACAACACATGTTATGTTGGCAAGGGAAATCGATCGATGAAATTTTGAAATATACAAAATATTGTGGAGACGATATTGAGGATAGGCACAAGAAATTGCAGGAGAAAGTAATGTGGGCACAGGTGAAAATGGCCGAGAAACAGGGAATTAATTTGGATAATCCGAGTGAAAATCAAGGAAAGGATTCTGGAACGAATGGCGACACTGGGAATGGTGGAAAAGTGGGAGAACGAATGAGTAGAGAAGAAGCTAAAAAGAAATTTCCTTGTCATGGATGCGGAAAATTGGGGCATTGGAAGGATGAATGTAAAAAGATTAGGAATAATAATGGCCCAAATCAAAATTTAAATCCACAGACGCAGAATGACTCACAGCAGGGGGTAAATCCTCAGAGTCAGTTGCCACCTGCACCTATTCAGGGGAATGTAAGCAGAGCAAAGCACGGTACAGACGTCGGATATCAAGGAGGAAGTGGTAAGAATGAATATGTAACATTACAGTTTCTTTTACAGGACGATTTCTGTCAATACAGTTCATGACGGTGCCTAGGAGAGGGGGAGAAGGAGTGCGTACTTGGCGCATCCTTATCAGTAGATCAGTCAGGTCCATATGTTGAAGGGAATGTGAAAGGTAATGATATTACTTTTCTTTTGGACACTGGTGCTACTCGGTCTACTGTGAGAACAGCAGACATTCCAGACCTTCTCTCTCTGGAGAAGCTAGCCAAGTAGTGGGAGTAGCTAATCGAAAGATTAGAACACCTCTTACCGAACCAATGGAAGTTAAAATTGGAAATTTCAGAGAAATGCATCAATTTGTAGTGTGTGATTCCAGTCCAGTAAATTTATTAGGCCGTGATTTGCTATGCAAAATGAATTGCACAATTTTCTGCACACCGGATGGTGTGGCAGTTCAGACCCCAGATGAAGATCATGTAGATAAGTTTATGATTGCAAAACAAGGTACAGAGGTAGATGAGATGTTTTCTTTGATAACAAAAGATGAGCTACCAGAAGAATTAAATACTGCAGTAAACCCCATAGTATGGGATTTCACAGGAAAGGAAGTAGGACTTATGGCCAAAATAGACCCAGTTAAAATTACTGTAAAGGAAGGTGCGATTTTCCCAAATACCAGACAGTACAAAATGAGTGCTGAAGTAAGGGCAGGAGTCATTGAAGAAATCAACCGAATGGTAGAACAAAACATACTAAAAGAAGTAATGAGTAGCCCATGTAATTCACCAATAATGGGTTTAAAGAAACCTAGCGGAAAATATAGGATTGTTCAGGACCTACGGAAAATAAATAAGATTGTGGAACCATGTTGTCCTATAGTGCCAAATCCTGCAGTAATCCTATATCAGATTCCTTGGAGTGCAGGATGGTTCACTGTGATTGATTTATGCCAAGCGTTCTTTTCAATACCATTGCACCCAGACAGCCAGTATCTTTTTTCATTTAAATTTGAGAACAAAGTCTATGTATGGAATCGTGTTCCTCAGGGGTACACGGAAAGTCCTTCCATCTTTAATCAGATATTGAAAAAGTGCCTTGAGAAACTAGTGATGCCAGGAAGCTCAGTCCTAGTGCAATATATCGATGACTTACTGGTGGCATCAAACACCAGAGAGGACTGTGTTGTTGATTCCATTGCACTATTAAACCTTTTAGCTGAAGAAGGGCATAAAGTCTCACCAGAAAAATTGCAGTTCTGTACAACAGCAGTTAAATATTTGGGACACCAAATTGAGAGGGGAAAAAGAAGAATAACCTCGGAAAGAGTACAATTGATTAAGAAAATGCAAATGCCTGTAACCCAAAGAGAAGTGAGAATGTTCCTAGGAATAGTAGGTTACTGTCGACAATGGATACTAGGATTTTCCTTGTTTGCAAAGCCCCTAATTCAAATGACAAAAAAGAAAGCAAAGGACCCAGTTGAATGGGATGATGATAGTGTAGGAGCTTTTGTAAAATTGAGAAATGCTCTGTGCTCAGCACCAGCCCTAGGCATGCCCGACTATAAGAAAAGCTTCCCATTGTTCTGTCATGAGAGAGAAAATTGTGCACTCTCAGTTCTAACGCAGAGACATGGTCTAGACAGACGTCCAATAGCATATTTTTCTGCTACATTGGATCCAGTGGCAGCCGCGTTGCCAGGCTGCTTAAAAGCAGTGGCGGCTACCTGTTTAAGTATTGAACAAAGTGAGTCAATTGTAATGGGACACCCAGTAAAGGTGTTTGTTCCACATGCGGTTGTGATTCTGTTGACAAGAACACGAACTCAGCAACTTACTCCTAGTCGGCTGACTAAATATGAGAGAATAATAATGGGTGCTGAAAATGTGAACATAGTGAGGTGCACAATAGTAAATCCCGCCACCTTACTACCAGACCCATATCATGAGGAAATTAAAAATGACGAAGAAGAAGAACATGATTGTTTACAAGTCACAGAATTATGCACGAAACCACGTCCAGACATTGAGGAACAGCCCCTTAGAAAGCCAGACAGGGAACTATTTGTTGATGGTTCATACCAAAGACATGAAGATGGTAAACTAACTGCTGCCTATGCGGTGTGTGAATTAACTGGAATAGTTGAAGCATCCTATTTACCAGGAGTAAAATCTGCACAAGTAGCTGAATTGATTGCTTTGATAAAAGCTTGCAAAATTGGGAGGAATCAAAAAGTAACTATATTTACAGATAGCCAATATGGTTACGGGGTTGTGCATGATTTTGGCCAACTATGGATGCAGAGGGATTTCATGACTTCTTCAGGATCCCCCATTAAAAATGGACAGTTTGTAAGGGAATTGCTGGAAGCAATACAATCACCAAAAGAATTGGCTGTGGTGAAGTGTGCCGCACACCAGTCAGGAGATGACTGGGTGGAAATCGGCAACCGATATGCAGATCTTGTGGCTCAACATTGTGCCAGAAATAGATTGTCAGTCAATAAAAGGGTGGAAAGAATGGGAATCAGCTGCCAACTTATGCTGTATATGCCACCTGAAACATAGAATGAGGTTAGAAGATTGCAAGATGGTCCTGATGAAAGTGAGAAGAAAATATGGGTCAAGGTGGGTTGTTCCCAAAGGGGAGATGACGAGGTGTGGATTTGTGCTGATGGCAGACCAGTCATGCCTGACTGTCTGCTCTCTCAAATGGCCAGGATGTATCATGGAGACACACACATAGGGAGAGATGCAATGATTAGGCTTTTCAGACAGAACTGGTACAATCCCAAGTTCAGGGCGGTAGCAGAGAGCCTTTGCCAGAGATGTTTGACTTGCCAAATGCATAATCCAGGAAGAAAAACAATAATTGGGTTTGGAAAAATTGGAAAAGCAGAAGGGCCATTTATAAGACTACAGTTCGACTTTATACAGTTACCACCATGCAGAGGGTTGAAATATGTACTAGTCATAGTATGTCTGTTTTCAAAGTGGGTGGAGGCTTACCCTACCAGGAGGAGTGACAGCATTACAGTCGCAAAGCTGTTACTACGAGAACTCATTCCTAGGTTTGGTTTCCCAGTAACTTTGGAATCAGATAGAGGAAAACATTTTAACAGTGAAGTGATTCAAATAATCTGCGAAGCATTCCAAATTGAACAAAAATTGCACTGTGCATATCGTCCAGAGGCTTCTGGAGTGGTTGAACAATTAAATGGCACTATAAAATCCAGACTGGGAAAAATGTGTGCATCAACATCATTGGAGTGGCCAGATGCATTGCCACTCGTCTTAATGGGACTCAGAAGCATTCCTGATAGAAATACGGGATTGAGCCCACACGAGATAATGATGGGAAGAGCAATGAGACAAGCACATGTTCCCATAAACAAACTGCTGAATATATCTGATGATATGGTTCTGGATTATTGCAAAGGATTGGCTGACCTAGTGCGTTCTGTCTCTCATCAGGTCGGAGAAGACGCAGTTTCGAGGCAGCCTGAACAAGAACATGATCTGAATCCTGGTGACTGGGTGGTAGTGAAGAATCACACCAGAGAGACGTGTCTATCACCTAGATGGGGAAAACCTTGTCAGGTCATACTGACTACCAATACAGCAGTGAAGTGTGCAGGATTTCCTAATTGGATTCATGTAAGCCACACCAAAAGAGTACCAGACCCTGCAGAAGAAAATCCTCAGTCAGCATCAATCACTGAGGAAGCTGAAGGTTGCCCAGCTGAAGAATCTCAGGCTCGAGATTCAAGAGAAGCTGAAGAAGAACAACCGAGCACAAGTCAGGATTGGGTACCGGTGGTAGAAATTCCTGAAGTTTACCACAGAACAAGAAGTCAAACAAGATTGGAAGAAATTGAAGAAGCTCAGATAGGTGAAGAAGAAGCAGCTCAGGGAAAAGAAAAAGATACAATAAAAGAACCTGAGCAGGATCAGATAGGGAAGGGAAAGGAAATTGGGCTCAAATTAACGAAGAATCGACAAATTTTGAGCAGGGACAGACAGGTTTAGAAGAATCCGGTCAGGCTGCAGAAGTACAAAGTGCAATAAGCCCTGATCAGAACCAGTTAGATCCAGAAAAGCATACAGAAAAAGAAGATCTCGAGAAAAATGAACATGAAGAAATAAATCAAGCACAAGGTCCCTTATTGGAAACTCACAGTGGAGCTGCTGAAGACCTGAAAAAGAGCAAGAAAGAAAAACAGTAATTGCAGAAAACGAAAAGGTGTCAAACAGTGAAAATAAAGATTGCTGAAGACAAAGGTAAAGAAACAGTGCAAACAAAGAAAACAAGAAAAGGAGATCATTGGCCTAGTGTCATTAAGAGAGTAAAATACCACATAACAACCAGAAGTGAAGATCCAGATCAAGTAAATGAAGTAACAAGTCAAACAGAACAAGACGGCAAAACTGAGAAGAGAAGAAGTAAAAGACTGAAACTTGTGAATAACAAATTCAAGGGTCCTGATTGGACTTACATCATTCTTGAAGATTACGAAAGTTCAGAGTCAAGTGAAAGTGGTGACGAAGGAACAAGTGCAGAACTGACATACGAGAAAGAAACAAGACCGCCTTGACTACATAAAAAGAGTCATATAAAGAAAAGCGAAAATAGATAAGAAGAGCAATCTTCCTTGTCGAAATGCCTGATGATAGAGTTGCTGGGAGACCAAAACAGAGATGTTGTAGAAGATGCTGTGCAATATGCATATGTAGTCTAGTAATGGTGCTTATAGTATGGTTAGTCCTGATTGTAGCAGTCCCTTACCTTATGATAATGGATAAAAAGATTAATAACGAAACTAAGGAAAGGACAGCAAACATGAAGGGTAATAGAGTAGAACTAATGGCAGAAAATGAACCAGAATTTCATCATGAAATAACTGATAACGACACTAGTTTAAATGTTTTCACAAAGTTATTATTTCAATATGTAGATACCATGGAAGTTAGTAATTGTTATGTCTGTATGAAGTTACCTGAATCAGTAGCAGAAGGGTTAACATATCACCACCTACCATTAACATATGGCATATCATGTAGTGTTTTATCTAGTTTATTTTATAGAACAGGGAGACTTCAATATTATTATTCAAACATAGATGTGATATTTTCTGAAGTTCCGATTCGAAAGAGTATGAACCCAGTGCTTAGTAGTCAAGACGCACAGTTTATGGGAGAATTTTTCTTAACAATGAAATCGATAGATATAACACATGCACATAGACATAATCTAACATGTTCTTTACACGAAGAAGAAAAGATATTTTTGAATTTAGTAGAAGATAGAAGACAAGATTTTCAAAGGAAAGCTTCTGAGCATAAGGCTCATTTGCCACCTTGGGCTGAGAAAGAAGGGAGTTACACACCTGGCAAGGCTCAAGCTGCTATGGCTCTGGATTTTGTAAAGACAGGGAAAATTTGTCTACATAGATTAAAGACTGATTATAACAATGTTTTCATCGGTACCAGTGAATGTGAACACACTTTCTTAATTCTTGGAGGTTGGGGAATCAAAGGAGGAACAGACTCAGTTTTTCCTGGGATCTATTATGTGTGTGGGAATAAGGCTTACTTTAGGCTTCCTGCACGGTGGTATGAAAGTTGTTATTTTGGAATAGTATTTCCAAAAATATACCACGTAAAAAGAAACACTGGGAGCAATGAAAATAATAGTGAATTAACACGTAGTAAAAGAGCTAGTTTTTCTGAAATTGTAGGTGATATATTTGGTGCATTGATACCTTCGGTGGGAATAATTCTGAACTCAAGGAAAATATGTAAATTGTCTACAGTGGTTGATCGTTTATCAACGGATACTGCTGGAGGATTTCTAATGATTAATGCGGAGATGGTTGCGATTAGATCTATGGTTATGCAAAATCGACTTGCTCTTGATATTATATTGGCAAAAGAGGGCGGAGTCTGTAAATTATTGAAGACGAAACATTGTTGCACTTACATTCCTGATAAAAGTGCAGAAATTGGAACGTATATACAGAATATAACTAAACTTGAGAAAGAACTTAAACCACTGGAAGTTGATAGTGTATGGGAAAGATTGACAAGTAGTATTGCGTCAATTGGTACCTGGTTTTCTAATATAGGAAAAGGACTTATAGGTCAAATATTAGTACCCTTAGCAGGGGTAGCAATAATAGTACTGTCAATAACAATATGGTGCAAGTGCTGTAGAAAGAATGAATCATATAATGTGACAGGAAAAGGAAAGAAGAGAAAGTTCGATGAAATTGAACTTGAGGATTTGAGAAGTGAATTATACAAGAAATTGAAAGGGGATGTTAAAAATAGAAAGTGTAAAAATGAGAATGAAACTATTTGCTAGAAGTTGGCATCTGATTGAGGGTAGTATTTTGATGGCTCTTAAACGCCATCAGAGAGGGGATTGATGGAGCAATGACTCACAAATGAGACTTGCTCGAATGCAATCTCCGCACAGTATTAATTTATTAATCTTGTATTGTTTATATTAATCCTTGCATACACTACATGAATAGCAAGGAAGCTTGCTTATGTGTTTAACTAACGAATAACGCTTGTCTATAATCTAAAATGGCCGCTAAAGCGCGGGAACCTTACTGCGCATGTCTCATCCATATCACATGGTGTGACGTCTCTCTTTGCTTGGTGGGAAACTCCTGCTTCTGCGCAGTGTGCATTAAAATGGCTGCTTGATGTCTTCACATGCTTCAGCTTGCTCTTGTGTTATTATTAATTTGTCGTTTTCTTAACGCTACTAATGCGGGATAGATTTATAAGTAAATGGGGATAGAGTAGACAGAGTGGGTATACAGTGAAACATTTTATTTGTGATTTTAATATTTCCTTCTTTGACTTTTATTAGTTTGTAAACTTGGGCCTGGGGTTGGTGATCTGAAACTCGAGAGACAATGATTCTGCGCATGTGCCCTGCTTGGCTGCCAAAGAATAAGGATGAAGTTATGTTATGTTATGTTATTTATACTTATATAGCGCATATACACCGACAGGTCTCTTAGCGCTTAGAGAGAAGCAAGACAGCGTCAAAGCGGGGAGGTCTCCATAGTATTAAGAGGTCTTACGTCGCCTCTAGTACTTCCCTGAAGAGAACAGTTTTTAACTGTTTCCGGAAAAGAAGCAGGACAGGTTCTTTCCGGAGAGTATCGGGCAACTGGTTCCAGAGTTGTGGCAGGAGGACCGAGAAGGCTCGTCCTCCTTTGGAAACCAAGTTACTTCGAGGGCAAACCAGCTGGACGGCTTCTGCTGAACGAAGGGCCCGCCTTGGCACATATTTGGTTAAACGTTCCCTTATGTACCCTGGGGCTTGTCCATAGAGAGCTTTATGGACAATGCAGAGTCCCTTGAATTTCGCTCTCTGCTTCACAGGCAGCCAGTGCAGCTTACGCAGCAGAGGAGTGGCATGAGTTCTTCTAGGAAGTCAACTTGGACGTCGTCCAAGGCCACGACCTAATGGCCGATATTGATATATTCATGTGTTCTTGCCAAACTTGCAACTATGTATATGAAAATGAATAAACTTTGTCGTGAGACGGGTGGGAAATAAAGCAAATGTATTCAATTGGATGGGCGGTAGTTTAAAGACAAAGGTCTTCAGAATTCGAACCAAATCAATATGGTGTGAGGATCAACCCCCTGTCCCTGTCCAATCAGAAGTAGTGGTCCCATATTTTGGCAACATTAAGGGGAGGTACATGGGCGTAGAAGGGTATAATAGATATAGAATTAGTTAATTAGCTTAGCTCAGACCGCAGAGTGCGCACGGGAGACTAGAGCTTACTCTCAGAACGCACAGAAGAGCTCCAGACCGCCAAGCTGATTGATCGCAGACAGAATCGCTGTCCAGAGAGGTCCTGAGGAGGGGGCGGCAGAGTCCATTAGAAGAAAGGCACGGGAGAATCGAGGAGAAGTCGAGTATCAGAGAGGGGAACGACGCAGGCGTCGTTGTAGAGAGGTCACCGGTCCTGTCCTGATCCTGGAGGAGGTCTTTGCTCTTCATCCTTCCTGGGTCCTATTCTTTTCCAACTCCTTGGCCAAGGGGTTTGGTTCTCGCACTTAGGTAAATATATCTGCAACCTTTAGTTGTGCTGCTGTTTCTAGCTTCTCCTTTCTGAGGGACCGTCATTAATCAATAATTATTATTCTATGCTTCATCCTTGATATGCAATTGAGTACCATGCGGTTCTGTAATTTACTCTGCTAAATCTTTAGATAAACATTTTAAAACTTCCTGACTCAGTGGTTATTTCAGGATTATGTACTATATTGAATGTCACTCATTTTAAACTTCCCAATTAGCAAAGGATTCATTGGTAAGTCATTACTCTTCAATCGGAAGGTAATTGGTAGCAGGGATTTTGATAAAGAGTAACAACTGAAAACCCCAGCGTAAGTATTAGCATAGTATGAATGTATGGGCCCAAGTGAGTATCTAGTGTATGAATGATGTTTGCTAATATCGCGCTGGATCAGATCCAAGGTTTAAAAGTACTTCTATTTATGATGCTGTACGATTGCCCCAATAATTAGATGTATCTATCAAAAGAGGTATCATATACATGTGGCATAAATGCTCATGGCGCTGTGCATCAAGTGGTAACTAATTTAATTAATGAGGGTGAAATGCTTACTTTTAACGGTCCACAAGGACGCTTATCTTGTATTTTTTCTTTGTATCAGCAGGAATAGTTAATTCTGAGGGATAAAGGATGGAAACATAATATCATTGGCCACAATTTTACTCATAGAATCGTTTTTTGTCATTTAGCTTCAAATACGCGACTTACTTTATATTGTTTTAAAAGGGAACTCCTTTCAAAGATGAAAATATGGACCACCGAAGGGATCGCAGCCTTAAATCTAAGGGGCTTCCATGCTGAAAAGACGATAAGGGATATATTAGGTGTGGTAACTAACTCAATGGTTAAGGTTAAAAAGTTCTACCGCCTCGAGTGCCCTGTATGCGCTGCCTGCTTACTTGCAGATTAAAGCAAGTTCATCTGTGCTGTGGCCTCTGCTTGCTAAAGGTTTTTCATTTTCACTGGCGGATATATTTATACCATCCGCATTTTGGCGCGCGAGTCGCCATGATTGGTGATTGGTAATAGAAAGTGGACTTGCTAAGCCATAGTAATATAAAGCGGGCTGGCTAAGCCGCTGGAAAGGTACCAAACTGCATCGATGTATATTGGTCCCAAAACAAGAAAAAAAGACGGACTACAGCCGTTAGTATGGATCGCTATTTGTGATTAAAATATACAGATTATATCAGCATACAATGAGGGATACATAATACAATAAAGTGCAAAAAAGATGGAATATTTCATGCTTCTTGATTTAAAAATGAGGAAGAAGCTGTAATGAAACTGGCGTTACTGGCATAATGTAATGGAGCGCAGTATTACTCCTAAATCGAACCTGTGATAAATTGGGTGGGGGGGGGGAAAGGAGGGAATCTTTTTTAATTTTTTCTTTATTTTTCAATAAAAAATATATAAAGCGCTGCAGCGACTGGTATGACAACCGGTGCTACTTGTCAGGGCAGAAAGGAGCGCAAAGTTGCGCCCAAATGAAAACGCACAATACCAAAATAATAGGACAAATTGCAATAAATCTATCCAGCATGCTAGAAATAATTATAATGCATCGGTCCCGATTTACATAACAAGGAATCTCATCATCGAGCACACGATGCTGGGTTTAGACATTCACACTGAATGTCCAAACAGTGAGTCAATATTAGTGGCATGCTGCATGATACGCGAGAGGAAACTGCTACTCACGGATGCAGGCTCTAATTGAAAGACGAGAACTACAGGATGGCCTGTTCCCATGGCATCTCTAAGTTTAACCCATTATTCAAATGTGTTGAATGTTAGATTGACGGAACACAGATCAGCAATCCGAACAAAAAAACTTACGTCACCCATGGTATTGCATTTTTTAGATAATAACCATACCCCTGAGGACATTCGTTGGTTCATTTTAGAAAAATTCAAGTTAACCAAGGACATTGCTCCGAATCAATTAGAAGGAAACGGGAAGTCTTTTGGATCTTTTTATTAGACACTTTCACTTTTTTTAAATCAAGAAGCATGAAATATTCCATCTTTTTTGCACTTTATTGTATTATGTATCCCTCATTGTATGCTGATATAATCTGTATATTTTAATCACAAATAGCGATCCATACTAACGGCTGTAGTCCGTCTTTTTTTCTTATTTTGGGACCAATATACATCGATGCAGTTTGGTACCTTTCCAGCGGCTTAGCCAGCCCGCTTTTTATTACTATGGCTTAGCAAGTCCACTTTCTATTACCAATCACCAATCATGGCGACTCGCGCGCAAAATGTGGACGGTATAAATATATCCGCCAGTGAAAATGAAAAACCTTTAGCGAGCAGAGGCCACAGCACAGATGAACTTGCTTTAATCTGCAGGTAAGCAGGCAGCGCATACAGGGCACTCGAGGCGGTAGAACTTTTTAACCTTAACCATTGAGTTAGTTACCACACCTAATATATCCCTTATCGTCTTTTCAGCATGGAAGCCCCTTAGATTTAAGGCTGCATTCCCTTCGATGGTCCATATTTTCATCTTTGAAAGGAGTTCCCATTTAAAACAATATAAAGTAAGTCGCGTATTTGAAGCTAAATGACAAAAAACGTTTCTATGAGTAAAATTGTGGCCAATGATATTATGTTTCCATCCTTTATCCCTCAGAATTAACTATTCCTGCTGATACAAAGAAAGAATACAAGATAAGCGTCCTTGTGGACCGTTAAAAGTAAGCATTTCACCCTCATTAATTAAATTAGTTACCACTTGATGCACAGCGCCATGAGCATTTATGCCACATGTATATGATACCTCTTTTGATAGATACATCTAATTATTGGGGCAATCGTACAGCATCATAAATAGAAGTACTTTGAAACCTTGGATCATTTAGTATCCGTGTCAACTTTGGTCGATATCATTCCTCTTCAGGACCCACTGAGTCAGCTGTAATAATAGCGTGCGACGCGCACACAGTAAGTGCTGCTGGTTTCATTATCACTATTCATATTTGATTCAACATATATAAACCATAGAATATGTCCTATTGTAAGGATTATATATCTTTGTTTTCAGATTTCTAATTATTATAAGGAGCACTCCTTGCTCCTTCCTGAAACAACCAACACAGCATCGTAGTTCATCCAGGGTCTCACAGCATTATATAAGCATGAAGTAAGTAATAATTCCTCTTGACTCAGCTTTAACAAGCTTTCCATCGTAGGAGCCCCCAGGGCTGGCAATTTGACACCTTATGAGATAGACACATACTTGATTGCCAGCTCATTCGTTCACCTAACGGTGAGTACCCTAGGTCATCAAAACATTAAGTTGCAACCAGTCATGGCTTGCATCTTATCTTCAACGGCGTTCGTTTACGGTGACAATGGCCATCTTAGAACTAATGTCACATGTAATACTAGAGTTCTTCAGGGCCGCTAACTGTACACTCCTCATACCAGATATATATATATTTTTTTAAATTTTGATTTGGACCTTATATTCTTTATCTATTAACTAACTCTTTCATTCTGTTTAAATATTATTTTAAGGACCTCACTATATTTTGCTCTTTTATCTTTGACTCTACTAAACTTTCTATATTCTTTTCTAATGTTCAGTTATAGTTGCAATGATTTAGTGGCCACTAGGTTTATAGAAAAGCAATAAAGAAAGTATTCTAAAATGTATTACATTACAGCATATATCAATCTTATTGAAGAATGTATATACATATATGTATTTTCATTGTAAATTTACATATGTTGATTGTCCGTCTTTGATTTCATCTTTTGCATTGAATTATATATAATGATGAGAGATATTGCCACATTCTAGGTTTTGTGTGTGTTTGTATATAGTTGTATATAAAATTAGTATTTGGTATATATATTTTGTAATTGTTCTGTGTTTTTCACAGTTTTGTTTGCAATAGACGGTTTCCTGACGAAGGCAGAAGTGCCGAAACGCGCGTAGATGTCATCTACCGCTAGCCTTCATCTAATCTGTCAAGTTTTTTAAGAAAGATACAATTATTGATCGTATGAATTGGATTGATTTTTTCTTTTCATGTATATATTATGTGTTTATCCCTTCTGTACATATGTATATTTACACAATTGAGTAAGAATGGAAAATAATTCCAAGAAAATGAGATTTAATAATTAAATAAAAAAATATTTTTATAATAAGAAATAAGATATTGTCTCAGTCAGTAGTCATTGTTTGGTTCATTGTGTGGTTACATCTGTTTTCATGATACCTAGAATTTTTACTCCAGATTTAATTGAAAGCTTGCTATTGTCTCTTTACCTAATAACAGTTGGCAGCTCCCTCACGATCTCCGATCAGCTGTTGACCTCTCATCTCGGCATTTACTTGACGTTGACTCGTGTTTACTCGAATTTAGGGTTATTAATCTCAAATAAATATAACCTTCTACAGGCTACTATTTAAATAAATAAATAAAAAACATTATAA
The DNA here is from genome assembly GCA_963921515.1 of Calotriton arnoldi. Lineage (NCBI taxonomy): Eukaryota > Metazoa > Chordata > Amphibia > Caudata > Salamandridae > Calotriton > Calotriton arnoldi. The sequence continues at coordinate 603,639 of CAWUFW010003664.1, read as the reverse complement.
TACTAGTATTCTCTTGGGAATAAGTAATCTTTTGTTTCTAGTACCAACCCCTGTCTAACAATGTCAGTGACAACCCCTGAGTTAAACCTAGAGGGGAAGTTGGAATTATTAGTTAACAAAGCTCTAGATAAGGACATTGGGTCCCTTGACGATACTATAAATAAAAAGTTTGAAAATCTATCTAAAACATGGCCTACTACAAGCTCTAACCACGGTGAGAGGTCATGTGGGGCAAGCAAGGCCCCAAGGAAAAGGACCCTGGCCACGCCCCCTCAGAAAGCAGCAAAAAAGAAAAAAGAATGCAAGCGGCCTCCTCACGCTCACTAGGCAGTGACAAGAACGATGCCTCAGGCATCACGGATGGGCAAGAAATAGGCCCTGGGCTCCCTATTCCCATCGATAGCGATGAGGCACTTAAAGTGGAGATTGACCTTTCATACTCCTCCGGCATTGATACTGATGTTGAGGAGATGGAGGGCAAAACATTGGGAAGCTCTGATGAGGCAGCTAAGGCCTCGGGATCTAAGATGGGCATTGTCAACCCTTTTGGGGAAAATATGTTTGACCCCTATTAATCAAACACCCCTTATCTCCGGAATGGGCACCCTCACCCCACGTGGCGGACTACCTTTCCTTCTGGCTGAGAATGGAGATCCCTAAGGAGGTTAGGTCCAGAATACGTTCCGAATGCCCATGCCCGTCCCTCCCTGACAAGGTAGCCGTGACCCCTGAGCTGGACCCAAAGGTGGTAGCATTCATAGCTAAAGACTCAAAAGATCCTAGGAAGGGAATTGATAAAAGTCTTAAATCCTGCCAGGACCGCCTTCTGGACATCATAGGGCCCTTAACTAAAATATTTGAACTAGCAGAGAATGCCTATATTGGTTAAACACAAATTGAGCCCAAAGAGCTTCGCCAATGGGTCTAGAGGACCATCTGCCTTCTAGGCAACGCTAACACTGCTATTTCCACTGAGCGATGAAAGGGCGTGCTACTTAAGAAAGATCCCAAACTCACGGAACTAGCGAGTAAAGATGGAGGTCCTAGTTCCCAAGGACTCCTCTTTGGGGAAGATTTTATAAGGAAAATGGCTAAATATGTCGGTGCATTTAGCTCCATCCAGAAATCACAAAGGGACATCACAAAAGTGTTCCAAGATACGGTTTTTGGCAGGGCCGGAAGAATGCGGGGTCGATTCCCCGGCCGTGGCCAAACCACATCAAGACCCTTCCTGGGCCGCTGTTCCAGATTTTCGCAACCAAAGCTTCTCCACCCACCAATCCTTTTTCCCGTAAAGACAGCAAAGCCGCGAAAGACCCTTTAGGAGCGACCGAAGACAGAGAGGTTTCTCCACAGGTAAGAATCTTGAAAGACCCTTCAGATACCACTACAAAGGTGGGAGGGAGATTAGCCTTTTTCTCTGGGAATGGGAACCTAGTGACACAGGACCCTTGGGTAATAAGTGCAGTCAGGGGATATAAGATAGAATTCATGAATACCCCCACTCAACAAAAAGAGAACTTAGAACTGGGTTTCGTCAGCAACATCTTCCTCGTAGAGAAGAAAGACAAGGGACAGAGACCGGTTATAAATCTAAAGAACCTAAACGAATGGGTAACATACCACCACTTCAAAATGGAGGGGATGCACCTTCTAAGGGACGTTCTTAGAAAGGGGGACTGGCTTACAAGACTAGACTTAAAAGATGCTTACCTCACCGTTCCGATTTGGCCCCCACACCAAAAATATCTCCAGTTTACCTGGGAAAAAAACTCTGGGAATTCTGTACCCTCCCCTTCGGACTGTCATCGGCCCCTTGGTGCTTCACCAAGGTGATGCGTCCGGTGGCAGCCTGGCTAAGGGAAAGAGGTGTGAGACTCATAATATATCTAGACAATAACCTTCTAATGGCCCAGTCAAAGCTGCTAGTATCACGTCACACAGAACTCACGATTCGCTTACTAGAACATCTGGGTTTTGTAATAAACACAAAGAAATCTTGTACAAAACCAAGCCAGGAGACGCAGTTCCAGGGTTTTATGGTAAACACCGTAACCGCAGAATTGAAACTTCCAGGGGAGAAGTTAAAGAAGCTCCGCAAGAAGTTCAGAAAGATTATGTCAAAAAAGGAATTCCCCTTGCGATTGCTAGCAAGGATCATGGGTCTCCTATCTTCAACGATCCAAGCAATTTTCCCAGGCCCCTTATGAGAATCCATTTTAGCGGATTCCGCTGCTAAAACTGGTAAAATTGCAGCTATTTTATTAGAGATTGAACCCCCAGTACCCAATATCAGTAGTGAAGATGATTTCAACTTAAGTAAGCATAGCAAGAGTCCTTGGTATGCCATGAGCAAATAGTGACAACATCCTAGATGTTGCTGTCCCCTCCAAAATGTTATGCATTAATTTGTGGATTGAATAAGTCTCCACAGTCAAACCGTGGCACAACTCTGATCATGTTATTACCTTAATAATCGAGAAAAGTTGCATTGATACAGTAATCACAACAACATCACAATGCAGTGATTCTACAAGAGCGCAAAAGATAGGTTTCTTAAAATAAGCTTAAGTAGAGTTTGATTTTAAAAGTAAAGTCTCCAGCTTATCTGGCTCATCAGAGATAAGCTGTAGTTTATTTCGTGTCTTTCCACTGTTTTTAGAGAAGCTGTTGCGCCGCGGGCCATGGCTCAGCCCGTGGCACTGCCCGCTTCCTCATCACGGGCCGCGGTACAGCCTTCGACGCCCTGTGGCCAGCCGCGGTCCATGCAGGTAACAGCGGTGGGGCCAGGTAAGGGGGGATTTCAAGGGACGATGCAGAGGGAAAATGTAATAAATAATTAATTTTCCCTCTGCATCGTCCCTCAAAATCCCCCTACCCGGCCCCACCGCTGTTACCTGCACAGACCGCAGCTGCCCGTGGCACCTCCTTCTTCTAGGGCGCGGCGCGGCATGGTGCTGCACGGCTGCCGACTGTTTCAGCATCGCGGTGTCACGTGGTTGCTAGAGTCATTGTCGACATCTTTAAGTTAGCATGGGCCTGGTAGCCATGATGCTCCTTTTGCGCACAACACTACAGGTCTTTATTCTTACACAGCTCTGTTTATGCCTTTCATATGAGAACTCTCTGCTGTGCTCGTTCTCTGCCTGTTCCTGGAGTTTAGTCTGAACATTGTGAGCAAGGTTGATAAACACTGACTCTTGTTATTCTGTTCTGGTCAGGCCCTAGCACTTAGACAAAACATACCACGGCAGCTGCTTTTGCTGGAAGCTCGTACTTTGATATTATGGGGATACACGTTTAGGTGACAGGCACTTGGAGAGGGACCTTTCCAGGGAGAAGAACAACACGCACCTGTGATATAGAAATACGATCTATGTCCTAAGGTATGGGGTCTGCTGACAAAGCCCAGAGATCTTCTAATATATAATAATACTTCTGCTTACCAAAGGAAGGGTGGTTAGGCCTTATAGTCCTTTAGCCACTGTCTTTATAAAATGACATCTCCCTTTATGATATATGGCCTTGCTGCAATGCTAACTGTATTAATATTATGCATTTTGCTGCTCGTTGTGGCACATATACTGCATTTTAGAGCACGTTAGTTAAAATAAATATTTTAAACTATCTTCGTGTCTCTGTCAGATCTTATTGTGGACAAATACGAGAGTGTGAGCGAAAAGGTGTGTCTTGTTACCGCAATTCCTGAGAGTTCCGGGAGTGTTGTGTTCTGGTGTGTCTAATCATTGGTTTCTCCATTTGTGAGTAGGAGAGCGAGTGAGACACTATAGCTAGTCGTCCTGGGTTCGTGGGTACTAAGGTGGTGGGAAGGCTTAGCCCCTATACACTGAGGTCCCATTTTCCTGCGCATAGTTCCGTGTATGTGCAGAATTCCTGCAACATGGCGTCTGGTACTTATTCGCGAGACCCCTTAGTAGTGCTTGTTCTTGTCCACAATATCTTCTCACCAATTACCGGAGAAGTCCGTGGTGCGCGGGATTTACCTCCTATATTAGGGATTATAGGTTTTTCAAGCTTGGATTTTAAAAGGCTTTGGGCCATGTGTATCATTCCAAATTGCGATCGCAATTGGGCTTAGTGGTATATATTAATGAAAAACTACCTCGCAAAATAAGGAATCGCAAAATTTGCGATTCCCTATTTTGCGATTGCATTTAAGGAATTGCAAACTGCGATTCCTTAAATGCAATGTTGCGATTCCTTAAATGCAATGTAAGAAGCACAAAAAAGTGCAATTTGGCCTTAGTGAATCGCAAATTACCACCAACTTCAAGTTGGTGGTAATTTACATTTCTTTGAAAAATGCACTTTTTTGCATTTTTCAAAGTGCAATGTGGCGCACATACATGCCCTTAGGGCATGTATGTGCGCCACATGTGCACCCATGCTTATTTCAGGGGTGCAACAGGGTGTCCTTTTGACACCCTGCAACCTTGAAATTGCATTCTCAATTTGCGATTCTCTAATTGCTAATCGCAATTTGAGAATGTCTTCCCATTCATTCCTATGGGCCTTTAGGCCCATAGGAATGAATGGGGACGGTTTCCTTAATTGCGAATCGCACTTTGCGATTCGCAATTAAGGAATATGTAGGATTCGCAAATGTTTTGGCAAATCCTACATACATCTCGTTTTGCGATTCTCAAATAGCGATTCTCTAAAATTTGCTATTTGAGAATCGCAAAACCAAACTTTCATACATATGCCCCTATGTTTTTCTTCTTTAAATACCCAGTGTTGCGCTACCGTTTTCCTTCTTATCATCTCTGTTCAGATAATGGCGATTGATATCGCTGCTCATAATCGTACAGCGCTGACTGCACATTTGACGCAACATAGAGTCCCAGTTGCGGGAGCGAACATTATCTTTGTGGTTGAAGCGAATGCGACTTTTCGCTTCGAGGTTTTTTACTCTTGGGTTAAGTTCCCGGCGATGGATGGGAATGATAATTTCTTTAATGAATATGAACATGCCGCGGTTCCCCGGGATTATAGGCCTTATCGGACACTTGAAGTTCCGTTGTCGGCTTGGGAGCACACCATCTGGTTTAATGGCGCCCTACCTCACCCTGTTACAATGGTCCGTTTAGGCCATTTATCGGTCGACGGAGCCACATGGCCCGTGTTGGCGGGTTTTACCCCACACCCAAATTATCGTTGTGTTACACACGCAGAGCTGCGTAATTTGCATGAATCGTTAGTTCATATTCACAGAAGCGTGATACAATATGTGTCTCGCATGGCCCAGGCGGTTCCGGCTAGAGCGCCTCCTCAGCAACCAGGACATGGAGGAATGGTAATAAGCCCCATCATGATTAATTCAGTGATGGGAAAGCGCCCTCAAAATAGAGATGATTTGCCGTTCTGGTTAGCGGAACGTTTTGAGCAACTCGAAGCTGTCTTCCCTAATACTACTCCTTTGGATAAACATAGGATACTTACAATGAGTTTACCAAAAGGTCTTATTCCAAATTTGGCTGACTGCACCACTTGGGGAAAAGTATTTGCGGCACTGTATTCTCTATGCTTTGGCACCCCTCCATGACAGTGCTTCCGACAGTCCTTAAGAAGGTTCAGGAGGAGCACGGGGCGGAGGCCGCCCTGGAGTTGGGTATGAGACTGGTTGGGGTATTCCCTATAGTCTCTGATATGATTCTTGCCAATATAAAAGGAGAAGCGGTTAGTTTGCAAGTGAGTCAGCGCCTTGAGGCAGTTGCAGACTTTGATAAACAACGCGAATTGCCTAAGATTATCGCTAAGGTGTATAAAGCATTAGGGCGTAATAATTTGGGGTACAAACCTTTTACTCAGGCACAGAATAAACCCCCTCCCGAAAAGGAGGGGCATCCATTCTTTCCTAAAAAGAATTGGAACAAGAATAAACAACAACAATAACAACAGAAGCCAGGTTTGTGTGCTGGTTCACCGACTCCTGATGCTTCCGAGCGTAGGTATGATTTGCGTGACCGCTCTAAGATTAAGACGCCTGAGAGGTTTCAGGTTCCTGATCCTCGTTCTCCTCGTTCCTTACAGGACTCGTCGGATCAACAGTCCAGTGGAGGGGAGCGTCAAGATCGTAGAAAGGGCGATACAATGCAACAACGTCGTGACCCGCCACGCCAGTTTGACGTAAAAGCCAAACCGGAGGGACAACTGCCATACCGTGCACCGTTTCAAAAGAAAAAAGTTGTCGCTTTAACAGCGAAGTATGCCTCAGACGGTGAGAACTCTGCTCCTGGATTGGAGATGGGCTGTGACCCTCCTTGACAGCGCGGCGGAAGTTACCATAGTACGAGAGGTTCTCCATCCTTGTCTGGAGGCTAGAGCAACTGACACATTCATTACTGTGGAAACAGCTGATACACGAGTTGCACCCCCTGATAGACTTTATGAGATAGTCCTCCAAATTGAATGTGATATACAACGTACAATTGAGGGTATCTTTTGGGATAACCTTACCTTGTCTTATGACGTTTTGTTGGCGAAGGCAGACTGGCCTCCCCCATCTGTTTTAGCATCTTCACGAGGTGAAGACGTGATACTTCCAAGTTTTTCGCGTTACGTCTCTGAGGAGACTAAACAGGCTTATGCATCGAATGGGCTTTAGCCCTAGCACCGGCTGTGTATCGCAATCAAGTGGGCTGGGATAGAGATTCACAGGCACATGAGATTCCTTTGTGATCAATGCCGCAGCCTCAGGCGAAGTATCCGATCAAAAACGAGGCGAAAGCGTCCGTTAGTGACATTTTGGCCCAGTTGGAATATCAGGGTGTAATTGAACCCTATGTTTCATCAATGAATAATCCTCTTTTTCCGATATCTAAACCAGACGGTTCATATCGCATAGTTGCGGATTATAGAAATTTGAACAGTCATGTTCACACGTTTGCCGTACAAAACACCCACAGCTCTGCATTAATAAATAATATTGCCCGAGAAAAGTATAAAACAACTTTGGACATTTACAATGGATTTTACAGTCACAATTTGGCTCCTGAGAGCCGTGACAGGACCGCATTTACTGCAGTCGGCAATCAGAAAAGATTTAAAAGATTGCCTATGGGCTATAAGAATAGCCCTGGTGCGTTTGCTGCGTGTGTTGTGTCGCTTTTACACGACATAGAACCTGATGCTTTCTCTTACGTCGACGACATTTATTTGACTGATGACGTATTGATACCGCATCTGGTGCATGTTGACCACATCATCTTGTCCTTTGCAGACTTAGGATACAAATTTAATTTTGCTAAGTCGCACATCGCCTTTTTGGCGGTTCTCTTTTTGGGTTACGAACTCAACAATGAAGGGAGTAAGCCCCCCACTTTCTGCAGAAATGTGCTCAATTGCAGCCTCCTTCTACTCTTAAGAAGTTACAATCTTTGCTGGGTTTTCTGAATTTTGGAAGGACATACATTCCTGATGATGCTCAGCGTATCAAAACGCTTTATGCATTGATACAACCTTCTTTTTTGTCTTCCAGCTGGCTTCCGGAACATACAGAAATTCTTCGGTCTTTGCAGTCTGATCTGCTTGCGACCAATTTCTTGTTAACTCGTGACAACACAACTAACTTAGTCATACGGATTGTACCAGGTACAGTGGGTTTCACTTACCTGATGTTCAGTGAGGGAGATACGGTCCCCATTGCCTACAAAACGCATTTGTACACCTCAGCAGAGATGTGTTTTTCACCCGTTGATAAAATTCTTACAGCAGTACAGAGGGCAATCCTGAAGGAGCACTCTTTGGCTCAGGGTAAACGCATTCTTATGGTTTCGCCTGTGCCTGCTCTAGAAGCAGTCACAAAGGCGAACGTACCGAATTCTAAAGCCTTACACCCACGTTGGATTCAGTGGGCAAGTTCTAAGACATCGACTGATGTCATTTACATCTTTGACCCATCCTTGCAGATGCAGGAGTTTTTACAGTGCGAACAGGTCCATCCTGCGCCGCAGTTTTTGCTTCCTCTTGACCAATACAAATTTCTAGTTTATACCAACGGATCTGCGCAGCCGGCCGTTGGTTCCAAACACACTTACTCGGGCGCCTGTGCTATTTTGGTGGGCTCTATGGTTGACGGAGTGTTTAAGTCTGCCCTAGTCCACACACAGTCCCTTGGTGACTGCATGGCTCAGTTGGCTGAGCTGCGGGCTTTAGTATTGGCTCTCAAATACGCTGATCCAGCTGTACCTACTCTTATAGTGTGTGATTCTTTCTATTGTGTACAGTACTTTAATGACAATCTATTCTTTTGGTCTCAAAAAGATTATGGAGACTCTAAAGGTAGCGCAATCAAGCATAAAACGCTTTGGTTCGAGTGGCAGCTCTTAAGGAGAGTCTGCCGCTCACACATGTTATTCATACTCTTGGCCATCAGCGTGTGGGAGCACATGCTGTTGGTAATTCTTTGGCTGATGAAGCAGCCAAATCTGCAGTTGCCACATGTTCAGTAGCAGCAGTTACAAGGTCCATGACTAAAATTGATAATGAAATCCTGGCAGCTATAGCTGCTACAAGGCTGGGACGGCGTTCCCACAAGGTTTCCCGTCTAAGTATTCTTATCATTTATCACCGGAACAAGTTCCCTTTGCTTCCATTCCGTCCGTTGGGGATCGGCTGATCCCCAACGAGGACCGCAGGCTTCCATCGATCATTGCCGTGCATGAAGGCATGGCTTCTGCACATGCTGGAGTTTCAGCGACAGTGTCTCTTTTGCAGCAGCATTATTGGTGGCGTGGTCTATATAGGCAGACACGTAATTATGTACTGTCTTGTAACATTTGTCAACAGATTAAACCATCCACGGTTGCACGCCCACCTCACACGCAGCTATATGTCTCAAATCAACCATTTGGATGTATTTATCTTGATCACTGCGGTCCTTTGATGTCTGACACTGCCTATAAACATATTCTGGTTGCAGTGGATTCGTGCACTAGATTCCTTTGGGTTTGGCCACAGCGTAGTGCTGATGCTCGAAATGTCATTAGAGATTTGCGTGTTTTTATCGGAAAAGTTGCTTGTGGTGCCTTCCATTCTGACCAGGGTCCGGCGTTCGCCTCTAAGGCTTACAAAGATGTTATGAGGTCGCTGGGGGTGTTATTACAATTTTCATCTACATACAGGCCTGAGGGCAATTCTATAGTGGAGTGAATGAACCGTGACTTAAAGCAATCTTTGACAGCTAGAGTCTTAGGTACTGGCAGGGGTTGGCTGACTCATTTATATGGGGTTCAACATGCACTTAATATTTCTCCCGAGAAGATCTCTGGGTGGGCGGACCCCAAACGAAATGCTCTTTGGCATCAAAATGTTTGTGCCAGACCTTGATGGTCTAGACATTGTGGCGGCTGCCGCAACATTTGACTCAGATAACCATTGTGTACGTTACAGGATCTACAACAGAATCGAGACACTAATGCTAGAGCTGAGTTGCACTCGTCCGAAGTAACAGCGGTGTTGATCCCAGTCACAAGATGGCTTCCTAAAGTTGGAGATCTGGTCCTGGAGATGATAGAGAACAAAAAATATTTGGTCCCCATCACCATGCGCCAGTCCCTGTTCTTGGATTAAAGGGCACTCGAACTGTGATTTTGCCTCCACTACTTGGCCGCAAAGATAATCGCTACATTTCCATTGAACATGTCATATTGCACCATTTGACTGATACTGAATAGTATGCCTAAAACCGCCCTGTGGAGAGATGTTCCACTTCCTGTGAGATCTTCGCTGGCGATTGACGTACACCAGGAGCGTGAAGTGGAAACCTCAATTCATGTGCTGCCTATTTTGTCGCCAGCTTCAACGGCTGCACCGCGGAATCAAGTCTCGCCGCCAATGGAGCTTACGATGGACACTCCGGCACGTGCGCTCCAGTCCTCTTTTAATGCTGATCGAACACCTTTGTATCGACTTGGAACTGTTGGGTATTACATGGATAGAGACAACTTTTCTTTACCTTCATCGTCCTCTTCATCAAATTGTACTACGAAGGAACCCCCCAGTCAATTTTCCATTTTCTTTTCCTGGTTTCGCCGAACTTATCTGGTTCCTTCTTGGACCTACATTTGGATGGTGCTTACAATGGTATTTCTCTTCATGTGGATTGGATTTGTGACTGTCTTTTTCCTTTTGATTAATGGTCATTACTTAACTGAACGCTCTGATGTACATTTGGTCGATGGTGTTTTGGCCCCACTCACCTCATCTCATGTAATTAAAAGGGATCAATCCCATGTTAACATTTATGCTGTGCCAGTAGTAGACGGCATTGTTTGGGATAAAGTTCAATACGAAATATACGGCCCGACAGAGACTATTCGGATGCCATACGTATTTCGAGTTTCATTAGGTGACGCATCACACCTGGACTGCATTCCGACGATTGGGATGTTAATGCCGTACATTCGTTATTTTCAGATTTAAAATATTACACTGCTTTTGAAACTGAGGATTTGTATTTGAATTCTGCCAATTATGCTGATTTATTCTGTTTTCAACTTTCAACATTATGGTCATCATTTTTTACACAAGTCAAACACAGTCCGTAAGCAGGTTAATTATACACAATGGGAGCATTGTCCTGCCCCATTTCAACGTAGTTCGCAAACACAGAAGAATAAATTAGTATACTTTTCTGGCTATAATATATCAGACCCGAGATCCTATTATTATAAATTGAATGCACAAACACACACGAAGGTCATGCTGACCCATACTAAATTGGTATATTCTTCAACTTTCATAACAGATTTATCTGTGAAAGGCTATGATTATTGGAAAGACATGATTGATTTGAAATCATTATGGGGTACCAAATATTGGCAGGTACAGGGAACTGAATCATTGCATCGTGCGTGTTTGATACCGTCACAGCTGTTGTTCCCGAATCAGACTGTCCAGCAAACTACATGTTTTAGTTTGGCTCCTGCAAAAAATTTAAATTCTCCCTCATTCCCGTCATTAGCGGCTTATGACGACTGCAGCAATATACAAATGATTCTCTGGAAGACTTACACAGTATGGTCCGCAATGGTACCTTAATTCGTCCACCTTTACACCATTGGGATGGTTACTATGGCCGCTCAGTACTAATGCTTGCCAGCTGCATTTTTCAAATTCAACAGGGGGGTTTATGGCATGCTCAGTAGACCTGACCCTCGCTTTCCACAAACACATACAGTTACTACATATTCTGTGGGTAAATTGTGTCAACAATGGTTGGGACAGTTATCGTTATCATCTGTCTAACAACATCTCTCACGTTTAAATGAAGACATTGATCTGGCAGATTTCCTCTTAGGTCCCAGTCCCCTTGTCTGAAACGTTTTGCTTATGCGGCATATAATGAGATCTGGAAGCTGTCCCAAATGGAAGCTGCTTTCAGGTTGCGTCAAGTAGATCAAGACAATTTGCGTAAAGTTTTGGATGTGGTAGACAACAGCATTAATACTTTGTCTTCTCGTATTTACACTTTGGACAATATTGTTTCTTCTGTTGTTGACATTGTGCAAAATGATGTGTCTGTTTTATATCATGGTCAAAATCAGTTGCGTTTGGTAATGCAATTTAGCTGGACTTTACAGACATTGAAAAATGGGAAAGTGCCTTGGGATTATTTGAACACAACTGCCCTATTTTTGCCTTTTAATTTGACCGATAAACAAAAGCTAAGGTCTATGAAAGATTCTACATACACCTTGTTACATATTGAGAAGTTAGAACAACTGCCATTCTCTATAGCAGAGACCGATTCCTCTGTATAGTTAATACATGGGGTTATTTCTTTGCCCATTTCCCTCTTTCAATTTAGTGCATGCATGAAACATTTTCCTATCGGGAGATTTGAACCCCTGGGTAGTACTTTTCTGCACAAAATGCGGTCTTTGCCATTTACGTTTCGCTGTCTATGTGAAGATAAAGAGGTTTTCCTAACAGGGGAGGACTGTGATTCTACCGTGGGACACGCGTTAGTTTGTACACAAGTTCAGCTTCACGGTGCTTGCAACGTGTCAGCGCCCAATTTGGCCTGTTTTCTAAAAGGAACACCAGTCCCATCAATAATTCGCATGCTCACATTGCTTTCTAACGATAGTTATCTTATCCTTACTAACCACAACTGCTGCGGGTTACAGGCAGGGATTCCGTATATAGTAACGGTTTCTGAAAGAGTTACTTGTTGCAGCAATGTTCTTTTTTCACCATTGCTTGGGATTGTAGATAGCTCGCTGTGGCCTTCCATTCCCACTTTGAAAACAGATTTCAATAAACTAAGCAGACTTAAAGCGATATTGTTTCAACAAGAAGTCGCTCTCACTTCGGCTTGAGAGACCTTCGAATTGCAGGTGGCTAGAACGTCTAGTGAAATTCAGTCACTGCTGAATATGAATCTCCCACTACATTTTGGGGAACTGAATCACCAAATATTTAATGCGTCTGATACCGAAGGCCTTGTGTATTTTTTTAAGCTAGTGGGCTCCGGCCTTGTTTCATCTTTTCAGACGATTTTCGGAGTAATACCGGCCTTTATACATTCTATTCTTTCCAGCGCCTTCGGAGGTTTTCCACTTATCCTCTTATTGGCGTGTGGTATGCTGGTGCTTCTGCTCCTGTTACGCAATGGATGCCCATCCTGTGGTTCTGCACAGCCAGGGAGCTTGGGGACTATACTGTGATCGAATTTAACAACTTTTTGGATGCTTGCCACTGGCAACGCTGAGTGTGAGCTATGGGCTTACCTTTCGCTTCGCTTATTTCACTTGCGTGCAACCTGTGTTCCACTGTCGACGGTGCCCTTTCTATTGGGCCTTGGATCTCTGCCTCTCCACAACATCAGGCACTGACCCGGATTATGATCTGTTGGTGGGTCCCTTGTTGGCCCATGACCAGGACTGTTTTGGTGACGCTCGTATGATGCGTGCGGCTGCACTCGGAGTGTTAGCATGTTGGAATACCTGTGAGGCTGCCCAGCGCCTCTTGCAGGAGAGTTTCATCGAATATCACGCAAGTTGCCCTATTCAATTGCTGAATGCTCAGGATAACGAGGAACATGAATGTTCATTTGCCCTGCTGTATTGGATGGCATCTCTCTTTTTTCCTAAGGACAATGATGCCCTTTCGGAGAACATTGCATTCCACAGTGCACGGACTCTTTTGGATTTTTCAAACTAGACTACAATTATATATAAAAAAAATTTTTTTTAAACTATGTTCTTTTTCGATTGACTCTATTATTATGGAACATAAGACAATTTGGCTCTGCTTATCTTTGATACCTGTTTGTCTATGCACTACAACCTGGCCAGGGGGAGGGTGTCACGTGGTTGCTAGAGTCATTGTCGATATCTGTAAGTTAGCATGAGCCCGATAGCCATGATGCTGCTTTTGCACACGACACTACAGGTCTTTATTTTTACACAGCTTTGTTATGCCTTTCACATGAGAACTCTCTGCTGTGCTGGTTCTCTGCCTGTTCCTGGAGTTTAGTCTGAACCTTTTGAGCAAGGTCGATAAGCACTCACTCTTGTTATTCTGTTCTGGTCAGGCCCTAGCACTTAGACAAAACATACCACAGCAGCTGCTTTGCTGGAAGCTCGTACTTTGATATTATGGGGATACATGTTTAGGTGACAGACACTTGGAGAAGGACCTTTCCAGGGAGAAGAACAACACGCACCTGTGATGTAGAAATACGATCTCTGTCCTAAGGTATGGGGTCTGCTGACAAAGCCCAGAGATCTTCTATTATATAATAATACTTCTGCTTACCAAGGGGAGGGTAATTAGGCCTTATAGTCCTTTATCCACTGTCTTTATAAAATGACATCTCCCCTTATGATATATGGCCTTGCTGCAATGCTAACTGTATTAATATTATGCATTTTGCTACTGGTTGAGGCATGTATACTGCATTTTAGAGCACGTTAGTTAAAATAAATATTTTAAACTATCTTCGTGTCTCTGTCAGATCTCATTGTGACAAATACGAGAGTGTGAGAGAAAAGATGTGTCTTGTTACCGCGATTCCTGAGAGATCCGGGAGAGTTGTGTTCTGGGGTGTCTAATCATTGGTTTCTCCATTTGTGAGTAGGAGAGCGAGTGAGACACTATAGCTAGTCGGTCCTGGGTTCGTGGGTACTAAGGTGGTTGGAAGGCTTAGCCTCTATACACTGAGGTCCCACTTTCCTGCACATAGTTCTGTGTATGTGCAGAATCCCTGCAACAGCGGTTACACTCCGCGATGCTTATGTCTAGTCGGGCACGCCCCAGCACCATGTGGCAGCCCATTAATGGCCATTAATACATAGTAGGAACACTGCAGATCCAATTTTGGAGCTGCAGCTTCCAGTACTTCGATGGGGCATATTTTCACTAACCTTTTGTTTTGCACATTTCACTGCGGCTTCCAGTATATTCTCCTGGTGACATCTTGTTACTTCTTCCCATGAGTCCTCAGTCCTGTTTCCCAGAGGGCCTTGGGAAGGTGCTTTGTTTTACCCTTTCCAAGATGGAAACCTTTCCTATTTCTTACATTTCCTTTGCCCTATCCAAGATGGCAACTGCTTATTTCCTGTTACATCACTTCCTGCGAATGGGTATTTAAGGGGCTAAATCCTTCATTGCCTTGCGTTGCAACACTCCTTGCTCCTGCTGGTGTGGCCTCGCTCCTGTTGGGGACCTTTGCTCCTGCTTGGTGTATTTTTGCTTCCTGTTGGCGCACTTTTGTTTCCGGTTGGCGCTTCCTGTTCCACTTTGGATTCCTTTTAACCTTCCCCTCCTATTTGGAATTCGTGCCTTGTATTCTCCACTCCTTGCTGGTGTTTGCTCTTATTTGTGGGTTCTTTCCTTCCTTTGCATTTCTGGAGTATCCGCCTTCAACAGAGGTTTTTCCCTACGGGTTTTTTTTCGTCTTGGGACTCCTTTTAGAAGGCACAGTCTGCTCTGGCTTTTCGTTGTCAGCAGCACCGTGGCTACAGGAAAGGGTCGCCCTTACCTCGGACAGACCAGAACCCTCAAGAACCGAAGTCGAGAACCTCTCCAACACGCCAGAACTGGTAAGAACATTATAAGTCGTGACTTAAGCATTCTTAGGGGTTCTTTAGTCTTGGTGCAGCAGGAGCCAGTGGCAGTGTAACATGCTACCAGCCCAACTAACCTGTGGTTTCCCTGCTTCATTTAAATGTTGGCAAACTGCAAGGCTCATAATGACGAAGCAGAAGCTTGCTCTGCTGTTCGGAATGAGAAAAATGTGGTTTTTGATTGAGGCAAGTGTGAGCTCTTCTCAAACAACATTCACAATACTTGCCAGGGTGCAGCACAAAAGTCACTAAATTAGCCTGTGTTTAACCCTCTGGTAGCTTCACACAAAAGCAGTCAAGATTAACTTTGAGGCAAAGTGTAAAGTATTAATGCAGTACTCAAACAGTATTAAAGTGGCAACACAACACAAGAAAAATCCCACACCAATTTAGAAAAATAGAGTAAGATGTCATAAATTATTTGACACCAAAACAACAAAAATCTATTCAGTAGAACCTGAGTCATGATTTTTAAAGTATTTTTTTAAGAAGTATTAAGTGAAAAATAGCGCCTAAAAGGTCAAAGCGCTAACTGCGGACATTTAGTTGCGTAAGACCAGGGCAAAGATGAAAGGTATGGCTAATCATGATGGAGCAGGGTTCGGATACACAAATAAAAATGTTTTGGAAGGTAAAGTTCAGTGGGACAAGGCTGCCGGCAGAGTCTGAGGAGGAGGTGTTTTCATCGGGGAGATGCCGTATGAAGTCACAGTGAAAATTTCTATGTTCTGACTTTGACTCTTTTTTGAAAGTTGAAATTCTCCAGCAGGACGAAGCTGCAGGCTTTATTCGACAAGGCTCCAGGAGGCCAGATACACTTCCAGCGAGGAGCTGCTGAACAGGATTTGCTGCTGCAGAGAAGAATGCAGCGGCAACTACCACAAAGTCAGGCCGATCAGCAATGCACCTTGAGCAGTTTGGTAAGCAGGTAGGTCCCAGTCTCCTCCTGGTTCTCAGGGCACTTTTTGGCAGAAAAGTTTTCAAGTCCCAAGTTTTGGATTTGGGAAACCTGGGCACCTTTAGCACCACTTCCAAGGGTCCAGGACTGTGTGGGCATCACTTGGAGGGTCAGTACTCACTCAGGCTGGGTCGCGGTGCAGGTTCAAGATGGTTGGAGCCTTTTATGGCCCTGAGGCTCCGATCAGGAGGCCAGCAGCTAGCCCTTGGAGTCACTCTGGTTGTCCTAGGTTTAAGCAGAAAAGCAGGTGTCAAGCAGCAGGGCAGTCCTCCGAGGGCACAGGGCAGGTTCCCAGCAGCAGAGCAGTCCTCTTTGAGAACCAAGGCAGGCATCTGAAGTACACAGCTGGTCTCTGGCAGCATGCAGTCCACTGAGAGTCCTCAACAGGTCCAGAAGTGAACTGAAGAATGGGTCTGGGGGTCCTAATTTAATATCTGATGCCAGCTTTGAAGTGGGAGAAACATCTGGAGTTTTCCCCTCACAGAAGTGTCTGGAATGTCCTGCTTCCCTACCCTGGCTCTACTGGGTTTGGGGGGTCACAAAATGCTAGTGGGAAGTTCTGTGTGTGCGTGCTGAGGCAGTGTCGATGAAGTGCGAGTGGGCCTGTGCACAGCTCCGACCCCTCAATCCTGCTAAGATGGCCCATCCTGCCAACAGCCAGTCCCTCTATTGTGTGGCTGTCTGGGAGGAATACCTAAAGGCAGACTGGCAGTTACACCGAGTCATGTGACCTAGGAAACAGGCTGCAGGCACCAAATGGTCAGGACAAAAGAATGCTAACTTTTTAAAAGTGGCATTTTCAGAATTGTAACTTAAATCCAACTTTACCATAAAAGAGGTTTTTAAATTACGATTCCTCAGACACCAAACATGACATTTCTACCTGATCCCAAACAAACGTTATCACATATTAAATGTATAAGGTAACCCAATGTTATCCTATGGGAAATTTAGGCCTCACAGCAGAACACGTAAAACCATGTATCCAACTTTTTAAAAACAATGCACACTGCCCTATGGGCTATTTAGGGCCTAAGCTAGGGTTGACTTGTATGTTTAAAAGGGAGTTTTAGGCTTAGCAAAAGGGTTATTTTGCCAAATCGAAATGGAAGTTTAAAACTGCATACAGCCTGAGACATGATTTGAAGGGCTACATAAGTGGGTGGCACAATAAGTGCTGCACGGCCACTAGTGGTATTTCATTTACCAGCCATGGATATATGGTATACCACTTTACTAGGGACTTATAAGTACATTAAATATGCCAATCAGGTATAAGGCAATGCGGACATGTTTTAGGGAGTGAGCATAAGCACTTTAGCACTGGTTAGTAGTGGTACAGAGCACAGAGTCCTAAGGCCAAAACAAAAGAATTCAACAAAATAGGGGAGGAGAAGGCAAAACGTTTGGGTCAAGATCATGCTAAAGGCAGACAGGTCTAACAGAAACCTATTTTTACACAGTCAATTCTCCTCAGTGCCTGAAGGTCAATGTGCCAGATGGGCCAACTGATATAAGCAGGCTCTCTAATACATATTCTTCCTGTCCAGGACCACCATACACAGGGTGAAAATATCTTTCAACTGATGGCTGTTGAGTTCTGTGTTTATCAAAGAAATCTAAGCTTAGGAGGTTTGTTTGTGAAATACAAAAAAATGCAGACTGGACACCATGACACAATGGCCAACCAGCACTGCACTTTTGATAAACATGCTCTCAACACATCAGCAGAAGCACTTTTGCAAAACCAGTGGGGATCGCTAGAATGGGCCTCCATCGTGTGTGCAGAAGTGAAACCCTCCACTGCACTAGTGAGTTGGCGGGCTGTCTATCTTATTACAATGATCCTCTTTGTGTTTTATGAGAACTACTTAAGATTTTATTCTAGATGAGCTACTCAGTGCTAGTCAAAGACATGTCATTCTAAACATTGAATAAATTAAAACCATGTCTGTCTCTTACCTGTAAAGACCTTACCTTACCTTACCTTACCTTAACTTAACTTACCTTACCTTACCTTACCTGTATGGTACAAAGTTTGACAGAATGCCATGCATCCCACCTTACTGCTTGCAGGTATTCTTGTCTAGAGAAAGAAAACACATTTATCTATAAAGAAACCTCTTTCAACTATAGCACATGCTGAAGTACTGAGGTGTGGCGGTCCTCTTATCGTCCTGGGTAGACACTTTTTTTCATAGAAATTTTGTGTGTGTGTCCATTGGGGTAAATAACAGGGAAAGTACTTGGACAAAAACACAGATTTGCAGGTTTGTGTCTATTGAAAGCATTTTGTGAGGCCACCGCCCCTGTGACAACTCCTTTTGCGCCTCAAAACTTCACATGGCAGAAAATATGTTAATCTTATTAATTTTCTCCAACAGTTCGCTCAGTCTGTGGGCACAGTTCAGTGCTACCTTGTGTGACATGACATTGAATCCCTTTACTCAGTGAACAAGTGAAGAGCTATATCACATTGTGGAGGGGGAAGCGAACTGGAAACCCCTGCACTCAGTTGGTATCCAGTTCATCCATGGGGATCAGGACAGCACATGTCCAGTACAAGTTCTGAAAACACCCCAGAACTTTGGCAGCAACCTCAGCAAGCTTTTGTGTTTTTTGGGGTGGGGAGAGGCTGGTGGTGGAAATGGGCAGGAGAGCCTGTTAGGTAGTTCCTGGCATGAAACCCCGACCCCTCCTATCATGGTACAAAAATTATCAGGTTTGAGATCCTGGTTCTATGAACTGGTATTTATACCAGCCGTTACGTGGTACCTCTGTGTCCCAGATCCTGAAAGTACAATTGCGAGTGGGCGTGCACCAGGCAAAAGAAGTCTAAGGCAATCTTGTAGTATATAACATCTTTATTTCCAATGAATATTTCCCAGATATTAATGACACATTCAGCTCAGTCAACGCGTTTCGTTCTCTCACGGAGAACTTCCTCAGGGCTGAAAATCACATGTAAAAGGACACCAAATCAAAACACAAAAATTACCAAAAAATACAGTACAACAACATTACACAAGAGGCACAGGACTTGGACAGAAACCACTATGAAACATATAAATAAACAGCACTCTTTAAGACACTAATAATAAGACACGTGATAGGACCGAACAACACCTCTAAATAAAAAGTGACATTTAGACGTATAAAGACACATAATCCAAATATCAAAGGCGTAAAAAGTGCGGACAAAAGTCGCAAATACATTACTAGCGTGATGGGTTTAAAGCCTTGTGCAGATGAAACACAATAGATGATAATCATATTATGAGACAAAACCCCTCTCAATTGTATTGGCTCTATTGTCAGGGTGTTGTCAATGGAAGAGCATAAAGGTTGCAAGTGCCGTGGGGCTCCTTGTACAATCCCTTCGTGCTTGGCCGCCCTCCGGGTGCATGCAACATTGCAACATTGTTGATTGCGGGCCGTGTGGCGCAGACACTGCAACAGAGACACACGCATCAGTTGGTTTCCTGTTCAGCCCAGAAATGAACCACGCCCAGAGCCCAGGGACAATTATTCACACCCCTACGCTGGCCTGGCGTACGCTGACCCAGCCCACTCGGCTTACGTATAAAGGGGACGACGACGACGCTACGTGTCCCAGTTCTTCCCCACTGCCGGAGGTGACATGGCTGCGTCCGCCTGGCATATCACGAGACTCAATCATAAAGGGTCCATGACTTGCGTTGCACAGAGTTGGTGGCACCGGATACACTGCGGCCGGCACGGGCCTACCGCCACGGGATGGTGACTTTCGGTTCACTGAGGTAGAGGCACCTTAAGTGCTGAGCGGGTGTGCAGCCTGCAATGATGCACCGTCCTGGCAGTCCGGACTGGTAAGGATTTGTGTGAGCCCTGCTGGACCGCAGTGTAGGCCTGAGCCAGCGGGCAGCATGGGCCTACCGCCACGTGGCATTGCCTCGCGGTTCACAGAGTTAGTGGCACCTATAGGGCTGAGCGGGTGTGCAGCCTGCGATGATGCCGTGTGCACTGATATGATCTCTGCCATTGCGAAATCAAGACCCAGAATCACGTGTGTGACCTGGTGGCCCGCGGGGCGAGGCTGCATAATGTGGAGGCTGCCAAGGTCGCGGGCCCCGGGCTTGTAGCTTGCACCGGCACATGGTGGGCCCTCTTGGAGACACGCTGGTGGCGGAAGGTGAGTAGTGAGGCCTGGGTGCGCAGGGGCGGGCAAACACCACTGGGCGGCGGGAGGGGCTGGGGTGCAGCAGCCTGTGTGCGCAGGGGCGGCCAAGCGATGATGGCGTGTGCAATGATATGGACTCTGCCATTCATAAATCTGGACTCTGTTTCAGATAAGTGACCTGGTGGACTGCAGTGTATACCGGCACGTGGTTGGAGACACACCGGAGCAGTTATAAATGCGTTAGCTTGGTCACACTGAGCAGTGGTGGCAAGAGGAGAAAGTTCGGAAAAAGCATAAGCACTGCATAGTTACTTTTCGTTGAGGAAATAATGCATCTCTTTATCAGTGTTGTGGCCCTGGCTTAATGCGCGCAATTTACATATCCATTTTGCTTCACACTGTCTAAGGCGCAGTTCCCTATTTCCTCCCCTATGTCCTGCTTCAACCTGATCGATACCATGGAACCAAAAGGTTTGGTCCCCAGAGTGAGTTTTCACATAATGCTCGGCCATTGGGTATCTCATGTCACAATTCATGATCGCCCTTCTGTGTTCCTGAATACGGTGTTTGAGACTTCTCTTGGTGCTCCCAACATAGATCATATTACACGAGCACCCAATCACATATACCACAAAACTGGTATTACAGTTAATAAACTGCCTGATCTTATATTTCGCTGTTCCACTGTAGTCAAACTCCTTGATTTTATTCACCACAAACTTACATACATTGCAGGAGCTACACACGTAAAACCCATCAGGCTTCTCTGGCAGCCATGTTCGCCTCTTCTCAGTGTCTGTTATGTAACTTGGACACAGACTATTTCTAAGGGTATCGCCCCTCCTGTATGTAATGGAAGGGTTCTTTCTAAGTGACCCCTTGATGCTTGGGATCTCCTCCAGAAGGTGCCAGTATCGTTTAAACAGCCAGATCTCACCACTGAAAGTTGTATACTTAGCGATGAATCTGACATTGCTGTCAAGTCCCCTTGTCTTCTTTTTTGCGGTCTGCTCTGTTAGTGTCTCCTCCATTTTGAGTGTATGTACCCTTCTCTCCGCCGTGTCCAGAACCTTCCCATCATATCCTCTTACGCCAAAGCTCTTTTTGACCTCAACAATATTCCTGTTGAACGTCCCATCCTCACTGCAATTGCGCCTGATTCGGACCATCTCCCCATAGGGAATGTTTTGGATAACGGAGCTCGCATGTGCGCTACTAGCATGCAGCACACTGTTGCAGGCCGTTTCTTTTCGGTAGAGGGTGCTTTGTACTGTACCATCCTTTATATAGAACTGTAGGTCAAGATAGTTCATTCTTTCGTGATGATATTCCATGGTAGGTCTCACATTATAAGGATTGTTGTTGAGATGGATAAAATAATCCCTGAGTGAATCCTCTGTCCCTGACCACAGACAGATAAGATCATCAGTGTACCTCCCCCAAAAGACTATATAATCAGTCCAAGGGGAGGCACATTTGCCCCAAGCATGCTCTGTCTCATACCACCCCATAAAGAGGCATGCATAAGAGGGAGCAAACCTGGAACCCATAGCCGTGCCCTGCCTCTGGTGGTACCAAGTGCCATTGTGGAGGAAGTAGTTTCTAGTAAGGATCAACTCTATCATTTCCATCACCATTCCATTATGTTCAAATAGGCCCGCATCCTCCCTGTCCAGGAAGGATCTGACAGACGCAAGTCCATATTTGTGTTCGATACATGTATATAGGCTGACTACGTCAAGGGTCACAAAAAGCAAGTCATTGGACCAAGCCAGATCTTTGAATTTCGTCAATATGTCCTTGCTATCCCTGATGTAAGAGGGTAGGTTTCGTACATGTGTCTGCAGTTTCAGGTCCACGAATTCTGATAGTCTCTCTGTGGGGGAACCGACACCGGATATAATGGGCCTTCCCGGTGGGAAATCCCCTTTCTTGTGTACTTTCAGAAGTATATAAATACAGGGGAATCTTGGATTCTCCATCTTCAGGTACCCTTATTCAGTGTCACTCAACAAGCTTATGTCCCTCCATTAAGACAATTTTAAATTGAGGATCATTGTAAGGTCACCCATGGGGTTGGTCCCAACCCTCACATAACATTCAGTGTTACCAAGTTGTCCGTCAATTTCACCCATATAGTCAGATGTGTTCATTACAACAACATTTCCGCCTTTATCTGCCTCCCTTATCACAATCTTTTTGTCCTCCCGTAGTCTAATAAGAGCCTTTCCTTCGCCAGCTGTTAGGTTTTGGCGAGGCCTGCCCCTAAACCTATTGGGGTTCTCCATTTTATACAGTCCTTCAGTGACTTTTTCTGAGAATAGATCAATGTTACGATGGTAAGAGGTGCAAGGAGTGAATTTAGACTTGGGCTTCAGTCCACTATCCATAGCCAAGTTTTCAGTTATATTCATTTCCTCAAGAAGGGATTGCATGCTTACCTCTTCACCCCCCCCAATGATAGCAGACATTGCACATTCCTTACATCCGCAATAGTGTGTGTCATGGGTGTGGGTGTGTTGCTAGAAATAGTAACTGGTGGTACTTTGTCGTGAAAGAAATCTTTTAATTTGAGTGACCTAACAAACTAAAATAAGTCCACATGAACATTTACAAGGTCACCATCCTGGGTCGGACAGAAGTTAAGACCCTTACCGAGTAAACTTTCTTCATCAGTATCAAGTGGCCTACCGAACAGGTTAACAATTTTCAAGTCGCTATTGCCCATAGTGTTAGACAAAACCGCATTACACTCCATATTGGTGTTTATCTCTGTTGCTTTTTGGAGCGGGTTGACATTCTCTGGTTTCCTTCGCTGTTCTCTTCCATGCCCCCTTTTTGTCCTGCACCCTCTCTCCTGGTTTTTTTGGGTTCTTTTTTCTTTGTTTCCCACTTATTCGTAACTTCACTAATTCCCTTTGGAAAGACGTTGTACCCTCCCCTAAAGGGTGATCACTTGTGGCGCTACTTGATGCAGCACTGCTCACTGAGGAGATTGAGATGCAGCTTCCTGTCCTCGCCTGTCACTTTCCTCCCTCACCCTTTTCCTGTCTTCCATAACCGATAATTGGTCAAATTTTTTTGCGAAGGTATAAATACGGCCTTCTTTGTAGTCCCTGTCATCGTGTTTGATTTTACGCATTTTCTTTTCTTTCAAATAGTTCTGATATCCCTCAATCACTTTCCTGAGTTTCTCATAGTTCTTATCAGTGAGTTACTTATTGTCTATTGCCTCAATTTCCCTCTCTACCACCTCTATCTCTGATAGTAGCTTGGCCCCTTTCTCAATCGCATGACGTATTAGGATCTGCATCATGACAAGTGATGCCCGTTCCAGATTACTCTCCCATTCCTTAAGAAGTTCATCACTAAGGTCTTCGAAAGTGGGAAAAATCAAGATACGAAGACCTCTCTGTGTTTTTTTGTTATCTATGTTTTGTTGCAAAGTTACCCCGTCCCACCAACGGGCTAGCTCCTGTTTTTTGTGACATTCTAATTTAAGGAATAATGCGCGGAGACCCATGTTGGTTTGCGCGCTTTGACCTGGTTGGTTTATGGTCACATTTTTGCCAAATAAGTCCTGCGCCATTTCTTCCCTTCTGTCATTAAATCGTGACATATTGCATTAACAATGTAGAAAGGCTTTGAGTGCAAAACAGTCCAAAATTACAATATAGAGAGCAAAGCTTCAACGGCGGACTGGTAGTTCTGCACCTCACGCCAGTTTCCTCAAATCAAAAGTCCTGTGCACTGAGAACCCGGCACCAGCCGTTACGTGGTACCTCTGTGTCCCAGATCCTGAAAGTACAATGGTGAGTGGGCGTGCACCAGGCAAAAGAAGTCCAAGGCAATCTTGTAGTATGTAACGTCTTTATTTCTAATTAATATTTACCAGATATTAATGACACATTCAGCTCAGCCAACGCGTTTCGTTCTCTCACGGAGAACTTCATCAGGGCTGAAAATCACATGTAAAAGGACACCTAATCAAAACACAAAAATTACCCAAAAATACAGTACAACATTACACAAGAGGCACAGGACTTGGGCAGAAACCACTATGAAACATATAAATAAACAGCACACTTTAAGACACTAATAATAAGACATGTGATAGGACCGAACAACACCTCTAAATAAAAAGTGACATTTAGACGTAAAAAGACACATAATCCAAATAACAAAGGCGTAAAAAGTGCAGACAAAAGTCGCAAATACATTACTAGCGTGATGGGTTAAAAGCCTTGTCCAGATGAAACACAATAGATGGTAATCATATTATGAGACAAAACCCCTCCCAATTGTATTGGCTCTATTGTCAGGGTGTTGTCAATGGAAGAGCATAAAGGTTGCAAGTGCTGTGGGGCAGACAGACATAGAGTTAGAGACAGAGAGCAAAGGCAAAGCAGGAAAAGCAATACATTCCATATTCATTGCTCAAGGGAGAGCCATGGGTTATCAAAGTGCCCTAGGGCCGTGACCTCACCTTAAGTAAAGCGTAGCGAGACCTCGATGAACAACAAGCAGATGGGGTCCGAAGTGAGCGTTCCAGTGTATTGCGCTGGACGCACAGGGGTAAGAAGTGCCCAAAGTCAAAGATCTGGTGAATAAAAACAGGGGGTCTAGTTCAATAGCGATTTCTAGTAAAATAATACCAGACATAAAGTAGTCCGTCTATATATAAACGTGCAATAGGACCGTGACCTCACCTTAGGTAAAGCGAAGCGAGTCCTCCACAAAAGAAGCAGGTAGGGTCCAGAGTAAATGCTCCAGTGTATTGCGCTGGAGGCACAAGGGAATTCCCAGGGCCAGGTAGTGCCCAAATACGAAGATCTAATTGTGGAAAAGCAAGGGGTCTATTTCAAAAGTGGTATCTAGTAAAAATCACTAAAAACAAGGTAGTCTGTATATTGGAATATAATGGGAGACTAAGGTTGGGGGCCTATGCTGTCCACCCCCATCATGCGATAAAACTGCAGAGAGACAAGTGCCCATCATGTTCTGGTATCAGACCAAGATGCTTAAGCAGCACTAAAGTGACCCCACTAGTGCTGGAAAAAAGAGAGACCCACCGCGGGGGTAGCAGGAAAGGTGTGCCAAGGAGTAAAATGGCAACCAATCATGTGTATAGACCTATAAATCAGAGAGTGGGTGTGTAAGTACTGGTATGGGTGTGTCAACGGTTTTGAGAATGGTTGTGTGGAAGTTGGAATGGGTGTATGAAAGGTTATATGGATGTGTGAGTGGGTGCATCAGAGATTCTCTGGATGATGTCATCAGTGATGTCATTTGAGATGTCGTCAGTGATGTCATCAGTGATGTCACTGACCATGTCATGAGTGATGTAATATGTGAGGTCATAAGCAGTGCATTGCGGGGGCAGGAGTTATAGTTAGCTCAGCTAACTATAACTGCTGAATTTCTCTGCTTTTTTTATGAGTGAAATATCAGCCTAACTATAACATCCCTGTATCCTTTGGTTTTTTCACTGAAATTCTAAGGGTTTTTTAGTTCTATTTCCTAAATATAATGCCTCTGTAACCTTTGGTTTTTTCAGTGAATTTCGAAGGTTTTTTAAATGCTAAATCCTCACTATAATGTTTCTGTAACCTTTGGTTTTTTCAGTGAATTTCTAAGGTATTTCAAATTCTATATCCCAACTATAATGTCCATGCAACCTATGATTTTTTTATTGAATTTTGAAGGTTTTTAAATTGTATTTTCTATCTAAAATGGCTCTATAAAGGATATTTTTATAAGCTTGTATTTTCTCCCGTGGATTAATAAGCTTTGTTTTTTTTCTTTACATTTTTTATTTTTGTGAAGACGTCGCCATCCATGCGAACACATCACGAAAACGGAAAACAAAAGCAGACATTCAAGGACCACCAACACATCCAAAAATAATATGTAAAAAAATCCATTCTGAACACTTAAAATGTATAACTATATAATTCCTTCTAACCACCACAATAGATAACTCACTATCTAAATACCTCTATAAAAACATTTATCAGAGTCTCAATATCTCAATAACAATGCGTATTAATGATTCACTGATAAATTTTTAAATATTTCCACCAATACTCATGATGACCTTGAAAGTCGCGATGTCCCCACGATGGTACATGGGGGGCTGCACTGGCGGTCACGACATCGTCGCGAATATTGCGCGCGGTTAAAAAATCAATATGGGACACATTACTTGTGCCACTAACAACCCCTATTTCTCAACCATGGGGTCAGAGTATCTCCACCCTGATCCCTTATGTGGGCTTTCACACAAATTTTCAGCCAGGCCGCAACTTTCTGTTCAGGTTGGGTACAGCCAATCACAGCATTCCCGTTGGCACGTGCGTTCACGATTCAGTGCGAAACCTCAGCATAATATCCATGGCCAGAGATATCACTATAATTTTAAACTAAATTTCTCAACAACTACTGAATGGATTTACTCCAAACAAGACAAATGCACTTCCTTGAACTGACATCTACCTCTCTGCCAAATTTGGTGTAACTCCGTTCAGTGGTTTAGGTGGTAGGTGTGGCTAAAGGTTCCTATGGGAATTAACATTGTTGAGAACTCTGTGTAGTTTCCAAGTTCAGGTGGAGAGCAGCTCTTATATAGAGCATCCTACAACACCAGCGACACTCTGAATTTGCTCACCTCAAATGTCTGATTTACTATCAAAGTTTATAAACATAGGATTAGCAGACTGCCATACATGCCAAGATAGAAAGGGATAAAATCTTTTGCCATTTCTACTGCATAGTCTTTAAGCATAGTATTAGCACACTGCCATCCACGCCAAGCTGTAAAATGACAAAAGTCTTTTACCACTCTCCAGGCACTGTATTATAGCTTTGGATTGGTAAAATACCATCAAAGTCAACATGGAATGAACATATATATGTCGCCAGTAGGTAGTTATAGTCAGGACCTTGTTCCGATTCAAAAAGTGTTTATTCTTTTGCCAATACCTTTGGCGCCGTTTGACGAATCTTCGCGAAATGTTCAAAACTAATGGTTCACTCAGGTCAGCTCTGGGTGATTCGTTGAGTGGGGGCCGAGAAAAAAGGGGGTCCCAAAATGCGTTTTCCTCATGTTAATTTCCATAGGAAACTTTACACAAAACTACAGCCCGAACTGCTGAACGGAATTACCCC
The DNA here is from genome assembly GCA_963921515.1 of Calotriton arnoldi. Classification (NCBI taxonomy): domain Eukaryota; kingdom Metazoa; phylum Chordata; class Amphibia; order Caudata; family Salamandridae; genus Calotriton; species Calotriton arnoldi. The sequence goes on along the minus strand of CAWUFW010003664.1, from coordinate 576,257 downwards.
AAATTTGGCAAAAAGGTAGGTTTTGGTTCAGAAAGCGTTCTTTTTTTTAAATGGTGTAAATCCGTTCAGTAGTTCCTGAGAAATGCAATAAATAAAAATATTGATATCTGGTGGCCGAGGAGGATTCGCGAACCCTCTCGAGCACGAGCTTCATTTTGATTGGCTGTCAACACTCCAAACAAAGAAGTGTTGGCAGCCATAGTAAAAAAAAAAAGATAAAAAACAAGAAATGGAGGTAGGGTAGAAAGACCCTGACCCCCTAGGTCTGCTCAGGGGGTCCCACAGGGACCCCGAGTCCAAAAAAACATTTTTTTTAAAAAAATCAGCAGAATTCGCGCTGGGTGCGCGAATCCCGCCGAAAAGTTTTAAAAAACAAAGCGCGGTCTCCCGGCCTTCGTTTTAATCAGCCTCCGGGTGGGCCGGGTCCCTAGGGCAATGTGACACATATATGCGGGGGCCACGTGGGACCCCGCAGCCCCGGTAACTGCCACCTCCCCAGGGCTTTTTTCATTAATGGGCGGGGGCCTTGTGGGCCCCTCCAAGCCCCGGGGACCGCCACCTCCCCGGGGCTTTCTTTATTAATGGGCAGTTGCCTCACGGCCCCCCAAGCCCCAGGGATGCCATCTCTCTGGGGCTTTGCTTAATTATGGGGGGGCCTCGTGGGCCCCCCAAGCCCTGGGGACCACCACCTCCCCAGGGCTATTCTAAAAAGCAAGTGTGGGGGTGCTCGAGACCCCCACACTGCCCCGGGGACCACCACCTCCCCGGAGCACTAATTATTGAAGTACAGGGGCCGTGGGGATCCCCGGGGACCACCACCTTCCCGGGGCTATTTACATGTTGGAAGGGGGGCCACGCGGCCCCCCTCCTGGATCCCTTCATGGCTCTGGGGACCGCCACCCCCCAGGGCCGGCTCCAGCAATGTCCCGGGGTGCCCACCCCAGGGACATTGCAGTTTGCAATGACAGTCATTGAAACCTGCTCTCGCTTCCATGAAGCGAAGCCGAATTGCTTTTGAACAAGGGGTGTTGTGTAGTTCCTATAGAAAGTATACAGGATCTGCGCGTTTAGACAACATACACTGTAGGATTGGTGTCAGACAAACTCTGATCACCCCCACCGGGTATGCTGGCTCTTTTTGTGCCAACTAGCTCACAGTGCCACTAGAATACCCTCTTACCAAGGAGAGAATAGTTCTTGGCAACCATTCGAACATGACAACCCTGATCCCTCAGGACCGTGGAAACAATATACTACCTTTCGCTCAGTCGCTCATGCTTACTTAGTCTGTCTCAGAGAAATACACAGAATAAACAGGCTGGGCATTTTCAATAAGAATTTATTGAACAGTTGTTATTCTGGTGTAGAATAAATGAGCTGCAACAACCGTTAGGCAGTATAAGATATAAATGATTAGCAGTACGATAAAGGTGAATGGATGGTACAGATCTACCATCTTACAATACTCATGAATACATTAGAGTATATAAAACACATGATAAAAGATGCGTAGTCCTACGATGCCTCCCTAACTAGATGTACCTAAGTGAACCTAGCATGTATGTAGGTGTTAAGCAAAGAATCCCTCTAGGATTTAGTCAACCCCATTACCTGAAGTGAGAGACTATGGGACCCCGTCCTGGTCTCGAGCTGGACACCCCACGAGGGATGTTAGACCACTGCGAGCTGGAGTGTCTGCATGCAGGAACCTCAGCGTCTCTGGTCAGCGTGTCGGCCGGGAAGTCTCAGTCTCCTCTGTCTTATCTTAGCAAGATGTGATGCATATATACCCATAGGTCTCCCCAGGGGTCCTACCTTGCTGTTTTACTGTGTCAGCCTAAGGGTGACGTTGGGCATGAACTTTGCACATATTTTTTATACAGGAGATGGTAGTCCTGCTGTGCTTCCAAGAATCCTCATGCATAATGTATGAGATTTCGAACTAGGGAAAACCTGCGTTCTAACTGCAGTGTAATATCTAGGTAAAAGGTCAGTCCCTGTAAACCGTGACAAGTGTATTGTAGGGAGAGACTATAGGTGTGGGTAATGAGATTACCAGGGCTTATGTTATGATACCTATATGGAATATAACACCCACTCCTCTTCCGATTGGACGACACAGTTAAATTCTAAACATACTACTAGGCTGACTAGATACTGGTACGCAAACGATAAAAACATTATTTTCTTTTTATGCTTAAAAACAATGTTTAAAACGTTAAAAAAAGGTTCTTAAAAAATATTTCTAAAACAGAGGTAAAAAATTGAAATTGACACTCAAGCTATAGCTCTAATATATCCGTAGGTATAGTTCGAACTACTACAAGCATTTGAAAGCCATGCATGCTCAAAAAGAATGTCAATTGTGATATGGAGTTCCAATTTTTTGTTTGTTTTGCAAAAGTCAAATTTTTTCCCAGCACACAACGGGCAAAATTAGTCAAATATTTATGTGTCCTGGCTGGTAGACGCAACATTCTCGTTGCTTGCTTCCACAGCTGGCGGTCCCTGTAACACCTCGCATATTATGTCAATTGAACACAGATGATCTTCCGTACTATCCACAGCTGGTTCTGGGGCAGCCTGTGCGCCATCCAAGGCCTGGGTGTCAGAGGAGGAGCCGGTGTCCATACCAACATGAGGTAATACTACCTGTGGTGGCTCTAGGAATGCTGCCATCAATATGAGAATACGCTGGGGACACTGCAGAACATGGGCCGTTATCGGGTCCAGTAAAGCATCAACGTCTGGTTGCGCACATGATAGTAGTGTCAGACAGAGATCCAACACGCATTCTTCTCCGCAAAACAGGCATCGGAGGACAGGTAAGATGCAGTCCATCCAGACTGGTCTAAATGACAAGAACCAAGAAGCACTTAGTTCCCTTAGGCGAGGTGTGCCTAGAAGTTGTACCATGCGATCACAGTATTTTCTCTCCAGGAGTACTGTTTTCATCTCCTTGGTGACTGGGACGTCCATTGCGTAGAAAAAAAATGACAATCAGGATACCTGCTATTAGAAACAGGATCAACGGCAGCCCTCTAAAGATGCTTCCAAATACAGAGTGTATAAAGATTGGTATAACTCTGAGGACCGTCTGAAAGGTGCTTAATAGTCCCGAACCTATGGTCTTAAATAGGTGGACAATGCCTGTCGTATCAGACATGTTAAAGATACGATTTACCATTTCTGCGAAATGAAAAGGGCAATTTGTACGTATAAGTGCCTGTATCTCTGCCGAAGACCTTGCAACTTGAAGATCAAAAGTCTCTCGAGCGGAGGTTAAGGGCACGGGTTTCTGCATAAGCATGGCTTTCATTCTGCTCAAAGTATCAAACCGTATTAATGAAACATTTAGTGAAGGCCATAACGGCGCCTCCCTGACTGTATGTGTCACTGGAAACAATACTTGCATACAGCAAGTAACCCTGGAACTCACGGTTACCAGATATGCAATGCCCGGAAGCATCTCACAGCAACCTTGATCGTTCAGCATCAAGTAACTCCAATTAGAAAGTAGCCTGAACACTGGAGTGATCAGGGCAGCTGGGGCACCCTTTAAATGACAGGATAAGTTTGCTACCGAACCGTTACAGGCCACATGAAGCATTATATCCTGGCATATAAGTGATCCACTTAAGGTATTCTCGCAGTTTGTACCGCTCAGAAACACTTATTTTTCCCCACTCCGGGATCGAAATCTGTACGGTAATTCCCAAGATTCCTTGATGAATTCCCTACCCATTTCTTTATATCTGCCTGCCTGCATTTGTTCAAGGCAATATTGGAATTGAAAAGTAGTGACCGGAAGAGCTATGTGGCCATGGATTAACCATTCTGTGGACGGTGACTCTGCCACTGTGAAGGCTAATCTGTCCAATTTTTCAATGTGCAGCATTGTATACTTTGCTCCCCTCTGTGCCATTTCCATCTGTTTTTCTGTCAGATTATACGAGGAAAACAGAGACGTGCTGTTTATGAAACGCCAAGGCACATAGCTTGTGCGCAAAGATTGCAGCGTCCAGCTTAGCAACATAATAGAACGCAATTGTGGCTGCCCATGTTGTAATATGGACAAATCTTGTTCTAGTACATCAATAGCAGATGATACAATGTTGCCCAGTGAATATATTCTGGATGTCAGTGTTGTTAACCCATTATCGACCACTGCTAGAGCTTTCTCTAGATTTATACGATCTATTTCTCGCAATCTTTCTGCGGCCTCTTGTTGTGATATTTTCCAAATCTCATTGTAGACAGCATAATAGAAACGTTTATGACGTGGCTTCCTAGGACCTAATGAAAAATCCCGTAGGTACACATCCGGTGAAAGTAAGGATAAGTGTTGTCTCACCTGTGTGAGTGTTGAGGTCTGTAGCCAATCGAGGCATAACTTCCCAACACTGTACGATGTCACTACCCCTGGATGTTGTCTTTGTACATAACGTGGATCTGGCCTATTGATACTAAATCCTTTAGTTTTACCCAAGAATCTTTCCTGACAGTTATTGGTGTCTATGGGCCAAACCAACCATCCCTTCCAATCGGGGTCTGATCTATTGTATTGCATGATGTCATCTAGTGTAACCTCTTCTTGTGATGTTATATTACCCTCAGTGTGTGGTGGTGTGGGCATTCGAGGTGTATTCAAATCTTTACTCTTTGCTAACCCAATGCAGGTCGTTTGTTGCACTGTTTCATTCAAGAACATTATTTGTTGAGGAATAAGAAATGCTCTAAATAGTGCCTCTGATCCCTGGACCTGCCAGTCTCTGGTACCCCAGACGGATTTTAAGTCTATGGTGTCTTTCCATAGAATAAATCTGTTTGGTGTTTGTCAACATATTTTTCTGTTCTGGTGTTGGTGTAACCTTATAATAATATGAGGCTGGGTCTGATATGTTAAACCCTGAACAATACGGACATTTTTGTACAAATGTTTTTGAACTGCTTTTCGGCGGTGTCGGGCAATGTTCCCATTGGTGATATGTAAAAATATTTCTGGGATTAGCTGATTTATGCAGAAAGTGCTGACCATAATGTTGATAGCAATACATATTTTCAAAGTCTGATGTGCCTTCTAACATTTCATTATTAGAAAAAGCAGCAGATTTTTCTAAATCAGACAACATGTTATTTACAGTGTCATAATCCCAATCATCGGAAAATGTACTGGAGGTAATGATATCACTTAATGAAATCTTAGCCCCTTCGCTGCTAGGCCTTTTCCCCCCCTGTGCTAAGCCTTTTTTTGGCTATTTGGGGTAGTGCGCGCTTAGGCCCCTGTAACTTTTTGACCACATAAGGTATCCATGCCAAATTTGCGTCCTTTTTTCTAACATCATGGGGATTGTAAAGGTACCCAGGGTTTGTGGATTCCCCTGGAGGGGACCCAGAAATTAGTCAAAATACAGCTACATTTTGTTTTTTTGGGAAAAAATGCGAAAAAAGGGCTACAGATGAAAGCGTCTTGATTTTTCCCTGCAAATGGCATCAAAAAGGGGTTGTGGTGCTGAAATCACCATCTTCCCAGCTTTCAGGGACAAGCAGACTTTTGTCAGAAAACCAACTTTTTTACACAGTTTTGGCATTTTTCTGGGACATAGCCTATTTTTGCTATTTTTTGTGCTTTCAACCTCCTCCCAGTTAATGGTAGAAATGGGTATGAAACCAATAATGTATCCTGGAAAGCTATACATTTCTGAAAAGTAGACAAAATTCTGAATTCAGCAAGGGGTCATTTGTGTAGATCCTTAAAGTTTTCCTTATAGAAACTAACAGTTAAATAAAGGAAAAATTGAAAATTAGTTGAAAAAAACAGCCATTTGTGTCAACGTTTTCACCTGTAACTTCTTCTAATTATGACAGCTATTTGAAGGCAATATACCGTTATATCCGCTGGACCTTTCTGGTTGTGGGGATATATAGGACTTGTAGGTTCACCAAGAACCCGACGAACCCAGAGCCAATAATTGAGCAGCATCTTGCAATGGTTTTTATTATGTACCGGGTATATAGCAATTATTTTGGGAAAATGTATACATGGAAAAATTGTTATGAAAGACACCTATGTATTTCTGAAATGGGAACAAAATGTAGATTTTAGAAACAGTAGATATTTGCACATTTCCGAAATTGGGAGTACCCATACTAGCATGAGAATTATAGGTCATTTTTCAAAATGACTTATTTTTTACACATTGTCTTTCATTTGGAAGGCAGAAATGCATCGAAAGTCAATAGGTAATAACAGTTGCTCTACAATTCTGTGTTACCCTAAGTCTCCCGATAAAAATGGTACCTCACTTGTGTGGGTAGCCCTTGTGCCCACAACAGGAAATGGCTCAAAATGCAACGTGGACGTACCACATTTTCACAATGAAAAATTACCCTTTTTTTGCAAAGTGCCTAGGTGTAGTTTTTGAACCCTAGCTCTGCCGGCACCTAGGGAAACCTAGCAAACCTATACATTTTTGAAAACTAGACACCCAGGGAATCCAGGATGGGGTGACTTGACTGCCTCCCACCAGGTTCTGTTACCCAGAATCCCTTGCAAACCTAAACAATTGTCAAAAAAAACACATTTTCCCACATTTCTGTGGTGGAAAGTTCTGGAATCTGCGTGGATCCACAAATTTCCACCCACCCCGCGTTCCCCAAAGTCTTACGAGAAAAATGGTACCTCACTTGTGTGGGTCGGCCTAGTGCCTGCGACAGGAAACGGCGCAAAACGCAACGTGGTCACACCTCAATTTCGCAGTGAAAAATGACCCTTTTTTGGCAAAGTGCCTAGCTGTAGTTTTTGAACCCTAGCTCTGCCGGCACCTAGGGAAACCTAGGAAACCTATACATTTTTGAAAACTAGACACCCAGGGGAATCCAGGATGGGGTGACTTGACTGCCTCCCACCAGGTTCTGTTACCCAGAATCCCTTGCAAACATAAAAAATTGTCAAAAAAAACACATTTTCCACACATTTCTGTGGTAGAAAGTTCTGGAATCTGCGTGGATCTACAAATTTCCACCCACCCGCGTTCCCCAAAGTCTTACGAGAAAAATGGTACCTCACTTGTGTGAGGTCGGCCTAGTGCCTGCAACAGGAAACTGCGCAAAACGCAACGTGGTCACACCTCAATTTCGCAGTGAAAAATTACCCTTTTTGGCAAAGTACCTAGCTGTAGTTTTTGAACCCTAGCTCTGCCGGCACCTAGGGAAACCTAGCAAACCTATACATTTTTGAAAACTAGACACCCAAGGGAATCCAGGATGGGGTGACTGGACTGCCTCCCACCAGGTTCTGTTACCCAGAATCCCTTGCAAACCTAAAAATTGTCAAAAAACCCACATTTTCCCCACATTTCTGTTGTAGAAAGTTCTGGAATCTGCGTGGATCCACAAATTTCAACCCACCCCGCGTTCCCCAAAGTCTTACGAGAAAAATGGTACCTCACTTGTGTGGGTCGGCCTAGTGCCTGCGACAGGAAACGGCGCAAAACGCAACGTGGTCACACCTCAATTTCGCAGTGAAAAATGACCCTTTTTTGGCAAAGTGCCTAGCTGTAGTTTTTGAACCCTACCTCTGCCGGCACCTAGGGAAACCTAGCAAACCTAAACATTTTTGAAAACTAGACACCCAGGGGAATCCAGGATGGGGTGACTTGACTGCCTCCCACCAGGTTCTGTTACCCAGAATCCCTTGCAAACATAAAAAATTGTCAAAAAAACCACATTTGTGTGGTGGTAAGTTCTGGAATCTGCGTGGATCCACAAATTTCCACCCACCCCGCGTTCCCCAAAGTCTTACGAGAAAAATGGTACCTCACTTGTGTGGGTCAGCCTAGTGCCTGCGACAGGAAACGGCGCAAAACACAATGTGGTCACACCTCAATTTCGCAGTGAAAAATGACCCTTTTTTGGCAAAGTGCCTAGCTGTAGTTTTTGAACCCTAGCTCTGCCGGCACCTAGGGAAACCTAGCAAACCTATACATTTTTGAAAACTAGACACCCAGGGGAATCCAGGATGGGGTGACTGGACTGCCTCCCACCAGGTTCTGTTACCCAGAATCCCTTGCAAACATAAAAAAAATGTCAAAAAAACCACATTTTCCCCATATTTCTGTGGTGGAAAGTTCTGGAATCTGCGTGGATCCACAAATTTCCACCGTCCCCGCGTTCCCCAAAGTCTTCTGAGAAAAATGGTACCTCACTTGTGTGGGTCGGCCTAGTGCCCGCGACAGGAAACGGCGCAAAACGCAACGTGGTCACACCTCAATTTCGCAGTGAAAAATGACCCTTTTTTGCAAAGTGCCTAGCAGCAGTTTTTGAACCCTACCTCTGCCGGCACCTAGGGAAACCTAGCAAACCTATACATTTTTGAAAACTAGACACCCAGGGGAATCCAGGATGGGGTAACTTGACTGCCTCCCACCAGGTTCTGTTACCCAGAATCCCTTACAAACATAAAAAATTGTCAAAAAAACAAACAAATTTTCCCCACATTTCTGTGGTGGAAAGTTCTGGAATCTGCGTGGATCCACAAATTTCCACCCACCCCGCGTTCCCCAAAGTCTTACGAGAAAAATGGTACCTCACTTGTGTGGGTCGGCCTAGTGTCTGCGACAGGAAACGGCGCAAAACGCAACGTGGTCACACCTCAATTTCGCAGTGAAAAATGACCCTTTTTTGGCAAAGTGCCTAGCTGTAGTTTTTGAACCCTAGCTCTGCCGGCACCTAGGGAAACCTAGCAAACCTATACATTTTTGAAAACTAGACACCCAGGGGAATCCAGGATGGGGTGACTTGACTGCCTCCCACCAGGTTCTGTTACCCAGAATCTCTCGCAAACATAAAAAATTGTCAAAAAAACCACATTTTCCCCACATTTCTGAGGTGGAAAGTTCTGGAATCTGCGTGGATCCACAAATTTCCACCCACCCCGCGTTCCCCAAAGTCTTACGAGAAAAATGGTACCTCACTTGTGTGGGTCGGCCTAGTGCCTGCGACAGGAAACGGCGCAAAACGCAACGTGGTCACACCTCAATTTCGCAGTGAAAAATGACCCTTTTTTGGCAAAGTGCCTAGCTGTAGTTTTTGAACCCTAGCTCTGCCGACACCTAGAGAAACCTAGCAAGCCTATACATTTTTGAAAACTAGACACCCAGGGGAATCCAGGATGGGGTGACTGGCTGCCTCCCACCAGGTTCTGTTACCAAGAATCCCTTGCAAACATAAAAAATTGTCAAAAAAACCACATTTTCCCCACATTTCTGTGGTGGAAAGTTCTGGAATCTGCGTGGATCCACAAATTTCCACCCACCCCGCGTTCCCCAAAGTCTTACGAGAAAAATGGTACCTCACTTGTGTGGGTCGGCCTAGTGCCTGCGACAGGAAACGGCGCAAAACGCAACGTGGTCACACCTCAATTTCGCAGTGAAAAATGACCCTTTTTGGCAAAGGGCCAAGCTGTAGTTTTGAACCCTAGCTCTGCCGGCACCTAGGGAAACCTAGAAAACCTATACATTTTTGAAAACTAGACACCCAGGGAATCCAGGATGGGGTGACTGGACTGCCTCCCACCAGGTTCTGTTACCCAGAATCCCTTGCAAACCTAAAAATTGTCAAAAAAACCACATTTTCCCCACATTTCTGTGGTGGAAAGTTCTGGAATCTGCGTGGATCCACAAATTTCCACCTACCCTGCGTTCTCCAAAGTCTTCTGAGAAAAATGGTACCTCACTTGTGTGGGTCGGCCTAGTGCCCGCGACAGGAAACGGCGCAAAATGCAACGTGGTCACACCTCAATTTCGCAGTGAAAAATGACCCTTTTGGCAAAGTGCCTAGCTGTAGTTTGTGAACCCTAGCTCTGCCGGCACCTAGGAAACCTGCCAAACACACACATTTCTGAAAAGTAGACACCCGGGGCTTCCAGGGAGGTATGGCTTGCGTGGATCCCCCAACGTTTCCTATCCAGAATCCCCTGCAAACCTCAATTTTAGCTGAAAAAATCACTTTTTTCACACATTTTTGTGTGGGAAAGTGTGGCATCACTGGCCTCACACAAATTTCCTACCACTCAGCGTTCCTCCAGGTCTCCCGATAAAAATGGTGCCTCACTTGTGTGGGAAGCCCAAGTACCTGCGACAGGCAGGGCCCACAGCGTAGTGAGGCGACCTCAAATGCCTTTCACAAAACGACCTGGTTTTGCAAGAAGTCACCTGGGGTTTTGGCCCTGTGCTCGGCGGCCATCTAGGGAAACCTACCAAACCCACACATTTCTGAAAAGTAGACACCCGGGGCTCCAGGAGGTATGGCTTGCGTGGATCCCCCAACGTTTCCTTGCAGAATCCCTGCAAACCTCAATTTTAGCTGAAAAAATCACTTTTTTCACACATTTTTGTGTGGGAAAGTGTGGCATCACTGGCCTCACACAAATTTCCTACCACCAGCGTTCCCCAGGTCTCCCGATAAAAATGGTGCCTCACTTGTGTGGGAGGCCCAGTACCCGCGACATGCAAGGACACAAAACGTTTTGAGGCAACATCAACATTGCTTATCAAAATATGTTTTGGGCCCTTGCCTGTCGCGGGTACTTGGGCCTCCCACACAAGTGAGGCACCATTTTTATCGGGAGACCTGGGGGAACGCTGGGTGGTAGGAAATTTGTGTGAGGCCAGTGATGCCACACTTTCCCACACAAAATGTGTGAAAAAAGTGATTTTTTCAGCTAAAATTGAGGTTTGCAGGGATTCTGGGTAAGGAAACGTTGGGGGATCCACGCAAGCCATACCTCCCTGAAGCCCCAGGTGTCTACTTTTCAGAAATGTGTGGGTTTGGTAGGTTTCCTAGATGGCCGCCGAGCACAGGGCCAAAACCCAGGTGACCCCTTGCAAAACCAGGTCGTTTTGTGAAAGGCCATTTTGAGGTCGCCTCAATACGTTGTGGGCCCTTGCCTGTCGCGGTACTTGGGCCTCCCACACAAGTGAGGCACCATTTTTATCGGGAGACCTGGGGGAACGCTGGGTGGTAGGAAATTTGTGTGAGGCCAGTGATGCCACACTTTCCCACACAAAAATGTGTGAAAAAAGTGATTTTTTCAGCTAAAATTGAGGTTTGCAGGGGATTCTGGGTAAGGAAACGTTGGGGGATCCACGCAAGCCATACCTCCCTGGAAGCCCCCGGGTGTCTACTTTTCAGAAATGTGTGGGTTTGGTAGGTTTCCTAGATGGCCGCCGAGCACGGGGCCAAAACCCAGGTGACCCCCTTGCAAAACCAGGTCGTTTTGTGAAAGGCCATTTTGAGGTCGCCTCAATACGTTGTGGGCCCTTGCCTGTCGCGGGTACTTGGGCCTCCCACACAAGTGAGGCACCATTTTTATCGGGAGACCTGGGGGAACGCTGGGTGGTAGGAAATTTGTGTGAGGTCAGTGATGCCACACTTTCCCACACAAAAATGTGTGAAAAAAGTGATTTTTTCAGCTAAAATTGAGGTTTGCAGGGGATTCTGGGTAAGGAAACGTTGGGGGATCCATGCAAGCCATACCTCCCTGGAAGCCCCCGGGTGTCTACTTTTCAGAAATGTGTGGGTTTGGTAGGTTTCCCTAGATGGCCACCGAGCACGGGGCCAAAAACCCAGGTGACCCCCCTTGCAAAACCAGGTCGTTTTGTGAAAGGCCATTTTGAGGTCGCCTCAATACGTTGTGGGCCCTTGCCTGTCGCGGGTACTTGGGCCTCCCACACAAGTGAGGCACCATTTTTATTGGGAGACCTGGGGAACGCTGGGTGGTAGGAAATTTGTGTGAGGCCAGTGATGCCACACTTTCCCACACAAAAATGTGTGAAAAAAGTGATTTTTTCAGCTAAAATTGAGGTTTGCAGGGGATTCTGGGTAAGGAAACGTTGGGGGATCCACGCAAGCCATACCTCCCTGGAAGCCCCCGTGTGTCTACTTTTCAGAAATGTGTGGGTTTGGTAGGTTTCCCTATGTGGCCGCCGAGCCCCGGGCCAAAAACCCAGGTGACCCCCCTTGCAAAACCAGGTCATTTTGAGATAATGTGTTGCTTATTTCTGCAGCGTGAAAATTTTGGCACAATATTGCAAGGAAAATGTGACAGACATTTTGAGGTTTGCAGGACATTGTGGGTACCATAACTTGTTGGGATCCACAAGAGAGATATCACCATGTACTCCCATGGGTGTTTCGTTTACGACAATATCTACAGTTGGTAGGTTATTCTTAGACGGAATGTACACCTTGGCAGACAGACTAAAAAGACAAAGATTACTGCACAGCCATCTATTCCTCAAGCACACACACATACTGGTTGGATTTGGCACGAGGGCAAGTGATGGTTCAGTATATACAATTTTATTAACAAGAGATTTCACAAAAATGAAATGCACTGTCAATAATTGAAAGGACAAAAACGGAACCAGTGACTCGCAGCTCGTGAGCTGCAAAGCCACGTCAAGGCCCCAACCGCTTTACAGGCCATTCACACACCTTTCATACGTGATACACACAAGACCATTCACACCCCTAGGCACGAAACAAACACATTACAACATTCACAAAAAGGGACAAGGTACACCCTGCTTGAGAAAGACAAAAAAAATATTACTGCACAGCCATCTAATCCTCAAGCACACACACACATACTGGTTGGATTTGGCACGAGGTGAGTGATGGTTCAGTATATACAATTGTATTAACAAGTGATTTCACAAAAATGAAATGCACTGTTAATAATTGAAAGGACGAGAAACTGAACCATTGACTCACAGCTCGTGAGCTGTAAAGCCACGACAAGGCACCAACCTCTTTACAGGCCATTCATACACCTTTCATACGTGTGACAAATACAAAACCATTCACACCACCAGCCGCGGGCCCATCACATTACAACACTCACATCAGCAGACAGCGCCATTCAAGGGCCCATCACTTTCACACGCTCACATTCCTAACACAGCAACCACACAAGCTGATGGATTGCGTGGAGTGTCGCTCGGCTGGCAGTGTGTGTAGTGACCAGCAGCAAGTCACTACTCACACACTGCCAGCCGAGCGCCAGTCCACGCACACCACCAGCCAAGCGCCACTCCACGCACACCGCCAGCCAAGCGCCACTCCACGCACACCGCCAGCCTAGCGCCACTCCACGCACACCGCCAGCCTAGCGCCACTCCACGCACACCGCCAGCCTAGCGCCACTCCACGCACACCGCCAGCCTAGCGCCACCCACGCACACCGCCAGCCTAGCGCCACTCCACGCACACCACCAGCCTAGCGCCACTCCACGCACACCGCCAGCCTAGCGCCACTCTACGCACACCGCCAGCCAAGCACCACTCCACGCACACCGCCAGCCAAGAGCCACTCCACGCACACCGCCAGCCAAGCGCCACTCCACGCACACCGCCAGCCAAGCACCAGCCTACACACACCACCATCACATTTAGGATTTTTTTATACAAAAAGAAAACACAAACAAATTGCAAATAGATACAAATCTACTAACACAAAATCAGAAACTAAATACATTGCACTAATGCCAACCTTGAAACAGAACAACAATTCTTAAACATTACAGACCAGGCAGTTCACTTTACCACTCATGGTTGCTCCCAATAATTCTTTTGCTTGTGGTACGCTCTATAACAAGCAGGCACACACAGCCCAGGGTTAGAAGGACACTCAGGGCAGTACATACGAGTCTCCTTCCGCGTACCTCTTCGCCAACAGACTCTACATCTCCTAGTGGGAAAGTCTTTTGAGGGTGTAGGAGGAATGTGATCAGGAAAGTGGCGATCTTTCAATCGAGCCACATCCTCCACCACTCCAACTCTAGGAACACTTGCCTGTTCCACAACAACAAGGCTGCCTATGACAGACTCCTGAAACTGAACAAAAGTCAACTTTGACGCAGGAGAACACTCCTTGAACACAACAAAAGCATTGAAAGTTGCTAAATTGAAGAGATGGATGGCCAACTTCTTATACCAAATGTAAGACTTACGAATAGCAGTGTAAGGTTCCAACCTCTGATCTACTCTATCAACACCACCCATGTGCTTATTGTAGTCTAAAATGCACACAGGTTTGCGCACTTCAGCAATCTGACCCCAAACAGCCACAGGTGAAGTACTCTCATCATGGATGGTAGTCAGCATGTACACATCCCTCCTGTCCACAAATTTCACAGCTAGCAGTTCCTCACTACGCAAGGCACTGCACTGTCCCCTCTGAAGTTTTTTGCAAACAAGCTCTTTTGGATAACCTTTACGGTTAGAGCGGATTGTGCCACAAGCAAAAGTGTCCACTTTGAACAATTCCTTAAACAATTGCACAGCAGTGTAGAAGTTATCAAGGTACAAATGGTGGCCTCTGTTAAACAGTCCTCTAGCAAGATCCCACACAATTTTCTCTGAAACTCCAAAAGTGGACGGACAACCAGGGGGTCAATAGTGGAATCCCTACCAGTGTACACACGCAAATTAAAAACATATCCTGTCCTACTCTCAGACAACATATACAGCTTAATTCCATAGCGTGCCCTCTTGCTAGGAATGTACTGCCTAAAAACCAAACGGCCCTTGAACAGGACCAAAGACTCATCAATAGATATTTCTTTCCCTGGAGTATAGATCTCTGAAAATCGATCTACAAAGTGATCAAGAACAGGCCGAATCTTAAAAAGACGGTCACATTCAGGGTGATCTCGTGGCAACGCCAAACCATTATCAACAAAATGCAGCATCCGAAGCAAAAGTAAATACCGATCACGAGTCATAACTGCAGGAAATATGGCCGTTGCCATCAAGGGACTGGTAGACCAATATGAACCCATGGACGGCTTCCTTATCAAACCCATCAAAAAAGTCAAACCCAAAAACTTCTTCATCTCTTCCAGATTTGTGGGACTCCACCGGGTAGCTCTAGAATGGGGCCTAAGTCTGGCACTGTTGTCCCTCAAAAACTGTTCAGCATACAAATTAGTCTGCTCAACAATCTCACCCAAAAATACATCATCCATAAACAACTGAAAATACTGTATAGGCAAATAATGTTCACAATCCACTCTACACCCTGCATAACCACTAAAGGCAGGCAACACCGGCTGCACCATGTTTGGATCAACCCAGAGTCCAGCACTTCCAGTAGGAAGCCTAGCAGCCCCAGGCTGCAATCCAGATGCCTCTTGCACCATCGGCACAGTAGTATCCTCCTCTAAATCAGGCACTTCATCTGCACTGAGAGTACCTTCATCATCCGATGATTCCATGTGGAGAGAAAACTCACTGCCTGAATCTTCCCCTCCCTCCTCTCCCTCAGACGCACTGTCAGTCTCATAATCCTGCTCAGAGGAAGATTCAAGAAGCAAACCAACCACCTGCTGAGCAGTAATTCTACGGCTAGCCATAATGCTTACTAATAAAGGTTACTTGTCAAACAAGTCAACAACAACAAACCCTTTGTAAAAAAAAGAAATAAACAAAATGTAGCTTTATCACAAAGACCTATATACTCCAACACTATACCACTCACGTGACAGAAGCAGCTAGACTCACCACCACCTACTCTGCACAGACACCGTAAGGATCAACAATATCCCACTAAAAAAGAAGAAGAAAAAAATTACACATAAGACAATGCAAAACATCGCAAAGAATTTCATGCTCTGAACACTAACAAATATGCTGCCATTATGACACCACTTACAAAAAAATTCATTCATGCATGACAATAATACTCATTTGGAGTACACACTACAAAAATATTTTTCTTACCAAATAAATGCAATTACGCAAAACTGCAGAACAACCACTGCCGAAACCGCAAACAGGAATCAAAAGCTTTACACTAGAATAAAAAGGAGAAAAAAACATTACAATCACATATGCAAGTAATGCACCAGTCCACACACAATCCACCAGCCAAGCTAAGGGGTAGGTGGGCCAAAGAGTATAAATAAAATATTCACCCCCGTAAAAGGGGAGCAACCCTTGCCCTTTTGGCCACTCCCCAACACAAAAATTAAAAAACCCTGGTGTCTAGTGACTTCTGACCTCCTTGGGGGCAGATGGGCCTAAAAAAATACTGCTATTCTGCCACCCAAGGGGTCACTCTCCACAAATAAATGCCTGGTGGACTAGTGGGAAGATCCCTTTATCTTCCGCACACGATCTCTCACTACTCAACTCTACTCTCAACTCTATTCACAACTGGATGTTAGCTCACCACCTCATTCTGAATCCCACCAAAACTGAATTCCTCCTCCTCTCTACCTCTCTCTCACCCCCTCCTGTTCAATATTTGATGGATCAGCTGAACCTACTCAACAACAAACCCATCAATGTCGACAGCGCTAAATCCCTAGGTGTCATTCTTGACAAAAGACTCAACCTAATCTCCCACATCAACTCTATTGCTAAGAACGCACGTTACCAATTGCGCCTTCTATGGGGGGTCCGTCGGTTCTTACCGGAGAAAGACTTAAAAACCTTGGTACAATCTCTGGTTCTCTCAAGACTGGATTATTGCAATTCTCTTCTGACGGGCCTATCCAAATCCCACCTCTCCCCTCTCAAATCCATCCTCCATTCAGCAGCTCGCTTCATTTCAGGGTCTAAACGAAGCGACCACGTCACTCCTATCCTGTCCTCTCTTCGATGGCTTCCGATCGAGGCAAGATCTATTTACAAAACTGCCTGCATCACACACAAAGCCTTACACACGTCCTCCCCTCGTTACCTGGCGAATAAATTGAAATTGTCCGGTGGCTCTCGCCCTTCTCACAATGCAAAAAGCTTCTGCTTGAGCCCCCCCGTCTTCAAAAGGGAAAGATCGATGGCGCAATCCTTCTCAGGCAATGCGGTGAGAATCTGGAACTCGCTTCCCCCATTGCTCCGTGCCACCTCCTCTACCCGGATCTTCTAAGCTGACCTCAAATCTCTTCTCTTCCAAAGACACTTTCAGAACTAATACTTTCACTCTCAGCCCCCTCTAGGAAGTTCGCTCTTCATTGTAAATTTGTACTTTTTCCTGTACATTCCTCACCCTTGCGTGCTGTGCTGGATTTGTGTACCCTTCATTTAATTCACGCCCTCTCTACTCCCTCAAGGAAGTTCTTCCACTATAGGAAATTCTGTACTCCATGCCTATAGAAGTGCCTACCCAGTGTGTTCTGCCACTTATTGCAGTATTATACCTCTATTTGTATTTTGTATCTCATGTATCTGCACAATTGTCACTTTTTCCTCATGTAATGTAACGCTTGCTTTTGTATTATGCTCACTTGTAACCTTCTCATCCATGTAATGTTACTGTTCCTATTGTGAAGCGCTCTCACACCTTCGGGTAAAGCCCCGCGCTATATAAATAAAACTGCCCCCCCAGGGGGCAGAGCACCAAAAACATAAGGCCCTCAAAAGGGAGCGACCCTTGCCCAAGGGGCCGCTCCCCAAAACAGTATTTCCATTTTTTTTTAAAATTCCCTGGCATCTAGTGGGCATTCCTGCTGCACGATCGCATGATGGTGCAGCAGGAATGCACAAAGAGGCATCGAGGAAAGGAAAGGGTTTTCCTTTCCCTCGATGCCTCTTCTGTTTCAAATCCCCCTCCTGGAGGCAAAACTAAACTTATTCCCCGACGCGCTATTGTGAAGCGCTCTCACACCTTCGGGTACAGCCCCGCGCTATATACATAAAACTGCCCCCCCCCAGGGGTTCAGAGCACCAAAAACATAAGGCCCCCAAAAGGGGAGCGACCCTTGCCCAAGGGGCCGCTCCCCAAAACAGTATTTCCATTCCAAAAAGAATTCCCTGGCATCTAGTGGGCATTCCTGCTGCACGATCGCATGATCGTGCAGCAGGAATGCACAAAAGAGGCATCGAGGGAAAGGAAAGGGTTTTCCTTTCCCTCGATGCCTCTTCTGTTTCAAATCCCCCTCCCCGGAGCCAAAACTAACCTTATTTCCCGATGCGCTGGAAGCAAATGGCTTCCAGCGCGTCGGGGAACAAAGGAAACCCCAATGACGTCAGTGCGCCTCGCGCGCTGACGTCATTGAGGGGAGGCGGGGGAGGCAGGGGAAGCCCTTCCCCTGCCTTCCCCCAAAAACCCGACGATCGGATTCCCACGGGGGAGCGCCAGCGCTTCCCCAGTGAGTGGTCTTATGACGAGCTGGACTCGTCATGAGCACACGAGCACTGTGTGCCATGACGAGTCCAGCTCGTCATGAGCACCGAAGGGGTTAGATAAATGTGGTATTTGTAAAAGTTCAGTTGGGCCAAATATATCGAAATCAACCTTGTCCCACACTATACCATCAGGTATAGGGACTGCTGTAATGTTCACTGATGACAGGTCTCTTCTTTCACGATGTGATGATAGGTGCGGTTTCAGAATCACATTCACTTTTTGTGCTGCGGAGCTTTCTCGAAGATAAGTCCCGTTAATAAGCATACTAAAGATAGTTACTAGGCCTATCCAGAAAAGAAAGAAAAGTATTCCTGTAGATACCCAGAGTTCCACCCAAGGTGATACCAGGTAAGTCTTTTAAGAAAGTTGAGAAAATCTTTAAATCGTTGTAGACGAGTTCTTTGAGCTGGTGTTGTTTCAGGTTCGCTTGGATCTAACGAGAAGGTGTCAAAGTTAACAAAATAGCCAGATGCAGTTCGATCAATTTTCGGTAGTTCCGCAGGTTTTGCGAAAACTGTAGCTTGATCTTGTTTGGGCATGTTGACGTAGATATCCATGTTAGGTCGAATTGAAATTTGTCTTTCAGTGGAGTTCTCATTTTGAACTTCAGTTTCAAGAGGAACGAGTTCCATTGCATTGTTGCTTAGTCCTTCATTTCGTGCAGGTGACCCTTCAAACGTGATGAGTCTTTCTGTTTGAACTTCTTGTATAGTTGTGAGAGGAGGGTATCTGTTACTTCGGAGTCCACGCGGCCTACTATTCAGTATCGGCCACATAGTGTGGTTTGATTAGGTCAATTGAGACTAATCTTTTCTCCTTTTTGCCGGCAAGAGGTGGCAGAAGCACTGTTCTTGTTCCTTCAACTGCCAGGACAGGTACAGGCTTTCGGTATGATGGCCCAAATTCTTTTTTGTCCGCTATTTCTTCCCTGACCAGATCCCTGACTTTAGGGATCCAGACAGGTCTTGCTGTGACACTTTTTACTTCCCCAGTGGCGGTCCTTTTCGTCTGGACATTACTAACCCTGGGCAAAGCACTACGCTACGCTCGCGTAGTTTGCGAAGTTTGCGCTACTTTGCACAACGCGAATTGCACGTAGCACAGTGCAAACACGCGTAGCATAGCGTAGCGTAGTGCAGCGGTCATTTTTTGCTTGCTCGCGGTCCTCAACGTCAAGTTGGCGACCGCGAGCAAGCAAAATGACATCCCGGCGAGACTTTTTGCTCATTCGCGATCAGCAACATCAAGTTGCCGATCGCGAGCGTGAAAAATAAACCTCCCGGCGAGATTCTCAACGCGGGGAGGTCAGGTTTCTCATTGCGAGTGGTCGCGTATGCTCGCGACCGCTCGCGATGAGAAACTACCAGTCCGCGATGAGAAAGCTGCCGCTCGAGTAAAAATCTACTCGAGCGGCAGCAAAAGACAGCTCGCACTGTGCAAGATGCCGTTTTCAATGATTGCACAGTGCGGACAAGCATCCGGCACTGTGCAATCATTGCGAACAGTGCACTACGCAGTTCGCGTAGTGCTACGCGTAGCTCGCGTAGTGCGAACTGCACTTTGCGTAGCTTCGCGTAGCGCTACTTCGCGAACTACGCCCAGGCTTAGACATTACTCTGTAGTGCCCTGCTTTCGTTCAAGTCCTGTAAAACAGCCAAACGTTTATGGATGTCAAATGGTTTTTCATCCACCACTGTGCCTTCACAATCAAGATCAGGTACCCACAGTCTTGTCCCAAATAGGACCTCATAAGGAGTGACAACCCCTAGGAACTTCTTGGCTGATTATTTAATGCACTTTGAACTCCGTACAGATGTTTTACCCAATTTAAAAAATCTGCCTGTTTAAAACTCTAGCTGTTAAAGATTGCTTTAAGTCCTGGTTTTTCCTCTCCACAACCGAATTTCCCTCGGGTTGGTACGGAGAGGAGTACCGCAATGCTACACCCAAACTTCCCATGGCTTCCTTGTAAGCCCTAAAGCTAAACGCGGGGCCACGGTCAGAATGTAATGTGCCAATTGCGTATGTCCCCATAAAGACTCGCAAATCTTATATAACAGTTCGTGCGTCAGCTGAGCGCGGAGCCACACCCATAGGAACCTAGAGCAGGAATCCACTGCAACCATGATATACTTGTAAGCCCCATCCGATTGTAAGGAGCCGCAGTGGTCCAAATAAACACATGCGAGTGGTTTGTCTGATATTAGTAATGGTGTCTGCACTGGACGTGTTACAGTGGAGCCTTTCATCTGCTGACAGATGTCGCATTTCAGGACATAGTCCTTAATCTGCCTTCTAAGTCCTGGCCACCAGTAGCGTTGTTTTGATAGAGAAACCGTAGCAGAAACTCCTGCGTGCGCAGAACCTATACCCTTGTGTGCTGCTAGAATTAATCCTAACTTGCGATCCATATTTGGTATTACTCTATCCCCCACTCCTGGAATTTGAGCAAATGGAACATTGTTTGCATCTAACTTGTAGCAGTATTTGAGCGGAAATCTTTTCGGTGCTGCTGTGTTATTGCATGTGGCAATAATCGCAACCTTTATCTCACTCTCTATCCTTGTTTTTGAATGAGTGATTGCAGCTACGGAAGCCGTTCGTAAGCCCCCTTTGCGGCTTCATCAGCCAATGAATTCCCTTCAACAGGAACGCCATCACGTTGATGACTCAATGTGTGTATCACGTGAGCCCTTGGTAGTTCGTTTTTCAACTCCACTACCTGTTCCCATAGCTTTTTCTGCTTAATTGTGCCACCTTTTGCATCTTTAAACCCGTTTTGTCCCCAGTGATGTAAATATTCAATATATGACTGTACACAGTAGAAGTAATCACACACGATTCGTGTGGGGAATTCTCGATCCGTATTTACCAGTGTCAGTATTAGTGCTTTTAGTTCTGCCAGCTGCGCCGTACAGTCTCCTAGAGACTGTGCTTTTGTGCATTTCGGATGAAACTTTCCATCCCGCATGCATCCTTTAACGATAGCACACGCAGCGCTGTATTGCTGTTTGCTCCCTATGGCCAGTTGCGCAGAACCGTCAGTATAAATAATATATTCATACTGATCTAGAGGCATTATTTCGTTTGATAGAGAATATTCTTGTTCGTATTGCAGAAATGCTTGTGTTTTTAGATTTGGGTCATACCTATATTCTACATCTGTTGCAGTGAGAGAATTAGCCCATTGTATCCATCTGGGATGTAAGGCTTTAGCGTTGGGAACACTTGCCTTTGTCGCAGCCTCTAAGGCTGGAACTGGGGTAACGACTATTATACGTTTCCCCCTGAGCCAGGGCTCTTTCTCTGACTTGTACGCTATTGGTACTGTCTCACCTTCATTATTTGTTAGATAGGTGTACCCAGATTGACCCGCAACGATACAGTTCACCAGGTTGCGTACATTTACGCGTGTCTGTAAGTGTTTTGAAGCTATCATGTCAGCTTGTAAGGAACGAAGAGTATCTGTGTGTTCCTGTGTCCACTGTCTGACTGAAAAGTCAGGTTTTATCAAATCGCAGAAAGGTTTAACTCTTTCTGCGTAATCCAAAATGTATGTTCTGCCAAAGTTCAGGAATCCCAACATTGTAAATTTTTTAATGATTTTGGAGGTTGGAGCAGCGCGCATTTTTCTAAAAAGTTAGCTGCTAGGCTTTTTCCTTCACTTGAAAGCTCATATCCTAGAAAAAGGACATTAAGGTGGGCAATCTTCGATTTTTTAAGTTCAATTTGTAACCCTCAGAGGCAAATCCCAAAATTATGGTATTTACTCTGTCCAAGTGTTCCTCCAGGTCATCATCCATCAGATAGATATCATCTATGTAGGACAATGCCTCCTCATCCAAATTTTGAAGTAATTCAGTTACCCTAGCCGAAAACAACCGAAGGCTGTTCTTATACTCCTGGGGGACTCGACAAAATTGACGCTGGGACCCTAGCGCTGAGAATGCTGTCAAATATTTGCTCTCAGGCGCTATATTTTGGCAAAAAAATCTATTTGAGATATCTAGCGTTGTTTTGTATTTTTTCCATACAATGTTATTCATTAATGCAGCGCTGTGTGCATTTTGAACTGCAAATGTCTTAGTGCAACTGTTTACATGTCTGTAATCTAAAACTAGACGATATGTGTTGTCTGGTTTCGATACGGGAAGCAAAGGGTTATTCATTTGAGAGGTGCATGTTTCAATCACTCTTTGATATTCAAGTTGATCTAAGGTCTCCTTGAACTGTTTTTTAGCTTCTTGCTTTATTGGATACTGCCTTTGTGCAGTTGGTGTATTTTTTAATGGAATTATGTGGTGGGTTGAATCCTCATCCCATCCAACATGGTTTTTGTATAATGCTGGGGCTTGGGCTACCGCCCACTCCCGCGCATTTGTATATTTTAAATGTTTGGGAACGTGGTCGGAAAATGCCGGTAAAATTACCGTTTCTCCCCTAGGGCAATCCATGACGAATGCTGGCGGCCAATCTTGTTCAGCTAACAAAATGTCATAGCCAAACGTTAGGTTCTCCCAAAAGAGACCTTTAACTGTCCTGCATTTGTCCCCCTCCATTTTGAGTGTAATTTCATATAGTTTGTGTTGGACACTTACCCTAGTATCAGGTGTTTCCACTGTGATATAATCATTCAAGTCCGCTGTCACCAGAAATTCCATCAGGTTCTGGCGAGCTATTGTTACTTCTGCTGCACTGTCTAGCATCGTCAGAGCCCATTCCCCATTCAGTAGTCGAGTCCTCAGAATTCTGGGCATGTCTGATCTTTAGACCTGCAACCTTCTTCTTTTTGAACTGTGGTTTTGGTTTGGCTTTATCTTCTTTTTTGGAAGTATAGTCTTGAGCGTTCTGCTTGTCTCTGGACTTTGTACGCTCTTCTTGTCAATCTGACCGTCCTTCCCTCTCGGAGTTTTTCGATGAACCCTGAAAGGAACGAGAGGAATGTGTATTAGTATCCTGATACCTGTCAGGTTTCCTAATATTATCCCTATTTCTAAGATTATACCTCCTTTCGGAGGGCTCCTGTGAAGGAGATCTACCTCTGGATTGAGATCTGTTTTCTTTAATTTTTTGTTTTTTGTTATTGTCC
The DNA here is from genome assembly GCA_963921515.1 of Calotriton arnoldi. Taxonomy (NCBI): domain Eukaryota; kingdom Metazoa; phylum Chordata; class Amphibia; order Caudata; family Salamandridae; genus Calotriton; species Calotriton arnoldi. The sequence continues at coordinate 552,972 of CAWUFW010003664.1, read as the reverse complement.
CACTTCTTTTTAGAAGAAGTAGGTGTCTGCTTCAAAGTCTCCTTCTCGGGACTACCCATTAGTTGTGGTTTTAACGCTTTTCCAACCAAACTGTCCCTGCCTAACTCTGCATATGCAGTTTCAATTATTTTGGGTAGTTCGTGCTCCTGTTGTAAAGGACTGAACTCCCTTAGGCGTTGGCGGATGGCCACTGATGCTGCCTCCCCTTTAATATTTGCTAATATTATTGCTGATACTTGGGCATAGTTACCCAGTAACTTCATCCCCAAGTTCAGAGCAGGCTCTGCTCCGTACTCATTTTGTATTTGTCTTAATACATCTGGTATTACTGCTAAAGACGGTATACCATGAGTTCTGGTATATATGGCAGCGAAAACTGTACCCCAAGAGGTACAATCCTCTATCTGTGGCGTTATCCCCATGGGCAAGCAGATTGTCAGCATTCTGTGTTTTTCATAAGGGCTAGTATTTGGGAATACTGCTTCTAGCTGTGTTATCTTCTGAGCTATCCAGAAGGGCATTTGTTCACGTTTTGTGGGAATTTTACCCAATTACTGCATGTAATGTTTGTGGTGTAATTTTAGTTGCTGTGTTTTGAACGTGAGCTGTATTTGTTGTTACCATCGCTGGCTGGACCATAAGAGTCCTAATGACGAACTGCGTCATGTTTCTGTAAAGTTTTATTAATTCTTTGTGAAGTATGAGTAAGTCTGGTCCTGGCATTGTTTCAATGTCAGGATGTGGTGTGTAGGTATTGGCCATGTTGCCCCTTCTCTTCTGAGCGGGCCAAGTCTCACTCTTCTTCTTGTATGGGGTAGGGCACCTTTAAACCAGTATAAATGTTCCTGGTATGGGAGCGGAACCTCAATGTCCTCATACGGACAATATTCCACTGGTGCATCACCTTCTGTGTAGAAGTGAAATGTTTTTGTTCTTGCATTTGCTGCTGGGAATGTAACCCATGAATAAAATACCTCTGTTCTCTATGATTCGTGTGCCTCAATCACGAAAGCTACTATGCCACCCCTAGGTGTTAAACCATGCGCAAGCAGCTTCAGGGTGACTGCGTTTCTAATATTTTCTGCAATCTGAATTGCATTTGCATCTTCCTCGTCATCTATGAGGTGCAAGTTTTGCACAACTCCTCCTGCGTAGAAGTATTTTCCAAGGAAACTAAGATAAGGTGTTTTGCACAATTTTAGGAACATTGTGTCCTTCAAGTTTGATTAAGCAACAGCCAATAAATAGGATTTTGCCTACTCAGCTGTGGCAGAGTTTGTGCCCTCCCACTCCAGACGTCTCTGGGGATTTGTGAGTAGGGGTCTCTGAGAATAGCACGACTGAACTACTCGGATTCTACTGTTAAATAAGTACCCAACCAACGTTGGCGGCACCATGTCGTGTAGTTCCTATAGAAAGTATACAGGATTTGCACGCTTAGACAAAATACACTGTAGGATTGGTGTCAGGCAAACTCTATTCACCCCTACCGGGTATGCTGGCTCTTTTTGTACCAACTAGCTCACAGTGCCACTAGAATTCCCTCTTACCAAGGAGAGAATAGTTCTTGGCAACCATTCGAACATGACAACCCTGATCCCTCAGGACCATGGAAACAATATACTACCTTTCGCTCAGTCACTCGTGCTTACTTAGTCTATCTCAGAGAAATACACAAAATAAACAGGCTGGGCGTTTTCAATAAGAATTTATTGAACAGTTGTTATTCTGGTGTAGAATAAATGAGCTGCAACAACCGTTAGCAGTATAAGATATAAATGATTAGCAGTACGATAAAGGTGAATGGATGGTACAGCTCTACCATCTTACAATAATCATGAATACATTAGAGTAAATAAAACACATGATAAAAGATGCGTACTCCTACGATGCCTCCCTAACTAGATGTACCTAAGTGTACCTAGCATGTATGTAGGTGTTAAGCCAAGAATCCCTCTAGGATTTAGTCAACCCCATTACCTGAAGTGAGAGACTATGGGACCCCGTCCTGGTCTCGAGCTGGACACCCCGCAAGGGATGTTAGACCACTGCGAGCTGGAGTGTCTGCATGCAGGAACCTCAACGTCTCTGGTCAGTGTGTCGGCCGGGAAGTCTCGGTCTCCTCTGTCTTATCTTAGCAAGATGTGATCTATATATACCCATAGGTCTCCCCAGGGGTCCTACCTTGCTGTGTTACTGTGTCGGCCTAAGGATGATGTTGGGCATGAACTTTGTACATAGATTTTATACAGGAGATGGTAGTCCTGCTGTGCTTCCAAGAATCCTCATGCATAATGTATGAGATTTTGAACTAGGGAAAACCCGCGCTCTGACTGCAGTGTAATATCTAGGTAAAAGGTAAGGGTGGGCGAAGTTGGCGGAGTACAACTACGTGAAACTCTGCTCCATAACTCCATTCCATCTCATCTCAATTAATAAAACAGAAACCTCACATACCTTTGGTAAAATAAGTAACTCTATCTTTACATGCTAAAATGCATATAGTCATCTCACAAAAGTGAAAATAAAGCAAGCAGTGAGAGAGGTAATGATTTTGGGGTCCTCCCTAACCTAGGGAGAGAACCAAGGAGATGCCTTGAACACAAAGAGCACATCATGCTGAACGATTCGGTGGTGGTCCCATCCTCCTAGGACCACCCCAAGCACAGTTATGGGCAAAAATACAATCCCAGCCAAAGGCCCTGCAAAGCATTATGGGACTAGATTCTAGAGTGCAGTGAATATTATACTATCCAATATCAAAACATTCCTCAAGCAGGCAGCGGCTCTCCCGGCTCAGATGAGAGCTAATACTATAATATTCACTGCACTCTAGAATCTCGCCCCATAATGCTTTGCTGGGCCTTGGTTGGCATTGTATTTTTGCCCATAACTTTGCTTGGGGTGGTCCTAGGAGAATGGGACCACCACCGAATCGTTCAGCATGATATGCGCTTTGTGTTCAAGGCATCTGCTTGGTCCTCCCCCTAGGTTAGGGGGGACCCCAAAATCATCACCTCTCTCATTGCCTGATATTTTTCAAAGCTCACTTTAGTGAATTGGTTATATGCTTTTTAGCATGTAAAGGTAAAGTTGTTTTATCAATGGGTTGTGGGTGCACTAGCTAACTCCGCTACGTGGAGGAGTTGGAGTTTTTGCATGAATTCCGTGTTTTCAATGTAATGCGTAGTTAGCTAATCTCTGCAACCTTCTCTAGCGGAGCAGAGTTTATTGCCCACTGTTAGTAAAAGGTCAGTCCCTGTAAACCGTGACAAGTGTAATGTAGTGAGAGAATATAGGTGGCGGGTAATGATATTACCGGGGCTTATGTTATGATACCTACATGGACTATAACATGGGAGCTGCATGTCAGCAGCTCCCCTTGTCCAAAAGCAATGCCGGCTAACGCAGGAGGCGGAGAGCCGGCTGGGACCAGGGGGCATTGGGGCTCCCCCTGCGGTCCCCAATGTGAGGGCTGGCCCCGGGAGATGGGGTCCCCAGGGCCAGAAGTGGCCATGGGAAGGGGGGCCATGCAGCCCTCCACCCCTAATTAAAAAAAAAAAAATTAAAAAAGAGGCCAGGCCTTGGGGGATGGGGTCCCCGGGGCCAATAGTGGCCCAGGGAAGGGGGGCCACGCTGCCCCCCTCCCGTAATTAAATAAATAGTAAAAAAGAAAATAAGGAGGCAAAGCCCCGGGGATGGGGTCCCTGGGGCCAAAATTGACCTCACCTCCTATAAGAGTAAAAAATAAATAAATAAGTGGCCATGCCCCGGGGGATGGGGTCCCCGGGGCCGAAACCGGCCTCGGGAGTGGGGCCACGCGGCCCCCTTCTCGTTTATTTATTTTTTTAAAGTAAAGAAAATGGCTCAGGCCCTGGGGGATGGGGTCCCCAGGGCCCAAAAAATAGTAAGAGAAGGGGGGCCACACAGCCCCACTTCTAAAAATATCAAAAGAAAAGAAAAACCGGCATCTCGCCGGAGGCCCCGCCCCCTCCCTGCACAACTCTGCAAACGCACCTACTGGCGCGTTCTGGGTTGGGGTATTAAGTCCCCTTGAATCTTAAGGGTCCTTAGGGGCCAACTAGCCCACCAGGTACCTCCAGTAAGCCCCACACAGTGGGATTGCTGAGAGGTGGTCAGAGGCCACGCCCCTTTTTACACCACTCTGCAAACGTGCCTCTTGGCGCACTGCTGGTGCGGCGATGAGGTCCTCAGGACTAAGTGGACTTTATCCCCCAAGCAGCAGTGCGCCAGGAGGGGCGTTTGCAGAGTGGTGTAAAAAGGGGGCATGGCCTGTGTCCACCCCTCAGCAATCCCACTGAGTGGGGCTTACTGGATGTGTCAGGTAGGCTAGTTGGCCCCTAAGGACCCCCAGCATCGAAGGGGACTTTAATCCCCATCCAAGAGCGCGCCAGGGAGTGCGTTTGCAGAGTGGTGGGCAAAGAGGGCATGGCCTGCTATGAGAACTTACCAATGCTGTTGTGTGGGACTTACTGGAGGTAATAGGAGGGGTAGGACGTCCTTGAGGGCCAACTACCCCTCCTGTTACCTCCAGTAAGTCCCACACAGTGGTATTGCTAAGAGGTCTTCGGAGCTCATGCCCCCCTTTCTCCACCACTCTGCAAACGCGCCTTATTTCTAGCTCAAATGGCTCAAACGTTACCAAAAATGCAGCGACAAGTGTTACAGCGTAGTGGAAGGTCCTGTGCAAACCTAGAATGGTCACCTGTTACTTATTGCTAAATGTGGGTGCTAAATTGGTAATAATGGTGTGCAAGCCACTCTTGCTTGTTTCTGTGCCTTTCTTGCCTCTTTCTGCCTTTCTGTTGCTTCTTTCCGCACCGTTATTTCTTTTTCTGCACTTCTCTTGCCTCTTTCTGCACATCTCTTTGACTTTCTGCACCTCTTTTGACTCTTTCTGCACCTCTGCTGCCTCTTTCTGCACCTCACTTGCTTCTTTGTGCACCCCTCTTGCCTCTTTCTGCACCTCTCTTGCCTCTTTCTCCACCCCTCTTCACCCTTTCTGCATCTCTGTTGCATCTTTCTGCACTTCTCTTGTCTCTTTCTCCCCCTTCCCTCTTTCTGCACCCCTGCTGCTTCCTTCTGCACCTCTCTTGCTTCTTTCTGCACCCCTTGTGCCTCTTTCACACCTCTCTTCCTGCACCCTCTTGCCTCTTTCTGCACTTCTGTTCCTTCTTTCTGCACTTCTTTTGTTTCTTTCTGCACCTCTCACTTCTTTCTGCAACCCTTTTGCCTCTTTCAGCACCCCTCTTTCTGCACCTCTGTTTCTTCTTTCTGCATTTCTTCTGTTTCTTTCTGCAGCTCTCTTGCTTCTTTCTGCTCCCCCTTGCCTCTTTCTCCACCCATCCACCCTCTTTCTGCACCTCTGTTGCCTCTTTCTGCACCTCTGTTCTTTCTTTCTGCACTTCTTTTGTTTCTTTCTGCACATCTCTTACTTCTTTCTACACCCCAAGTGCCTCTTTCTGCACCCCTCTTCCCTCTTTTTGTACCCCTCTTGCCTCTTTCTGCACCTCTGTTCCTTCTTTCTGCAGTTCTTTTGTTTCTTTCTGCACCTCTCGCTTCTTTCTGCACCCCTTTTGCTTCTTTCTGCACCCCTCTTGCATCTTTCTGCACCTCTGTTCCTTCTTTCTGCACTTCTTTTGTTTCTTTCTGCAGCTCTCATGCTTCTTTCTGCACCCTCTTGCCTCTTTATCCACCCCTCTTCACCCTTTCTGCACCTCTGTTGCTTCTTTCTGCACCCTTCTTGCTTCTTTCTGCACTCATCGTGCCTCTTTCACACCCCTCTTCCCTCTTTGTGTACCCCTCTTGCCTCTTTCTGCACCTCTGTTCCTTCTTTCTGCAGTTCTTTTGTTTCTTTCTGCACCTCTTGCTTCTTTCTGCACCCCTTTTGCTTCTTTCTGCACCCCTCTTGCCTCTTTCTTCACCTCTGTTCCTTCTTTCTGCACTTCTTTTGTTTCTTTCTGCAGCTCTCATGCTTCTTTCTGCACCCCTCTTGCCTCTTTCTCCACCCCTCTTCACCCTTTCTGCATCTCTGTTGCTTCTTTCTGCACTTCTCTTGTCTCTTCCTCCCCCTCTTCCCTCTTTCTGCACCCCTGTTGCTTCTTTCTGCACCTCTCTTGCTTCTTTCTGCACCCCTCGTGCCTCTTTCACACCCCTCTTCCTGCACCCCTCTTGCCTCTTTCTGCACCTCTGTTCCTTCTTTCTGCACTTCTTTTGTTTCTTTCTTCACCTCTCACTTCTTTCTGCAACCCTTTTGCCTCTTTCTGCACCCCTCTTCCCTTTTTCTGCACCCCTCTCGCCTCTTTCTGCACCTCTGTTCCTTCTTTCTGCACTTCTTCTGTTTCTTTCTGCACCCCCTTGCCTCCTTCTCCACCCATCCACCCTCTTTCTGCACCCCTGTTGCCTCTTTCTGCACCTCTGTTCTTTCTTCCTGCACTTCTTTTGTTTCTTTCTGCACATCTCTTGCTTCTTTCTATACCCCACGTGCCTCTTTCTGTACCCCTCTTTCCTCTTTTTGCACCCCTCTTGCCTCTTTCTGCACCCCTGTTGCTTCTTTCTGCACTCCTCTTGCATTTTTATGTACTCCTCGTGCCTCTTTCATACCCCTCTTCACTCTTTGTGTACCCCTCTTGCCTCTTTCTACACCTCTGTTCCTTCTTTCTGCACTTCTTTTGTTTCTTTATGCAGCTCTCATGCTTCTTTCTGCACTCCCTTGCCTCTCTCTCCACATCTCTTCCCCCTTTCTGCACCTCTGTTCCTTCTTTCTGCACTTCTTAGGTTTCTTTCTGCACATCTCTTGCTTCTTTCTGCAACCCTTTTGCCTCTTTCAGCACCCCTCTTTCCTCTTTCTGCACCTCTGTTTCTTCTTTCTGCATTTCTTCTGTTTCTTTCTGCAGCTCTCTTGCTTCTTTCTGCTCCCCCTTGCCTCTTTCTCCACCCATCCACCCTCTTTCTGAACCTCTGTTGCCTCTTTCTGCACCTCTGTTCTTTCTTTCTGCACTTCTTTTGTTTCTTTCTGCACATCTCTTACTTCTTTCTACACCCCAAGTGCCTCTTTCTGCACCCCTCTTCCCTCTTTTTGTACCCCTCTTGCCTCTTTCTGCACCTCTGTTCCTTCTTTCTGCAGTTCTTTTGTTTCTTTCTGCACCTCTCGCTTCTTTCTGCACCCCTTTTGCTTCTTTCTGCACCCCTCTTGCCTCTTTCTGCACCTCTGTTCCTTCTTTCTGCACTTCTTTTGTTTCTTTCTGCAGCTCTCATGCTTCTTTCTGCACCCCTCTTGCCTCTTTCTCCACCCCTCTTCACCCTTTCTGCACCTCTGTTGCTTCTTTCTGCACTCTTCTTGCTTCTTTCTGCACTCATCGTGCCTCTTTCACACCCCTCTTCCCTCTTTGTGTACCCCTCTTGCCTCTTTCTGCACCTCTGTTCCTTCTTTCTGCACTTCTTTTGTTTCTTTCTGCAGCTCTCATGCTTCTTTCTGCACCCCTCTTGCCTCTTTCTCCACCCCTCTTCACCCTTTCTGCACCTCTGTTGCTTCTTTCTGCACCCTTCTTGCTTCTTTCTGCACTCATCGTGCCTCTTTCACACCCCTCTTCCCTCTTTGTGTACCCTCTTGCCTCTTTCTGCACCTCTGTTCCTTCTTTCTGCAGTTCTTTTGTTTCTTTCTGCACCTCTTGCTTCTTTCTGCACCCCTTTGCTTCTTTCTGCACCCCTCTTGCCTCTTTCTTCACCTCTGTTCCTTCTTTCTGCACTTCTTTTGTTTCTTTCTGCAGCTCTCATGCTTCTTTCTGCACCCCTCTTGCCTCTTTCTCCACCCTCTTCACCCTTTCTGCATCTCTGTTGCTTCTTTCTGCACTTCTCTTGTCTCTTCCTCCCCCTCTTCCCTCTTTCTGCACCCCTGTTGCTTCTTTCTGCACCTCTCTTGCTTCTTTCTGCACCCCTCGTGCCTCTTTCCACACCCCTCTTCCTGCACCCCTCTTGCCTCTTTCTGCACCTCTGTTCCTTCTTTCTGCACTTCTTTTGTTTCTTTCTTCACCTCTCACTTCTTTCTGCAACCCTTTTGCCTCTTTCTGCACCCCTCTTCCCTCTTTCTGCACCCCTCTTGCCTCTTTCTGCACCTCTGTTCCTTCTTTCTGCACTTCTTCTGTTTCTTTCTGCACCCCCTTCCCTCTTTCTCCACCCATCCACCCTCTTTCTGCACCCCTGTTGCCTCTTTCTGCACCTCTGTTCTTTCTTTCTGCACTTCTTTTGTTTCTTTCTGCACATCTCTTGCTTCTTTCTATACCCCACGTGCCTCTTTCTGTACCCCTCTTTCCTCTTTTTGCACCCCTCTTGCCTCTTTCTGCACCTCTGTTGCTTCTTTCTGCACTCCTCTTGCATTTTTATGTACTCCTCGTGCCTCTTTCATACCCCTCTTCACTCTTTGTGTACCCCTCTTGCCTCTTTCTACACCTCTGTTCCTTCTTTCTGCAGTTATTTTGTTTCTTTCTGCACCTCTCGCTTCTTTTTGTACCCTTTTTGCTTCTTTCTATACCCCTCTTGCCTTTTTCTGCACCTCTGTTCCTTCTTTCTGCACTTCTTTTGTTTCTTTATGCAGCTCTCATGCTTCTTTCTGCACTCCCTTGCCTCTCTCTCCACATCTCTTCCCCCTTTCTGCACCTCTGTTCCTTCTTTCTGCACTTCTTAGGTTTCTTTCTGCACATCTCTTGCTTCTTTCTGCAACCCTTTTGCCTCTTTCAGCACCCCTCTTTCCTCTTTCTGCACCTCTGTTTCTTCTTTCTGCATTTCTTCTGTTTCTTTCTGCAGCTCTCTTGCTTCTTTCTGCTCCCCCTTGCCTCTTTCTCCACCCATCCACCCTCTTTCTGAACCTCTGTTGCCTCTTTCTGCACCTCTGTTCTTTCTTTCTGCACTTCTTTTGTTTCTTTCTGCACATCTCTTACTTCTTTCTACACCCCAAGTGCCTCTTTCCGCACCCCTCTTCCCTCTTTTTGTACCCCTCTTGCCTCTTTCTGCACCTCTGTTCCTTCTTTCTGCAGTTCTTTTGTTTCTTTCTGCACCTCTCGCTTCTTTCTGCACCCCTTTTGCTTCTTTCTGCACCCCTCTTGCCTCTTTCTGCACCTCTGTTCCTTCTTTCTGCACTTCTTTTGTTTCTTTCTGCAGCTCTCATGCTTCTTTCTGCACCCCTCTTGCCTCTTTCTCCACCCCTCTTCACCCTTTCTGCACCTCTGTTGCTTCTTTCTGCACTCTTCTTGCTTCTTTCTGCACTCATCGTGCCTCTTTCACACCCCTCTTCCCTCTTTGTGTACCCCTCTTGCCTCTTTCTGCACCTCTGTTCCTTCTTTCTGCTGTCTTTTGTTTCTTTCTGCACCTCTTGCTTCTTTATGCACCCCTTTTGCTTCTTTCTGCACCCCTCTTGCCTCTTTCTTCACCTCTGTTCCTTCTTTCTGCACTTCTTTTGTTTCTTTCTGCAGCTCTCATGCTTCTTTCTGCACCCCTCTTGCCTCTTTCTCCACCCCTCTTCACCCTTTCTGCATCTCTATTGCTTCTTTCTGCACTTCTCTTGTCTCTTCCTCCCCCTCTTCCCTCTTTCTGCACCCCTGTTGCTTCTTTCTACACCTCTCTTGCTTCTTTCTGCACCCCTCGTGCCTCTTTCACACCCCTCTTCCTGCACCCCTCTTGCCTCTTTCTGCACCTCTGTTCCTTCTTTCTGCACTTCTTTTGTTTCTTTCTTCACCTCTCACTTCTTTCTGCAACCCTTTTGCCTCTTTCTGTACCCCTCTTCCCTCTTTCTGCACCCCTCTTGCCTCTTTCTGCACCTCTGTTCCTTCTTTCTGCACTTCTTCTGTTTCTTTCTGCACCCCCTTGCCTCCTTCTCCACCCATCCACCCTCTTTCTGCACCCCTGTTGCCTCTTTCTGCACCTCTGTTCTTTCTTCCTGCACTTCTTTTGTTTCTTTCTGCACATCTCTTGCTTCTTTCTATACCCCACGTGCCTCTTTCTGTACCCCTCTTTCCTCTTTTTGCACCCCTCTTGCCTCTTTCTGCACCTCTGTTGCTTCTTTCTGCACTCCTCTTGCATTTTTATGTACTCCTCGTGCCTCTTTCATACCCCTCTTCACTCTTTGTGTACCCCTCTTGCCTCTTTCTACACCTCTGTTCCTTCTTTCTGCAGTTATTTTGTTTCTTTCTGCACCTCTCGCTTCTTTTTGTACCCTTTTTGCTTCTTTCTGTACCCCTCTTGCCTTTTTCTGCACCTCTGTTCCTTCTTTCTGCACTTCTTTTGTTTCTTTATGCAGCTCTCATGCTTCTTTCTGCACTTTCTTGCCTCTCTCTCCACATCTCTTCCCCCTTTCTGCACCTCTGTTCCTTCTTTCTGCACTTCTTAGGTTTCTTTCTGCACATCTCTTGCTTCTTTCTGCACCCCTTGTGCCTCTTTCTGCACCCCTCTTCCCTCTTTTTGCACCCATCTTGCCTCTTTCTGCACCTCTGTTCCTTCTTTCTGCTCTTCTTTTGTTTCTTTCGCACCTCTCTTGCTTCTTTCGGCACCCCTCTTGCCACTTTCTCCATCCCTGTTCCCCGTTTTTGCATCTCTGTTGCTTCTTTCTGTACTTCTCTTGCCTCTTTCTCTACCCCTCATCCTTCTTTCTGCACCTCTGTTGCTTCTTTCTGCACTTCTTTTATTTCTTTCTGCAACTCTCTTGCTTCTTTCTGCACCCCTCCTGCTTCTTTCTCCACCCCACTTCCCCATTTCTGCATCTCTGTTGCTTCTTTATGCATTTCTCTTGCCTCTTTCTCCACCCCTCTTCCCTCTGTCTGCACCTCTGTTGCTTCTTTCTGCACTTCTTTTGTTTCTTTCTGCACTTCTCTTGCTTCTTTCTGCACCTCTGTCCCTTCTTTCTGCAACCCTTGTGCCTCTTTCTGCACCCCTCTTCCCTCTTTCTGCACCCCTCTTGCCTCTTTCTGTACCTCTGTTCCTTTTTTCTGCACTTCTTTTGTTTCTTTCTGCAACCCTCTTGCTTCTTTCTGCACCCCTCCTGCTTCTTTCTCCACCCCACTTCCCCCTTTCTGCATCTCTGTGGCTTCTTTATGCATTTCTCTTGCCTCTTTCTCCACCCCTCTTCCATCTTTCTGCATCTCTGTTGTTTCTTTCTGCACTTATCTTGCATCTTTCTGCACCTCTCTTGCTTCTTTCTGCACCATTTGTGCCTCTTTCTGTACCCTTCTTCTCTTTCTGCACTCCTCTTGCCTCTCTCTGCACCTCTGTTCCTTCCTTCTGCACTTCTTTTGTTTCTTTCTGCACTCCTCTTGCCTCTTTCTCCACCCCTCTTCCCCCTTTCTGCATCTCTGTTGCTTCTTTCTGCACTTCTCTTGCCTCTTTCTCCACCCCTCATCCCTCTTTCTGCACCTCTGTTGCTTCTTTCTGCACTTCTTTTGCTTCTTTCTGCACCTCTGTCCCTTCCTTCTGCAACCCATGTGCCTCTTTCTGCACCCCTCTTCCCTCTTTTTGTACCCCTCTTGCCTCTTTCTGCACCTCTGTTGCTTCTTTCTGCACTCTTCTTGCTTCTTTCTGCACTCACCGTGCCTCTTTCACACCCCTCTTCCCTCTTTGTGTACCCCTCTTGACTCTTTCTGCACCTCTGTTCCTTCTTTCTGCACTTCTTTTGTTTCTTTCTGCACCTCTCGCTTCTTTCTGCACCCCTTTTGCTTCTTTCTGCACCCCTCTTGCCTCTTTCTGCACCTCTGTTCCTTCTTTCTGCACTTCTTTTGTTTCTTTCTGCAGCTCTCATGCTTCTTTCTACACCCCCTTGCCTCTTTCTCCACCCCTCTTCCCTCTTTCTGCACCCCTGTTGCCCCTTTCTGCACCTCTGTTCCTTCTGTCTGCACTTATTTTGTTTCTTTCTGCACATCTCTTGCTTCTTTCTACACCCCACGTGCCTTTTTCTGTACCCCTCTTCCCTCTTTTTCTACCCCTCTTGCCTCTTTCTGCACCTCTGTTGCTTCTTTCTGCACTCTTCTTGCTTCTTTCTGCACTCATCGTGCCTCTTTCATACCCCTCTTCCCTCTTTGTGTACACCTCTTGCCTCTTTCTGTACCTCTGTTCCTTCTTTCTGCAGTTCTTTTGTTTCTTTCTGCAACTCTCGCTTCTTTCTGCACCCCTTTTGCTTCTTTGTGCACCCCTCTTGCCTCTTTCTGCACCTCTGTTCCTTCTTTCTGCACTTCTTTTGTTTCTTTCTGCAGCTCTCATGCTTCTTTCTGCACCCCCTTGCCTCTTTCTCCACCCCTCTTTCCTCTTTCTGCACCCGTTGCCCCTTTCTGCACCTCTGTTACTTCTTTCTGCACTTATTTTGTTTCTTTCTGCACATCTCTTGCTTCTTTTTGCACCCCTCGTGCCTCTTTCTGCACACCTCTTCCCTCTTTCTGCACCCTTCCTGCCTCTTTCTGCACCTTTGTCCCTACTTTCTGCACTTCTTTTGTTTCTTTCTGTACCTCTCTTGCTTCTTCCTGTACCCCTCTTGCATCTTTCTCCACCCCTCTTCCCCCTTTCTGCATGTTTGTTGCTTCTTTCTGCACTTCTCTTGCCTCTTTCTCCACCTCTCTTTCCTCTTTCTGCATCTCTGTTGCTTCTTTCTGCACTTATCTTGCGTCTTATTGCACCTCTCTTGCCTCTATCTGAACCACTTGTGCCTCTTTCTGCACCTTCTCTTTCTGCACTCCTCTAGCCTCTTTATGCACCTCTGTTTCTTCTTTATGCACTTCTTTTTTTTCTTTCTGTACCTCTCCTGCTTCTATCTGCACCCCTATTGCCTCTTTCTCCACCCCTCTTCACCCTTTCTGCATCTCTGTTGCTTCTTTCTGCACTTCTCTTGTCTCTTCCTCCCCCTCTTCCCTCTTTCTGCACCCCTGTTGCTTCTTTCTGCACCTCTCTTGCTTCTTTCTGCAACCCTCGTGCCTCTTTCACACCCTTCTTCCTGCACCCCTCTTGCCTCTTTCTGCACCTCTGTTCCTTCTTTCTGCACTTCTTTTGTTTCTTTCTGCATCTCTCAATACTTTCTGCTACCCTTTTGCCTCTTTCTGCACCCCTCTTCCCTCTTTCTGCACCCCTCTTGCCTCTTTCTGCACCTCTGTTCCTTCTTTCTGCACTTCTTCTGTTTCTTTCTGCAGCTCCCTTGCTTCTTTCTGCACCCCCTTGCCTCCTTCTCCACCCATCCACCCTCTTTCTGCACCCCTGTTGCCTCTTTCTGCACCTCTGTTCTTTCTTTCTGCACTTCTTTTGTTTCTTTCTGCACATCTCTTGCTTCTTTCTATACCCCACGTGCCTCTCTGTACCCCTCTTTCCTCTTTTTACACCCCTCTTGCCTCTTTCTGCACCTCTGTTGCTTCTTTCTGCAATCCTCTTGCTTTTTTCTGCACTCCTCGTGCCTCTTTCATACCCCTCTTCACTCTATGTGTACCCCTCTTGCCTCTTTCTACACCTCTGTTCCTTCTTTCTGCAGTTCTTTTGTTTCTTTCTGCACCTCTCGCTTCTTTTTGTACCCTTTTTGCTTCTTTCTGTACCCCTCTTGCCTTTTTCTGCACGTCTGTTCCTTCTTTCTGCACTTCTTTTGTTTCTTTATGCAGCTCTCATGCTTCTTTCTGCACCCCCTTGCCTCTTTCTCCACCCTTCTTCCCCCTTTCTGCACCTCTGTTCCTTCTTTCTGCACTTCTTAGGTTTCTTTCAGCACATCTCTAGCTTCTTTCTGCACCCCTTGTGCCTCTTTCTGTACCCCTCTTCCCTCTTTTTGCACCCATCTTGCCTCTTTCTGCACCTCTGTTCCTTCTTTCTGCTCTTCTTTTGTTTCTTTCGCACCTCTCTTGCTTCTTTCGGCACCCCTCTTGCCACTTTCTCCATCCCTGTTCCCCCTTTTTGCATCTCTGTTGCTTCTTTCTGCACTTTTCTTGCCTCTTTCTCCACCCCTCATCCGTCTTTCTGCACCTCTGTTGCTTCTTTCTGCACTTCTTTTGTTTCTTTCTGCAACCCTCTTGCTTCTTTCTGCACCCCTCCTGCTTCTTTCTCCACCCCACTTCCCCATTTCTGCATCTCTGTTGCTTCTTTATGCATTTCTCTTGCCTCTTTCTCCAACCCTCTTCCCTCTGTCTGCATCTCTGTTGCTTCTTTCTGCACTTATCTTGTGTCTTTCTGCACCTCTATTGCTTCTTTCCGCACCACTTGTGCCTCTTTCTGCACCCTTCTTCTCTTTCTGCACTCCTCTTGCCTCTTTCTGCACCTCTGTTCCTCCTTTTGCACTTCTTTTGTTTCTTTCTGCACCTCTCTTGCTTCTTTCTGCACTCCTCTTGCCTCTTTCTCCACCCCTCCTCCCCCTTTCTGCACCTCTGTTGCTTCTTTCTGCACCTCTGTCCCTTCTTTCTGCAACCCTTGTGCCTCTTTCTGCACCCCTCTTCCCTCTTTCTGCACCCCTCTTGCCTCTTTCTGTACCTCTGTTCCTTCTTTCTGCACTTCTTTTGTTTCTTTCTGCAACCCTCTTGCTTCTTTCTGCACCCCTCCTGCTTCTTTCTCCACCCACTTCCCCCTTTCTGCATCTCTGTGGCTTCTTTATGCATTTCTCTTGCCTCTTTATCCACCCGTCTTCCCTCTTTCTGCATCTCTGTTGTTTCTTTCTGCACTTATCTTGCATCTTTCTGCACCTCTCTTGCTTCTTTCTGTACCACTTGTGCCTCTTTCTGCACCCTTCTTCTCTTTCTGCACTCCTCTTGCCTCTCTCTGCACCTCTGTTCCTTCTTTCTGCACTTCTTTTGTTTCTTTCTGCACTCCTATTTCCTCTTTCTCCACCCCTCTTCCCCCTTTCTGCATCTCTGTTGCTTCTTTCTGCACTTCTCTTGCTTCTTTCTCCACCTCTCATCCCTCTTTCTGCACCTCTATTGCTTCTTTCTGCACTTCTTTTGCTTCTTTCTGCACCTCTGTCCCTTCCTTCTGCAACCTATGTGCCTCTTTCTGCACCCCTCTTCCCTCTTTCTGCACCCCTCTTGCCTCTTTCTGCACCTCTGTTCCTTCTTTCTGTCCTTCTTTTGTTTCTTTCTGCACGTCTCTTGCTTCTTTCTGTACCCCTCGTGCCTCTTTCTGCACCCCCTTCACTCTTTTTGTACCCCTCTTGCGTCTTTCTGCACCTCTGTTGTTTCTTTCTGCATTCCTCTTGCTTCTTTCTACACCTCTCTTGCTTTTTTCTGCACCACTCGTGCATCTTTCTGCACCCCTCTTCCCTCTTTCTGCACTCCTCTTTCCTCTTTCTGCACCTCTGTTCCTTCTTTCTGCTCTTCTTTTGTTTCTTTCTGCACCTCTCTTGCTTCTTTCTGCACCCCTCTTGCCTCTTTCTCCACCCCTCTCCCCCCTTTTTGCATCTCTTTTGCTTCTTTCTGCACTTCTCTTGCCTCTTTCTCTACCCCTCATCCCTCTTTCTGCGCCTCTATTGCTTCTTTCTACACTTCTCTTGCTTCTTTATGCACCTCTGTCCGTTATTTCTGCAACCCTTGTGCCTCTTTCTGCAGCCCTATTCCCTCTTTCTGTACACCTCCTGCCTCTTTCTGCACCTCTGTTCCTTCTTTCTGTACTTCTTTTGTTTCTTTATGCATGTCTCTTGCTTCTTTCTGCACCCCTTGTGGCTCTTTCTGCATCCCTCTTCCCTCTTTTTGCACCCCTCTTGCCTTTCTGCACCTCTGTTGCTTCTTTCTGCACTCCTCTTGCTTCTTTCTGCACTCCTCATGCCTTTTTCATACCCCTCTTGCCTCTTTGTGCACCCCTCTTGCCTCTTTCTGCACTTCTGTTCCTTCTTTCTGCACTTCTTTTGTTACTTTCTGCACCTTTCGCTTCTTTCTGCACCCCTCTTGCCTCTTTCTGCACCTCTGTTCCTTCTTTTGTTTCTTTCTGCACCTCTCTTGCTTCTTTCTGCACCTCTCGTGCCTCTTTCTGCTCCCCTCTTCCCTCTTTCCCCACCTCTCTTGCCTCTTTCTGCACCTCTGTTCCTTCTTTCTGCACTTCTTTTGTTTCTTTCTGCAGCTCTCTTGCTTCTTTCTGCAGCCCCTTGCCTCTTTCTCCACCCCTCTTCCCTCTTTCTGCACCTCTGTTGCTTCTTTCTGCACTTCTTTCGCTTCTTTCTGCACTTCTGTTCCTTCTTTCTGCAACCCTTGTGCCTCTTTCTGCACCCCTCTTCCCTCTTTCTGCACCCCTCTTGCCTCTTTCTGCACTTCTGTTCCTTCTTTCTGTACTTCTTTTGTTCCTTTCTGCACGTCTCTTGTTTCTTTCTGTATCCCTCGTGCCTCTTTCTGCACCCTGTTTCCCTCTTTTTGTACCCCTCTTGCCTCTTTCTAAACCTCTGTTCTTTCTTTCTGCACTCCTCTTGCTTCTTTCTACACTTCTCTTGCTTTTTTCTGCACCACTCGTGTGTCTTTCTGCACCCCTCTTCCCTCTTTCTGCACTCCTCTTGCCTCTTTCTGCAACTCTGTTCCTTCTTTCTGCTCTTCTTTTGTTTCTTTCTGCACCTCACTTGCTTCTTTCTGCATCCCTCTTGCCTCTTTCTCCACCCCTCTTCCCCCTTTTTGCATCTCTTTTGCTTCTTTCTGCACTTCTCTTGCTTCTTTCTCCACCCCTCATCCCTCTTTCTGCGCCTCTGTTGCTTCTTTCTACACTTCTCTTGCTTCTTTATGCACCTCTGTCCCTTCTTTCTGTAACCTTTGTGCCTCTTTCTGCACCCCTCTTCTCTCTTTCTGCACCCCTCCTGCCTCTTTCTGCACCTCTGTTCCTTCTTTCTGTACTTCTTTTGTTTCTTTATGCATTGCTCTTGCTTTTTCTGCACCCCTCGTGTCTCTTTCTGCACCCCTTGTGCCTCTTTCTGTACCCCTCTTCCCTCTTTTTGCACCCCTCTTGCCTCTTTCTGCGACTCTGTTGCTTCTTTCTGCACTCCTCGTGCCTCTTTCATAACCCCTTGCCTCTTTGTGCACCCCTCTTGCCTCTTTCTGCACCTCTGTTCCTTCTTTCTGCACTTCTTTTGTTTCTTTCTGCACCTTTCGCTTCTTTCTGTACCCCTCTTGCCTCTTTCTACACCTCTGTTCCTTCTTTTGTTTCTTTCTGCACCTCTCTTGCTTCTTTCTGCACCCCTCATGCCTCTTTCTGCACCCCTCTTCCCTCTGTCTGCACCCCTCTTGCCTCTTTCTGCACCTGTGTTCCTTCTTTCTGTTCTTCTTTTGTTTCTTTCTGCACCTCTCTTGCTTCTTTCTGTACCCCTTTTACCTGTTTCTGCACCCCTCTTGCCTCTTTCTGCACCTCTGTTCCTTCTTTCTGTTCTTCTTTTGTTTCTTTCTGCAGCTCTCTTGCTTCTTTCTGCACCCCTCGTGGCTCTTTCTGCACCCCTCTTCCCTCTTTTTGTACCCCTCTTGCCTTTCTGCGCCTCTGTTGCTTCTTTCTGCACTCCTCTTGCTTCTTTCTGCACTCCTCATGCCTTTTTCATACCCCTCTTGCCTCTTTGTGCACCCCTCTTGCCTCTTTCTGCACTTCTGTTCCTTCTTTCTGCCCTTCTTTTGTTACTTTCTGCACCTTTCGCTTCTTTCTGCACCCCTCTTGCCTCTTTCTGCACCTCTGTTCCTTCTTTTGTTTCTTTCTGCACCTCTCTTGCTTCTTTCTGCACCTCTCGTGCCTCTTTCTGCACCCCTCTTCCCTCTTTCCCCACCTCTCTTGCCTCTTTCTGCACATCTGTTCCTTCTTTCTGCACTTCTTTTGTTTCTTTCTGCAGCTCTCTTGCTTCTTTCTGCAGCCCCTTGCCTCTTTCTCCACCCCTCTTGCCTTTCTGCACCTCTGTTGCTTCTTTCTGCACTCCTCTTGCTTCTTTCTGCACTCCTCATGCCTTTTTCATACCCCTCTTGCCTCTTTGTGCACCCCTCTTGCCTCTTTCTGCATTTCTGTTCCTTCTTTCTGCACTTCTTTTGTTACTTTCTGCACCTTTCGCTTCTTTCTGCACCCCTCTTGCCTCTTTCTGCACCTCTGTTCCTTCTTTTGTTTCTTTCTGCACCTCTCTTGCTTCTTTCTGCACCTCTCGTGAATCTTTCTGCACCCCTCTTCCCTCTTTCCCCACCTCTCTTGCCTCTTTCTGCACATCTGTTCCTTCTTTCTGCACTTCTTTTGTTTCTTTCTGCAGCTCTCTTGCTTCTTTCTGCAGCCCCTTGCCTCTTTCTCCACCCCTCTTCCCTCTTTCTGCACCTCTGTTGCTTCTTTCTGCACTTCTTTTGCTTCTTTCTGCACCTCTGTCCCTTCTTTCTGCAACCCTTGTGCCTCTTTCTGCACCCCTCTTCCCTCTTTCTGCACCCCTCTTGCCTCTTTCTGCACTTCTGTTCCTTCTTTCTGTACTTCTTTTGTTTCTTTCTGCACGTCTATTGTTTCTTTCTGTATCCCTCGTGCCTCTTTCTGCACCCCTTTTCCCTCTTTTTGTACCCCTCTTGCCTCTTTCTAAACCTCTGTTCTTTCTTTCTGCACTCCTCTTGCTTCTTTCTACACTTCTCTTGCTTTTTTCTGCACCACTCGTGCGTCTTTCTGCACCCCTCTTCCCTCTTTCTGCACTCCTCTTGCCTCTTTCTGCAACTCTGTTCCTTCTTTCTGCTCTTCTTTTGTTTCTTTCTGCACCTCACTTGCTTCTTTCTGCATTCCTCTTGCCTCTTTCTCCACCCCTCTTCCCCCTTTTTGCATCTCTTTTGCTTCTTTCTGCACTTCACTTGCCTCTTTCTCCACCCCTCATCTCTCTTTCTGCACCTCTGTTGCTTCTTTCTACACTTCCCTTGCTTCTTTATGCACCTCTGTCCCTTCTTTCTGTAACCTTTGTGCCTCTTTCTGTACCCCTCTTCTCTCTTTCTGCACCCCTCCTGCCTCTTTCTGCACCTCTGTTCCTTCTTTCTGTACTTCTTTTGTTTCTTTATGCATGGCTCTTGCTTTTTCTGCACCCCTCGTGTCTCTTTTTGCACCCCTCTTGCCTCTTTCTGCGACTCTGTTGCTTCTTTCTGCACTCCTCGTGCCTCTTTCATAACCCCTTGCCTCTTTGTGCACCCATCTTGCCTCTTTCTGCACCTCTGTTCCTTCTTTCTGCACTTCTTTTGTTTCTTTCTGCACCTTTCGCTTCTTTCTGTACCCCTCTTGCCTCTTTCTGCACCTCTGTTCCTTCTTTTGTTTCTTTCTGCATCTCTCTTGCTTCTTTCTGCACCCCTCGTGCCTCTTTCTGCACCCCTCTTCCCTCTTTCTGCACCCCTCTTGCCTCTTTCTGCACCTGTGTTCCTTCTTTCTGTTCTTCTTTTGTTTCTTTCTGCACCTCTCTTGCTTCTTTCTGTACCCCTTTTACCTGTTTCTGCACCCCTCTTGCCTCTTTCTGCACCTCTGTTCCTTCTTTCTGTTCTTCTTTTGTTTCTTTCTGCAGCTCTCTTGCTTCTTTCTGCAGCCCCTTGCCTCTTTCTCCACCCCTCTTCCCTCTTTCTGCACCCCTGTTGCCTCTTTCTGCAACACTGTTACTTCTTTCTGCACTTCTTTTGTATATTTCTGCACATCTCTTGCTTCTTTCTGTACTTCTCTTGCCTCTTTCTGTACTCAAATGGGAAGTGCAAGCTGTCAAGTTTAAAGGTCTGCGTGCTCTTGTGACTGAGGTATATGTCTACTTGTATATGTATTCTCACATGTGTTATGCATCTGAAGATGGTAGCTTAAAAAGTGGGTAGCTTCTTCTATAGGTGGTTAAATGTTCTCAGGTCTGCTCTGTCATTCAGTTGTACAAGCAGACATATCTTATGTATATAGGTATTATAGAGCCCCTCAAATATCCTATTGAATACCCATGTGCCCTGTATTATGAGCAGAAAGAAATACATACACCTTTTTGTACACATATTTACAGACTATGCTGTTTGAAACACAAGTATTCAAGTATTTCGATGTTTATTTTATGTAACATGTCCCTCGGTAAAAGCAGAGACACGCATGCATACCTTCACAAACTTGGTCAGACTTACAACAGTGATATGCTTAGGATTGCTGTTTTATATTTGGTAGGTAGGCCTAACATTCTGAGCAGTCGATTAATAGTGAACCTTCAAGAGAAAAGTGAGGTTTAAGACATCTTGGGAGAAGGATTAGTGATTAGGCTACTTTGTATGAGTCTGTTGTAAGGTACAGTCAAAGTAGGCCTCTTTCTGCACCTCTGTTGGTTCTTTCTGAACTTCTCTTGCTTCTTTCTGCACCTTTCTTCATCTTTCTGCACATGTCCTACCTATGTAGGCATATTTAGAAATTAGTATTTAAAAAACCTTAGAAATTCACTGAAAAAAACACAGGTTTCAGGGACGTTATAGTTAGTTGGACATTTCACTCATACAAAACAAGAGAAATTTGCCAGTTATTGTTAGTTGAGCTAACTATAACTCGCGCCCCCGCAATGCACTGTTGATGACGTCACATATTACATCACTCATGACATGGTCAGTGACATCACTGATGACATCATCCACGTGAAAATCTGATGCACCTCATCACACCCTAATATAACCCTTGATACACCCACTCTAAAATTCAGACTATCATTTTCGAAACCATAAACACACCAATACCAGTTAGTACATACCCACTCACTAATTCCTAGGTCTACACACACATCCACTCATTCACCCATACAGTCACTCAAACATGCAGTCAGCCAGCAATACGGCATTATCATATGCACTCACATATCTATACAGACACTCACACACCGCCACTCATTCATAGAGTTACTCACACACCTAGTCAGTCATGCAAAGAATCATTCACACTCCTATTTACTCACCTGTACAGTTATACACACACCACCTCAGTTATTTAAACATATACTAACACATACTTACACTCTTATACAATAACTAATACAAGCACACACTGATCCATACAGCCACTCTCACAATCACTCACTGTCACATATAGTCATTTATACACTCCAACACTCACATATACTGCCTTTCACATATGCAGTTACTCACATATGTACCACTGAGGCAGCCATTCACTCACCAACACACCCATACACGCACTCACCCACCCATACAGCTCTTCACAGATGCACTCTTGAACCGATACACCCAGTGAATTATCCACTCACAAATCTATGCATAGAGTTATACCCCCCACCCACCCACACAGACACTCAGGCACCCATACAGATACTCAGACAACCAATCAATAACCCATATAGATCCTCATTTAGCTACTCACCAACCCATGCAACCGCTTAAACACAAACTGACAAACTAAACTGTGTGAATGTCTGTATCAGTCACTAACACATGCATTCAGTAAGACACAATTAATCACTCACTTATACAGTCAGTCACACACATACTAAATCATCCATCCAGACACTTATACACTCATTCATTCTTCAATACACCTTGGCATATATATAAAACATATTTAAATTTTATAGTAACACACAGTCACTGGATGATGTCATCAGTGATGTCATTTGAGATGTCATCAGTGATGTCATCAGTGATGTCACTGACCATGTCATGAATGATGTAATATGTGACGTCATCAGCAGTGCATTGCGGGGGCGCGAGTTATAGTTAGGTGAACTAACTATAACGCCGGAATTTCTATTGTTTTGTACGAATGAAATGGCCAACTAACTATAACGTTCCTGAAACCTATGGTTTTTCCAGTGAATTTCTAAGGTTTTTTAAATGCTAATTTCTAATTATAACGTGCCTGAAACCTATGGTTTTTTCAGTGAATTTCAAAGGTTTTTTAAATGCTAATTTCTAACTATAACGTCCCTGAAACCTATGTTTTTTTCAGTGAATATATCTATATATATATATATTCGTTTTTTTTTTACACAGGATAGTTTTCTGTTTTACTGAGCAGAAAACGAGGACTTGAAATAGTTTTCTAGGAAAGACATCAAACAAGTATTTTTTTTCTCTTTTATTTGTATTATGCTTTATCTATATTTAAGGATTATTTCTTGCAGTCCCCCCTTTCTCTGCCACAGGTTAATTGAAAATTAGTTTTACTACATTCGATCCAAATGTTAAAGCGCAATGCTTATTCCCAGAAGTCAAAGTTGTAGGGACAAGGAGAGATTGCCTTATCCCGGTATCCGACTGTAGTAGAATAGTATTGATTTTTAACATTTTAATGAATTGACCTTATTTATCATTCAGGACCGATTGTGGGGATGTGTTAGAGTGCATCCAATAATATGTAATGGTTGTCCTACATCTGTTAAAAAGAACTCGGAAGGCATAATGTTCGCTAACCCAACACTTTTTTTCATGCATTTAAAACCATGTACTATTCATATTGGACCCTGTGGGTGTGTAAACTTGAAACGATGCACAGAAGTCGTCTTCTCACTTAACCCAGCACAACCTATTCGGCATTATACAGAAAGCAGACTCCACATGCCATCCTAAAGTTTAACAGACAGAGTTCGATTATACATCCCCCTCACCCAGGCCCGAAGTGTTAAACACGCATGTCTTACTGTGTGTGGGTGTTGGGCCTGTGCTAATCTTACGATTGGGTAAACTATGTTTGACTTTGGTGCGCAGCTAAGATGATTGGGCGTCATTTCCGGCTGACCAGCCAGTAGTCTTGACTTTCGCAGGGAGCGGCCATCTTCTGTGCGCTAGGCGGGCGCCATCTTGAAGGGTGCTGCTCTGTATATGGAGACGTCTAAGCAGGCCTCGGGACAGTGTCCTGCCAAAATGGCACCTTCTCCAGAGCAGTGAAAATATATGCATTGTCCCAGAGGGAATAAATGGGGTTTCTTTCAGCAAATTCCAAAGGGCCTCCCCCGGCTGTGCTAAAGTGCCCGTGTTTGAGAAAAGTTACAGAATGATCTGTCCTTGCCTGACCCCTGTGTTTTGTGTCCCCTCCAGGTCTGGTTCAAGAACTGCAGGGCCAAGTGCCGACAGCAGCAACAACAGAACGGCAGCGGCGCCAAGAGCCGCCCGGCCAAGAAGAAGGCCTCGCCAGCGCGGGAGAGCTCGGGCTCGGAGAGCAGCTGCCAGTACACCCCGTCAGCCGCCACCAGCTCCGCCTCGTCGTCCTCTTCGAGCTCCAGCGCTTCCAACAACACGCATCCGGCTCTCGGCAACCCGGCCTTGGCTCCCCTTGGAGGAAGCAGCAACCCTCCAACCTCCTCGTCATCCATCTGGAGCCCGGCCTCAATCTCCCCAGGCTCGGCTGCCCCGGAACAAGGGGGTTCATGTATGCAGCGCTCGGGCTCCGCTGCAGCCTCCTACCCCATGTCCTATGGCCAAGCACCAGGCTACAGCCAAGCCTACCCTCCGGCCGCCTCGCCGTACTTTGGAGGAGTGGATTGCAGCTCCTACCTGGCACCCATGCACTCGCACCACCACCAGCTTAGCCCAATGGCGCCTGCCTCCATGCCGGCCCACCACCACAACCATCACCACCTCAGCCAGTCCTCCAGCCTCCATCACCACCACCATCACCAGGGCTACAGCTCGGGACTGCCCTTCAACTCCCCCGACTGCCTGGATTACAAGGAGCAAAGTGCAGCTTCCTCCTGGAAACTCAACTTCAACTCTCCAGACTGCCTGGACTACAAAGACCAGGCCTCCTGGAGGTTTCAGGTCTTGTAGGGAACCATGGACTCTTGGTACCCTTTTTTTCTTCTCATGGGCAATTGGCTTCTGTGTCGTTGAGGTTCCCAAGGAAAACGGATGATTTTCAACCAATATGGAGGAGTCCTATAAAAACAACTAACTTTTTTTGCACATGCTTCAATGTGGATATTGTTAACTTCACTTTCCAGAGTCTGGGCGTTTATCAACTTTCAACAATGTACGTTGAGTCCATCTTTCTCGAAGCTGTGTACAACCTGCAATTACATTTTTCAGATGACTATGTATTCGACATGAGGTATTAGGGGTATGGACTCTGGTGTTCTTACCATAAGGACTGCATCCTGTGTCTTAATTTTTAAAAGAACCCGAATGTATGGCACATGAAGACTCCTTTGTTTTTCTTTACCAGGTCACTTGCCCAGGTTCTGCCCAAAATGCTCTTTGATCATGCAACTTAAATCAACATATATATATATGTGGAGAAGAGGTGAATGTCACTTGGGCTTTTCATCCTGCATCAAACTTGTATAGATAAACGTTCACTTATGAAGCTATATGATGTTGGACTGCATATACTCTTGCTGCCCGAAGCAGCTGGAAGTTTGTAAATAATTTAGGCCCGTTCCAGGGGCCACTATTTTAGTTGATTTTATTGGGTGCATACTTTTAAATCCTACTCTTTAAATCCGGGAAATCGGCGAAATCCCTCTCCTTATACGAAACCAAAAGTGATCTAATCTTGTAATCTTACAAGGTTTAAAACACCGATTTGTATTTACTACTTATTACAAAGAAAGTAAGTTCTATTGGAACAGGTTAAAATATGAATAAGTCTTAAGGAGGCTGTATAGCACTCGAGCGAGGAGGTGTCTACTCATTTAAGCAAATAGGACCAAGCTTTTTGGTAAAGGGTACTGCAGTTTCGGGACTGTTGTTGGATTCAATTGATTTAAAAGGCCGGTTCGTGTGTTGGAGGTGGGGGTTGCAGTTTCCCTTTGTCCTGTATTTTTTTCGAAGCCACCTGTCTAGTGTTTCTGACCTGCTTCTCCTCCTCACCGGACTAGAGTCCAAGAGCACTTGCTGCTGGTCCGGGCTGGCCATAGGCCCTTCTTTAAGGGGACGGAGATGGCAAGAATGTGTTTTATAATCGTAAAACCATGGCAGCCTATACAATGACGTGTTCCAGTGTAAGGCAACCCCCTATTTACATACCCGTATAATAAAAGGCAATCTATTAAACCAGCTGCTGTGTGTGCAACGTCATTTCAACGAGTAGTAACAACATGGCACTCTCAGGCCTGTTGCTTTCTGGTTTGCTGTGGGAAACAATTCACTATGTGTTCTCGAGATTACAATAACTTCCGTGGACGAACTAAATATAATGTACGTATGTGAGGGGTTGCATACACTCCAGAGCCCTGCAGACCCTCTCACGTCTCAGCTGTGGGCGACTCTTACTTATGGATGTCAAAGTTTCAGCGCTCTGAGGATTTTTATTCTTTCAAATTCAGGCGCATCCTTATTTTTCCATGCTCTATTTTATGAGTGCTACAGAAAAATTTATTTTTTTTACCCTAGAAAAAGAATGTTTGTTTTGTATCAATATTCATTGGCTGCAACTGCTAGACTTTTCCACACGCTTGTAAATGCACCCTAAACGGAAGTTAAATTTTAAAATATTAATTTGAAGTGCACTTAGCCAAGTAACCTCCTAACTCGCAAAGATATGGGAAGCAAAGAGCTCGCACAGTGCAGTAGGGACACATTTCGTTCGGTTGTTTTGTAACTGAACCATTTTTGCCCCTTTATGTTAAAAAAAAAAAAGTTTAGAATCTAGTGAGTTTGCACTGTCTTTAACTCTGAGTTCTTGCGCCGCCTTACTTCTGGGGCACTTTAAAATAGAATGATTAACCCCCACAGTGGAAACTGTAAACATTTTGCCTCCTGGTTTGATGAGCACTCTTTGCAGAGATGGCGTACTTACTCCCGCCTAGCACCAGGATGTGAGGTGTCTGGGAGTAGTATCTCGAATTACAGATTCGATTCCCTCTGTAGCCACCCCGGCCTCACCTCCTTCTGAGGGCCGAGAAAGGAGTACCGGGTTGAGTCTTACATAGTAAGGGGCCTTGGAAAGCTACTGTACACTTTATAGAAATATAATCATGCTGTGACTGTCACAACTATTCGCCCATTTCTTTACGTACGGTGCATACGTTCTGTGAGACAACTGGAGTTCAGTTTTCGAGTGAATGCTGGGCTGACGTTGGCAGGTGATCTTCCTCTTAGACGTTCCTTTGATTTGTAAACCATCCCCGAGCACCGTGATTCACAATGAGCACAGGCTCCAAATCCTTGTGTACACACCGCCATTCAGAAGCTTTCATTAGGGCCCAGCGCTGAGATAAACATAGCGCCTCACAGCCCGCGGTAGTTCTATACAACATTCCGGGCGGCAGGCACAGTACGCAGCATGCTCTGAATTTGTCTCTTGCAAAGCATACCTAAAACCTGATTTTTATCTTCACTTGGGGTTCGCCTCAATCCTGAGCCGCATCTAACAGTATGTTGGTGCTTGGCCGTTTTAAAAAAACCGGGGCAGGGCACATGCACTTCTATGACTTAAAAGGGAGAGTGCTGGCACTTCTCGGCGGGTTTACGGTACTTCTGATTGTGGGACTATCGGGGCTTCTCAGAGAAACAGGAAAGAGGTGCTCTATGGTAGTAGGTAACCGCACTTTATATTTGGATATCTAGAGCTGGCTCCAACCCTCCTTTCGTTGGAGGCGCACTTCGTCCTCCGCGAAGTTGCTGAAAGAAGCCATGGGTGCTATGTAAACCCAAAGCAACCCACTGTGGGTAAACGTATGTCTGTGAGTTTTTTCGTATCTGGGATAGCTGCGTTATGCCGAACAATAGCTATTTCCTGGTTATTGCACCGGCGGAGTGCGCGAGCATTCAGGAATGGCCAGGGGTGGACGTGTCCAAGGCTTCACCCGTTCGCCCTGGCATGGAAGATGGACTGCCCTCTGTGGTATCTTGAGACCTTGATAATCCTAGCGAATGAGACTTGAGTGACGTGGCTGAGGCAAACAAGAGGCCAGTGTCTAGGTGCGCCCCAGTAATGTTGTGCTCCATACACGCACCAGGCCTGCACGCTGCAAGTGCGCCTTTTAGGCCTATGTGTGCCACACGTCCCTGTGTGCCCCCGCGCACACTTGTACCAGGACAGCCTGCTGTCTCCCACCCCATTTCAGCACAAGCTGCCACTCACATGCAAGACCAACCGGTGTCCGGGAAAGTAAAGCTTACAAAAAGTTATGCTTCCTGCCTATTTAAGTTTGTGTAATTTTTTTTTTATGTAGTCGGAATGATTAAAGCGCTTGCGGTTCAGACACCCACACCCGTAGTCACACAGCAAACAAGAGTCAGCAGCCAGCGGAAGAGCATGCTGGGGAGTGAGGTGCCAACTCCGGGAAGGGGACGAGGCGCTCCTCCTCTCGTGCCACCACAGTCCTGCTCCTGCAGTTATCCTGCAGGCCTCCTCCCTGCTGCAGCCCCACAGCCTGAGCTAGTTCAGCGCTGGAGTAAGAGGTGCACTGCTTCTGCCCCCAAACTCACTGCAACTCCTCGTCAAATCACCATCTGGGCAGGTTGTGCCATCTTCACCACAACACCACCGCTTCCCGCCGCACGCGTCCACCTTCTCCACAGCCATATTGCAGCGGTCCCTGCAGCAAACTTTTCACTTTTCCTGTGTAGCACTGCCGCTTCCTGCTGCACACCTGCCGCCTCCACTGCACAACTCCCTACCTCCTCCACTGCACTGCTTCCTGCAGCACGCATCCCATCTCCTCCACTGCTGCACACCGGCTACAAGCACTGCACCGCTTCCTGCAGCATGCGCTCCACCTCCACTGCTGCACACCTGCTACCAGCACTGCAGCTCTTCCTGCAGCACGCGCCCCACCTCCACTGCTGCACACCTGCTACCAGCGCTTCCTGCAGCATGCGCCCACCTCCACTGCTGTACACCTGCTACTAGCACTGCAGCACGCATCCCACCTCCCTGCAGCACCAGTCCCTCCGCCTCCACTGCACCACACCTGTCACCTCCACTGCAGCGCTGCACCGATTCCGGTAGCGCATCTCCCACCTCCTCCAGTGTACCGTTTCCTGCAGCACGCATACCACCTTCATCACAGAAACTGCACCGCTCCCTGCAGCACGTGCCGCACACCCTTCACTGCAGCACTGCAGTTTCCTGCAGCACCCATATCACCTTCACAGAAACACTGCACCGCTCCTTGTAGTATGTGCCGCACATGCAGCACTGTAGTTTCCTGCAGCACGCTTATCTTCACAGAAACACTGCACCGCTCACTGTAGTACGTGCCGCACATCATCCACTGCAGCACTGCACCGTTTCCTGCAGCACGCATACCACCATCACAAACACTGCACCCCTCCCTGCAGCACGGTACCGATCTCCTTGCATCTAAAGCCGTGCCGCGCCACCTAGCACGGCCTTCGCCTATTTGGAATAAATAAACTGAAAGCACACAGTACTTGCACGTTGTCACACTCTCTTGGGTGCTTTGTTGTTGCACATAAATGCATTAAAGGCCCGCTAATAATAGCGGCCCGGGATCCTTGCCGTGGATCGTCGCCGCCCCCCAGGTTGGCCCTTGGAAGCGCCCACTGCTCTCCTTCTCCTCCGTTGTGACTA
Source organism: Calotriton arnoldi (assembly GCA_963921515.1). Classification (NCBI taxonomy): domain Eukaryota; kingdom Metazoa; phylum Chordata; class Amphibia; order Caudata; family Salamandridae; genus Calotriton; species Calotriton arnoldi. The sequence goes on along the minus strand of CAWUFW010003664.1, from coordinate 524,583 downwards.
AAGAGACGCTTCAGAAGGAGTTGAGGGTGTCAGTGGTAGGAAGACCTCTCACTGGACGGCCTTGCACTCGTGGGCCTGAGGAGCCTGTCTGTGAGGACATCCGGGTGAGACCACATCCGATGGCCAAGGACACGCGCTTTATTGCCCGCAGAATAATACACATATCACGGAAAAGACTTCTCCGCGAGCCTGGGTCCCGGAGATACCCGAGCTAACTTTCAGCGGATCCTGAGCACTTGCGGCTCTGATTCTGGGTGCGTCAGAGTTCCCGACCAATGGCGAACCCATGTTTTTGCAGGGGTGGGAATACCGAGTTCCGTCGAATTTACCACAGGAGGAAGTCGTCACCCGCCCTTAGTCATTTCGGCTGGTCAAACCTCCTGGAAGTTCAAACGGAAAACGTGCAGGTTATTTACTGTGACTTGCGGATAAATCTGCATGATATATAGATATATATTTCCTCGGCCGGATTCTCACACCCAGCGCGAATTCGGCTGATCTGTTTTTAAAAAAATGCTTTTTTGGGCCCTGGGGGTCCTTGTGGGACCCCCTGAGCAGGCCTGGGGGGTCAGGGTGTATCTACCCTGCCCCCTTTTCTTGTTTTTCGCATTTGTTTCCCTGTTTTCTTGTGACTCGCTTCTACCGAGTCACAAGATGGCTGCCAACACTTCCTGGTTTGGAGTGTTGACAGCTAATTAGAATAAAGCTCGTGGTCGGGAGGGTCCGCGGATCCATCGCGCCTCTAGATATCGAAACTTTTATTTTTTGATTTTCTCAGCAACTACTGAATGGATTTACACCATTTTAAAAAGGGCTCTTTCTGAACCAAGGGCTACCTTTTTGCCAAATTTGGTGTAATTCCGTTCAGCAGTTCAAGCTGTAGCCGTGTCTAAAGTTTCCTATGGGAAATTGATTTTCTGACCTCTTTTTTTTTAATTTCTCAGGAACTACTGAACGGATTTACACCATTTAAGAAAAAGGGCTCTTTCTGAACCAAGGGCTACCTTTTTGCCAAATTTGGTGTAATTCCGTTCAGCAGTTCGAGCTGTAGCCGTGTCTAAAGTTTCCTATGGAAAATAACATGGAGAAAACACGTTTTGGGACCCCCCTTTTTTCTCAGCCCCCGCTTGGCGAATCACCCCAACACTTTCAAGACAGGAGCTGACCGGAGCGCCCCACTAGTTTTGAAAATTTCACGAAGATTCGTTATCCGGCGCCAAAGTTATTGGGAAAAGAAAAAATGCTTTTCCTATGGAAACTAGGTCCTAACTATAACTATCTACTGGCGACCGCCAGTAGTAATATATATATATATATATATATATATATCCATCCAACAACAATCGCTTATGTCCCAGCCAACTTTCACGGGGAGTGTACGGCGAGGTAGCGAGCCTACTAAATTCCATCACCATCTGCAATTACGGCCAGTAAGAATACCCTGGCTCGAACACCACAGTACCGCCACTCAAATTCATTGTTCAGCGTAAATTTAATTGACACTTGGCAACAAAAAACATGTTTAACCATTATACTGGTCGTGAATAACATTATGAGAAAAACATCGTAAAAACCAGCGTTTTCAGTTTGCGAGCCTTCTTACATACTGCGGCATCATAATACTGCCCAAGTGGGTAATCGTACGAAATCTGTGCACAAAAACAACGATTCACAAATGTGAACCGCTGTAGGAAGGTGGAATCTGACTACATGGTTGCCCCCACTTTTGTTTCTGGTGTTTTAATGGTTTTTGACTTTGTTTGGCTGGGAACCTGCTATTCAGGTCCCCAGCCTATCTGCTTTCTCTTATAAATTGATTCCATGTACTTTAGGTACACCACAGATTGGATTCTGGAGTGCCCTTATAAGTCCCTAGTATATGGTATACTATGTACCCAGGGCATAGGTACCCCAGAGGCCTACCAGGGGCTGATGCATGTATTGGGCCACCCCTGGAAGGCTCTCCAAAATGACACCTCAGGACTGCTACTGCAGCCTGAGTAAGGTGGTGCATGCACCCCTTACCGAGATATAGGTTCACTATATCTCACCTATCACTGCACATAGAAACCTATCAGTCACCCCTATGGCAGGCCTTATCAATCCTGAAGGCAGGGTGCTTGGTTATATGTGAGAGGGTGCCCATGCATGAGCAGAGCCCCTCTGCAGCCCTCGGAATCTCCTATCCGTGGTTGTCTGTGGTACAGACTGACCATATACTCTTAAGTGCATTATAACCTCGCGGTAAAATGCTAACTTTGGACAGGCTGCACGGAAACATGTCGTGTTTGGTGTCAAACACCTTGGAATCCTACCCCCCCGCCAGTCCTGGTGGTGGGGTAGAATTCCACCCTTCTAGAGGAGAGACATGTCCCCACCGGTATACCCGGTAGAAACCTTAAAGAGCCCTGGCATCACAAAATGGATGCTGCATCCACAGACACGAGTCTGGCCTCCTGCTGCTGACCGAAACTCCGGCAGGGGAGGCCTGGACAATAGGTTTCCTGTCTCAGGGAGGTGTTACCACCTCCCAGACAGGCCTTAGTGGATTGGGGCTGGGTGGGTGCACTCTCTGAGTGCTTTGAAGTCCTGCACTGGGGGCACATTTGGTGTCCTCGTGCATACCCCAGTTCAAACCGGTTGCAGGGGCTACCAGCCCCTGCTCTGGCACAAAACTGGACAAAGGAAATGGGTGTAGCCACCCCTCTTTCCAAACCCTCCCATAGGTGGGTCCCCAGAGTTAGTCCAACCCCTTTCCTTAGTATAAGTAAGGGAACCCTGGCAACAGGACTTTAGATTACCCTGGACAAAACTCTGAAGCCAAATCCTGGACCTTCAACGCTCTACTTCAAGATTAGAGGACTGAAGAATCTCCCTTGGGGTCAAGGAGTGACTCCCCTGCTTGACAAGCACCTAAGAAGCAATTGTCCAGTCTGCATCTCTGAAGCTCCCGCCAGACGCCGAAGTCTTGGCAACACCAGAGGTAGATTTCCAGACTTCCGAGGCTGCTCTGAGACCCCAGCGAAGCTGAGGCACGTAGCTGTCGTGGGTAACGTGGAACCGTGACCCCTGGACACCGAGAACTTTTGCAAGTGCAACCTCTTCCTGGTCTCCCACAAAGTTGTGCTTTGGGCTCCCAGTATCCCCCGCCTCCAGCACCAACTGCACCGAAGATCACTGGCCTCCACTCCACGAGTGTCCTGTGAGCCAGCTCCAAGTGCGTCCACTTGAGGCTCCTTTGCGGTCGCTAGTCCGTTGGCTAGTGGGCCCTCCCGAAGGCAACGCTTCTTCTGCTTGGGCTTTCGTGGTTGCTCCAGACGTGCCCTGACTTACCCTCACTGGGTGAGTCCCCCAGACCTTGCTGGTCTGCATCAACGTCCTTTCTTTGTTTCCACGTGACTTGCCGTTGCCAAGGCTTGTTGGGTCCAATCCAGTCGCCAACACTGCAGCAATCGACAGACGTTGTGGGACAGCTCGAATCCAGCTCCTGGTTGTCGTCGACGCCTCCTGGACCTCGTGGCTGAAGAGTCAAGATGACTGTCAACCTACCTGAAGCACCCGACATCGGTGGGCATCTGCTCATCGCCTTCCTGGTCACTGGCTAGTGACCCAGACTCTGTCCCCTCTGCTTTCAGGTCCTTCAGATCTTCAATCCACCCTTGGATCCACCCGGACACTTTCGACTTGGTCGCCAGCAGCCTGCTGCAGCAGATCGCCATTGAAAACGACGACGAAACCCGACGCCAAAGACACCTATGCACCCGGCTTCCCTGGGTGAGGTAACTCGAGTACTCCGGTGCTCCCGTGGGTATTGACTCTAGAACTGCCTAGTTCTAAAGGGGTTTGCTCCAAGTCCTCCTCTAAGTGCCCTTTCCTTTTAAAAATCCAACCGCGACGTTCCCCATAGAAGTCAACGGTGGCTCGCGGCTGTGTTCTCACACTGCACGCGTCCCCGTGGGTCCCCTGTGTCACTAGCTTGGGTGGTTCCTTGGGGTCCAAGCACTTCTACAGGCTCTAGGCCTTGTGTCTAGCTCAGTCGTGGTTCTTATACCACTTTTTGGTATATGGTTTGGTACGCCCCTAGGGCTCAAACGTGTATTTATGCTATTACTGTTGATATTTGACTTGTAACTTATGTACTTGAACTCTAGCCTCATAAAGAGACTAGAGGGGTGTGTTTAAGACTAAATACATATATTTTATATATATACCTGGTGTGGTCCTCTTTCATTTGGTCACTCAAGAGAATATAGACTGGTAAAACAAGCTGCTTTACATTCCTTCAAGACTTAGCCTGAAGGCTGCTCTCCATAGCTACCACTAGGATAGCTTTCAATAAAGGTTGTCTTTAACCTATCTCCATAAGGGGTTGTTTGGACTGGTGCAAGGTGCCCACTAGAACTAGTGGACAGCATATACCAGGCCAACTTCTCACATTGGTGGCAGCGGTGGGATTCCAGCTTGCTATTGTTTTACCAGATAATCTCAAGTGACTACCTGAAAACCACTAAAGGTACCTAAGGTACATATAAATTCAAGCTTAGAAATACAGTAAGTTCTACTGAACTTAGAGTTGTGTGTCAAGGGCTTAGCACACCCTTTCTACAACTCAAGAGAGTTTAGAAGGCCACACTAGAGTAGGTAGTGCATACACCACACCTCACTAGTAATGTCTTCAGGGCCAGGAACCAGTAGGTCCCTGCCAGGAACCAGTGGGCTCCTACCCTCCAAATATGACAACCTCCCATTCTTGGAATTGAGAGAGTTGTGCAAGATTAGGAAGCTGAAGACAGGCAAAAGTGCCAACACCCAACGTCTCATGGAGATGCTTCTGCTGTATGATCTCAGAAGACCCCTAGGGTCTGCAGGGGTAGGCAGAGAGGGTTGGGCAGAAGATGAGGAAGGGACCAGGGGTGAAAATACCCAGGACCTGACCTCTGAAACTGGCCAGGAAGATGAAAATGATCTTGCCCTGGACAATCTAGCTCCTCCTGCAGATGAGGAGGAGGATCAGAATGACCTCCCCTTTGTCCCACCAGGAAGAGTTGTGAGCGTGCCTAGAAGGTCCAGATCTCCTTCTCAGGAGTCTAACCATTCTGACACCTCAGTAGGGACCTCTGTTTCTTCTCATAGGAGGGAGACCTCTAATGAAAGGAAAAAGAGACTGCTCCAGTATGAAGAAGCTCAGCTTAGGATCAGAAGAGAGCAGCTGGCTATAGACAGGGAGTCCCTAGAGCTTCATAGACAAAGAAGAAAGTTGGGACTAGAGTCCCATGGTGGCAGCAACTTCCCTAGTGGTAGGGAAAGGTCTTATGACCATAGAAACCTGAGCAAGATTGTCCCTCCCTACCAGAGTGGGGATGACATCCACAAATGGATTACTGCACTGGAAAGGGCCTGTAAAGTTCAGACGGTCCCCCAGGAGCAGTGGGCAGCAATCTTGTGGCTCTCCTTTGCAGAAAAAGGTAGAGATAAGCTCCTCACTGTTAGAGAAGAGGATGCTGACAATTACAAAGTCTTGAAGAGTGCTCTGATAGATGGGTTTGGCCTAACCACTGAACAGTATAGGTTGAAGTTCAGAGACACCCAAAAGGCTCAGACTCAAGACTGGGTTGACTTTGTAGATTGTGCTACTAAGGCTCTGGAAGGTTGGATACATGGCAGCAAGGTGCATGGCTTTATAGGATTGTACAATTTGATTATGAGGGAGCAGATCCTTAATAATTGTCAAAACCAGCTTTTACACCAGTACCTGGTGGACTCTGATCTGACCTATCCCCAAGAATTGGGAAAGAAGGCAGACAAATGGGTCAGAACCAGGGTGAGGCCTAAGAATCAGGGTGGTGACCAGAAGAAAGATTCTACCAAGTCCCAAGAGAAAGGTGGGGATAAATCTAAGGATAAGTCCACTACAGGGCCCCAAAAGTCCTCTTCTGGGGGTGGGTCCCAAACTCCTTCCTCTCCTGAAAAGAAACCATATTGCCATGTCTGTAAAAAGCCTGGACACTGGAAAACTGATCCCAGTTGCCCCAGGATTGGCAATAAAGAAAATGTTCCTCCAACAAATACTATCAACCCTCCTGGTACTACCAGTAGTAATCCTCCAGTTGGGAGTAGTGCACCCAAAAAGTTAGGTGCTTTTGCAAGGGGAACAGAGGTGGGCCCTAGTTTAGACAGGACCCCCTCAACAGACTCCTCTGACGCTGATGGTGGTATAGGATTTGCCGCCTTTACCATGGGTCCCAATGCATTGGGCAGGTACAGACTGGAGCCACTGATTAATGGTCAGAAAGCTGTGGCATTCAGGGACACAGGGGCTAGTGTCACCATGGTGGCAGGAAACTAGTCCCCCTCACCAGCTTTTACCTGAGTTTAAATACCAGGTGACCAACATTGATGGTGTCAGAACAGATCACCCCATGGCCATAGTCAATCTCAGCTGGGAAGGGGTCACAGGCCCAAAAACAGTGGCAGTGTCCCCCAACTTGCCTGTAGATTGCCTGATGGGCAATGATTTGGAACTTTCAGCCTGGGCTGAAGTTGAACACCAAGCCCATCTGAGAATGCTGGGCGTCCCTGAAAGAGTTAGTGGGGCTGTGATGGCCACAGCCCAAGCCCAGGGAAATTTTGGAGAGATGGAGCCTGGAAGAATGGCCCACTCTCCCCCAAAAGAGAGCACAAGGGTTGAAGAAAGGTCTTCCTCCCCCCAGACAGTAGGAAAGGATCAGCCTCCTCAGGGAACTGATCCTACCCCTAGTGAAGGAACTGCCCCAGAGATAGTCAGGCCTGGCCTGGCCACACCCCTGATGGCAGAGGACCCTTCCAAGGTGGTACCCAGTCTGGAGCAGGTAACCTGCCCCTCTCTGCCCTGCCTCAGTCAGCCCAGGGCTGCAGAGGTCAGGGAGGTCAGTGGACCCCACAGGGCCCCCTGTCCAGAGGAACCCCCATCAGCAGATTAGGGGCACCCAGTCTAGTAGCCCTAGCCAGGTGAAAATTCCTCAAAACACTGAGGGATCCCCCATACCTTTGTGTAGGGACCTCCCCCTGAAGGACTCTGTTAGGCAAGGGCAAACCTGGGACCAAAAGGTTCCAAACCTGCCATGTCCCTCCAGTGTTCCATCCAAAGGGACCCAACCCCCAGCTGTAGGCAGCCAAAGGTTGACCCTTAGAGCAAAGTGCAACTCAGTCATGGAAAGACAGGCATACATGGTGACCAGTGATCTGAGGAAGCTGAGGCCAACCTTCCTAGGGCCTCACTTCCCTACTCAGACACCTCACCAGCCTTTTACTTTACCAAAGCACACCACAGATAGTAATTCCCCATGGTGGAGACCCTCTCATACCCTTGGGGTGAGGGATAGCTTAGTGGACCATAAGACAGGGGGTAAGCATGCTAGTGCAGGTACTTCCTTATATGGCCACTTAGTCAATAAAGGCTCAACTGGCCAAGGTTAGCCTTATCTCCTTTCGTTTGGGTGGGGGTTATGTAGGAAGGTGGAATCTGACTACATGGTTGCCCCCACTTTTTTTTCTGGTGTTTTAATGGTTTTTGACTTTGTTTGGCTGGGAACCTGCTATTCAGGTCCCCAGCCTATCTGCTTTCTCTTATAAATTGATTCCATGTACTTTAGGTACACCACAGATTGGATTCTGGAGTATATGGTATACTATGTACCCAGGGCATAGGTACCCCAGAGGCCTACCAGGGGCTGAAGCATGTATTGGGCAACCCCTGGAAGGCCCTCCAAAATGACACCTCAGGACTGCTACTGCAGCCTGAGTAAGGTGGTGCATGCACCCCTTACCGAGATATAGGTTCACTATATCTCACCTATCACTGCACATAGAAACCTATCAGTCACCCCTATGGCAGGCCTTATCAATCCTGAAGGCAGGGTGCTTGGTTATATGTGAGAGGGTGCCCATGCATGAGCAGAGCCCCTCTGCAGCCCTCGGAATCTCCTATCCAGGGTTGTCTGTGGTGCAGCCTGACCATATACTCTTAAGTGCATTATAACCTTGCGGTAAAATGCTAACTTTGGACAGGCTGCACGGAAACACCTTGGAATCCTACCCCCCCCCGCCAGTCCTGGCGGCGGGGGTAGAATTCCACCCTTCTAGAGGGAGAGACATGTCCCCACCGGTATACCCGGTAGAAACCTTAAAGAGCCCTGGCATCACAAAATGGATGCTGCAGCCACAGACACGAGTCTGGCCTCCTGCTGCTGACTGAAACTCCGGCAGGGGAGGCCTGGACAATAGGTTTCCTGTCTCAGGGAGGTGTTACCACCTCCCAGACAGGCCTTAGTGGATTGGGGCTGGTTGGGTGCACTCTCTGAGTGCTTTGAAGTCCTGCACTGGGGGCACATTTGGTGTCCTCGTGCATACCCCAGTTCAAACCGGTTGCAGGGGCTACCAGCCCCTGCTCTGGCGCAAAACTGGACAAAGGAAATGGGTGTAGCCACCCCTCTTTCCAAACCCTCCCATAGGTGGGTCCCCAGAGTTAGTCCAACCCCTTTCCTTAGTATAAGTAAGGGAACCCTGGCAACAGGACTTTAGATTACCCTGGATGAAACTCTGAAGCCGAATCCTGGACCTTCAACGCTCTACTTCAAGATTAGAGGACTGAAGAATCTCCCTTGGGGTCAAGGAGTAACTCCCCTGCTTGGCAGGCACCTAAGAAGCAATTGTCCGGTCTGCATCGCTGAAGCTCCCGCCGGACACCGAAGTCTTTGCAACACCAGAGGTAGATTTCCAGACTTACCTGCGGCTGCCCTGAGACCCCAGCGAAGCTGAGGCACGTAGCTGTCGTGGGTAACGTGGAACCATGACCCCCTGGACACCAAGAACTTTTGCAAGTGCAACCTCTTCCTGGTCTCCCACAAAGTTGTGCTTTGGGCTCAGAGTAGCCCCCGCCTCCAGCACCGACTGCACCAAAGATCACTGGCCTCCACTCCAGGAGTGTCCTGTGAGCCAGCTCCAAGTGTGTCCACTTGAGGCTCCTTTGCGGTCGCTAGTCCGTTGGCTAGTGGGCCCTCCCGAAGGCAACTCTTCTTCTGCTTGGGCTTTCCTGGTTGCTCCAGACGTGCCCTGACTTACCCTCGCTGGGTGAGTCCCCAAGACCTTGCTGGTCTGCATCAACGTCCTTTCTTTGTTTCCAGGTGACTTGCTGTTGCCAAGGCTTGTTGGGTCTAATTTGATCGCCAACACCGCAGCAATCGACAGACATTGTGGGGCAGCTCGAATCCAGCTCCTGGTTGTCGTCAACACCTCCTGGACCTCGTGGCTGAAGAGTCAAGATGACTGTCAACCTACCTGAAGCACCCGACATCGGTGGGCATCTGCTCATCGCCTTCCTGGTCACTGGCTAGTGACCCAGACTCTGTCCCCTCTGCTTTCAGGTCCTTCAGATCTTCGATCCACTCTTGGATCCACCCGGACACTTTCGACTTGGTCGCCAGCAGCCTGCTGCAGGAGATCGCCATTGAAAACGAAGACGAAACCCGACGCCAAAAGACACCTATGCACCCGGCTTCCCTGGGTGAGGTAACTCGAGTACTCCGGTGCTCCCGTGGGTATTGACTCTAGAACTGCCTAGTTCTAAAGAGGTTTGCTCCAAGTCCTCCTCTAAGTGCCCTTTCCTTTTAAAAATCCAACCGCGACGTTCCCCATAGAAGTCAACGGTGGCTCGCGGCTGTGTTCTCACACTGCACGCGTCCCCTGTGGGTCCCCTGTGTCACTACCTTGGGTGGTTCCTTGGGGTCCAAGCACTTCTACAGGCTCTAGGCCTTGTGTCTAGCTCAGTCGTGGTTCTTATACCACTTTTTTGGTATATGGTTTGGCACGCCCCTAGGGCTCAAACGTGTATTTGTGCTATTACTGTTGATATTTGACTTGTAACTTATGTACTTCGAACTCTAGCCTCATAAAGAGACTAGAGGGGTGTGTTTAAGACTAAATACATATATTTTATATATATACCTGGTGTGGTCCTCTTTCATTTGGTCACTCAAGAGATTATAGACTGGTAAAACAAGCTGCTTTACATTCCTTCAAGACTTAGCCTGAAGGCTGCTCTCCATAGCTACCACTAGGATAGCTTTCAATAAAGGTTGTCTTTAACCTATCTCCATAAGGGGTTGTTTGGACTGGTGCAAGGTGCCCACTAGAACTAGTGGACAGCATATACCAGGCCAACTTCTCACAACCGCCCTGTAATGGAGGTGCTAAAATACCACCTTTCCCAATATATTTAAACCAGCGCTCAGATTTTCGCCGTTATTAATAAAGTTCTATTGACAGCAAAACCTGCACAGGCGCAAGGTGAACAATAAAGCCCAAGTGGGCAGTACCTGAATGTAATTCCTCATTATTGCAATGCATTACAGACCCAGTGAAATCATGATTAAAATAACAGGACAACAAATGTTCTTAGGCCAATTCATAGCCAGTAACCAATTCCGCCTCAGTGGGCATATTTAGTCCATGCATTCGTCCTGTTACAGACAGTTCGTAACGGTTTTGCCGTCAAAAGAACTTTATTAATAACGGCGAAAATCTGAGCGCTGGTTTAAATATATTGGGAAAGATGGTATTTTAGCACCTCCCTTACAGGGCGGTTCACATTTGTGAATCGTTGTTGTTGCGCACTGATTTCGTACGATTACCCACTTGGGCAGTATTATGATGCCGCAGTATGTAAGATGGCTCGCAAACTGAGAACGCTGGTTTTTACGATGTTTTTCTCATAATGTTATTCACGACCAGTATAATGGTTAAACATGTTTTTTGTTGCCAAGTGTTAGGAAAGGAGATGGCACGCAGACCGCAGGTGACATATAGACGAGTTAGATCGTTTAAACAGGCTCTAGTCAGCAATACCTTAAAAAAGGCACAACCAAAAACAACATGGTTAAGCCAGAGTCAGGGTTTTCTAAAATGCACGAAATGCAAGGCTTGTTTATATGGTGTAAATATGAATCATTATATACCAGGATTGTCCAGAATGAAGAAAAAAATCAAAGGAAAATACAGCTGCAAGACAGAGTTTGCTGTCTACGTGCTGCAGTGCCCATGTGGCCTGCGGTACGTAGGCAGTACAATTCTGGAAGTGCGTAAAAAGAATTTTGCAGCATATTAGGGGAATAAAAAATGGCGATCGTACATATCCAGTCGCTCGCCATTTTGAACGTGTTCACGGAAAAGATGCCAGAGGTCTTACATATTATGTTATTGATGCAGTGGCAGATAATGTACGCAGAGGAAACAGAGAAAAGAAACTGAGAAGATTAGAGTCTCTGTACATTATCGAATTAAATTCTAAACAACCGGAAGGTCTTAATGTTGAGGAAGATATGTACACGCATCTGTAAAAATAGAAATGCAATTTGATTCTGCCTATAAATTCACAATCGAAAAAGGTTTTAACTGTATGATTTTTTTTTTTAAATGTTATGGGTTATGAACAAGACTCAGAAGTGTTAAAACTCAACAGAATAGGGGCAATGAAATGGGCCCACTAGGGCGGTAATGAATATACTCCATAAAAGAGCTTATGTATTGTTTGATGGCTTATTTGCTCACTTGGGCTTGATTAAAATTTGTAATACACCCACTGGGGTTGTATGAATATAATAATACGATGTGATAAATTGAGCGTTTTTACCACAGCGATATTATAGCCACTGAACTATTGAAACTTTGAATGTTCAGAAAACTTTATGAACTGTTAACATGGAGTTAATTCGTTTTTAGCAAAAAAATATGAATGTTATTCAGATATTTGTAATAATTACAATATTGATTTGCCACTGAATGAATGGAGAATGCACAAAAAACTACGAGTCTGTTCTCACTATTATTTGGGTGTAGTTCTCACGTGACATGATCACGATCACGAATGATATTTAAAATGGTCGCTCTCACTGCTGTGTTATCGGTGAGCAAGGCTGCTGGGCAGCCGAAACGCGTACGATATTGGCCAAATAAACGAGGTTTAACAACTGCACATGGCGTCGTCGTTGTCCTTGTTGAGAGGATAATTTGGATATATTGCTTGGACCTACTCTTGTGGGGTCCCGTGAGGCGACGCGACTTTCGTCAAAATTGAAGCTGCACTCAGCAAAGGATGTTTCATCTGAAAACTTTACTTTCAAACCAGCATTTCATTCCAAACATTTTCCATAACCTGACACGTTTTAGGCTTGCTAACAGTCCACATAAGCAGTAACACATCCTCTTCTCCCCTCTGCATACTATTAGGTAATTGCCCTCAGGTGGGTCTCCCAAGTGAGTTCCATTGCTAGTGCATGCTGATAGTTGTGGTATGTGTTGTGCACCCTTATTTCCCTCCAGTGGGATCTGTGTTCTTATTGCAACTTTATTTAAAGCATTTTCCTTGCCCTCCAGTAGGCCTCAGAATATAAGTCCGGTTTGCATTTAAAAACCCCTTGCGCTGCTCCTAGGCTCAGAGTAATTCAAAGCCCCTCAGCCCAAATAACTTTTTCTTGGTGGTGCAGTCTTCCACAGCAGGACTGCCGTGAATAATGTTTCCATACTGTTGTCCAAAATTGAAGACACACTCAGCAAAGGATGTAGCACTGGAACTCACTTGGAAGGCCCACCTGAGGGAAATTACCTACTAGCATGCAGAGGGGAGAAGAGGGTGTGTTACTGCTTCTGTGGACTGTTAGGAAGCCTCTGATGAAAGAGCAGGAGCTCTGAAACGTGCCAGGCTATGGAAAATGTTTGGAATGAATGCCGGTTTGAAAGTAAAGTTTCTGATGAAACATTCTTTGCTGAGTGCATCTTCAATTTTGGACAATAATATGGAAACATATATATATATATATATTATCTACTGGCGGTCGCCAGTAGATAGTTATAGTTAGGACCTATTTTCCATAGGAAATCTGCGACATTCTATTTGAAATAGCTCTTGCGTCGGTTGACAAATCTTCGCGAAATTTTCAAACTTTATGGCCCGCTCCGGTCCGCTCCTACCCTGAAAGTTTCGGGGTGATTCGTCAAGCGGGGCCGAGAAAAAGGGGGTCCCAAAGCGTGTTTTCCCCATTCATTTTCCCGTAGGAAACTTTAGACACGGCTACAGCCCGAACTGCTGAACGGAATTACACAAAATTTGGCAAAGAGGTAGTTCTTGGTTCAGAAAGAACCCTTTTTGTTAAATGGTGTAAATCCGTTCAGTAGTTGCGGAGAAATTAAAAAAATAAGAGTCAGAAAATCAATTTCCCATAGGAAACTTTATGCAAGGCTACAGCCCGAACTGCTGAACGGAATTACACCAAATTTGGCAAAGAGGTAGTTCTTGGTTCAGAAAGAACCCTTTTTGTTAAATGGTGTAAATCCGTTCAGTAGTTGCTGAGAAAATCAAAAGTAAAAACACATATATATCTGGGCGGAGCCTAACCACACATGTCATCGTGAGATCTGATTGGCTGTCAGCACTTCATCCTGGAATTGCTGGCAGCCATCTTGGGACCAATATAAATGATAGTACCCCATTGAAATGCATTGTAGTGAATCAAAGATTTTGAGGGTTACCAAAAGGAGAACTATAAAGGGTGATAACAGACTTTAGTTACATTAGAATTCATTTGTTGATGGTACCATACTAATTTCAGGAATTGTGGTGTGTTCTTAGGTGATTTTACCCTGTGAAAAACCTTCTGCTGGGATATCATGAATCATGTTTGAGAGAGAACTATTTTCACATGCTTGTCCCATACAGTTTTGGAAGGTGCTCCAGAAGCTAAAATGAGAGCATATTTTCTGTAAATTCACATTATCTTTCTCAGTCATGTGAGAATGAAGTCTGACATTCTCAGTAAAACATGTACATCCAACAAGGGCAGAGACTGTCAGTTGATTCCTTTGTGTTCTACTGCAGCTTCCCAGAGTGTTCTAAAGAACAACTAGAGTGCTAACAGCCTTACTTATGACAAAAGTATGGCACACCTGAAGCCATCTTGATTGGAATAAACTGGTAACACTTAAAACATTTAATTTAAAAAGGAACAAAATGATGGGGTTCATCTTGTCATAGAAATTATGGTTAGTGCTCTGGAAAGAAAAATTAGGACATGTTTCAAGTGTGATCTCAAATATCTTCCTGTTATATTTCAACAGGAGCAGCCTGTCAGTTGATGCCTTTGTGTTCTACTGCAGCTTCCCAGAGTGTTCTAAAGAACAACTAGAGTGCTAACAGCCTTACTTATGACAAAAGTATGGCACACCTGAAGCCATCTTGATTGGAATAAACTGGTAACACTTAAAACATTTAATTTAAAAAGGAACAAAATGATGGGGTTCATTTTGTCATAGAAATTATGGTTAGTGCTGTAGAAAGAAAAATTAGGACATGTTTCAAGTGTGATCTCAAATATCTTCCTGTTATATTTCAACAGGAGCAGCCTGTCAGTTGATGCCTTTGTGTTCTACTGCAGCTTCCCAGAGTGTTCTAAAGAACAACTAGAGTGCTAACAGTCTTACTTATGACAAAAGTATGGCACACCTGAAGCCATCTTGATTGGAATAAACTGGTAACACTTAAAACATTTAATTTAAAAGGAACAAAATGAGGGGGTTCATTTTGCCATAGAAATTATGGTTAGTGCTGTAGAAAGAAAAATTAGGACATGTTTTAAGTGAGATCTCAAATATCTTCCTGTTATATTTCAACAGGAACAGCCTGTCAGTTGATGCCTTTGTGTTCTACTGCAGCTTCCCAGAGTGTTCTAAAGAACAACTAGAGTGCTAACAGCCTTACTTATGACAAAAGTATGGCACACCTGAAGCCATCTTGATTGGAATAAACTGGTAACACTTAAAACATTTAATTTAAAAAGGAACAAAATGAGGGGGTTCATTTTGCCATAGAAATTATGGTTAGTGCTGCAAAAAGAAAATTTAGTGCATGTTTTAAGTGAGATCTCAAATCCTCTTCTATTTCATTAGAAAATTCTGACATGCAGACTGAAACAATCACTTTCAATACCAGCAGTAGACTTCCAGTTAACTCCTTGGTGAGCAGTAGCTTTACTACAGTGATCTAATGAACAACTAGAGTGCTAACATTCTGAATTTATGGCAAATGTGTGACACATCTGAATGCCTTCTTGATGGAATCAAAGTAAAAAACTGAAAGCATTTCCTACTGAGGAGACTGCAGTAAATGAGGAAATTAGGAAACTTCATAACAAAGAAGTCTTCCAAGATGGCCACCAGTGAAAAAAGAGCCCAAATGTAGCACAAATATTACCCAGATGTAGCCCACATATAGCCCAATGACAAAAGTGTGAAAAACACTTTTTATTTTTAGTTTTTTGCAGTTTTATGTAGTGCAGACTGGTCAGGTATTGGAGCGTTGCATCTTAAAACATGACCCCCTACACTACAAAAACACCACTGCACTACCCTAAACCCAAAAACACTACCCCCAGCACGACCCCCTACAATACACAAGCACCACTGCACTATCCTAAACCATAAAACACTACCCCCAGCATGACCCCCTACACTACACAAAGACCACTGCACTACCCTAAACCCTAAAACACTACCCCAACACCACTGCACTAACCTAAATCCTAAAACACTACCCCCAGCACGACCCCCTACACTACCCAAACACCACTGCACTACCCTAAAACATGACCCCCTACACTACACAAACACCACTGCACTACCCTAAACCCTAAAACACTACCCCCAGCATGACCCCTACACTACACAAGCACCACTGCACTACCCTAAACCCTAAAACACTACCCCCAGCACGACCCCCTACACTACACAAACACCACTGCACTACCTTAAACCCTAAAACACTACCCCCAGCATGACTCCCTACACTACCCAAACACCACTGCACTAACCTAAATCCTAAAACACTACCCCCAGCACGACCCCCTACACTACCCAAACACCACTGCACTACCCTAAAACATGACCCCTACACTACACAAACACCACTGCACTACCCTAAACCCTAAAACACTACCCCCAGCACGACCCCATACACTACACAAGCACCACTGCACTACCCTAAACCCTAAAACACTACCCCCAGCACGACCCCCTACACTGCCCGAACACCACTGCACTGCCCTAAACCCTGAAACACCACCCCCTTCACGACCCCCTACACTGCCCGAACACCACTGCATTGCCCTAAACCCTGAAACACCACCCCCAGCATGCCCCCTACACTGCCCGAACACCACTGCACTGCCCTAAACCCTGAAACACTACCCCCAGCAAAACCTCCTACACTGCCCGAACACCACTGCACTGCCCTAAACCCTGAAACATCACCCCCAGCAAGACCCCCTACACTGCCCGAACACCACTGCCCTAAACCCTGAAACACCACCCCCAGCACGACCCCTACACTGCCCGAACACCACTGCACTGCACTGCCCTAAACCCTGAAACACCACCCCCAGCACGACCCCTACACTGCCCGAACACCACTGCACTGCCCTAAACCCTGAAACACCACCCCTGCATGACCCCTACACTGCCCGAACACTACTGCACTGCCCTAAACCCTGAAACACCATCCCCAGCACGACCCCCTACACTGCACGAACACCACTGCACTGCCCTAAACCCTGAAACACTACCCCCAGCAAGACCCCCTACATTGCCCGAACACCACTGCACAGCCCTAAACCCTGAAACATCACCCCCAGCAAGACCCCCTACACTGCCCGAACACCACTGCCCTAAACCCTGAAACACCACCACCAGCAAGACCCCTACACTGCCCGAACACCACTGCACTGCCCTAAACCCTGAAACACCAGCCCCAGCATGACCCCTACACTGCCCGAACACCACTGCCCTAAACCCTGAAACACCACCCCCTGCACGACCCCCTACACTGCCCGAACACCACTGCACTGCCCTAAACCCTGAAACACCACCCCCAGCACGACCCGCTACACTGCCCGAACACCACTGCACTGCCCTAAACCCTGAAACACCCCCCTGCATGATCCCCTACACTGCCCGAACACTACTGCACTGCCCTAAACCCTGAAACACCACCCCAGCACGACCCCCTACACTGCACGAACACCACTGCACTGCCCTAAACCCCTAAACACTACCCCCAGCAAGACCCCCTACACTGCCTGAACACCACTGCACTGCCCTAAACCCTGAAACATCACCCCCAGCAAGACCCCTACACTGCCCGAACACCACTGCCCTAAACCCTGAAACACCACCCTCAGCAAGACCCCCTACACTGCCCGAACACCACTGCACTACCCTAAACCCTGAAACACTACCCCCAGCATGACCCCCTATACTGCCCAAACACCACTGCACTGCCCTAAACCCTGAAACACCACCCCCAGCACGACCCCCTACACTGCCCGAACACCACTGCACTGCCCTAAACCATGAAACACCAGCCCCAGCAAGACCCCCTACACTGCCCGAACACCCCTGCACTGCCCTAAACCCTGAAACACCACCCCCAGCATGACCCCCTACACTGCCCGAACACCACTGCACTGCCCTAATCCATGAAACACCAGCCCCAGCACAACCCCGTACACTGCCCGAACACCACTGCACTGCCCTAAACCCTGAAAAAGCAGCCCCAGCACGACCCCCTACACTGCCCGAACACCACTGCACTACCCTAAACCCTCAAACACCAGCCACAGCACGACCCCCTACACTGCCAGAACACCACTGCACTGCCCTAAACCCTGAAACGCCAGCCCCAGCAAGACCCCCTACACTGCCTGAACACCACTGCACTGCCCTAAACCCTGAAACACCACCCCCAGCATGACCCCCTACACTGCCCGAACACCACTGCACTGCCCTAATCCATGAAACACCAGCCCCAGCACAACCCCGTACACTGCCCGAACACCACTGCACTGCCCTAAACCCTGAAAAAGCAGCCCCAGCACGACCCCCTACACTGCCCGAACACCACTGCACTACCCTAAACCCTCAAACACCAGCCCCAGCACGACCCCCTACACTGCCAGAACACCACTGCACTGCCCTAAACCCTGAAACGCCAGCCCCAGCAAGACCCCCTACACTGCCCGAACACCACTGCACTAAAGCCTGAAACACCACCCCCAGCAAGACCACCTACACTGGCCGAACACCACTGCACTGCCCTAAACCCTGAAACACCAACCCCTGCACGACCCCCTACACTGCCCGAACACCATTGCCCTAAACCCTGAAACACCACCCCCAGCACGACCCCCTACACTGCCCAAACACCACTGCCCTAAACCCTGAAACACTGCCCCCTGCACGACGCCCTACACTGCCCGAACACCACTGCACTGCCCTAAACCCTGAAACACCACCCCCTACACTGCCTGAACACCACTGCACTGCCCTAGACCCTGAAACACCACCCCCAGCACGACCCCCTACACTGCCCGAACACCACTGCACTTCCCTAAACCCTAAAACACCACCCCCAGCATTACCCCCTATACTGCCCAAACACCACTGCACTGCCCTAAACCCTAGAACACTACCCCCAGCATGACCCCCTACACTACCCGAACACCACTGCACTACCCTAAACCCTAAAATACTACCCCCAGCACAACCCCCTACACTACCCGAACACGACTGCACTGCCCTAAACCCTCAAACACTCCCCCAGCACGACCCCCTACACTACCCAAACACCACTGCACTGCCCTAAACCCTAAAACACTCCCCCAGCACGATCCCCTACACTACCCGAACACCACTGCACTGCCATAAACCCTAAAACACTCCCCCTGCACGACCCCCTACACTACCCAAACACCACTGCACTGCCCTAATCCCTAAAACACTACGCCCCCGCATGACCCCCCACACTACCCAAACACCAATGCACTACCCTAATCCCTAAAACACTACACCCGCATGACCCCCTACACTACCCTAAACCCTAAAACACTACCCCCCGCACGACTCCCTACACTACGCAAAGACCACTGCACTACCCTAAACCCTAAAACACGACCTCCTACACTACACAAACACCACTGCACTACCCTAAACCCTAAAAAACTACCCCAGCACGAACCACTACACTACCCAAACACCACTGCACTACCCTAAACCCTAAAAAACTACCCCCAGCAGTACCCCTATACTACCCAAACACCACTGCACTACCCTAAACCCTAAAACACTACCCCCAGCAGTACCCCCTACATTACCCAAACACCACTGCACTACCCTAAATCACTACCCCCAGCACGACCCCCTACACTACCCAAACACCACTGCACTACCCTAAAACACTAAACCCAGCACGACCCCCTACACTACCCAAACACCACTGCACTACCCTAAACCCTAAAACACTCCCCCCAGCACGACTCCCTACACTACCCAAACACCACTGCACTACCCTAAACCCTAAATCTACCCCCAGCATGACCCCCTACACTACACAAACACCACTGCACTACCCTAAACCCTAAAACACTACCCCCAGCACGACCCTCTTCACTACCTAAACACAACTGCACAATTTGTTACAGGCGTTGCAACGCAGGCCTGTGGTGCTTACTGGAAGTACCTAGTGGGCTAGTTGGGCCCCAGGGACCCTCAGGATTCAAGGTGACCTAATCCCCCAACTCAAAACGCACCACGGGCGCGTTTGCACAGTGGTGAAGGGAGGGCGGGTCCTCAGGTGACATGTGCGCAAACACGCCCTGTGGTGCGTTTTAATTTGGGGAATTAATTCCCTTTGAATCCTGAGGGACCCTGGGGGCCAACTAGCCCACCAGGTACCTTCAGTAAGCACAACAGAGTTGCGTTGCAGAGAGGTGAAAAAAGGTGCGTGGCCTCGGAACGCCTCTCTGCAACTCAGCTCTGTGGTCCTAAATGTAGGCACCTGGGGGCTAGTTGGGCCCCAGGGACCCTCAGAATTCAAGGGGACTTAATCCCGCAACTTAAAACGCGCCACGGGTACGTTTGCACACATGTCACCTCAGGCCCCCTCCCTTCACCACTCTGCAAACGCGCCCTGTAGCGCGTTTTAAGAGGTAGTTTTAATCTTCCTGCCCTATTATGTACTAGGGACTTGCAGAGGAGGTCATGCTAATCACAGGGGTACCCCAACGCATAGTGTTCCCTAGTGTATGTAGGTGTTTTCACTGTATTCTAAGTGTTTTTTAGCATAGCACTGGCTCTGGTTAGTCAGAGTCAGTTACCACCAGTACCCGTCTGAAAAAGTTGTGGGCACAGGATGATTTTGCAACAAGGCCTCTTTCTGCTCCTCTGTTGGTTCTTTCTGCACATCTTTTGCTTCTTTCTGTGCGTTTTTCTTCTTTCTTCACATGTCCTACCTCTGTAGGCATAGTTAGAAACTAGCATTTAAAAAAACCTTTGAAATTCACATAAAAATCATAGGTTTCAGGCACATTATAGTTAGAAATTAGCATTTAAAAAACCTTTGAAATTCACTGAAAAAACCATAGGTTTCAGACACGTTATAGTTAGAAATTAGCATTTAAAAAACCTTTGAAATTCACTGAAAAACCATAGGTTTTAGGGACAGTTATAGTTAGTTGGACATTTCACTCGTACAAAACCATAGAAATTCCCCCGTTATAGTTAGTTCAGCTAACTATAACTCGTGCCCCGCAATGCACTGCTGATGACGTCACATATTACATCACTCATGACATGGTCAGTGACATCACTGATGACATCACTGATGACATCTCAAATGACATCACTGATGACATCATCCATGTGATAATTTCATGCATCTTCTCACACCCTAATATAACTTTTGATACACCCACTCTAAATTACAGACTGCCATTCTCAAAACCATAGACACTCCAACACCAAAACTACATACCCACTCACTGATTCTTAGGTCTACACACACATCCACTCACTCACCCGTACAGTCACTCATACTTAGTCACTCAGTACAGGACTATCATATGCACTCATACACCTATATAAACACTCACACACCGCCACTCATCCATAGAGGTACTCACACACCTAGTCAGTCATGCAAAAAACTTAATCACACACCCATTTACTCACCTATACAGTTATACACACACCAGCTCACTTACTCATACAAATACTAGCACATTCTTACGCTCTTATACAATCACTGATACAAGTACACACTCATCCATACAGCCACTCTCACAATCACACACTCTCACTTATAGCCATTTATATACTCCAACACACATATATACTGCCTTGCACATATGTAGTTATTCACACATGTACCACTGAGATATACATTCAATCACTAACACACCCATACACACACTCACCCACCCATACAGTCCATCACAGATGCACTCTTGAAACCATGCACCCAGAGAATCACCAACTCACACATCTATGCACAGAGTCGCACACACCCCACCCACACAAACACTCAGGCACCCATACAGATACTCAGACAATCAATCAATAACCCATGTAGACACTCATGTAGCTATTCAGAAAGCCATGCAGCCGCTTACAAACCAACAGACAGACGGATACAGACATTCACAGTTTAGTCACTAACCCATGCATTCAGTAAGATACATTTAATCACTCACTTGTAGAGTCAGTCACTCACGTACTAAATCATCCATTCAGACACTTATACACCCACTCATTCTTCAATACGCCTTTCCCTAAATATATTAAACATATTTAAACTTTACAGAAACACACAGTCACTGGATGATGTCATCAGTGATGTCATCAGTGATGTCATTTGAGATGTCATCAGTGATGTCATCAGTGATGTCACTGACCATGTCATGAGTGATGTAATATGTGACGTCATCAGCAGTGCATTGCGGGGCGCGAGTTATAGTTAGCTGAATTAACTATAACGGGGAATTTCTATGGTTTTGTACGAGTGAAATGTCCAACTAACTATAACTGTCCCTAAAACCTATGGTTTTTTCAGTGAATTTCAAAGGTTTTTCAATGCTAATTTCTAACTATAACGTATCTGAAACCCATGGTTTTTTCAGTGAATATATATATATATATATATTACCTACTGGCGGTCGCCAGTAGGTAGTTATAGTTAGGACCTTGTTTCTATTCAAAAAGCATTTTTCCTTTTGCCAATATCTTTGGCGCCGGTTAACGAATCTTCGTGAAATTTTCAAAACTAATGGGCCGCTCCGGTCAGCTCCTGTCTTGAAAGTGTCAGGGTGATTCGTCAAGCGAGGACCGAGAAAAAGGGGTCCCAAAACACATTTTCCCCATGTAAATTTCCATAGGAAACTTTAGACACGGCTACAGCCCGAACTGCTGAACGGAATTACACCAAATTTGGCAAAATGGTAGCTTTTGTTTCAGAAAGCGACCTTTTTTTAAATGGTGTAAATCCATTCAGTAGTTGCTGAGAAATTCAAAAAATAAAAATATTGATATCTGAGCACCGAGGAGGATTCGCGAACCCTCCAGAGCACGAGCTCAATTCTGATTGGCTGCCAACACTCCAAACTAGAATGTGTTGGCAGCCATCTTGTGACTCGGTAACCGAGTCACAAGAAAAAAGTAAAAAACAAGAAAAGGGGGCAGGGTAGAAAAACCCTGACCCCCTAGGGCTGCTCAGGGGATCCCACAAGGACCCCCAGGCCCAAAAAACACATTTTTTTCTATAATTTCAGCCGAATTTGCGCTGGGTGCGCGAATCCGGCCGAAATTATTAAAAAAAACGAAGCGCGGTCTCTTGCGGTTTGCTTGTTAAAAAGCCCTTGGGTGGGCCAGGTCCTGGGGGCAATTCTAAATTAAGTGTGGGGGCCCGTGGGGGCCCCCACAGCCCCAGGGACCAAACCTCCCCAGGGCTTCATAATTTATGCGCAGGGGCACACGGCCCCCCTGCAGCCCCGGGGACCACCACCTCCCTGGGGCTTTGGTAAAATTGGTTGGGGGGGCCTCGTGGGCCCCCTCAAGCCCCGGGGCTATAAGTAATAATTAGTGTGGGGGGCTCAAGCCCACCCCCACACTGCCCGGGGACCCCCACCTCCCGGGGCACTAAATATTAAAATGCAGGGTCCGTTTCGGACCCCGGGCCCCGGGGACCACCACCTCCCCGGGGCTTTAAACAGTTGGGAGGGGGGCCGCTCGGCCCCCCTCCTGGAGCCCTTGATGGCCCTGGGGACTGCCACCCCCCAGGGCTGGCTCCTGCAATGTCCCGGGGTGCCTTGTTCCTAGCTCAAACGTTACCAAAAATGCAGCGACAAGTGTTACAGTATAGTGGAAGGCCCTTTGCAAACCTAGAATGGTCACCTGTTACTTATTGCTAAATGTGGGTGTTAAATTGGTACTAATGGTGTGCAAGCCACTCTTGCTTCCTTCTGCGCCTCTCTTGCCTCTTTCTGCATTTCTGTTGCTTCTTTCTGCACATTTCTTTCTTTTTCTGTACTTCTCTTGCCTCTTTCTGCAAATCTCTTCTACTTTCTGCACCTCTCTTCCCTCTTTCTGCATGTCTGTTGCCTCTTTCTGCACCTCATTTGCTTCTTTCTGTACCCCCTTGCCTCTTTCTGCACCCCTCTTCCCTCTTTCTGCACCTCTCTAGCCCTTTTCTGTATCCCTCTTACGTCTTTCTGCACCCTATTTGCCTCGTTCTGCACCTGCGTTACTTCTTTCTGCACTTCTCTTCCTTCTTTCTGCACCTCTCTTGTTTCTTTCTGCACCTCACTTGCCTCTTTCAGCACCTCTGTTGGTTCTTTCTGCACTTCTCTTCCTTCTTTTTGCACCCCTCTTGCCTCTTTTTGCACCTCTGTTGGTTCTTTCTGCACTGCTCTTGCTTCTTTCTGCACCTCACTTGCCTCTTTCTGCACTTCTCTTGCTTCTTTCTACACATCTGTTGCTTCTTTCAGCAATTCTCTTGCCTCTTTCTGCACTTTTCATCCTTCTTTCAGCACCCCTCCTGCCTCTTTCTGTACCTCTCTTGCCTCTTTGTGCACCCCTCCTACCTTTTTCTGCACCCCTCTTGCCTCTTTTTGCACCTCTGTTGGTTCTTTCTGCACTGCTCTTACTTCTTTCTCCACCTCACTTGCCTCTTTCTGCACCCCTGTTCCCTGTTTCTGCACCTTTCCTGCCTGTTTATGCACCTCTCTTGCCTCTTTCTGCACCTCTGAGTTAGAGGTACTTTTAATCCCACTGCCCTATTATGTACTAGGGCCTTACAGGGAGGTCATGCCAATCACAGGGATACCCCAACCCATAGTGTACCCTAGTGTATGTAGGTTTTTCACTGTATTCTAAGTGTCTTTCAGCATAGCACTGGCTCCGGGCCTGGTTAGTCAGAGTCAGTTACCACCAGTACCAGTCAGTAAAAAGTTGGGGGCACAGGATGACTTTGAAACAAGGCCTCTTTCTGCACCTCTGTTGGTTCTTTCTGCATATCTCTTACTTCTTTCTGCACTTTTCTTCGTCTTTCTGGACTTCTGTTGCCTTTTTCGGCATTTCTCTTGCTTTTTCTGCACCTTTCTTCCTCTTTCTTCACATGTCCTACCTCTGTAGGCATAGTTAGAAATTAGCATTTAAAAACCTTAGAAATTCACTGCAAAAACCATAGGTTTCAGGAACGTTATAGTTAGAAGTTATCATTTAAAAAACCTTTGAAATTCACTGAAAAAATCATAGGTTTCAGGGACGTTATAGTTAGAAATTATCATTTAGAAAACCTTTGAAATTCACTGAAAAAACCATAGGTTTCAAGGACGTTATAGTTAGAAATTATCATTTAAAAAACCTTTGAAATTCACTGAAAAAACCATAGGTTTCAGGGACGTTACAGTTAGAAATTAGCCTTTAAAAAAACATAGAAATTCACTGAAAAAACCATAGGTTTCAGGGATGTTATAGTCAGTTGGACATTTCACTCGTACAAAACCAGAGAAATTTGGCCGTTATAGTTAGTTGAGCTAACTATAACTCAAGTCCCCGCAATGCACTGCTGATGATGTCACATATTACATCATTCATGACATGGTCAGTGACATCACTGATGACATCACTGATGACATCTCAAATGACATCACTGATGACATCATCCACGTGATAATCTGATGCACCTCCTCACACCCTAATATAACCTTTGATACACCCACTCTAAAATACAGACTACCATTTTCGAAACCATAGACACACCAATACCAGTTACTACATACCCACTCACTGATTCCTAGGTCTACACACACGTCCACTCATTCACCCATACAGTCACTCATATATGCAGTCACTTATCAATACAGCACTATCATTTGCACTCATACACCTATACAGACACTCACACATCACCACTCATCCATAGAGTTACTCATACACCTTGTCAATCATGCAAAGAATCATTCACACTCCCATTTACTCACCTATACAGTTATACACACACCACCTCACTTATTCATACAGATACTAACACATACTTACTCTCTTATACAATCACTGATACAAGCACACACTCATCCATACAGCCACTCTCACAATCACTCACTCTCACATATGGTGATTTATATACTCCAACACTCACATATACTGCCTTTCACATATGTAGTTACTCACACATGTACCACTGAGACATCCATTCACTCACCAACACACCCATACACACACTCACCCACCCATACAGCCCTACACAGATGCACTCTTGAACCTATACACCCAGTGAATTACCCACTCACACATCTATGCAAAGAGTCACACACCCCAGCCACCCACACCTACACTCAGGCACCCATACAGATACTCAGACAACCAATCAATAACCCATATAGACACCATGTAGCTACTCACCAACCCATGCAGCCGCTTACACACCAACTGACAGACTGATACAGACATTTACGCAGTTTACTTACTAACCCATGCATTCAGTAAGACACATTTAATCACTCACTTATACAGTCAGTCACGCACCTACTAAATCATCTATTCAGACACTCATACACCCACTCATACTTCAATACACCTCGGCATATATATATATTTAAAACATATTTAAACTTTACAGAAACACACAGTCACTGGATGATGTCATCAGTGATGTCATCAGTGATATCATTTGAGATGTCATCAGTGATTTCATCAGTGATGTCACTGACCATGTCATGAACGATGTAATATGTGACGTCATCAGCAGTGCATTGCGGGGCGCGAGTTATAGTTAGCTCAACTGACTATATGGCCGAATTTCTCTGGTTTTGTACGAGTGAAATGTCCAACTTACTATAACGTCCCTGAAACCTATGGCTTTTTCAGTGAATATATATATATATATATAGGCTGGTTGATCAAGGCAGGAAGTGCCGAAACGCGTTACAGCGTATATGAATTAAATTGAGACAGTATTGTTAATGCTACCCTCATGTCGGTGTCCATATTGTTATTGGGATTCGGAAGTGGTGTTCATATATATATACAACACTACATTCAACCAGCTTCCACCCCTAACATACCATTTGTAGCATCCCATATGGGGAGATGCTTAGGATCCGACGCATCTGCAGCAATGAGAAAGACCTCTTAGAAGCACAACAAAACAGTAAAATGCGCTTCCTAGAGAGAGGGTATGCAGAGCAAACGGTAGATAAGGCAATACAAAAGACTAGGATATTATCCCAAGATGATTTATTGTTTAAATCATCACACAATATTACAAAAAGCGAAGAAAAACAGGATCCAACACAGAGGATAAAAATGGTCTCAGACTGATTCTAACATATAATAAACAAAAGAATAGTCTCAGTAAGATCATAAGGGAAAACTGGCATCTGATACTGAGTGACCCTCAAATGCGGGATGCAATGCCTCATAGACCATCTGTCAAATACAGAAAGGCTCCCTCAACCAGTGATTTCCTAGTCAGCAGTAACCCCGAAGTAAGAACCGGGTCCAGTTGTTTGTCAGGAAGAAAGGGGTTCGTGAGATGCTCCTCATGTAAGGCCTGCAAACACGGCATTAACAAGACAACGTTCCAGACAGCTTTTGGGGATAGACCTACCAAAATCAACAAGTTGATAACATGCAAAACGGAGTTTGCCATCTATGTGCTGGAGTGCTCTTGTGGACTGCAGTATGTGGGAAGCACAAAACTGCAGGTCCACAAGAGAATTCTCCAGCACTTACGGGCCATCACCAATGTAGATACAACCTATCCGGTGGCCCGACATTTCAAGGAGAGTCATGGCAATAATACACAACATCTAAAATATTATGCCAGAGACACAATTCCCCCGCTAAGACGCGGCGGAGATAGAGAGGCACTCCTAAGAAAACTCGAAACCAAATACATCTTGGAGCTGGACAGCAAGAGTCCTCATGGGTTAAATAGTCCTCATGGGTTAAATACCATAGAGGATTTGTACACATGGTTGTAATGAGGAATCTAGTGGATAATCAGTATCCATTAATATCAGTATTATGCAGTAATTTATACCAAGTGAACCATTTGAATTTAAGCATGGTCAGCAAAAACAAAACACACAGCTTCCATTAGATCTGCCTTATCACTTTCCTTTTTAGAAAAGCAGTTGTAATATAAGACTTTTTATTGAGTAAACTGCATAAAGCACTGCCACTTTCAAGCATATTGAGACTCTGTGAGTATCATAAATAGCTTTCGTTGCACAGGGAACACATTTGCGTTATTTTGCACAAATATCATTTTGCACTTCAACTATCAGGTAGCGGTAGAATTTCAAATTGAGCAGATTGGCATGAGATATTAACATTGTCATAAAAATTAGCCCAAAAAACTTTTTAACATCAACAAATTATGGTGTATTGAAATAGCAATAGGAAATTATACCTTTTATCGTATTTATGGTATTATATTTCTATGTATTTATACAAATCAATATGATGCGCTATTTTGAACAGCTGGCTATGCCAATACGGGGCATTATATCAGGGATCCTTTTATAATGTTAATAGATGCACTGAGATTTTTAACAATGTTTTATACTTAAGTGCTATTTGTCATTTATTATATTATTTATTGTATTTATACAGTTATGTCTATGCGAATTTGCACATAAGTTATTGAAACTTTCAAAAACAATGTAAAGTTGACAATCCCTTGCTGCTAAATGTTTCTAAACAGTCGCAATACGTGACAGTCTGTTGTTGCTATCTATTGTAAGCACGAGCACTTTAAAAATGGGGAAGTGTTGTCAGCGCATCATGTGATCAAGGCCCGCACGGGCCGAAACGCGCCATGGCGGCACAGCGCAAAGAAAACTAAAATAAATATTTTGCACAACATAAAGAGGAGTCCGTTCTGTTTTTCCGATTCTGGGAACATAGAATCATTGTGGAAAAAGGTTATCTGCAATATATATATATATATATATATATATATATATATATATTTATTTATTTTTTTCCACCAAAGGTCCAAGAACTTTTGAGAGCGCACACACGGCAAGCTGAACCACCTGGCTTTCACTTTCTGGCACAATCTTGCATCATTGTTCGCTGGTAACATGTTACAGACCTGACGCGTTTCTAGGCTGCTGCCTTTCATCAGAGGTCGCTCTTGGAATGACTCACAGGCAGTTCTGGTATACTTATTTATAGCATGCCACGCCCTCAGTGGGTTTACTTTTTCGTTGCATGCTGGGTCCCGTAGTTCCCTCCAGAACAATTAATTCCTTTAGTAGGTCCTGCTATCGTCATCACTTTCCAAGCATGTTTTCTCCACCCTTAGTGGGCCCCAGAACAAGGTGCAAGTAATTCTCGCCACAGTTCGCCGTGCCGCAAAATGGGTCCGGATCCAGTTCCGACCCACGGTTTCCTTTAATTATCAAGGACGGTGCTGCTCCCCGCGACAGGACTGCCGCGTGATAATTTTTTCCACCAAAGGTCCAAGAACTTTTGAGAGCGCACACACGGCAAGCTGAACCACCTGGCTTTCACTTTCTGGCACAATCTTGCATCATTGTTCGCTGGTAACATGTTACAGACCTGACGCGTTTCTAGGCTGCTGCCTTTCATCAGAGGTCGCTCCTGGAATGACTCACAGGCAGTTCTGGTATACTTATTTATAGCATGCCACGCCCTCAGTGGGTTTACTTTTTCATTGCATGCTGGGTCCCGTAGTTCCCTCCAGAACAATTAATACCTTTAGTAGGTCCTGCTATCGTCATCACTTTCCAAGCATGTTTTCTCCACCCTTAGTGGGCCCCAGAACAAGGTGCAAGTAATTCTCGCCACAGTTCGCCGTGCCGCAAAATGGGTCCGGATCCAGTTCCGACCCACGGCGTCCTTTAATTATCAAGGACGGTGCTGCTCCCCGCGACAGGACTGCCGCGTGATAATTTTTCCACCAAAGGTCCAAGAACTTTTGAGAGCGCACACACGGCAAGCTGAACCACCTGGCTTTCACTTTCTGGCACAATCTTGCATCATTGTTCGCTGGTAACATGTTACAGACCTGACGCGTTTCTAGGCTGCTGCCTTTCATCAGAGGTCGCTCTTGGAATGACTCACAGGCAGTTCTGGTATACTTATTTATAGCATGCCACACCCTCAGTGGGTTTACTTTTCGTTGCATGCTGGGTCCCGTAGTTCCCTCCAGAACAATTAATACCTTTAGTAGGTCCTGCTATCATCATCACTTTCCAAGCATGTTTTCTCCACCCTTAGTGGGCCCCAGAACAAGGTGCAACTAATTCTCGCCACAGTTCGCCGTGCCGCAAAATGGGTCCGGATCCAGTTCCGACCCACGGCTTCCTTTAATTATCAAGGACGGTGCTGCTCCCTGCGACAGGACTGCCGCGTGATAATTTTTTCCACCAAAGGTCCAAGAACTTTTGAGAGCGCACACACGGCAAGCTGAACCACCTGGCTTTCACTTTCTGGCACAATCTTGCATCATTGTTCGCTGGTAACATGTTACAGACCTGACGCGTTTCTAGGCTGCTGCCTTTCATCAGAGGTCGCTCTTGGAATGACTCACAGGCAGTTCTGGTATACTTATTTATAGCATGCCACTGAGGGCATGGCATGCTATAAATAAGTATACCAGAACTGCCTGCTTGAAACTACAGGAGGAGATTGACATCAAGAACTCTGAATTAGCCGAAATGGGGCAAACTGATGAACTAAGGAAACTAAAAGAGGAAATGATTAAAAGGCTGAAAAAGAGGAAGATGTTATACGTGAAAGGAAGGCATTTAAATTCCATAGGGACCGGATGGACTATGAATGTGGCCGCATTTTTACATTTGCAAGGAAATTCAATTCTATTAAGGCCTCCAAATACGGCGTACCTCAGGGGTCAAAAACAAACCTAACAAGAGGGGCAACATGAATAAATGGGGCATCTACATCGCATCTTAGCTCTGCAATAGAAAGTGAGACGGAGCAAGATCAGAGGAGTCGGGCAGCACAACAAATACCAGTCAAAATTTCATTGGTAGAAGAAGTGGATTTTTTATGTTGGGAGCGCAGGCAAACCCTGCGCCCAAGAAATCAAATCAAACCACAAGCAACAACAAGAGACCAACCCAGAAACGCCGAGAGAGACGAGCAGCAAAGCGAAAGCATCCCCAAAAAACGGGGGCAATCAACACGCCGCAGATGGAGACATTAGAAACGACTATGACAACTAGTCCGACTGTAATAAACCTTGCAAACATTGATTTAACCAAAGCGGAGGAACAATTATTGATGTTAGGACTTTCATTTTGTCCTGAAAGCTCTTTTAATTATGTCACAACGCGAATGGATATTTACAAAAGCATACGGAAATTAAAACTCAAAAAGTACTTTGCACAACAAGACAAAGGTTCTGAGACGAACAGCACCAAGCATCATGATCCAATATTTTAAGGGTCTCCCCACTTGGCCTGAATATAAGTGACATGCCCGCCCTTCAGACAATGCAGGAGCTACTTGATGAAAACATGACGGCGACACAAATTGAAAAGCAAAATGCCTTACCACACAATGAAAAAGACCGGGAAAAGGAAACAACTTTGTTTAAACCCAGCTCAAGCTTCAACCCAATCATGCCTCGTGATGCAATTGAAATATTCCAAGAGCAAATAGTGAGTGACATCAAAAAATTGAACCATAAAGTCCAGAGGTTGGTAAGAACAAAGAAAAATAAAATGGACATACAATATCACTCACTAATGAAGAAACTCAAATCCAATACAGAATTGGTAATTAGGAACTCTGACAAGGGAGGTAACCTAGTTTTGTGGAACAAAAGGGACTACATCACAGAAGCAATGCATCAGCTCCAGGACAGGCAATGTTATTGCAAATGCGATATGGTAACCCTTAGGACTACATACAACGAATACAGGATGAAACTGACAGCCTGGAAAAATGCAGAGTTACTTTCGCAACAAGAATATCTATACCTACGGAATGATCATCCAGTAACACCAATATTGTATTTTATTCCTAAAATACATAAAAACCCAGCTAAACCACCGGGAAGACCGATCATTTCCGCAAGAAACAGCCTCCTTGAACATACTTCTGTATATGTAGACTATTTTCTTCAAAACTATGTACAGAATCTACCTTTATACATCCGGGACACTGGAGACTTTTTATCAAAAATTCAGAAATGTGAATGGAATCATGATTATTTGTTAATCACATTAGATGT
The DNA here is from genome assembly GCA_963921515.1 of Calotriton arnoldi. Lineage (NCBI taxonomy): Eukaryota > Metazoa > Chordata > Amphibia > Caudata > Salamandridae > Calotriton > Calotriton arnoldi. The sequence goes on along the minus strand of CAWUFW010003664.1, from coordinate 492,938 downwards.
GTCTTCACTATACACCTCTATAAATCACCGGGATGGTATGAAAGCGTTGACGCACTATCTTGATCAGAGGCCACCGGAATTGAAACATCATAGCAAAATGCTCAGGGATATGGTTAGCTTTTGTTTAAATAACAATATTTTTATTTTTCAGAATACTCTATATCACCAATTACGTGGTGTAGCTATGGGGCCAGCTTCTCCCCAGCTATGCCTGTCTCCACATGGGTTGGTGGGAGGAGTTGGTCCTCCTCAGAGAACATGAGAGAAAAGTTACCCAAAACATCAAGGTGTGGTTGAGATACATTGATGATCTCTTCATCAACTGGCAGGGGACCCGGCCGGAGGCGGAGGGATTCATCGGTGATCTCAACAACAACAATCTTAATTTAGAATTCACAGCCACCATAAGCGACCAAGTAGTTAATTTCCTGGATGTACAGATTTACATCAGGGAAGGAAAAATTGCAACTAGACTACACCGTAAAACTACTGCAGGGAATGCTGTTCTGCACGCTAGGAGCTCTCACCCACAACATCTTATACGGAGTATACCCTATGGTGAGATGCTCCGGTTGAAACGCATCTGCAGCAATGATGATGATTTACTGTTGGCCCAATTAGCTAGTCAAAGAAGGTTTCTTGAAAGGGGATATGACAAAAAAACAATTGCAACAGCCATTACTAAAAGTAATGAATTGGAAAGAACAGTCTTACTATCCCCTCGGCCAAGATCTATCAGATTAGAGGGTGACCATAACAACAAGGAAAACCCAGATACCTTCAGATTCATAATTGGCTATAGCAAACAGGCAAGAGCCATCAGTAATATCATCAAGAAAAATTGGCCTATTATCCTAAGCGACCCTACGATAGGCCATCTGCTACCCAAAAGGGCAGGAATCACGTATAGTAAAGCGCCTTCAATGAGAGATGAGCTAGTCCATAATGACCCGGGAAACTGTACCAAATCCATGTGGTTATCCCAACGTAAGGGCTTTTCAAGTGCAGAGTATGTAAGGCATGCCAACATGGGGTCAACAAATCCTCTTACAGAACTCCGTTCAGTGATCAGGAGAAACCAATTTATAAAAATCTGACATGCAAGTCAGAATACGTGGTCTATGTGCTGGAGTGTCCGTGTGGCCTTAGATATGTGGGAAGTACCATCCTACAGGGCCACAAGAGGATACTCCAGCACATTAGAGCCATCAAGAACAATGACCAGGCCTATCCAGTGGCACGTCATTTCGAGGACCTACACAAGGGAGACCCCAAAGACCTGACATACTTTTTAATTGACTCCATACCTCCAAACAAACGTGGAGGGAACAGGGAAAAGGCCCTTAGGAAGCTGGAAACCAGATATATTTTGGAATTGGACAGTAAACATCCAGGGGCCTTAACGGGACAGATGATCTATACACATGCCTCTAGCACCTTGAGCGGAGGTGAATTTTTCTGATAATAATTTTTATTAAAACTGAGTCGGTAAAAATATATAGGGGAATTAACATGCTGCCTCCCAATATCTCTATCACAGTTACATTTTAAATAGGTTTTAGCTTTTTTGCACATAGAGGGTTTATATACACAATCTTCTCTAATTTATTTATTTGCACTAGCACTTTTTTCTCTGAACAACGCAAGGGTTTCTTTACTGGACTAGAATAGCTACATGTCTAAATAGTAAGGGCGCAATATGAGTAATATCTAGAATGCCATTTACATTGAACAATGTTAATTGTAGTTAAGCATTAATGCCAATATGTTTCCCCTGATGTATGACATTCCACAATAGATTCATAGCAGCAATGCCTGGTATTTAAACTATGATGTTTTTAGATCAGCCCTGCCTCTTAATCTGTTTATTTTGCAAATAGCAAAACATCATGATTACGTGATGTATATCTATCAATGCCAGAGTTTAACGTGGGCTGTCCAGTTCAGTCAATGTAAAACACAGGTAATTTCCTGACAAATGATGGTTAGAACAAATGATGTGTTTTAAGGTTTTTACATATTTATTTACATATTTATATATTTATATATCTATCTGTGAAAAACATTACCTGTGCAGTAGTAACTTTTCTATGTTGATTTTCCTTGCGTTTACCTTGCATTTGTCACTTTCAGAAAATGGTAAAAAAATGGCTTTTAAGGCAGACCTAGAACTGTGTAACGCGTCATGTGATCAAGGGTCTACGGACCCGAAACGCGTCATGGCTGAGGTTTGATTGAGCTGCAATAAACAACTCACTGCTTCGCACAAAACTGTGGTCCGGGCTACTGTTCTTCATCTGTTTTACCGCAGTACGAGAGGAGTTGCTGCTATATATATATATATATATATATATATATATATATATATATATATATATATATTCACTGAAAAAACCATAGGTTTCAGGCACGTTATAGTTAGAAATTAGCATTTAAAAAACCTTAGAAATTCACTGAAAAAACCATAGGTTTTAGGGACAGTTATAGTTAGTTGGACATTGCACTCGTACAAAACCCGTGAAATTCCCCCGTTATAGTTAGTTCAGCTAACTATAACTCGCGCCCCACAATGCACTGCTGATGACGTCACATATTACATCACTCATGACATGGTCAGTGACATCACTGATGACATCTCAAATGACATCACTGATGACATCATCCAGTGACTGTGTGTTTCTGTAAAGTTTAAATATTTTTAATATATATAGGGAAAGGCGTATTGAAGAATGAGTGGGTGTATAAGTGTCTGTATGGATGATTTAGTAGGTGCGTGACTAACTCTATAAGTGATGATTAAACGTATCTTACTGAATGCATGGGTTAGTGACTAAACTGGGTGAATGTCTGTATCCGTCTGTCTGTTGCTGTGTAAGTGGCTGCATGGGTTTGTGAATAACTACATGAGTGTCTATATGAGTTATTGATTGGTTGTCTGAGTATCTGTATGGGTGCCTGAGTGTTTGTGTGTGAGTGGGTGATTCACTGGGTGGATGGTTTCAAGAGTGCATCTGTGATAGACTGTATGGGTGGGTAAGTGTGTGTAAGAGTGTGTTAGTGAGTGAATGTATGTCCCAGTGGTACATGTGTGAGTAACTACATATGTGAAAGGCAGTATATATGTGTGTTGGAGTATATAAATAGCTATAAGCGAGAGTGTGTGATTGTGAGAGTGACTGTATGGATGAGTGTGTGCTTGTATCAGTGATTGTATAAGATCGTAAGAATGTGCTAGTATTTGTATGAGTAAGTGAGCTGGTGTGTGTATAACTGTATAGGTGAGTAAATGGCAGTGTGTTTAATTATTTGCATGACTGACTAGGTGTGTGAGTACCTCTATGGATGAGTGGCGGTGTTTGAGTGACTATATAGGAGTATGAGTGCATATGATAGTCCTGTACTGAGTGACCGTAAGTATGAGTGACTGTACGGGTGAGTGAGTGGATGTGTGTGTAGACCTAAGAATCAGTGAGTGAGTATGTAGTTATTGGTGTTGGAGTGTCTATGGTTTTGCGAATGGCAGTCTGTAATTTAGAGTGGGTGTATCAAAGGTTATATTAGGGTGGGAGGAGGTGCATCAGATTATCACGTGGATGATGTCATCAGTGATGTCATCAGTGATGTCATTTGAGATGTCATCAGTGATGTCATCAGTGATGTCACTGACCATGTCATGAGTGATGTAATATGTGACGTCATCAGCAGTGCATTGCGGGGGCGCGAGTTATAGTTAGCTGAACTAACTATAACGGGGGAATTTCACGGGTTTTGTACGAGTGCAATGTCCAACTAACTATAACTGTCCCTAAAACCTATGGTTTTTCAGTGAATTTCTAAGGTTTTTAAATGCTAATTTCTAACTATAACGTGCCTGAAACCTATGGTTTTTCAGTGAATTTCAAAGGTTTTTAAATGCTAATTCCTAACTATAACATGTCTGAAACCTATGGTTTTTTCCAGTGAATTTCAAAGGTTTTGTAAATGACAATTTTGAAATGTAGTAATTGTTATATTTATTTTTTTGATACTAATTTACTACATTTTTTTAAACTATTTATTTTTAGATATTTTATTTTTTAAATTACATTGTAATTACATTATACATTACATTGCAAACTATACTTTCTCAGAATGAATTACTTTAGTTTAAATACTTTGGAAATAGGCAATAGACTTTTAAGTACAGTAGTTACAGTTGTTGCAATGGGCAACACAATTTCAAACACAATGCAACATTGAGCTCAATGTGAATTTCTAGTTAAATGCAATTAGTTACTTTATGGATTACTTTTTCTAACCACAGGACTGGATCCTAGATTCAGTCCTGGGACATCTCCTGTAAACAGTTGAGTAAAAGCGTTTTGGTTACAGTAGTGATTTTTAAGGAATATTATTGTATTTTAAAAGTTGACACTTAGAAACTTTTTCACATAGAATCACCAATGTTATCCTAAGGGAGAAAATTCACTTAGCAGGTAAGTAGTGTTATCCTTACTTTTTCTTACTCAGTGGTGGATCCTGGATCCAGCACTGGTGCATCTCCTGTAAAAAGTTGAAAGAATGCGTTTAAGTCATACAGGCGATTTTTAAGGAATATTTGTAGTTTGTGAAAATTGACACTTTGAAACTTTTCTGCTGAAAACCAGACAATGGATTCCTATGGAAGGAAATACAAGTTACTGGTAAGTACGGTTAGAATTACTTTTCAGGATCTGTACTGGGCTCAAAGTTGCAGCACTGAGGTCTCTCCTGATAACAGGTGAGTAAATTGGAATTCGTAGTTCGGCTGATTTTAGAGGAATATTATAAAGTTCCAAAACTCCACACTTAGAAGAATTTCCAAGTGAAACCTGTCAATGTTAGCCTATGGAAGGAAATTCAAGTTACTGGTAAGTACGGTTAGAATTACTTTTCAGGATCAGTATTGGGCTCAAAGATGCAGCACTGAGGTCTCTCCTGATAACAGGTGAGTAAATCGGAATTCGTATTTCGGCTGATTTTAGAGGAATATTTGCACAATGGTGAAGGAAGGTGGTGGGGCCTGAGGTGACATGTCTGCAAACACGCCCCGTGGCGCGTTTTAAGTTGGAGAATTAATTCCTCCTCAATCCCAAGGGTCCCTAGGGGCCAACTAGCCCATCAGGTACCTCCAGTATGCGCTAGAGAGCTGAGTTGCAGAGAGGTGTTCAGAGGCCACGCCCCTTTTACAACACTCTGCAAGCGCAGCTCCGTGGTGCTTACTGGAGGTACCTGGTGGGCTAGTTGGCCCCAGGACCCTCAGGATTGAAGAGGAATTAATTCCTGAACTTAAAGCACGCCACGGGGCCTGTTTCACACATGTCACCTGAAGCCCCGCCCTCCCTTCACCACTGTGCAAACGCGCCCCGTGGCGCGTTTTAAGTTGGGGGATTAACTCCCCTTGAATCCTGAGGGTCCCTGGAGTCTAAGTACCCACCATGTACCTCCAAAAAGCGCCACAGAGCTGCGTTGCAGAGAGGTGTAAAAAGAGGCGTGGCCTCTGTACACCTCTCAGCAACGCAGCTCACTAACGCATACTGGAGGTTCCTGGTGAGCTAGTTGGCCCCCAGGCCCCCAGTATTCAAGGGAGTTGCGTTCCCCATCTGCAAACGCCAGGGCGCGTTTGCAGACTGCTGCAGCGAGGGCGGGGCCTCCGGCACAATGCCGGTCTTATTTTTTTTTTTTACTTTTTTTTTTCTATGGCAGGGGGGCTGCGTGGCCCCCCTTCCCTCGGCCACTTTTGGCCCAGGGGACCCCATCCCCCGGGGCCTGAACATTTTTTTTTTTTAAATTAAAAAAAACGGGAAGGGGGCCGCGTGGCCCCCCTTCCCTGGGCCTCTATTGGCCCTGGGGACCCCATCCCCAGGGGCATGCCCACTGTTTTTTAAAATAAAATATTTGGAGGGGGCTGCGTGGCCCCCTCCTCAGGCCATTTAAGGCCCGGGGACCCCATCCCCGGGGCCGGCCTTTGCGTCTTTTTTTTCTTTTTTCTTTTTGGGGAGGGGGCTGCGTGGCCCCCTCCCGAGCACTAATGGCCCCGGGACCCCATCCCCCGGGGCCTGGCCACTCGTTGGGGACCGTGGGGGGTCCCCAATCCCCGCAGTCCCGCCGGCTCCCGCGTCCTGCGGGAGCCGGCATTGCTTTCCATAAGGGAGCTGCTGACATGCAGCTCCCCTTATGGAAAAGCAATCTGCTTGCTTCATTGAAGCGAGAGCAGGTTTCCCTGCTCTCGCTTCAATGAAGCAAAGCTGAGTTTACAATGACAGGGCGGGAGCATGCGAGGCTCCGTCCTGTGATTACAAACAGCAGTGTCCCGAGGGTAGGCACCCGGGACACTGCAGGAGCCGGCCCTGGGGGTGGCGGTCCCCAGGGCCACCACAGGCTCCAGGAGGGGGCCGTGCGAACCCCCTCCCATCCTGTGCACAGCCCCGGGGAGGTGGTGGTCCCCGGGGCTCGGGGGTCCTAAACGGACCCCCACATTTTATTATTTAGTGCCCTGGGGAAGGTGGCTGTCCCCGGGGCATGTGGGGGGGCTCGAGCCCCCCCACACAGGTTATTTAAAAATAAAAAAAAGCCCCGGGGGCTGGCGGTCCCCGGGGCTGCGGGGGGGCCGTGTGCCCCCCTGCCAGCATTATTTTTATAAAGCCCCGGGGGTGGCGGTCCCCGGGGCTTGGGGGGCCTTAGAGGCCCCCCCATGTTATTATTTGATAAACCCCGCATGCCCCCGGGACTATCGGCAGGATCCGCGCACCCAGCGCGTTTTTTTCCGATTTAAACCTAGGGGGTCAGGGGGTTTCTACCCTGCCCCCTTTTTGCGTTTTGTGCAGTTGTTTTACTGCTTTCTTGTTTCTCGGTTCTACCGAGGAACAAGATGGCTGCCAACACTTCCTGGTTTGGAGTGTTGACAGCCAATTAGCATGCAGCTCGTGGTCTGGAGGGTGCGCGGATCCACCGCGGCCATAGATATCGAAACTTTTATTTGGGATTTTCTCAGTAACTACTGAACGGATTTACACCATTTTTAAAAAGGGTGCTGTCTGAACCAAGCACTACCTTTTCCCCAAATTTGGTGTAATTTCGTTCAGCGGTTTTTGCTGTAGCCTTGCATAAAGTTTCCTATGGGAAATTGATTTTTTCACTCTTATTTTTTTAATTTCTCCGCAACTACTGAACGGATTTACACCATTTAAAAAAAAGGTCGCTTTCTGAACCAAGCGCTACCTTTTTGCAAAATTTGGTGTAATTCGGTTCAGCAGTTCGGGCTGTAGCCGTGTCTAAAATTTCCTATGGGAATTAACATGGAGAAAACACGTTTTGGGACCCCCTTTTTCTCGGCCCCAGCTTGATGAATCACCCGAAACTTTCAAGACAGGAGCGGACCGGAGCGCCCCACTAGTTTTGAAAATTTCGCGATGATTCGATCAAACGACGCATAAACTTATTGGGAATAGAATGTTGCGGATTTCCTATGGATAATAGGTCCTAACTATAACTATCTACTGGCGACCGTCAGTAGATAATATATATATATATATATACTTAACCATTAACCAATGTTAGGTAGTGTTAGGTAGTGTATTGGAATTTGGGAATGATAGACCTACTATTTCTACTCCAGTTTATGTAAAAGTAGAGAAACTGTACAACTTTGGAGGGATTAAATATATTATTCCCACTCCCGTCTGTGCAATAGTAGGGAAAGCATTGGACCTCAGAGGGGTTAGATTTAATGTTCCCACTTCGGTCTTTGCAACAGTAGGGAAAGCGTTGGACTTTGGAGGGGTAATATTTACTATTCCCACTCCAGTCTGTGCAACAGTAGGGAAAGTATTGGATGTCGTAGGGGTAAGATTTACTATTCCCACTCCAGTCCGTGCAACAATAGGGAAAGCGTTGGACTTCGGAGATGTTAAGTTTACTTTCTCACTCCTGTGTGTGCAAACGTAGGGAAAGTGTTGGACTTCAGAGGGGTAAGATTTACGATTCCCACTCCAGTCTGTGCAACCGTAGGGGAAACGTTGGACTTCAGAGGGGTAAGATATACTATTCCCACTCTAGTCTGTGTAAAAGTAGGGAAAGCATTGAACTTAGGAGGGGTTAAATTTACTTTTCCCATTCCAGTGTGTGCAACAGTGGGGAAAGGATTGGACTTCGGAGGGGCAAGATTTACTATTCCTATTCCAGTCTGTGCAACCGGAGGGAAAGCATGGGAGTTCAGAGGGGTAACATTTACTATTCCCACTCCAGTCTGAGCAACAGTAGGGAAAGTGCTGGACTTAGGAGGGGTTAAATTTACTTTTCCCACTCCAGTCTGTGCAACAGTAGGGAAAGAGCTGGACTTCAGAGGGGTTCAATTTACAATACCTTCTTCAGTCTGTGCAGCAGTAGGGAAGTGTTGGTCTTTGGAAGGGCAAGATTTACTATTCTCACTTCAGTCTAAACAGCAGTAGCTAAACTAATTTACTTCAAACACGTTACATACTTGAATAACCCTATTAATTTAGAAAAATATCAAACTCTAAATATAAACATTATTACTTAACATATAATATATATAACAATGAAAAAAATAAACAACAATTATTCAATTTACAAAATTTATAAACAATGTAATAATATTCAATTAAAAGTAATGCTTATTTAATTAGTACTTAACTAACTTTCCACTCTTTACCCCAACAAACCTAGCACCCTACACCTAAAATATAATGAAAATAAATAAGTGTAACACAATTTACATAATTGCTTAGCAATTAAATATTAAATTATACATTAATAAATAATATTTTGCAATTATTACTTATTTAACTTCTTACCATTTGCTCCTACTAACGTAGTAACCTGCAACATAAATATAATGAAAATAAATCAATATTACATAAGGTGCATAATTAATCAATTTAGTAATTGATAATAAATTAATTAAATATTACTTAATTAACTTCCCACCCTATATGCCTACAAACCCAGAAGCCTGCACCTAAAATATAACTAAAATATATGATTACATAGCTAGCCACACCTAAAATATATGTATAATAAATCAGTAGTTTTGGAACAGAGAACTGATATTTTACACTTGCCCCCCGAATCAGTCCCTCTAGTGACAGTCCTAGTAGGTGTTCCTCCCTTGCAGGAGAATTCCAAAGAGACAACTATAGGTTTAATACATAAGGTAACACACTGGCTGGACAAATCACTAATAAATGGTCGATCTTTCGCCCCCATGTTATCATGGCCAGAAGAGTGGGTTGGGTGGGGAAAGCCATAAGTAAAGACAGGCGCAGGGATTGTATTGTGGTTAATGTCACTCACCCCTTACACGCAAGAGCCATGATACAAGGCCAGAAGAGAGCAGATTTGTATACGGGAATCCAGGTTCTTCCTCTTTCCTTTTTTTACCTAGGTGGGCTATTCTAGTATTAGGGGCACCAGTTATAGTCGGCCTCAAGGGATGTTGTCAAGAAAACGACAAGTGGGCACTACTATGAATACAACCATTCCCCTTGTAAATTGATTTGCCCCATTAAGGGATCTTGATAGTATTGATTGACATCCAGCCCTTATTGACACTGTGATTAGTACCGGCCCGCCTTCAACAGTGTAAACGACCACCCTGCCCCCACTAGATTGTGACCATAAAGTGACAGATCCTCCTGTGTGTACCCTCATGTCATGGAATATTGCGGGGTTGAAGGCGAAAAAAGATGATGAGCAGTGGGTAGCGATAATAAAAGCGGGTCATATCATCGCACTGCAAGAAACTTGGGATACGTCAGATTCCTTTGTTATGGATGGCTATGCTACCTTTTTTAAATCTATTTTAATCAAGGAGGGGGGGAGGTAGAAGGAGCTATGATCCATTCAGCTTCCTTTAGTTCAGTCAAAATCAAGGGGGAATGGATCACTTGTACCTGCAGCCAGGGTCCGCTGTGTACTATCCGTCAGTACTAATGAAAGTACTTAAAAAACCCTCATTCACGTAAGCAGGTCGTATGGCGGTGATCCAGCGCGATACTAGCAACAAGCATTCATACAACAGATACTCACTTGGGCCCATACATTCATACTACGCTAGTGTTTCACGCTGGTGGTGTCAGTTGTTACTCTTTATCAAAATCCCTGCTACCAATTACCTTCCGATTGAAGAGTAATGACTTACCAATGGATCCTCTGTTAATTAGGAAGTTTAAAATGAGTGACATTCATTACAGTTCATAAATCCTGAAATAATCACTGAGTCAGGAAGTTTTAAAATGTTTATCTAAAGATTTAGCAGGGTAAATTACAGAGCTGCATGAAACTTAATCACATATCAAGGATGAAGCATAAGAAATCAATTTATCGATCAATGACGGTCCCTCAGAAAAGGAGAAGATAGAGACAGCAGCGCAACTACAGGTTGCATATATTTACCTAAAGTGCGAGAACCAAACCCCTTGGCCAAGGAGTTGGAAAAGATGGGACCCAGGAAGGATGAAGAGCAAAGACCTCCTCCAGGATCAGGACAGGACCGGTGACCTCTCTACCTACGACGCCTCCGTTGTTCCCCTCTCTGATACTCCGCTTCTCCTCGATTCTCCCGTGCCTTCCTTCTAATGGACTCCGCCGCCCCCTCCTCAGGACCTCTCTGGACAGGGATTCAGTCTGCGATCGATCAGCTTGGCGGTCTGGAGCTCTTCTGTGCGTTCTGAGAGTAAGCTCTAGTCTAATTAACTAATTCTGTATCTATTATACCCTTCTACGCCCATGTACCTCCCATTAATGTTGCAAAAATATGGGACCACTACTTCTGATTGGACAGGGACAGGGGGTTGATTCTCACACCATATGATTTTAGTTCGAATTCTGAAGACCATTGTTTTTAAAATACCGCCCATCAAATTTAAAACATTGGCTTTATTTCCCACCCGTCTCACGACAAAATTATACATTCTCCATGTACAATGTTTCAATTTTAGCAGGAAAGACATGGGTACAGCAATTTCGGCCATCAGGTCATGGCCTTGGATGACGTCCAGATTGACTTCATCCTTCTTTCTTGGCAGACATGCAAGACGCATGCGCAGAATCATTGTCTCTCGAGTTTCAGTTCATCAACCCCAGGCCCAAGTTAACGAACTAATAAAAGTACAAGAAGAAAATATTAAAATCACAAATAAAATGTTTCACTGTATACCCACTCTCTCTACTCTATTCCCATCTATTTTAAAAATTCTATCCCGCATTAGTAGCGTTAAGGAAACGACAATTTAATTATAACATGAGAGCAAGCTGTAGCATGTGAAAACATTGAGCAGCCATTTTAGAACACACTGCGCAGAAGCAGGATTTTCCCACCAAGCAAAGTAAGACGTCACACCATGTGATATGGTTGAGACATGCGCAGAAGAGTTTCCCACGTTTTAGCGGCCATTTTAGAACAAACAAGCGTTATTTGTTAGTTAGAACACATAGGCAAGCTTCATAACTATTTATGTTGTGTATGTAAAAGTTAATATAACAATACAAAGTTTAATATATTAATACTGTGAGGAGATTGCCTCCAAGCAAGTCTCATTTATGAGTCCTTGCTCCATCAATCCCCTCTCTGATGGCGTTTCTGAGCCATCAAATTACTACCCACAACCAGATGCCAACTTTTAACATACTATCATTTCATTTTCATTTTTACTTTTTCTATTTTTCACATCTTTTTTCAGCTTTTTGTATAATTCACTTCTCAAATCTTCAAGTTCTATTTCATCGAATTTTCTTTTCTTTCCTTTTCCTGTCACATTATACGAATCATCCTTTCTACAACATTTACACCATATTACTACTGTCAATGCTATTATTGCTATTCCCGCTAAGGGTACTAGTACTTTAGCTATAAGTCCTTTCCCTATATTAGAAAACCAGGAACCAATTGACGCTATACTATTTGTCAATCTTTCCCATACACTATCAACTTCCAGTGGTTTCAGTTCCTTCTCAAGTTTCGTAATATTCTGTATATATGTTTCAATTTCTGCACTTTTATCAGGTATGTAAGAGCAACAGTGTTTCGTCTTCAATAATTTACAGACTCCGCCCTCTTTTGCCAAAATAATGTCAAGAGCAAGTCGATTTTGCATAACCATAGATCTAATCGCAACCATCTCCGCATTAATCATTAGAAATCCTCCAGCAGTATCCGTTGATAAACGATCAACCACTGTAGACAATTTACATATTTTCCTTGAGTTCAGAATTATTCCCACCGAAGGTATCAATGCACCAAATATATCACCTACTATTTCAGAAAAACTAGCTCTTTTACTACGTGTTAATTCGCCATTATTTTCATTGCTCCCAGTGTTTCTCTTTATGTGGTATATTTTTGGAAATACTATTCCAAAGTAACAACTTCCATACCACCGTGCAGGAAGCCTAAAGTAAGCCTTATTCCCACACACATAATAGATTCCAGGAAAAACTGAATCTGTTCCTCCTTTGAGTCCCCAACCTCCAAGAATTAAGAAATTGTGTTCACATTCACTGGTACCGATGAAAACATTGTTATAGTCAGTCCTTAACCTATGTAGACAAATTTTCCCTATTTTTACAAAATCCAGAGCCATAGCAGCTTGAGCCTTGCCAGGTGTGTAACTACCCTCTTTCTCAGCCCAAGGTGGCAAATGAGTCTTATGCTCAGAAGCTTTCCTTTGAAAATCTTGTCTTCTATCTTCTACTAAATTCAAAAATCTCTTTTCTTCTTCGTGTAAAGAACATGTTAGATTGTTTCTATGTGCATGTGTTATGTCTATTGATTTCATTGTTAAGAAAAACTCTCCCATAAACTGTGCATCTTGACTACTAAGCACTGGGTTCATACTCTTGCGAATCGGAACCTCAGAAAATATCACATCTATGTTTGAATAATAATACTGAAGTCTCCCTGTTCTATAAAATAAACTAGCCAATACACTACATGAGATGCCATACGATAATGGCAAGTGATGATACGTTAACCCTTCTGCTACTGATTCGGGTAACTTCATACAGACATAACAATTACTAACTTCCATGGTATCTACATATTGAAACAATAGCTTTGTGAAAACATTTAAACTAGTGTCGTTATCAGTTATCTCATGATGAAATTCTGGTTCATTTTCTGTCATTAGTTCTACTCTATTACCCTTCAAGTTATCTAACCTTCCCTTCGTTTCATTGTTAATCTTTTTAGCCATTATCATAAGGTAGGGAATTGCTACGATCAGTACTAACCATGCTACAAGTACCACTACTAGACTGCATATGCATATAGCACAGCATCTTTTACAACATTTTCCTTTTGATCTCCCAGTAACTCTATCGTTGGACATTTTGACAAGGAAGATTGCTCTTCTTATCTATTTTTCTTCACTTTTCTTTGCGCAGCTTCTTCACATTATCAAGGTGGTCTTGCTTCTGTTTCATAAACCAGTTCTGCACTAGTTCCTTCGTCACCACTTTCACTTGATTCTGAGCTCTCGTAGTCTTCAAGAATTATGTAAGTCCAGTCAGGGCCTTTAAACTTGTTGTTAATAAGTTTCAGTCTTTTACTTCTCCGATTCTCAGTTTTGCTTTCTTGTCCTGTTTGACTTGTCACTTCGTTTACTTGTTCAGGATTTTCACTTCTGGTTCTTACGTGGTATTTCACTCTTTTAATGACACTAGGCCAATGATCACCTTTTCTTGTTTTCTGTGTTTGCACTGCCCTTTTGCTTTCTTCTTCTTTGTTAGTTCGTTTATTTTCAGGTTGTGTCACAGTTTTGTTTTTGACAATTACAGTTTCTTTTATCTGTTCTTTTTCAGGTCTGATCGGTTTCTTTTCAGCCGCTCCACTTTCAGTTTCTGATAGCTGACTTTGTTCAAGAATTTCGAGATCTTCTGATTGAATGGGTTTTCCTTGATCTAACTGGTCCTGATCAGGGCTTATTGCACTTTGTACTTCTGCAGCCTGACCGCATTCTTCTAAACCTGTCTGTCCCTGCTCAAAATTTCTTCGTTCTTCACTATTTTGAGCCCAGTTTTCTTTCCCTATCTGGTCCTGCTCAGGCTCTCTTATTGTTTCTTCTTCTTCTCTTTCCTGAGCTGCTTCTTCTTCACCTATCTGATCTTCTGTAACTTCTTTTAGATTTGCTTGACTTCTTGTTCTGTAGTAAACTTCAGGAATTTCCACCACTGGTATCCAGTCCTGGCTTCTGCTCGGTTGTTCTTCATCAGCTTCCCTCGAATCTTGCTCCTGTGATTCTTCAGCTGGGCAACCTTCAGCTTCCTCAGTGATCGTCACTGTCTGAGGATTTTCTTCTTCAGGGTCTGGTACTCTTTTAGTGTGGCTTACATGAATCCAATTAGGAAATCCTGCACACTTCACAGCGGTGTTAGTAACCAATATGATCTGACAAGGTTCGCTCCACCTGGGTGATAGACACGTTTCTCTGGTGTGATTCTTCACTACCACCCAGTCTCCAGGATTCAGATCATGTTCTTGTTCAGGCTGCCTGGAAACTGCGTCTTCTCCAACCTGGTGAGAGACAGAACGCACTAGGTCAGCCAATCCTTTGCAATAATCCAGAACCATATCATCAGATGTATTCACCAGTTTGTTTATGGGAACATGTGCTTGTCTCATTGCTCTTCCCATCATTATCTCATGGGGACTCAATCCGGTATTTCTATCAGGAATGCTTCTGAGTCCCATTAAGACAAGTTGCAATGCATCCGGCCAACTTAATGATGTTGATGCACACATTTTTCCCAGTCTGGATTTTATTGTGCCATTCAATTGTTCAACCACTCCAGAAGCCTCTGGACGATATGCACAGTGCAATTTTTGTTCAATTTGGAATGCTTCACAGATTATCTTAATTACTTCACTGTTAAAGTGCTTCCCTCTATCCGACTCCAAAGTTACTGGGAAACCAAATCTAGGAATAAGTTCTCGTACAACAACTTTGCGACTGTAATACTGTCATTTCTCCTGGTAGGGTAAGCCTCCACCCACTTTGAAAACAGACACACTATGACAAGTACATATTTTAGCCCTCTACATGGTGGTAACTGAATAAAATCAAATTGGAGTCTTATAAATGGACCCTCTGCCTTTCCAATCTTTCCAAACCCGATTATTGTCTTCCTCCCTGGATTATGCATTTGGCAGGTTAAACATCTCTGGCAAAGACTCTCTGCTACAGCCCTGAATTTGGGATTGTACCAATTTTGTCTGAAGAGCCTAATCATTGCATCTCTCCCTATGTGTGTGTCTCCATGATACATCCTGGCCATTTGTGAGAGCAGACAGTCGGGCATGACTGGTCTGCCATCAGCACAAATCCACACCTCGTCATCCTGTCTTTGAGAACATCCCACTTTAATCCATATTTTCTTTTCACTCTCATCAGCATCATCTTGCAATCTTTTACATCATTCCATGTTTCAGGAGGTGCACACAGCAAAAGTTGGCAGCTGATTCCCATTCTTTCCACCCTTTTAATCACCGCCATTCTGTTTTTGGCACAATGTTGAGCCACAAGGTCTGCATATCGGTTGCCGACTACCACCCAGTCATCTCCTGACTGGTGTGCGGCACATTTCACCACAGCCAATTCTTTTGGTGATTGTATTGCTTCCAACAATTCCCTTACAAACTGTCCATTTTTAATGGGGGATCCTGAAGAAGTCATGAAATCCCTCTGCATCCATAGTTGGCCAAAATCATGCACAACCCAGTAACCATATTGGCTATCTGTAAATATAGTTACTTTTTGATTCCTCCCAAATTTGCAAGCTTTTATCACAGCAATCAATTCAGCTACTTGTGCAGATTTTACTCCTGGTAAATAGGATGCTTCGACTATTCCAGTTAATTCACATACTGCATATGCTGCAGTCAGTATACCATCTTCATGCCTCTGGCATGAACCATCAACAAACAGCTCCCTGTCTGGGTTTCTGAGGGGCTGTTCCTCAATATCCGGACGTGGTTTTGTGCACAACTCTGTGACTTGTAAGCAATCATGTTCTTCTTCATCATCTTTAACTTCTTCATGGTATGGGTCTGGTAGTAAGGTAGCAGGATTTACTATTGTGCACCTTACCATGGTCACATTCTCAGCACCTAAAATTATCCTTTCATATTTAGTCATCCGACTAGGAGTAAGATGCTGAGTTCGGGTTCTTGTCAATAGAATCACAACCGCATGTGGAACAAACACCTTGACTGGGTGTCCCATTACAATTGACTCACTTTGTTCAATGCTCAAACAGGTAGCCGCTACTGCTTTTAAGCAACCTGGCAATGCAGCGGCCACTGGGTCCAATGTAGCAGAAAAATATGCTATAGGACGTCTATCCAGACCATGTCTCTGAGTTAGGACTGATAGTGCACAATTTTCTCTCTCATGACAGAATAGTGCAAACTCTTTCTTATAATCGGGCATGCCTAAGGCAGGTGCTGCACACAAGGCGTTTCTCAATTTTACAAAAGCTGCTACGCTTTCATTATCCCACTCAACTGGGTCCTTTGCCTTCTTTTTTGTCATTTGTATTAGGGGTTTTGCTAACAAGGAAAACCCTAGTATCCACTGTCGACAATAACCCACTACCCCAAGGAACATTCTCACTTCCCGTTGGGTGTTAGGCATTTGCATTTTCTTAATCAATTGTACTCTTTCAGAGGTTATTCTTCTTTTTCCCCTCTCAATTTGATGTCCTAGATACTTAACTGTTGTTGTACAAAACTGCAGTTTTTCAGGTGAGACCTTATGCCCTTCTTCGGCCAAAAGATTCAGTAATGCAATAGAGTCCACAAGACAGTCTTCTCTAGTATTAGATGCCACTAACAAGTCATCTATATACTGAACTAAAACTGAACTTCCTGGCATTATTAGTTTTTCTAAGCACTTTTTCAATATCTGATTGAAAATGGAACGACTTTCCGTGTACCCCTGAGGAACACGATTCCATACATAGACCTTATTCTCGAATTTAAATGAGAAAAGATACTGGCTATCTGGGTGCAATGGTATTGAAAAGAACGCCTGGCACAAATCAATCACAGTGAACCATCCTGCACTCCAAGGGATCTGGTATAGAATTACTGCTGGATTTGGCACTATAGGACAACAAGGTTCCACAATCTTATTTATTTTCCTCAGGTCTTGGACAATCCTATATTTCCCACTAGGTTTCTTTAAACCCATTATCGGTGAATTACATGGGCTACTCATTACTTCTTTTAGTATTTTTTGTTTTACCATTCGGTCGATTTCTTCAATAACTCCTGCTTTTACTTCTGCACTCATTTTGTACTGCCTAGTATTCGGGAAAATTGCACCTTCTTTCACAGTAATTTTAACTGGGTCTATATTGGCCATAAGTCCTACTTCTTTTCCCGTAAAATCCCAGACTATGGGATTCACTGTAGTTTTTAATTCTTCTGGCAACTCGTCTTTTGTGATCAAAGAGAACATCTCATCTCCCTCTGTACCTTGTTTCGCAATCATGAATTTATATACATGATCTTCATCAGGGGTCTGAATTGCCACACCATCCGGTGTGCAGAATATTGTGCAGTTCATTTTACACAACAAATCTCTGCCCAATAAATTTACTGGACTACAATCACACACTACAAATTGATGCATTTCTCTACAATTTCCAATTTTAACTTCCATTGGTTCGGTAAGAGGTATACTAATCTTTCGATTAGCTACTCCCACTACTTGGATAGCTTCTCCAGAGAGAGGAAGGTCTGGAATGTCTGCTGTTCTCACAGTAGACCGGGTAGCACCAGTGTCCAAAAGAAAAGTAATATCATTACCCTTCACATTCCCTTCAACATATGGACCTGACTGATCTACCGGTAAGGATGCGCCAAGTACGCACTCCTTCTTCCCCTCTCCTAGGCACCGTCATGAACTGTACTGACAGAAATCATCCTGTAAAAGAAACTGTGAGGTTACATAATCATTCTTACCACTTCCTCCTTGATATCCGATGTCTGTACCGTGCTTTGCTCTGCTTACATTACCCTGTACAGGTGCTGGTGGTAACTGACTCTGAGGATTTACACCCTGCTGTGAGTCATTCTGCGTCTGTGGATTTAAATTTTGATTTGGGCCATTATTATTCCGTATCTTTTTGCATTCATCCTTCCAATGCCCCAAATTTCCGCATCCATGACAAGGAAATTTCTTTTTAGCTTCTTCTCTGCTCATTCGTCCTCTCACTTTTTCACCATTCCCAGCATCAACATTTGATCCAGAATCTTTTCCCTGACTTTCACTTGGATTATCCAAATTAATCCCCTGTTTCTCGGCCATTTTTACCTGAGCCCACATCACTTTCTCTTGCAGTTTCTTGTGCCTATCCTCAATGTCATCTCCACAATATTTCGCATATTTCAAAATCTCGTCGATCGGTTTCCCCTGCCAACACAACATGTGCTGCTTAATCATCTGACAAATCTCTGGTTTCAGGCCATAAACAAATCGGTAAACAAACTGACTCATGTTCTTATCTCCAATATCCTCAAATCCACTATACTGTTTGAATACCTGCAATAAACGTTCATAGTACGCGTGTACCGATTCACTGGCTTCTTGGGTAGTTCTGTCTATTTTCACCCAATCTGTTTCTTTTGGTGGTATTTTCCCTTTCAGGTAAGTTATTACCTGTTGATACTTTTTCATCACATCACTTGACGGGGCACCTGTCTTTGGATCTCTGGGATACTCTTCACTTGGCCAATCAACTGTAATTTTACAATCTGTCCATAAATCGGCAGGTACCACTATGTCAAACAGACCATCCAAGTCCTTCAACAATACCTTTGACACTTTCACAAACCTTTCAACCTGCTTGTACCATTCAATTGGTTTCTCTCTTAACTTCGGGAAATCATTCGTAAATGATAAAATATCCTGTCTGCTCCATGGGACATGTACATATCCTCCTCCTGGAACTTCTCGCATCGGATACATTTGATCTGTCTTCCCTGTTTCCTTCATTAAATATTCAGAGGCTGTCCTACTTGATCGTGCCTCTTCCTTCTTCTTGGCCCATCTAACTCTCCATTTATCTAGGTCTCCCCATTTTTGCAGGACTGTCATTAATTCTTTTACTTGTAATTTTCTTCCAGAGGCATTCATGTTTTCTAAATCTTTGTCTGAAAAATCTGCTCTATAGGGTTTCTGCAACACTTTTGATCTCCCTATTTCAATTCCCATTTGCAAAGCTAAGTCTGATAATTTCTCATGGAATAATTTTACATTTCTGATGATACTTCTGCATACGAACAATAATTCTTCTTCATCGTAAGCATTTAGGCGATCTAACCCCACATTTCCTGCTATTATTTCTTGTAATTCAACTTTTAATTTATAAATATCCCAAATTTTTGGAGGTGTACACTGTTGATCTGATCCTTGTGCCCACTTTTCTAAGTCTTCGGGTGTTACTACAGTGACACTTTTTGCTCCCGATGAAGTTATTAGGTTTATATCTTTCGAACAACCAGGTGTAGCCCTTCTGGGAGTACTATTTACAGAATCTCGAATGGGCAAGTCCATTAATGAAATCACAGATTCACAATCACTAAAATGATCCTCAACCATTACTACTGCTTCAGGTTTAGGAACATTCACAGGAGTAGGCGCAACTAGCGGCTGGGGATAGTTTACCTTGTCACTATATAATGGAACTACTGGACCAATTGTTACAGGTATGGTCAAAGAGTCAGGATGTACTTTTATCTGTGTTATTTTCTGTATTAATTCTGCTCTGGTCTTCTCTGGGCTTCTATTTCTTTATCATGAAGTACCCTACTAGGTGTGAAATCATGCAATACCTGCGGTACCAAGGGGGTTTTTAACGGTGGTGCACTTGGGGTACATCCCTTTGTCCCTTCCTGATATGGTGTTGGGTTCTTTAACAACTCTTCCATAAATTCATCTTCAGAATCTCCACACCTATTTAAGTGTTTTGTCTTTTCTGTGCATTTGCTCCCTAACAGTTCTTCTTCTGTCAATATTGGATACAGTCCCTCTGTAAGCATTGCTCTTCTCCACTGTTTCATCTGACCGTCCCTTGACTCATTTTGGTACCTAGGGAAAAATCCTCGGTAACCCCTATTACTCCTGGATCGATCACGCTCAAATGCCTCGTTTTCCCATTCCTCTAAGGCTTCGTATTGAGTTAATCTTGGTCTGGGTTCTAAATCATTCATCCTCAATCTCAGATTTTGAAGAATCCTTCCATTAAAGGTACCATTCTCTGGAAATTTTAATATTCCATCATTTTTGGTATATTCTATCCAATTCTCTAACCATACGCAAGTATGATAACCTCTTTCCATCATCATGAATGAAGCGGGCGTTTTAGCTGGTGGAATAATAATTCCTTCTCTAGTTTTGATTGGTTTGTCCTTTTTAAAATAATTCTTAATCTGTTGTAGGAAATGTCATTTTCCTCTTCTCTCCGTACATTTTATCTAATCTTCGGTGTACAAAGTTATATTCTGCAAAACCTAGGAATCTCCTATCCGGACGAGTTCCTATTAAAGTTGGATCGCGTTTTAACATGCAATCTCCACTATCCACTAGGATTTCTGTTTCTATTTAGCAACCAATTAAATTCCAGTTTACTTTTGTCTGTGATCCAATCCTGGCGCGGCCTTTCTGTGACGTTAGTCTGTCAACCCCTCCTTTACAATCTGCGCTTTTCTGTACCTCGCTGTTTCGACCAATCCCAGCGCGGCACCTCTGACGTCAGTATTACTCCTGACTACTGACCCCTCCTTTACATGAGTCTTCCACGCCCGCGGTTTCAACCAATCCCAGCGCAGCGCTTTGTGACGTCAACTCCCTCTCCGGCAGCTGACCCTCCCTTTACAAAATCATACGCAAACCCTTATTTTCTCTACAACTTTTTAATTAAAATTTAGTAACAACATAAAACATTCGCTATCGTGTCAGTTTCTCTAATTTGAAAAGGATAGTTTTTCGTCCACACTAGTAAACCCTTTCCGTTTACTAAACATACACTACGAGTAAAACCCTTCCGTTTACTCTTCACTTGAGCATCAAAAATACCTGTTACTTCTTCAATGTTACCCTTTCTAGGTGATATAACATCACATTTTCACCAGCATATATCTTTTGCTATTACTCACATGCATAGAGTCCCTAACAAGTACTGATACCCCTACCTAACTTTTCAGTACTATTTCTGCCTGACAGATAACCTCACTGCAGTATGGCTTCCACTTACCACCCGCTATTCAATTTTCCTCCCCGGGGAATTCTGGACAACATAAAACAAAACTTTTAAACAATAACAGGTGTTAATTCATAAAAATACAATTCTCATTACCCAATTAACAAAGTAGAATCCTAACCATCCTCTGCTAGCCAGAAAATTGATCCAGCGCGATACTAGCAACGAGCATTCATACAACAGATACTCACTTGGGCCCATACATTCATACTACTCTAGTGTTTCACGCTGGTGGTGTCAGTTGTTACTCTTTATCAAAATCCCTGCTACCAATTACCTTCCGATTGAAGAGTAATGACTTACCAATGGATCCTCTGTTAATTAGGAAGTTTAAAATGAGTGACATTCATTACAATTCATAAATCCTGAAATAATCCCTGAGTCAGGAAGTTTTAAAATGTTTATCTAAAGATTTAGCAGAGTAAATTACAGAGCTGCATGAAACTTAATCACATATCAAGGATGAAGCATAAGAAATCAATTTATCGATCAATGACGGTCCCTCAGAAAAGGAGAAGATAGAGACAGCAGCGCAACTAAAGGTTGCATATATTTACATAAAGTGCGAGAACCAAACCCCTTGGCCGAGGAGTTGGAAAAGATGGGACCCAGGAAGGATGAAGAGCAAAGACCTCCTCCAGGATCAGGACAGGACCGGTGACCTCTCTACCTACGACGCCTGCGTCGTTCCCCTCTCTGATACTCCGCTTCTCCTCGATTCTCCCGTGCCTTCCTTCTAATGGACTCCGCCGCCCCCCCTCAGGACCTCTCTGGACAGGGATTCAGTCTGCGATCGATCAGCTTGGCGGTCTGGAGCTCTTCTGTGAGTTCTGAGAGTAAGCTCTAGTCTAATTAACTAATTCTATATCTATTATACCCTTCTACGCCCATGTACCTCCCATTAATGTTGCAAAAATATGGGACCACTACTTCTGATTGGACAGGGGTTGATTCTCACACCATATGATTTTAGTTCGAATTCTGAAGACCATTGTTTTTAAAATACCGCCCATCAAATTTAATACATTGGCTTTATTTCCCACCCGTCTCACGAAAAAATTATACATTCTCCATGTACAATGTTTCAATTTTAAACAGGAAAGACATGGGTACAGCAATTTCGGCCATCAGGTCATGGCCTTGGATGACGTCCAGATTGACTTCATCCTTCTTTCTTGGCAGACATGCAAGACGCATGCGCAGAATCATTGTCTTTTGAGTTTCAGTTCATCAACCTCAGGCCCAAGTTTACGAACTAATAAAAGTACAAGAAGAAAATATTAAAATCACAAATAAAATGTTTCACTGTATACCCACTCTCTCTACTCTATTCCCATTTATTTTAAAAATTCTATCCCGCATTAGTAGCGTTAAGGAAACGACAATTTAATTATAACATGAGAGCAAGCTGTAGCATGTGAAAACATTGAGCAGCCATTTTAGAACACACTGCGCAGAAGCAGGATTTTCCCACCAAGCAAAGTAAGACGTCACACCATGTGATATGGTTGAGACATGCGCAGAAGAGTTTCCCACGTTTTAGCGGCCATTTTAGAACAAACAAGCGTTATTTGTTAGTTAGAACACATAGGCAAGCTTCATAACTATTTATGTCGTGTATGTAAAAGTTAGTATAACAATACAAAGTTTAATATATTAATACTGTGAGGAGATTGCCTCCAAGCAAGTCTCATTTATGAGTCCTTGCTCCATCAGCGGTTTATCTTGATTCTCCGCCTATGTTATATACGTGACAGCATCATCATCGGGTCTCTTTTTTGTATGCTTCCTCCACCTGGAGGGAACCACTGGTTCTCGCAGTAGTGAGTCCGTTGCACGTTCGTAGTCCAATTCAATTGGTCGACATGTTTCAGCCCTTCTAGCTGCCCCTAGTGGGTTGTAGGGCTTTCTTCAGGACCTAAAAGATCTATAAGAATCGGATATTGTTCAATTCAAAAGGAGAGTGGGTGGGTCAGAGTGTAATAACTCTGAACTTAAGGTCGTTAGTACCTTGCGAAGTCCAAGTTGGGTCTCGACGGGGCGTCTGAAGGCGCTAGTCCTACTCGTTTTGCAGGATGCACGACTTGTGCTGGCGCTAGTTTCAGTCGTGCATCCTGAAGAAAGCCCTACGACCCACTAGGGGCAGCTAGAAGGGCTGAAACATGTCGACCAATTGAATTGGACTACGAAAGTGCAACGGACTCATAAATAGTCTACCCCACACACACTTCACTTTTTTTAGATAGTCTTCGCATACACCTTTGGAATAAAATTGTATTTTTAGGAAGTATGATGATCACTTTTTAACAAAGCACCTAACTTCACCCATCACCTATCACTGATCACTACTGCGAGAACCAGTGGTTCCCTCCAGGTGGAGGAAGCATACAAAAAAGAGACCCGATGATGATGCTGTCACGTATGTAATATAGGCGGAGAATCAAGATAAACCGCCATACGACCTGCTTACGTGAATGAGGGTTTTTTAAGTACTTTCATTAGTACTGACGGATAGTACACAGCGGACCCTGGCTGCAGGTACAAGTGATCCATTCCCCCTTGATTTTGACATTTTTTAAATCTACATCTCCCTCAATTATAGGTCGAGCAAAGGGTGGACTGCTCACTTTGATATCGCTCAAACTGTCATGTACTATTAAGGGTTTGCCTAGCTCTTCTCCACACCTGTTAGCAGTAGAATTAACCTTCACGAGTTGCACAACTTTGGTGATTGTACATTTTTATAATTCTTTTCGTAGGGAAAATGATAATGATCATTTAATTGCTCTCAAAATTTTTATAGAGGACTTTGTACAGGACAGATGCACCCCCTATGAAATGATCATAATGGGGTATTTTAATATACACCGTTGCCCCTTACAATGTTTTCTAGAGAGGGGACATTTGCCAACTTACCCCCATGGCCCATTTTGAACATTCCACTCAAGGCGCCTGGCTAGAAAGCCTATTTGCTAGTAATAATTTACATTGCTTAGAGTCTATGGATGATGCAGAGTTAATACCTTCCTTTTTGGGAGAGGGAGCTGCTTAACTATACACTATATCGCAATATCTGCCCCACTATTCCAAAATATAAGGGAAGTGAGATCGGCCTGGACTGGCTTCAGTGACCACAACCCGATTATTGCGGAATCTAAGGGGTTTAATGGTTTTCGGGGTGTCGAGTTAAGAACCCTTGCAAATGGGGATTTTCAGCCTACGGATCAGGACCGGAAAATAAGATGGGGAAATTGTCCCTGAGCTCTTTTTAGCTGAGTTATATACTGAGGGCAAAGAAGATATTGAGCAGTGTCTCAACTTACATAATGAACCCAAGGAAGTCCTAGAGGCACTTGACAAATTGACAAAACGGTTTGTAAAAAAGTTAACTGGTAAAAGGAACTTAGCGGTCCCAAAAGAGGCTAAATGGTTCAATGCCGATTGTTCAAAAAATCACAAAGCCCTTATGGCTGCTTTAAAAAGTACACCTAGGGACCCTGAATTGATAAAAACCCAAAGGAAAGCATATGATAAGGCTTTAAAACTAAGGAAAGATGCTTTAAGGGAACAGGCATGGGAGGACCTGATGAATTCTAGTAGGGCGTGATTGGACGAAGACATCTCATGCCGTACTTAAGTCTCATTGCCTTTTGGCAACAAACAAGGAATAATTACCTCTAAGTTAAAACTTATAAATGCAAAACTTCGGTCTCTTCCATCTCCTATTTTGCTTTGAAGGAGGCTCACAGAAATGATACACGCTACTCCACAAACTAAGCAATGACCTCTGACAACCCGGCTGTGCCACATTTCTTTTTAGACATGTTCGTATATCTGAAACTGTCTTTCTCCTGTTGTTACATGTATTTTATGGAGGCAATGTTCAACCCGGCAATGCCCATTTTATTATAATACTCCATATCCTTTTTAAACATGTTTGCACATTCGAAACTGTTTTCTTCTGTTGTCACATGGACTTTACAGAGGCAACGTTTTTAAGTAATCATGCTACAAAAGCTATTATAATTTTTAATCATAAACAGTGTGCTACTGTGGATTGGTTACTATGTCACAAAATTGATGTAGCTGATTGCAACTAGTTAACACATTCTTCCGGAGGACCACCTTCTGACTGCCACGCTAGCCTGGCCATGTTTCTCAAAGCCAACTTTACAGAAACTTGCACTGCCCTAGGAACTTGTAGGAGTATGGACTCCAAATTCGACATTTTGCACTTCATCACGACTCCTTTTGCACTTTACTGCACGCACTAAATGCCAATTTTTATACTCCTCGTAGTTTTTGGAAATCATTGTAATTACTCAAACTTTCTTAACTGTCTCTATTTACAAAAAGGGTTGTTTTAGGCACTTTTTACATGTAACCTACCATGCAGCTGACTGTAATGGTTTTTATCAATTAAGCATTCTTATATGTGTCGCTCGATGTAGCTGATTGCAATGGTTTTTATTAACTAAGCAATAAAGATTATTTTTATTATTATTATTGAGCAGATTTACGCAGAGGTGGCTAAAGAACAAACAGACTCCTTCTGGGCACCTAGTACTGCACCACTTTGGTTAGAGTTTGGGGTAAATGAGGTACAGAAAGCGATTGAGGATATGTCCGCACGGAAATCTCCAGGTCCCAATGGGATACCCGTGGGCCTTTATAAATCAGATTCTGGTACTTGGGCAAAAATTTTAACTACGGCGGTTAATGCTGCTACAATGGTTGGTTCACCTCATTCATGGTCAATGGCAGTGATCTTGCCCATTTATAAAAAGGGTGCCAGGGACGATCCAGCCTGTTACCCCCCAATTTCTTTATTAGACTCTGCAGCAAAAATAATGGGCAAGGTAATCCTAGATCGGCTAAGTATCTGGTTGGAAGAAAACGATGTTTTATCTGGATTGCAATTCGGCTTTCGAAAAAGTAGAGGTACAGTGGAACAATGTATGAATTTACTCATGATGACTAACAAATACACCCTAGCTAAGAAAGGCTGCATGTTCCTGGCTTTCATGGACTTAACGTCCGCTTTCGATAGGGTGAATAGATCTAAATTATGGGAATTGCTTCTAGAAATAGGGATGGATACAAATTTAGTATGCTTTTTGCACTGGTCCCATCTTAACTTCTGCCAGATATAATGAAAATGGCTCCTTAAAATCTTGGAAAGTAAAAAGAGGAGTGAGGCAGGGATGCATTCTTGCACCGGTTTTATTTACTCTTTATATAAACAAGTTAGGGGCAGTGCTATCTGATGCAAGCTTAGACATCCCGAGAGTAGGCTCTAAACCAATTCCAGCCCTTTTATATGCAGATGATGCAGTATTACTTGCCAGGACTCCGATTGCTTTGAAACGTTTAGTTAATACTTTTATTGATTTTATGGTAGCTCTCGACCTTTCGGTCAATTTTACTAAATCACATATAATGTCAACTGGTAAGCTAAAGCGGGAGAAAAAACCCCTCACATGTAAAGGCGGGGTGCTGTCCAATATAGTAACCTAACCATATTTGGGTGGGCTATTTGACGAAAATGGCACGTTGGTGGCACAGCGTGCACTTAAGAAAAATATTTTAGCAAGAGCCGCAGGAGCGACATTGGATTTTGCCAGAAGATTAGGGAGCAAACCCCTGCTACCGCTACTGAAGATGTATAACGAGAAATGCGTTTCAATGACAGTGTACGGAAGTGTGGTATGGGGACACAAGGAATGTACTGAAATACAAGGAGCTGAGAATAAACACCTCCGAAAACTTTTAGCCGCTCCCTCAAGCATACCAGCTTTTATGGTGCACGAGTAATTAAGGCAGGGCTATATCACAGATAATATTGCGGTGGCCCCCTTGATATGGTGGCTAAAAATATGGTCCAGACCTGAGCCCAACCTAAATCAAATTATTTTAGAAGACTGCATGAAGCTAGATAGAGCTGCAGATATTCCCTGGTTAAGTTATATTTCTCGGCAACTTTCAGCCCTAGGGCGTCCAGAGTTATTTGATCAACCAAGAAAGTTGTACCCTGATGAGATGAAAGCTATAAAAACTCAATTCTTAACCAGGAGATATCTGGAAAGGAAACCTACATGCAGACATTTTATGATTATAAGTCCTGGGGTTTTAGATCAACCTTTTTGGTCTTTTATTAATAATTTGCATCATCGTTTTATTTTATCTAGATTTAGATTTAATTGTATTCATTGATCCCTTACTGTACCTAAAGGTTTCACAAAGTTAGGAACCTTACAGCCTTGTGCATGTGATATTTTCTGACCAAGATTTGCTGCATTTTATGTTTTTTTGTGGTTTTTATAGTGATCTGCGATCAAAATATATTTGACCTCTTCTAAGAAATTGCTATTTTGCACAAGTAAGACCAGCCCTGATTTATCTGCAAACGCTACCGTCCCCACTGATTGTTATGGGGTAGCGAGCTTTTTATCAGGGGCAATACACAGAAGGAAAAATATGAATTGTCCATAGTACTGACTCTGGTTTTTTTGGCTTGATTTGGAAATGTCTTTCCTTTTATTACTCTGATGAATTTTATCTGTATTTCTAATCGTATCTGTACTGTAGTTCTAAATTTAATATGTATGGGTCTTTTTTTTTGTGTAATGCACTTTTATGGCCAGAACGTGGCCGAATAAAGTTTTATTGAACTTGAATTTGAAATCAGTAGCACATAATATGCATAATGAATATCCATTCCATTCCATTCAATAACTTTATTTCGGTCTCAAGGACCATAAAAGTGCATTGTCATAAAAGCACAAAAAATATGTACAGTTAAATACAGGATGATACATGCCATTACAATTAGTTCATCTATCAATAATAACACAAAACTGTACATTTAAAAACCTTTTGACCAAAATAAAGTGCATTACTTATTCTGCTCGGACCGGGTCCTGATCCGAAAGTGGGGTACAGTACATTCATCTGTAAGAGAACATGATCCAAGATACACGCCAATATACAATAAAAATTGAGACAATAAAACCAGGATAACATGAATAAAAATAAAGTTAAAATGATACAAACATAGATATTAGCTTTAAAAAGTCCGCTGTACGTGCCACATTGAATTTAAAAAGCGAGATACAGCAAAGACCATGGGGGCATAGGTGTCATACTTTAAAACTCTCAATGCCTCTGCGCAATGGACAAAATCTAAATTCCTGCATAGTTGAAGAAGCCAGCGCTGCCGAGGTATTTTATAAGCGGGGCAGAAGAAGAGAGCATGTAGCTCTGTCTCTTCCTTACAGTCCCAAGCAGGGCATCCACGTGAGCGGATATTAGACCATTTATTTGTAAAGGCATGGAGTGGTAAGGTCCCTAGTCTAAACTGCACATACAGTTTCCTGGCCAAATTTGGTTGGATGGCATCCAGGAAAGGTTCCAGGCTATACTCATCTTTAATCTGCATAAAGTCGGCTGTCAAGCGGCCGCAAGACGAGCTTTCCTTGGTGACAGAAAGTTTATATGTTCTGTAAGATCTTACCAATTCCACCCGTGAATTCAGGGGGCATGATTCCTCAGGTGTGCTCCATAGATCGATTTTACCTAGCTTGATACAAAGGTCCCTTATATGCTTGAGCCAGGGTATTTTTGTAGTGCCTGGAAGGCTCAAAAGCTCTCTGAGTTCCGATGGATAAGTGGTCAATTCCGGGGTTGCCCACAACCGCCGCCAAAAGGTTATGGGTCTGAGGGCGATCTCTTCACTGATTGGCCTCATGCCCAAATCCAAACGTAGTGGGGTGAGGGGGGTGCTGGGAGGGAGGCCTAACAGCTGCCTCATAAAATTGTTCTCTACCTTGCTCAAGCTGGTGGTCGAGCAGTGCCTCCACAATTCTGCCCCATACAATGTAGCACCCCTTGCTTGGATTTTGTAAATTTCAACTATTGGCCCCGCTGGTTTGAATGTAGACATTCTATATAATTTCGTAAGCCCTCCCACTGTCTGAGCTAACTTGAGGCTTGCCTTGGTAATCTGTGGGCCCCATTCCAGATGCTCTGACAAAGTGACGCCCAAGTAATCAAAGACCGTCACTCTTTCAAGCAAGATGCCATTCAAAGATGGGTTGGGGCGAGACTTGTTAGCAGGATTGAAGACCATATAGTTGGTCTTCAATGTATTGATCTCCAACCCCCTATTCTTGCAGAAGGCTTCAAAGCTATCAAGGATGCGTTGGATTCCCATTGGCGTCTTTGAAAGTAGAAATGTATCATCAGCGAACATCATCGCGGGAACCTTACCAGAGGCAAGCTAAGGGGCATCGTTGTCCTTCACCTTTCTAAGTTGGTCAATGAGTCAGTTTATGAATAGACAGAATAAAGTGGGTGCGAGAACGCAACCCTGTCGTACCCCTTTATTGACAGGGAAGCCGGGAGTTAATTCACCATATTTCCCATACCTCACTTGGGCTAAATTTTCTGCATGGAGCCTCTCTAGGATGCTAAGGAGATAAGATGGGATTCCCAGCTCTCTAAGTACCTCCCAGAGTTTATCCCTCGGTACAAGATCAAAAGCCGACTAGCTGAATATCAATCACATGCTTACTTAAAAATTATTAATTCTCCCAGTAGATCAAATGATCACCAGAGGTGTTGCCAGCTACCTGGGCCTTGACCTGCTGCCATAGGCCCTCAAAAGTGGAGCACTCCATCTGCCCCTTGCAGAACTCCTCCCTGGTGGGACCCCCTTTCTGCTGCCAGTTGCCTAGCTCAGGTAGGTTCCACAGGGTAGCAACATCTTCCCCTGTGGGCTACGGGACGTCACCTTCAGGTTCAGCTGCCTCCTGGACCATGGGAGTTTCAGGAGTGGGTTTACTGCACCCCTTACTTTTCTTCTTTTTGGCAGGCACCTGGGCCATTCTTCCAGGCCCCAGGTCTGCCTGTCTACCCTCCTGCATGGCCATGGACTGTGTGGCCAGGCACACCCACTCAGGAAACCATACCATCTCCAAGTGTGACCTGAGCTTCACCTGCTACCAGATGGCATGCTCCAGGTCATTGCCAAGCAGACAATCCACATTCATGGCCAGGCTCACAGCTACCCTAAAGGAGTCTGAGACACCTCCCAACTCAAGGGAACCAGAACCACTGGGTAATGACTGTCATGCTTGTCGGCTGCAACAACTTGGTGTAACACATTAGAGACTACCTGATTTGAGGTCACCAGATGACATCTGACAGTGGCCATGCTGGCTCCAGAGTCTCTTAGAGCCTCCACCATCCGCCCATTTATGGTGACACACTGCCTGTATTTCCCAGTATTGCTAGGCATGTGAGTTCTCTGCACCATCTCAATGTCACTCAGGGACACTAGAGTAAGCTCTCTACTGTCCTCCCCACTAACTGAGACAATCTCCTCCCCAAGCACTACACCAGCCAGCCCTAGTGACTACCCACCATTTGGGAGGGCTGTGCCCACTTGGGACACTTGGCATCCCCCTTAAAGTGCCCTTTTGTTGCCACACATAGCACTTGGGTGGTGCCCTCAATGAGGACTTATTATCAGGGAACCACTTCTTCTTCTTCTCAGTTGGGGAATGGGAGTCCTGACACCTGAAACTATTTTGGGGCATTAAGAGAGCTTGCTAGTTTTATTTTTGTCTCCTCCCTCCTTCCTTTGGTGGGAACCCTCTCCACCCTTGTGGTGATCTCCCCCAAATATCTTCTTATGGTCCCTGGTACTGACCATGCAGTATGCCTGCTCAGCAAGAACCCTGGGGTCAGAGAGCTTACCGTCAATCAGGTGTTGGTGCAGATCTGCAAACCAAAGACTGAACATGAGGGCATTTGCAATCAAACTGTACAGCCCCTGATAATCCTTTATTTCACTGCGCTTCACCCAACCACATCCTGTCCCCCGTTCTCTAGGGCCAATAGGGTGTCCCTCCCTTCTCTAGGGATGTTATTCCATAAACTAGCCCCCAATCCTCCTCAGAGACCTGTGCAACCGTAAGGCAATCTCATAAGACTCGAACCACTTGTCAATGTCATCCCCCACAATAAATTCAGGTACAAGACCATTAGGAATATAGACCCTCTTGTCTCCTTGGGGCACAGCAGGTATGCTACCACCATCACTATTAGATCTTGCCTGCCGTGATGTCCAGCTCCTTCAGACGCAGTTCATGAGCCAATGACATTTTCTTTTTTTCCATTTGTTCCATAGCCAGTTTCTTTTCCTCCATTCTCAACTGGGCCATCTGCAGCTTGAATTCCCTCTCCTTCCTCCTCTCCACCAGCTTCTCTGGGGACAGGCTATGGGAAGACACACTGCCCCCTGCCCTGGCATGGGGCTCCACTTCAGGAGTCAATCATCCCCTTAACTGATGGCTGAACCATGTGATGGTCTTTTCCAGGCCTTTCCATCTCATTATTCTCTTCTGCGGCTTCAACCAATGACCGATGGGCTTCCACCTAGGCCCTTAGTGTCTTTTGGAGCTCCACCTTCCTGGTGGTGCTCTTTGCTTGAAGTTCCCCTCTCCTTACAGAACTCCTTGAGTTGGACCACAGTGTAGGTATCCATGTTGGCCAGCTCAAACTCCTTTCTTGCAGGTGTGGTCTCAAGCACAACAGTTAGGAAGACAATTCAGAAAAGCAAAAAAGTCAATTAAGGAGAATTTTAAATTTGAATTTGTCTCAGATATGGAATGGTAGTGTACACCAATTCACTGTATGGCACCGCACAAACACAAGCCCTGATCCCACCGCTGCTATGAATGTAAGAAATTGGGTTACTGTTTGACTGGGTGTCAGCCACCATTACATGTTTTAATTATGTGTTTTTGTTGGACTTGGCTCTTTTTGCAGGGTCATCCCAGAACTTTTTGCCTTCCTCCTGTATTTTTTCTGACTTGTTGTTGCTGGTTTTATGACTCTGGGCACTTTACCACTGCTGATCAGTGCTAAAGTGCATGTGCTCTCCCTTGTAAACTTGGTAAGATTGGTCTACACCTGTTTGGCATATTTAATTTACCTTTAAATCCCTTGTACAGTGGTATCCCATATACCCAGGGCCTGTAAATGAAATGCCACTAGTGCGCTTGCAGCGCTGCTTGCGCCACCCACCGAAGTAGCCTTTCAAACCTGTCTCAGGCCTCTGCAGGTTAACTGCCGCAGTGGCGTGGCATGCAAAGTGGTTGCCGTGTCTGAAACTCCCCGTTTACTACATATAAGTCACCTCTAAGGTAGGCCCTAGTCAACACTATGGGCCGGGTGCTGTGTAGGTAAAAGGTAGGACATGTCCCCTAACTGTGTGGCATGTCCTGGTAGTGACAAACAGCCTAGTTGGTTTCTCACTGCTGTGAGGCTGTCCTCTCATAGGTTTGCATTGGGGGTTCCCTGATATGTGCTTCAGTGGTAATTTCTGATATGAGAGGGGTAATGTGACATTGTTTGCTATGTTTGGAATAGTAGTGATAAATCCTGCTTATTGGTGAAAGCGGATTTGTCATTTCTACTATAGAAATGCCACTTTTAGAAGTGGACATTTCTGTGTGCTTATGAGTCTTTGTGCCCTGCCTGGATGTGTATTCAGCGTCTGGTTTTGACTGACAGGAGAGGGGGAATGTGCATTCACTCTAGACAGTCACAAAGGGGGTTGAGGTGTGTCCTGCCTTTCCTAGGTGACTCAGAACTAGGCTAAATAGACCTTGGCTGCATTTAGAGTAGCAGGAGGAGTTTTCCTTGCACCTCAATAGGCCTGGTCTGCATTTGGAGTGGTGGGAGGAGTTACACCTGCACCTAAATAGGGCTGTGTCTGCCTTCTACAATGCTGTCTCCGCCCCCCTGTGGTGTGTCTGGAGCCAGGGCCTGGGATGTGAATGGGGGTGTTGTGCACTTCTATACAGTGGTTGGAGTGCCCCCAAGAACAAAGACATCTGACTATAAGTACAGGGGCTGTGACCCTATGAGGACACACTGTATCGACTTGTAACTGGAAGGCTGCTCAACTGCCAGGAGGAACCGCCCGGGGACTTCTACTCTGCTCTGAGGACCCCTCGTGCTGACCTGCCTGCATGCACCTTGCTGATGTGCCCCAGTGCTCTGCAAACAGTGTGTGGTGAGCGCCGTTTTGCTCCTTCCTGTAGACATTAGCATGGGGTGAGCGCTTTATGGTTTATTCCCTCAGCGCATGGGGAGCACTGTATAACCCACTGGCTCTGTGCCCTGCTACAAAGGTGCGTGTCTGGAGCACCTCTCAGCGTGTAAAAGAGCGGCCGACACCCCACTGCAGCAGCACCTGTTGTGAGCGCTTCATGGTGGCCAGACCTGAATCAAGGGAAACTAAAAGTGGGCATGGCTGCTCGTCAGCCAGCCGGCACCGCCGAAGAAGAATCCTGGTGTGAGGCAGTGCAGGGCGCTCCCGTGGAGACCGAGGCACCACCCGCATGCCCCAGCAGCAAAGGACCACTGAGGCTGCCAATGTTGCCCGAAAGAGATCCTCCCTCAGCGTGGCCCCAGTGGTGTGAGGACAGCGCTTCATCAGAGAGGATCTCCTGGTAGGGACAGGGCCCAGAGTGATGACAGGCCTCCCCGCAAGAGAGTCCTGCGCTCCCAGTGTTTGAGCGGGCTGGCCGTGTGACCTGCACGTTTGTGGCACTTCACCAAAATTGTGATGGTGAGGCCGCCCTCATGCGCATTTCCCTACAGCCATCGGTGCAGCCCCCGGACAGGCTGCAACGCCTGTCGTGTTACTGACAGGAAGTGGCAGGGTACTCGTACCCACCCGGCAGTTTTCTGCGTTGTGTCAGGCATAGACGGGGTGTGGGTTACGTCCTGCATTGTTTTCCATGAGAGCGACTTCGCCGCATCAAAGTGCTGCAACGTTTGTTGCCCCTCCCTCATTGCCCGGGGTATACCTGAGGGGCAGGGCACTTGCGCCGGATCTCGGCATAGGAATGTGGCGAGACCTCGACAGAGGCCCCCGATTCCCAAGTTGGGAGGAATTCCCAGAAAAGACTGCATTCCATGATGTAGGAGGGCAGGTGGGCCGGACACCTACCGGGAAGATAACTGAGTTACCGCACAACCTGTAATAAGATTACAGGGGTGTTGTTTACTGTTATGTATGGTAATATGGATATGCGGGGAGAAATTCCTATGTGTGGTGCCTAACCTAACTACTGTCTTTTGTGCCCTGATCTCCTATGTATGTCATTTATGCATGATTGGTCAGAATCACAGGCATTATCTCAGGAGTTGCTTATATGTGCAGTAATGGTGGATCTATGATGTGTGCACTCTACAAGTATTTACTTTAGTGCACTACTGGTGTGGTTATGACAATTGCCCGATTGGCAAAGTGATTTTATAATCTATGTGACTTCATGACAAGTGCCTGGTGGCACATTAGTTTATGTGATTATGGTCTAAAGTGTTTTATGAACAATACAAAGGATATTTTTATATAACCTTGGGTGAAGTCTCTTTTTTGTGGTGCGCTAGTGTGTCACTGGTGTGTGTGTGTTGCGCCAATACTTTACACATTGCCTCAGGGACAAGCCTGACTGCTCTGCCAAGCTACCAAGGGGGTGAGCAGGGGTTATCTTCAGTGTGTAACTCCCTTGCCCTGACTAGAGTGGTGGGTTCTGCCTGGCTTAGGTGCATACCCTAGCCAACTCTATCTCTAACAGTTTGGATATTGTGTCTAATGATTTATTGTTGTGATTATGTATTGACCTTTATTTGAGGTGGGTCACGGAATGATTGTTAAGTGATTTATGCCTTTGTGATGTTGCTCCTCTTTCAGTGACAGTTGTATGTAAATTTGAATGATTCTTATGAATAACAATGAAATTAAATGGCGATCACAGTAATTAAGTTGTGTGACCACATAATTCTAACAACCTCAATCAACAGCTGCTCGCATTCTGTTGTTCCCATGTGTTTGCGGTAGATAATTTACTGTGAATGGCGCATTTATGGTAAATTTGACCATCAATGGAGCATAATTATGTGAAGTCGCAAAACGGTATAATTTTGAAAATTTTGCATAGCACGCATAACATAAAATTCCCTAAATTACGCTAATTACACTGACGTAATGTACATTTCGGTCAGGCCTAGTCTTTACCTGCCCACCAACCTCATGAATCACACATCACTGATGCATGAGTTTGACATTTAACCACTGCAGTTGTGTCCCACGGGCCAACTTTGTTGGATGCCCAAGACATCAACGTGCCCGAGCATACCAATCACTTCATTGACATAAAGAGGGCGGTGAATATTTAAAATACTCGTGATCTGACCTGTGGATCTCGGTCAGGTCATGATCTCTCACTCACCCCATGTATCATGGTCCAGCTCTGCAGAGGTGGGTCCACAGTGACACTCACCCAGTTGCGTGAGAGATTGGGTCATAACTGTTTACCTTCTTGCCAGTACAATGGGGGTGCCCTTGATCTCCGACAAGATTCACTGATGCATGACCCACCTGGAGAAACCACAAGCACTCCAGTTTGCTTGCTAACTGGATCAATAACCCAAGCAGTGTACCCCTCATTGTATTGCCCCCTTTGACCTCGCCCGGACTCCCGGATGCATATCATGTTAGAGTAGCTGAAGTTGGGTGAATCACAACAGTGCTTATCTTTCAGTTTACTTTGAGGTTTGATGCTTTCTTTTTTCAATTCAGTTAATGTTATCAAAGCCTGTTCGGAGGTGGTAGCTAGTTGTAAACCATTTAACGTGAATTTTGTGAGCAGCAGGAGACCAAAAATGTATTTTAATATGCATTCCATTGCCATTTTTGCTTAAAAGAATCTTCACTTTGACATCTCCTCAGGTGGTAGATAAATAGAAGAATTAACACTGTACTACTTAACCACATGTCAATGTAGCAATATTTTGAAACAGAAGAGGGAAATTTAGAAGAAAATCGGGGGAAAATAATTATCTCACTCACTCGCATTGGCGTGGACGATGTTCTGAGTTGGAGAAAGCTGGAAAAAACATAGGGGCTCATTTATGAGAAACTAACGCAGCTCAGTCCCGCAAGTTAATTTGCTGTGCCGCGCTGCG
This sequence comes from Calotriton arnoldi, assembly GCA_963921515.1. Taxonomy (NCBI): domain Eukaryota; kingdom Metazoa; phylum Chordata; class Amphibia; order Caudata; family Salamandridae; genus Calotriton; species Calotriton arnoldi. The sequence goes on along the minus strand of CAWUFW010003664.1, from coordinate 456,587 downwards.
TTAGTTTCAAGGCACAGGGATGCGACATATTTACATCTCTGTGCATTTCCCTGCGCTGGTGCACAAACTGCTGCCTTGCGCCGGCAAAGGCACCCTTGCACAATGGTGCAAGGATACCTGCATCGTGGGGAGATTGTTTTTTGCAGGAAGGGGCACCTTCGTGTACAAAAACAATCACTTGAGGGGATTTCCTCTTCCAATGAGTGCTGTAGAACGCAGCACGCATTGAAAGATGAAAAAATGAGGAGAAATTAAAACATTTCTCCTCGTTGAAACTTGCTACGCCATACCTGGGGGTGGCGTAGCATTCTGACACATTTCCAGGTTTACAATTGCTCGTAAATCTGGAAATGCATCAGTGGGCATGGGTGTTGCGTGGGAACACCCACAGCAACACCCATGTCACGCCCCTAACATGCAACGTATTGCGTGAAATGGGGCGATATTTACGAGCACACGTAAAGCCACGCAGGGTGCCTTTACGTGTGCTTGTAAATTTCACGCAGCATGTTGCACCGCCGGTGCGTCGCAACGTAAAGCACCGACGGCGCAAGGGGCTCATAAATAAGCCCCGTGATTTTTTAACTTTATGAGTAGTGAATCTCCCTTGTTTTCATGTACCTACTTGAATTGCTTAGCTTTCAGTGACTGAATCGAGATCTGGCTAGACATGTTAAGCATCCTGCACAGTATGATTTGTACCTGTCCTAAGCTTCAGATTGCTGTACAGATTATGGTTTGATGTTCTGGTTATCTTGATGCACAGGCTAGTAACCAAAAAAGGTTTACTCACTCGTTACAAGACTCAAAGAGACTCTGTCTAAATGCCCACAAACTTATATGTAATTGTAGTAATACCTTGTATTTTAGAAATCTGACATGATTATTAAATAGATGCAACTCTTAAACATATTAGTAACTACCCATATGTAGTCCCGCAACAGTTATGCCTCTTGTTTTTACCTATCTCTACATCTATTATGATTATTCACCTTAGCATTGAGCAATATATTTCCGTTCAGGTGTTCTCACTGGAGAGGCGCACATGATCAATCGCTGACCATTAAAGTACTTCTGTTAAGTGCTGTGTCAAGCTTTGCCGACACTGATTTACAGTGTTTAATTGAATATAGAGGAGATAAATTACCCTGCCATATATTATAAGGATATTCCATGACAGTATAGAGAATCAAGGTAAAAGGCCGAGTTCCTTTACATGGTCATAGAACTCCAAGGTGACTTACAATATCCTTTTAACATGTGGTAAAGGTTATTTTATTTCTTATAATACATGCTCATACCAACACCCTTTTCACAAAACGTGTAAATCCTTGCGTCTTGCTCTTTCATAGGAAACAATATATTTAGTTGCAGGCATAAAAAAGAAAAGCAAAGCAGATTCTAGTGCAAAATTAAACACATTCAAAGCAGGTAGTAATTTGCTGCATAACTATATTAGCATCAGTGCAATGTAAGTCAGATTGAAAAAATTATGGGGCTCACAATGGGACAATATGTAGATAAATGAAGTGATATTCTATTTTCCAGTAATTTCCTTTTATTGTGGAAAAAACAAATACCTTCCTATAAATATCTCCTTTCTGCTCATCACTGTTCTTTTGAAAAAAATCAGGAGGAGGAAAGGCCAATTTTCACTGCTTCCTCTAAACTGTAGCTGTAATGATGGTCCATGAACTGCCTTTCACCTTGGCTGCTGGCTCTGGCAGCAGACATTATGACATCACAACTTCACTGTAATAGCCTATTACAGTTGTGCAGCTGTATCATTTCATTATTACAGGTGACTAGAGACATCCCAAATCATGAATAGCAGGCTCCAGTGTGCCAATATTTTATAATATTTTACTATACTTCCTTTTCAGCTATAGTCTATTATTTCCTAAATCATTAGGCTTGATATAGTCTATTATTTACTAAATCATTAGCCCTGATTGTATTATATACTACTTCTGGTATATTCATAAGGTTTGGTGTTTGACCTTGCCCTTTCTGCAGGGTCACCACAGATTGTTGCCTTCCTTTGCTGAATCCGTATTTGTTGGCTGTTAGGACTCTGTACACTTTACTTCTGCTAACCAGTGATAAAGTGCTTGTGCTCTCTCTTCCAAAGATGGTAAACATCTGATTGGTCCACTTTGTTTATTATAGGTCCCTAGTAAATGGCACTACAAGTACCTAGGGCCTGTAAATTAGATGCTGCTAGTGAGCTGCAGCACTCATTGTGCCACCCCTGAAGAAGCACTGTACAACATGTATCAATCATCCCACTGAAGTCTGTAATGCAGTTTCAAACTGCCATTTCGATCTGGCAAAATAAACCTTTTGCCAACCCCAAACCTACCTTTTTAATACCTATAAGTCACTCCTAAAGCAGGCCCTAAAGGCTCACAGGCATGGTATTAGAAAAATGTAAGACATGTGTACTCAAGTTTTACATGTCCTGGCAGTGGAAAACTTCCAAAGTCGTTTTCCAATGTAGCAAGACTAACTCTCCCATAGACTAACCCTGGGTTACCTTATCACACTTAATAAATAATAACTTTAGATTGGGAGCAGATAGAAAAATAATTCTACCACTCATTTGAAATGTAATTTGAAATCGTCGTTAATGGTAAAATCGGACTTTAAATTGCTATTCTGAAAATGCAACTTCTATGGAGTTGGCTTTTTTGCAGAAACTAAATGTGCCTTTCTGTCAGTTTCCAGGGCCACATGACTCATAATGGCTCTCCTGTGGTATGATGTGTATTTCTTCCAGACAGGGAACAAAAGGGCCTTGGATGTGGGGAAGGGTGTTCCTTTCCTGCGCAGGATGACCTGGGGTTGAACTCAGCCCTTCCTGAGCTTTAAAAGGTTAGCCTTCGGGCTCTGCCTACCCCTTAACTGACTTCATAAGATGTCTGCCCTGTCATTGGCAAATGCAGCCCAAGCCTGGGCCTGCCTGCCATTGGCAGATTGGAGCCAAACCCAGTGAAAGGGAAAAACTGACCACAACCAGTTGAGGGTTAGACAAAGGGGGTGATCACCACAACACAGACTGGCACTAGGTATAAATGGGGCATTCTCAGAACCTCTCATCAGAAGACTCTTGGACCTGTGAAGATTCAAAAGAAAGACTGTCCTGGTGACCTTTGGCTTGTGTCAGAGTATACTCCTCCAACCTAAAAACTGCAAGAACCGGATTCCAGGTTTTTGGGCTCTTTGCGTCAGAAAGAACTGTCCTGGTCGTTTTGAGAATGTGAGCTGACTTCACCGAGGGAAACGTAGGATCTGCATGCGACTGCCGATGCAACCTCCCCGGCTACAGACCCCAGACTTCAACCTCATGCTGCTCTTCATGTTGACAACAAATGCCCCATGAAGCATGAAGTTCCGACCAATGACCAGCTCTTCATGCCAACAACAATCTCCTTGTGGTCCTCTGCTATTTTGAAGCTCTGACTGAGGCTCCTCGCATGGAACTGGACTAAGTTAGAAGGTAAACTTTCCACTTGGATGAACCTGGTTCCTGTATGTGACCCGTGCTCCATGGCTGTCGTCTTAAACTATTGAGTTCAGTTCAGTATGTACAGATAACTGTGATTGGCACCTTATGCTTCTTGGTGCTATTTTTACCAAAAACTTTAAAAAGTCATAACTCCGTTTCTACTTATCGGATTTTATCGCTTTGGTTTAATTTTATTTATTAAAATGTACTCTATTTTTATAAATTGTTTAGGGTTTTTTGTTGTGTTTCACTTCATTACTGTTTGAGTGATGCTTTACACATAGGGGCCGATTCCGATCTCGGCCGGTAGGGCTCCGAATCGGATTCGGCTTTACCGGATCCGATTCGGAGCCCTGTTTCCCGACCGAATCGTACGCGGGTCCGGCCGAGCGAGTACGATGCGAGTCGCCGACCGACTCGTCCGGGCGTCCCGACCGCTCCGACCGACTCGTTCCCGGCTCGAACCGCACCGACCGACTTCGCTCGGACTCGACTCGCACCCGCGCAATGGAGACGTTCCCCGGCCGGGTAAGTACGATGCGCGCCGCGAGCAGTCCGACCGAGCCGCGCACTCCGGCTCGAAAGAGCTGTCGGAGCCGATGCTTGGGGGTCCGTGTCGGACCCCCCTGTACGCGTAGCCGCGCGAGCGCACACGGGGGACCCATGGGTCCCCCTACCTGTGCGTGTACGGGCGCGAATCGCTTCGCCGCGTACCCGCTGTAGGGGCGCCCTTGTCCGCATCGCACCCATTGAGTCAATGGGAGCCCGCGTACAGCGTTGTACGACAGGCTCCCATTGACTTCAATGGGAGTCCGACCGACTCGGGTCCGATGGCATACGTGCGCATCGTACTCGTTCGGTCGGACTGCACGGGTCCGATTCGGTCGGAAATCTCTCCGGGTCCGGCTCGGTCGGAGAGATTTCCGGCCCGAATCGGAATCGACCCCATTGTCTCTTGGTTAAGCCTGAATGCTTTTGTGGCAGGCTACCAAACCGTTAAGCACTGGTTTATTTAGTGACTTTTATGGGTCAGCCTGACAAAGATTGTTTTGATTACTTGAGTGGGACTCTCACCCCTTTCAACTATCAGTCAATTTCTTGCACTTGGTTATTGTTAGACCTGGCATCCTTGGGGTAGTTTTCTCCCTAACGTTTTGCCTTCAACCCTCCTGTTTTGCTAACTTAATTTTGCTGGCTTTAGGACTCTGTGAACTTTACCACTGCTAACCAGTGCTAAAGTGCTTGTGCTCTCTCCTTAAAACATGGTAGAATTGGCATATACCCAATTGGCAAATTTAATTTACTTGTAAGTCCCCAGTAAAGTGATAGTACCTATCCCCAGGGCCTGTAAATTAAATGCTACTAGTAGGCATGGAGCACTGATTGTGCCACCCACTTAAGTAGCTCCTTAATATGTCTCAGGTCTGCCATTGCAGAATGTTTGTGCAGTTTTTAAACAGCCATGTCAACTTGGCCAAGTAAACCTTTTGCCAGGCCCAACCCTTACTTTTTCTGTACTTATAAATCACCCCAAGGGTAGGTCCTGGACAGCCCAGAGGGTAGTGTGCAGTGCATTTAAAAAGTGGGACATGTACTTTTAAGTTTTACATGTCCTGGTAGTGAAAACACCTTGAAATCGTTTTTCACTACTGCAAGGTTGATAAGTGATCATTTCCAAATGGGAGCAGGTAACCAGGTCATCTTTGGTGTCTTTGGAATTGTAACGAAAAACCTCTCTCATGGTGAAGTCGGATTTTAAATTACAATTTTTGGAAAGTTTGCCACTTTTAGAAAGTTGGCATTTTCCTGCCTTAGCCATTTAATGCCTGCAGCCTTGTCTGGGTCACATGACTGGGTGTAGCTGACAGTTGACAGCCCTACTTACCCTTGAATTGACTGTGTCCTGCCTCCACACAAAGGGCAACATACCCCGTGTAGTTAGTCTGGAGCCAGGACAGGGAAGGCAGGAAGCCCATGGACTTCAAGGGGAACCTCTAGAAGCTTCTCCCACTTCAAAGGAAGGCTGACATATAAATATTGGACCCCAGTCACCAACTGTTAAGTACACTTCTGGACCTGTGGATACTCTGCCAGGAAGGACTGCTGTGCTGCTAAAAGAACTGCCACTCTGCTGGGCTTCTGCTCTGAAGGACTGCTGTCATGCTATGCTGACCTGCTGCCCTCTTGCCTGGGTGAGGAGGACTGTTCCTGCATCTGTCGAACCTAGGATCCCAGAGTGACTCCAAGAGCTAGTTGGCTGGCCTCCTGACTAGACCCTCAGGGACAGAAGGCTCCAACAACCTAGACCTAAGTACCTGGACTCTACCAAGTGTGAGTCCTACCCTTCCAACTGGTGCATCCCCAGTCCTGGACCATTGAAAGTGGCCCTAAAGGTTCTTTATCAACCCATTTGTGGTTCCAGCAGAACCAACCCCGAGCAGAACTGCCGCATTGCCTCCGCTGTGAGGATTCTTCCAGCACAAGGACTCTGCATCAGCCTCGCATCCCGCATTGGAACAACCGCTGTGCGACACCTTCCCAATGCAAGTCCTTGCATCACAAATCTCTTGTAGACGGCAGCCTCGAACACGATGCAGGCTGTCGCATATCAGTCTCGCAGCATTTTAGAATTGACACATCCCCTCGACTGCGTGAAGCATCCTCGATGCCAGACTTCGCAGCGCAAGCCCTCATTAGAAAGATCCTCTACGACAATGCAGGACCTATCATTACAGCTTCGCAGTTCTCGGAACCAATGCATCTCCTCAGCTGTGCAATGCATCCTCGACGCTGGACTTCGCAATGCTCCAGAACCAGGATTTAAGGTACTCTTGTTTAGGGGTCTAACCGGGTCCCTGTAGCTGGCCCACAGTCTGTCACAATCAGCCTGAATTTGTGACTTTGTCCCGTTCTGGCGCGACCAGATATCCAGATTAAAACTTTGTGCTTGTTGGCACTATATTTACTGAAATATTTAAAATGGCATATGTCCGGTTCTGCAGATTGGATTCTTGTCATTTTGGTCTTGTGTAATTTATTAAAATGTACTCTTTTTTTGTAAATTGGTGTGGGATTTTTCTTGTGTTGGGTTTTCACTTTATTATTGTTTAAAGTGCTGCATAAATACTTTACACATTGTCTCTAAGTCAAGCCTGACAGCTCTGTACCAAGCTACCAGAGGGTTGAGCACATGCTAATTTGGGGTTTGCTTGTGCCTCGCCTTGACAAGGATTCAGTGCATTCTGTTTTTGACCCACTCCAAGTCAACAGCACTGCCCAACTATATCTACAAATGCAATCAATCCAGATGCGATGAAACACTCATGTGGCTACATGCAATTGGAAGCCCTTTCATTGAAACTCTTATTTAACCCTTGCATTATCCCATATGCTTGAAAATCAGAAAATCAGAAATACAGATGCGTGTCCTTAACTTCAGTAACACCTTATCTGGTAGAGACAGGATCTAGCCACAGAGGGGCCGATTCACAGAACTAATCTGAGATATAATCCTAAACTTACTACTTTTGGTATTCACAGAAGGCATTTAGGGGCCGATTCCGATCTCGGCCGGTAGGGCTCCGAATCGGATTCGGATTCACCGGATCCGATTCGGAGCCCTCTTTCCTGACCGAATCGTATGCGGGTCCGGCCGAGCGAGTACGATGCATGCGCCCGCGAAATCGCCGACCGACTCGTACGCGGCTTCAACACGCTCCGACCGACTCGCACGGACACGACTCGCACCGCGCTATGGAGACGTTTCCCGGCCAGGTAAGTACGATGCGCGCCGCAAGCAGTCCGACCGACTCGCGCCGTCCGGCTCGAAAGAGCTGTCGGAGCCGGGCTTTGGGGGTCCGCGTCGGACCCCCCTAAACGCGTAGGTGCGCGAGTCGCACACAGGGGGGAGCCATGGGTCCCCCATACCTGTGCATGTACGCCGCGATGCGCATGGACGCGTACCCACTGTAGGGCGCCCTTGTTCGCCTCACACCCATTGGAGTCAATGGGAGCCCGCGTACGCGTCGTACGACCGGCTCCCATTGACTTCAATGGGAGTCCGACCAAATCGAGTCCGATAGCATGCGAATGCATCGTACTCGTCCGGTCGGACTGCTGGGGTCCGATTCGGTCGGAATTCTCTCCGGGTCCGGCTCGGTCGGAGAGATTTCCGGCCCGAATCGGAATCGGCCCCTATGTAGTAGTAAAGTTAGGACTCCTAACTTTACTACTACTAAATGCCTTTTGTGAATACCGAAAGTTGTAAAGTTAGGATTTTGTCTCAGTTTAGTAGTAGTAAAGTTAGGAGTCCTAACTCTACTACTAAATGCCTTCTGTGAATACCAAAAGTAGTAAGTTTAGGATTTTATCTCAGATTAGTTCTGTGAATCGGCCCCAGATTCCTTATCTTAGAATCCTTCACAGGGACCATACTGGATCCAGAAATTCTTTTATCAGTACCTCTGTGTGTCTGTAGAGGTTGTTCAGTGACTCCATAGCGACTTCGGCTCCCGAATGTGATGTCAACGGAGTGCATATAAGCCTTCCCCTGACGTGCTGACGCCAGTTTCTACTGTGACTATTTTCACACCAACAACACGGAGCCACTTAGAGAAACAGTCTCTGGAAACAGTGTGCCAAAAAAGAATATCTGGTATTAACAAGTACAGATTGAAAGAACTGTATTAGTATGCTGAGAGGGTATCTTGGAGACAACAGGGCCCTCAGTTCGCAAAGCGGGGAGGATTGATAAAGAATCTGTGGCTAGATCCTGTCTCTGCCAGATAAGGCATTACAGGAGGTCAGTAACTTGTGCTTCTGATAGAGACATCTAGCTGCAGATTCCTTATCATAGAATCAGATACCCAAGCAATACCATCCTTGGAGGAGGGGCTGTGAGCTGACCCCATAAAAGATCCCCAAATAGGAGAAGATGGCCCAAAATAAAGAAAGGGACCAGACTATCCAACAAATGATAGGGTAAGCAAGGATGCTCATCCAAAAGACTGACCTCCAAGAAGGACAATGGGAAGCCCGTGGGGGCGTAGAAAAGCTAAAAGACCGTGAAAAACACAGTATAGAACCAGTAAAATAGGCAGCCTAACAAAGGGATGTAACCTAAGATCAGGGAGTGCAAAGGGACCAAGGACAATAGTCCATAGAGTCCAGGCTCAAATCAAAAGGAAGGAGCATGCACAGCTGCAGCAAACATATACAATGAATAAAGAGCACCCACCGATCGTGGAGAAAACTACCCTGAGAAACAGATTTTGAAAAACTGGACCTCCGATTATAGAATGATGGAGAAAAGAGAAAGAGAGAACAATGAATGCTGAAGAGCATCGCTAAAAAAACAACAAGAATGGTAAAAAGAAACCACTCTTATACTGAGAACCGTGATAGATATAAGGCATCCTCCTGATATGTAACCGAGAAGCTCATTGAAGAGAAGTAAGGAAACAGACAAGTACAACCAAAAGAAGGGTGAACCAGATAACTAAGAAGGGTGTAGGTAGAATGCAGTGACGTACACCGTATAGAAGGCCAGACGACCATCTGTGCAAAACACACACATATATATACCTGAAGAAGATTACACCTACAATACATCCAATCAAGAGAATGTATATACATGCAGAGACATATATATCCAAGGATAAATGTATATGAGGAGATATATGCATATAAAATACGGTGAACAGTCAAAATATCGATTTTTAAATATTGAAGCACAGTTATATCGAGTTTTAAATATCGTAGGGACAAAATATCGAAGTCAAGAATATCTACAACCAGAATATCGAAGTAAAGGTAAGAAATATCGATGTTGCAAATATCGATGTTAGTAATATCGATAGTTAAATTATCGATGTTAATAATATCGATATTTATATGAGTGTTATGTATTTTAGTAGGTATTTAATATGTATGTGTTCTATATTTTTGTTAAGTATTGTACTGTTTTTTTAAATATATGTATACATTTTTTAGAAATTAGTAATTTTTTTAAAAGTAAATTTTGCGTTTTAGTACCGTAGCGGGTTGTGGGTTTATAGGGGAATAGGGTGGGAAGTAATTTAATTATAGTAAATTAAATAATAATTTTTAGAAATTATTCATTTATTTTAATTAAATTTTGTGTTTTATTTCTGTAGCGGGTTGTGGGTTTATAGGGGAATAGGGTGGGAAGTAATTTAATTTTGATTAAGTAATTATTAATTTTTAATTATTGCTATTAATAATTAATTTATTGTTAATTAATTATTAATTGGTAATTAATTATTATTAATTGATAATTATTTTATTTGTATTAATTTATTATTGGAGTGGGTTGTGTGTTTTTAGGGGAATAGGGTGGTAAGTAAATTATTTGTAATTAAGGGGCCCATTACGATGGCGGGCGGAAGCACAACCGCCGTGCTGGCGGATGCAAAACCACCAGTTACCGCCGGCACGCAGCAGTCCACACGCCCGCCCAATTACGATGCGAAAAGTAGGCCAAACACCGCCGGCAAGCCAGCAACACCGTCCGCCATCAAAGTGCGCCCGAATACGTAGCGGCGCAGCTCAACTGACACACACCGTCCGACGAAACACGTCCCGCCCGGCGTATAAATTACGATGCCGCAAACAAACGGCTCCCACGGCTAAGAGACACCGCACGTGAAAGAGAGGCGGTAACACGGACGCAGAGCACGGACAACGAAGAAGCGGCACCCCGGGCATGAATCCAGCACTGCAGGCCCTTCCCATGCTTCTGCTGATGCACCACCAAGGACGCAACGTACCGCGGAGACGCAGGTAGGCACACACACAACAAGTGCACGCAAACAGCGCACACAGTGCAAGGGCGGAAAAGCGGACAACCCCCACCAGCGCGTGTACACTACACATCCACCATTGCATCCACATATGACACACAGGCCAAATCCTAACATCGCGGAACACATGTGTACACACCACCTGGGACTAGGAACCAACCACCCCGTCACGGCCCCAAAGCGGCGATGACGCCGCCACACATGCGCACAACGCAGAGGCCAACCGCAGCGCCATGCATGCGTCGCACACAGACACAGGGACACAACCAAGCAGCACACACATCAGCCCCACCCCGAACGCACATGACACGTGACAGGCCGGCCACAGACATGTCCCCAACGCCCAATTCACGGACAACACCCAACGCCACACAACCGACGCACACATGTCAGTGAAGTCACGCAACAGCAGGACACACCCCAGTGTAACAAACATGGCGTAGCACACAGCGGCGGCAACACCAACTAGGAGAAGCAGGGCCCCTTCGGGAAGAGGAACGCCAGTACCACACTGAAAAACCCATACCACCCTGCACATATGAACAAGACATATGAAACGGAACACCAAAGAGCCCGGGGACCGACAACAGGTGGCCCAAGAATAACATCCACACACAAGGCCCAACGCAGAGCGGAAAGGCAGCCTGCCGCCCACACAAGGGAGAGCAGACAGCACTGAATGACCTTCCATTCCAACTCCGAAACCACAGCCCTACGACAGAAGCCGGTGAATACAGCCATTGTCCAAGAATAGACCAACACAGGCATGCCGAGGAGACCGACCACAGGGCAGATAGCGCATATCACAGAAGCACACAACGGACGGGGAAGAAAGAAGAAAACACTCCCCCATGTCGGCCACATGCAAGTTAATTGGAAGGAGTCACACAGCACTGACCTTGAACTGTCTGAGAAGCATGTGGGAAGAGGGCCCGTGTCCTCCAAACAAGCCAACAGAACACAAGTCCTGTCTCCCTACGACTACACAGAGCTCACAGCAACCCCGGAGCGTGCACATTGCAGACTGCACACACAGCCGGAGCACGCCATCTCAACGAACCGCTGCGAAATGGCAACCGCAACACACCTACCCAACTACGCCGAACAGCTCAAGCTGTACAAAACCAACACGATACATACATTGGGATGCGATCTCCTGTCCCTGCTGAACGTAAGTTACCGACTGACTTACCGCATCACATTGTTCAGCTGCGTCATGCCCGTCTTCTACTGTCGGAGGTGTCCCTACCAGCATCCCGTCGAGATATGCCTCTCCAACCCGGCATGTCTGAAGGCGGACCTGCTACCACTACTCCTCCCTCTGGACGCACACGACAGGGCCTGCTCTGCCTATGGGGGCATGGCGTATGTGGCCAACATCGCACCCGCACTGAAATGGGACCACTGTGCCTCCACACGACGGTTCATCGAGAACAGCTACATCGAATGTCACCCAGCATGCCCCATCATGGTCCTCCAAGGGACAACTTACGAACAACACCTTGACAGCCACCATCCGCTTCATTGGCTGGCAAACATGTACACCACCAATGACATGGAAGCCCTGCTGGACGGCATCGCATACCTGACAACCTGTAAATACGTCGGACCACAACGCAGGTTCCCCGAGTGACCTATGAAGTCCAACCCCGCACCCATGCTCAGCTTCCGCACGGACTGGCCAGTCACCACCACAACAGCCATACCAAACGACCGGCAACTGTAACCACACCATCAACGACATCGCCATGACATCGGATATGACCGGGACATGCACACTGTTCCCCATCACATCCAGGAACACCGCATGCATCGTGGGAGGCAGTGGCATGGGCTCTGTGTATCGCACCCACATGGACGGAACTGCACGAACAACCAGGACACGACATGGATCCAGCGCACATGGACACACACACCGCTCAGTGGACATGAATAGGTCGCCTGGAGTCTGTGGGTGCTGCACCCCTCCCACCCCCGCCCCGGGAATCCCATACCAGGACCTTTGCATGGACGACAAGTGCATACAACAACAACACGACCCCAGTGACTGTGACATGTCCAGTAACCACCACAGTGCAACAACAAGTGGCACGCCGCTGCATGCACGCAAGCACATGCCCTGATGTCATCTCACATGCACGCGTGCATGAGGAACAACCGCAGCAAACCTGTCACATGGAACTGAGATGGACTGTGCCCATGATGCCGAGCGGTCTGGTAGGCTACATGTATACCGTCTGTGTCAAAGTCCGCAGCTCCGCAGCTATACGTAAATGTACATTAGCACAGCCTTGGCCAAGCATATGTCACTCTGAAGCCCACATCCCACATGCAACAGCCAATCACATGTAACCCCACACCCTATCCCATTTGCAATCATGCTCAGTATATCCTCAACATGTATTCCGCTGCCAGTAGTGTCCACTATACTGCATCACAGAGGACAGAAGACTCAATATAATGTTTGAAACCAAAACTGTCTCCGCTGACTCATTTCACAAGTACGAATGAGAGAGGATGAGAGTATGTGAAGTACACGGCAGTCGTGACATGACCATGTAGTCCACTGGTATTGGATGTCAACGCAAATGAGTAGCACTACTGTGGAAGACACACATGTGTCGTGTGAAGTCGTATGGACGCAGTGCTCAGGTGGGTGGGTGCGACGGGTAGATGCGCACATGCCAAGTTGGAGCACGCCGTGTTGGGAGGGGTCATGAACAGTACACCACCGCTTCCCTGGGCATTGTGAGAGGACACCTGTCGGGGGGAGTGAACACGTGTGTGCACAGCAGCCGGGCACACGTACAAAGCGGTACCAGGCGCACCTCAGCCCACCCTCTGTGGACAAGCTGGATCCTGTTGTGCGCCCGCCATGCCCCTTGACAAGGCACACACAGCCCCAGTCGACCAGGTGTAACCCCAACATAGTCAATCCGCACAGGCGATACAGGGCACGGGATGGCAGTGGAGCATGGTGTGTGAGAGGTCTCCTCGCGCTCCTCCTGGTCATATTACGCAGGCAATAGAACCTCAACGTCTAGCATGGCACAAGTCAAATGGAAGTGTAGGGGGACGCACCACAGCACGAGCAGCACTGACGTCACGGGAGGTGGCTCGCACCATCCCATCCATTGCCCATCATACCAACCACGCCACATGCCATTGCGACTAAGTGCAAGCGCGTGCGCCACCACCCCGAGCCCTCCCCAGAGAGGCCAAAGAGTGAATGTGTGGGCCATCAGCCACAGACGGACGCGGCCTGGCCGCAAGGGCAGCCACAGCCACTGGGTGTCGCAGGTGGCGGATCCGGAAGGCGAAGACTGTGATGCATAGTCCATGCAGGCCGGGTCTCCATTTGGGGCACCACGCAGGTGGACGGCGTCCCGCAACACATCATACCCTGAGACAGCCCACCCGTGCAACTGGACCCACACATACACTCCTTGCCCTCTCTGGTGCGAGCTTGGGGCTGCCTGTGCAAGCGCTAGCCTCGCAGGTGGGCATGCATATTGGGGGAGCGAGGGGAGGACATGAGGGCTGGGGCGAAGATGACTGTATCACTGTCAGTTAGTACAAGGGATGACCCAGATGTGGAAAGGAAGAGACGTGTCCCGTGTGTACTGCAACTAGTCGCCAATCCAACTACTCCCCATGTCCGGAATGTAAGCCCGCACCTAGGCCCGCCCATCCGCCACATCGAACATACCACCAGCACGACAACCTTCCCATTCGAAACACTGACTGGGGGTGGCGACCAGTGAACAATCATGTGTAGCCTACCCACGCGTACATGTGGGCCCTCCATGATCCATGTCACCTGCGGCAAAGACATGACATGCGCAATGAGGGAAGTGAGGAGAGCTGTCCGCCCCACGCACAGAAGGTGCATCAGCTCCACAGACCTAGCAGCGAGTCCAGCAGGGGTCACATGTGCAGGGGCAGCTGTGCCTGGTGTGACGGCACATGCATATAGACAGCACATCGACCAATGTGTAGTCTGCCCACATCCACAGTCCATCATCATGCGGACATAGGAATTGAACACAGGGCAACACATCTTAGTTGGTGCACCCACCGTGACCAACAATGCGCAATCATCGACGTACCCGCCCTGTGCATGGCCCCCACCCAACGGAGGCACATCCAGTGCCACCATCCCACACACACAAGCCTTCCACGGAACATGCTGTGTCCAATGGTCAGTACAGAGTCAGCGCCCATCTGGTGGATCCTGAACAGGAGACACATGCACACACATGCCAGCTCCCACTACGTACGTCTGCCACCTGGCACGTGCAATGTAACCTCTCACCTGTGACGTGTGACTGCAAGCACACAGCCGTCTTGGCATGGGGCTGTCAATGTGGACACCAGTCAATGTTTCGGGAGCTGTGATCCGTACAGTGCTGTACATAGGGTGCAGTGCTGACACCTACTACTGTCTCATATCCCCTCGTGCCACAGGTCCCACTTGTATTGGCCGCTCAGCCCGTGCCCACATCGTCGTCGTCGTGTGCCATACTCATCCAGCCTCGGAAGCAGTTCCATGCTCAGCAGACACTCATGTTGCCGTGGCGTTGCCGCTTGACGAATATGCAGTCAGTCCCCATCAGCACGCCCCGCAAGTCATTGGGGCCTAGATCCCCATGTGCATGCACATGGCAGTGGTATGTCTCACTTGCCATTGCCATTGTTGGGAGACCTGTGTAAGTGTATTGTGGCCGTGCCGTCCCAGCTTGACAGCTGGGCTGTGGCTCATGTGCTTGCTCAGTCATGTCAGTGATGTGTATGCGAAATTGCTATGTGCCGTGTTGCTTTGACATGTGTCCTCTGCCATTTTCCCCAGGCGGAGACCAAACATTGACCGCCCATACCAATTGCTGGCGGACATGGACGATACAGAGGTTATCAGGAAGTTTCGGCTGGACAGGCCAACCCTGCATCGACTGTGTGCCATGTTAGAGCCCCATCTCCGTCCCCGCAGGGTGTATCCGACTGCTGTCACCCCCACGGCTAAGGTGATGGCCGCCATGCATTTCTTCGCCACTGGGTCATTCCAGCACACAGTGGGCAGTGGAGGAGGGATGTCCCAGCCCATGTTCAGCAAGGTGCTGAGGGATGTACTGGCAGCCATGATGCTGTACCGAAACAGGTACATCAGATTCCCCAGGGCTCGTGAATTGGCGGCAGTGAAGGGTGCATTCTATGCCCTTGGCAGAATCCCACACGTCGTGGGAGCCATTGACTGCACACATGTTGGCCTTGTCCCACCACAGGCCACTGAGCACCTGTACCGCAACAGGAAGCACACGCACTCCCTGAATGTGCAAGTGGTGTGCCTTGCGGACATGGTGATCACCCACGTGTGTGCCAAGTTTCCAGGCTCGGCCCATGACGCACACATAATGCGCAACAGCATCTTGCCACGACTGATGGCCAATCTGCAACAGGATCGTGGCTGTATTGTCGGTGAGTATGTGGAGTGGTGTAGCGTGCTGGTTGTGCGATGCTGTCCCCTGTCCAGTTGGAATAGCAACGGTTCTCTGTGTCCCTCACACCCAGGTGACTCTGCGTATCCGAATGGGGCATGGCTGCTCAGTCCATTGAGGAATCCTCGCACCCCAGCAGACGATCGATACAATGAGGCACATGGGAGGACCAGACGTGTGGTCGAGTGTACCTTTGGCCTCCTCAAGTCCAGGTTCAGGTGCCTGGACCGCACCGAGGGTGCACTGGCGTACTCCCCACAGAAGGTGTGCCAGATAGTGGTGGCGTGCTGCATGCTGCACAATCTGGCCATTCGTAAGCAGATCCCCCTCATTGTGGATGACGGAGATCAACCAGGGCCCCAGCCCGCAGACCAGGACAGCTCGAGTGAGGTGGACAGCGGAGAGGAGGAAGCTGGGAATGTGCGCCAGCAGCTCATCGCCCGCTACTTCACTTGACGGTGAGTGTCCATGTACGACGGATGATGTGTCTGTATCTGTGCAGGTGTGTGTGTGCTGTGTCAGGGTGGCCGTATGTTCACTGCGTGCAGTGTGTCAACGCTCCATGGCCAGGGTAGTATGCCACTGTTGGTGACTGTGGCATTGTGCCCTATTGCTCTGTGCGATGTGTGTACATTGCTTGTAGTTGTTGACATGTACTGTGTGATGGGTGTGTGACACACTCATTGAATGTGCTCCTGTTCTGTCTCCCACCCCTAGGTCCCTACAGGCCCTCCGGATTCCATTGCCATGCCACGCATCAGGTGCCTTTCCGCCCAAGGTGGCCGTTGTATTCCGTACAAATAAAACACAGGGCACAAACAGCAGTTAGTGAAAAAGGTGCATTTATTACAAACTGTGACATGTGATTGTGTGTAAGGTGATGACAAAAGTGGTGCGTGCAGTGACAATGAGCTGTCGGTCATGGCTGCGTGAAGCTCAGGGTGTACCCACTGGTTCTATGTCCATAGTCCAACACACACATGCCATCCAGCTGGCTGTGTGGAGTGGGATCGTAGAGCAAGTCAATGCAGTGGCTGGTCAAGGAAGGCTGGCGGAAGGCTGGCTGGCTGCCTCACTTGCGACTGGAGCGTGCAAAGTCCTCCCGGGAGACCTGTTTCCTCTTCGGACGGCCCCTTCCACGTTTGGGAGGGGGGGTGTGTGGTGGCGACCTGCTGGTGGTGGGTGAGGTGTGCTCACTGGCTGTGGACGCAGGGGAAGTGGACACTGCTGCCCGACCCTGCGCCCTAGCAGGTGGTGGCGGAGGTGGTGTTGCTGGCCTTGCCTGTGACCCCACCGCCACCACCAGCTGGCCCATGAGGTCCACGAGTTGGTCCATACGGGACACTAATTGGCCCATATGGGCGTCCATGGACCTCAGCACCCCCAGCACCTCCCGCGTGTCTGTAGCAGACCTGACCCATTGTTCTTGGGCCTCCTCATAGGCCCCAAGGACTCTGGCCATTTGAGGCAGGGCATGGCTCCCAGGGGAGGCTGGCGTTTCCCTGACCCTGCTCCTCCTACCAGTCCTGCTGCCACCGGCCTGCCCACTAGCCACATTGCTCACCACGGTCCTGGCTGTGGCTCCCAGGGTGGATCCAGTTGGCCGGGCCACCACCTGCGCTGGGGCTGGTGCCAGCGAAGACGTGGTGGTGGTGGCGGCGGTGGTGGTCGGTGCGGCGATGGTGGCGGTTGCGGCAGTGGTAGTGGCCGCAATGACCGTGGGTGTGGCCGCAATTACCGTGGGTGTGGCCGCAACGACAGTGGCAGCAGGGGGCTGGGACTGTTCAGCATCCCTGGATGATGGGTTGGTGGGTAGGAGGGGTCCTGGGGAGCGGCTGGGCCCTGCCACACCAGATGAGCCTGCTTGGTGGTCCGTGTCCGAAGAGGAGGTGAGATCCTCCAGATCCGTGTGTCCTCGTTGGGGGCTTGTGGGCTGGCTGTGCTGGCTGCTGTCTCCATCCCCAGCATCCGGCAGTTCGTCACCTGTGGAGAGAATGAGATTTGTTATTGTGTTGCACCTGGCGAAGTATGTATTTGTCGTCTGACATTGGCAGTTCGTGCAATCTTGTACATGGGTTTCCCGGAGGCGAGTGTGTGGCTGTGGCATCTGTAGTTGTGTGTGCTAGGCAATGGGACTGTGTGCTGTGCACATGTGGCATGGGACGGATTGGCCATGCCGATGGGTGTGTTGCTGTGCCCCTACTCATTGTGACTCTGGTGTATGCGGGCTCCTGGCCCATCCTGGGTCTGGTTTGTACTTTGCTTTTGGGGTTCATATGGAACGCTTAGGCACCCATATGGCAACATGGGGGCCATGCCCCAGATTCACATTTGGGAGGGAATATGCTTTTGGGGTTCAAATGGGACGCTTAGGAACGCAAATGGCAACATGGGGGCCATGCCCCAGATTCACATTTGGGAGGGAATATGCTTTTGGGGTTCAAATGGGACGCTTAGGAACGCATATGGCAACATGGGGGCCATGCCCCAGATTCGCATTTGGGAGGGGATATGCTTTTGGGGTTCAAATGGGACGCTTAGGAACGCATATGGCAACATGGGGGCCATGCCCCAGATTCGCATTTGGGAGGGGATATGCTTTTGGGGTACATGCTGTAAGCCATGGGTGCCGAACGTGACATGTGTTGTGGCAGCATGACAGTGCATGGTTTGAGGTGTGTGCATGCTTGACATGGCCTGCATATTTGCTGTCTGTTGTGATTACTGGACATGGCATTGGACGCATCGTTATGAGTGAGTGTTGGTTGTGTGCCAGCCAACGTATTGCAGTTGTCCCATCTCCTTGGTGTGCGTGCTGCCCTGTGCCATGTGCATCACTGCAGTGCTCGGGGGGGGCCCATGTTGTGTGTTGTTGCTCACAGTGTGTCGTGCGCTTCATTGACTTCTGGCACATGGTTGGTCATGGGCATGTGTCTTAGCGTGACTGCTGTATATGTGGCAGCTGTGCGGATGACATGCCTTTCATGAGACTGGGGCTGACGGATGGGATGGATGGTATGTTGTATGTGCATGGTGTGTCTGTGTGTTTGATGGGTTCAGTGGTGTTCGTGTGCATTTATGTAGTTCCGCTCTGTTGCGTCTAGTGTTGTTTGTCTTACATAGGCGTAGTTGTGGGGTGTGTGGTTGACAGGCAGTAGGGGCTACATGGACTGGACTTCAATGGTGTTTCGGTTGTGTGTGATGGGTTGCACAGTGGCTGCCGTGTGGTACTATGTTCAGTGTGGCTTGTGCATGCAGACGTGGCTCCTTGGGTGTTGCTGTGTTTGTGATGGGTCATGTGGGGTGTGAGTCTGTTGTTCATGTCCGTGTGCACATTGTTCACTTGTTCGTGACGGTGGGCGGTGCTGCGTGTTCGTCTGCTACGTGACATGTCCCATGTGTTGGTCGTGTTACGGCCCTCATGCCTCCAGTAATCCAGCCCTGTCCAGTTTCCCACCTGCAGGTTGTTCGGGCGTGCACTGTACTGGATGCCACATGGTTCTAAGCGGGGGTGCTCCATGTTGCAGGTCTGTGGGGGTGGGGGGTGTTGTGGGTCGTAGTGGTGGCTGGACACCCACTGACACCGATTGCTGAGGACCGTGATGTCTACCTTTCGGCTGTCGTTGTGCACTGCGGTGGCTGACACGTGGCTGTGGGGTGTGGGGGATGCTCCTCCTTGCTGTACTGTGGGACTAGGGGCCTGGTGTGTGTTGTACTTGGGCTGTCCACCCTCCCACCCACTGCACTTTGTGTTCCTGCCACTTAACTGTTACTTGTCGGTTAGTGCAGCTATGGCGGACACATGGGTGTGGTGGGTGCTCGTTGTGGCGCTTCTGGCATATTTGGGGACCTGTTGGTGGTTACGTGGCTGGCTGAATGTACACATGTCCCCACGCATCTTACAGTTGTTCTGTTTGGGCTGTGTGTGGTGGTGTCTGTTGCATGTGTGTGTCGTGTATTGTGTGCTGGACATGGGGGTGTTTGTCCCTGGGAGCTGTGGCATGGTGGTAGTGCATGTGAGTACATGGCGGTGTGCTGGTATACATTAGTTTGTACTTACCAGCCTCCACTCCCCCTGCTAATCCGGCGAGGATCTCGGGATGTATGATGACTCGCACCTTCTCCTCCCACGCTTTGAAGGTCTTGAAGAGCGCGGGATTCCCTCCGCCAGTGACGGCAGCCAGCTCTCTGTTTTTGCCCTCCTTCTTCTTAACCAGGCTCTTGACGTCATTCCACCGTTTGTTAATTTCGACTCTGTTCCTGGGCAGGGTCCCGACTGCATTGACCTGGTCTACGATCCGGTTCCACATTCTGTTTCTGGTGGCTAGTGGGGTGTGTTGGACCATGTTCCCATAGATTTGTGGGTGCACCTTGATGATCTCGTCGACCATGACCGTCAGCTCCATGGGCGTGAACTTGGGCATTCTTTGTGGTGCCATGGTGTTTGTGGTGCTGGTGCGGTGTGTGTTGTGTAATGTGCAGGGGGTTTGTGGTGCCGGTGTTTGGTGGTGGTGGTGATGGTGGTTGTGATGTGTGCGTTTCTGTGGTGTGCTGCTGTCCTTGCTGTGTCACTGTGTCCTCTCCTCTCCTCTCTGGTTTGCAATGTTGCAAGGGGTTGTGGTCTGTGGGAGTGCTGCTTTTGTACTTACCTATGTGGGTGTGTCCTCACGGTCTGTTGTTTTCAGGTGTGTTGTGTCTGGTGTTCTGGCCTTTGTATTTTTTGTTTGTCCAGGGGGGGTGTTTTCGGGATGTGTACTGTGCTTGTGTATTTGTGCGTGCCTTGCTGTGTGGACTTATTGGCCATGTTGTGTGCTATTGGTTTTGTGAGCGGATGGTTTCTGTGCAGGGACGTGGGCGCCATGGTTTCTGCCGTGTCGATTGGCATCGGCGTTGTTTGCGCTGGCGGGCGGTATATTTGTGGTTTTCCCGCGCTCATGGCGGTGCGATCGTAATTTCACGTGCGGTGTGTCGGCCGTGTGGGCGGGCGGTTTTGTGTTGTCGTGCGTGTTTCCGTCCGTGGCGGGCGGTTTGACTCCGACTCGGACGATGGCGGGCGGTATTTTGTGTGATTTTTCGCCGATGGCGGTTTTCGGTTTGTGTTATCGTAATGGCGTGGTCGGTGTTCAGACGGTGTATGCGGGCGGATTTTTGCCGCTTCCATGCCTGGCGGATTTATTTACGCCGGGTATCGTAATGAGCCCCTAAGTAATTAATTAAGAAAAATTGAGTATTGATAATTAATTTTTTTGTTAATTAATTTTAATTGGTTATTAATTTTTATTAAATATTATGTATTGGTATTGATATTTTCTGTTAATTAATTATTAATTAGTTATTAATTTTTATTAAATATCATTTATTGGTATTAATAATTAATTTTTGTGTTAATTAATTATTAATTGGTTCTTGCTTTTTATTAAATATTATTTATTGGTATTGCTAATTAATTAGTTTGTTAATTAGTTATTAATTGGTTATTAATTTTTATTGCATATTATTTATTGTTATTGAATTTTTTTAAATGTAATTATTAATTGCAAATTAATTTTTATTAATTGATTAATTGAAAATTAATTTAATTGTGTGAAATTTTATGTGGAGTGTGTTGTGTGTTTATTGGGGAATAGGGTGGGAAGTATTTAATATTATTAAAGTAATTATTATTTTTGATATATTTGTAGGTTTTTTTTTTTAAAATTTATTAATCAATCATTATTTAATTACAATATTTATTTCATTTATAAGTATGTTATTTTTAACATCTACGTTGTCCAACGATTTCCCTACTGTTGCACTCACTGGAGTGGGAATAGTAGTTTTTACCCCTACGCTATCCAGCGTTTTCCCTACTGTTACACTCTCTGGAGTGGGAATAGTAATTTTTACCCCTACGCTATCCAACGCTTTCCCTACTGTTGCACTCTCTGGAGTGGGAATAGTAATTTTTACCCCTACGCTATCCAGCGCTTTCCCTACTGTTGCACTTACTGGAGTGGGAATAGTAATTTTTACCCCTACGCTATCCAGCGCTTTCCCTACTGTTGCACTCTCTGGAGTGGGAATAGTAATTTTACCCCTACGCTATCCAGCGCTTTCCCTACTGTTGCACTCACTGGAGTGGAAATAGTAATTTTTACCCCTACGCTATCCAGCGCTTTCCCTACTGTTGCACTCATTGGAGTGGGAATAGTAATTTTTACCCCTACTCTATCCAGCGCTTCCCCTACTGTTGCACTCTCTGGAGTGGGAATAGTAATTTTACCCCTACGCTATCCAGCGCATTCCCTACTGTTGCACTCTCTGGAGTGGGAATAGTAATTTTTACCCCTACGCTATCCAGCGCTTACCCTACTGTTGCACTCTCTGGAGTGGGAATAGTATTTTTACCCCTACGCTATCCAACACTTTCCCTACTGTTGCACTCACTGGAGTAGGAATAGTAATTTTTACCCCTACGCTATCCAACACTTTCTCTACTGTTGCAGTATGTGAGTAAGTATATATATTAATTTATATGTATATGTTTAATTTATTTTAACATTTAATGTATTAGTTATTATTTTTAAATATCTTTTAATATTTTTAACTATATTTATTTTAATTATATGTATTATTTACTTAATTTTACATTATTATTAAAACATTTAAAAAAACGATATTTTTAACTTCGATATTTTTGACAACTATATATTTTTTCGATATTTTTGTACTTACCTTTATGTAGATTGGACTTCGATATTTTTGACTTCTATATTTTTGTGTCGATATTTTTGCAGGTCGATTTTCTGTCCGTCGATATTCTGTCATACATTCATAAAATACATAGGGACAGAAATACATAATAAAAGATAGATATTCCCATAGACTCATAAATCATGCAGGGTACACAAAAGTATATCTACTCTTCTGAAGATAACTCACATCCTCCGACAGTGAGCGGGAGGACGAAGAAGTGGAGGAACGAAGAACACTCCAAGATCAGAGGGAACCACAGAAGGACAGAGACAGAAAGACAAAGGGGCCGATTCCGATCTGGGCCGGAAAACTCTCCGACCGAGCCGGATCCGGAGAGTTTTCCGACCGAGCCGGACTTCAGCAGTCCGACCGAGCGAGTACGATGCGGCCGCATGCTGCCGGACTCGACTCGGTCGGACTCCCATTGAAGTCAATCGGAGCCGGTCGTACAACGCGTACACGGGCTCCCATTGACTGAATGGGCACGTCGCGAACAGGGGGGCCCCCTACAGTGGGTACGCGTCGGTGTGACTCGCACCGTACATGCATGTTTAGGGGGGACCCTTGGGTCCCCCTGTGTGCGACTCGCGCGGCTACGCATGCAGGGGGGTCCGAGATGGACCCCCGAAGTCCGGCTCCGACAGCTCTTCTGAGCCGGACGCTACGAGTCGGTCGGGCTGTTCTAAGCGCGCATCGTACTTGCTCGGTCGGGTAACGTCTCCATTGCGTGGTGCGAGCCGTGTCCGTACGAGTCGGTCGGAGCGGATCGGACCCGGGAACGAGTCGGTCGGCGATTTCGCGTGCGCTCGCATCGTACTTGCTCGCGCGGATGCCCGTACAAATCGGTCGGGAACTAGGCCTCCGAATCGGATCCGGTAAAGCCAAATCCGATTCGGTGCCCTACCTGCCGAGATCGGAATCGGCCCCATAGCCGGAAAACAGCCACACAATGCCACATAAGAGTAGGAAGTGGAAGGCATCGCCCACTACAGGATAACAAGGGCAAACATCCAAGAACCATTACCACCAACTGAGGTAGGGTGCCAGCAGGCGGTGACGAGTTACACAAAGAATAACAGCATGTGGAAAGTCCACCATGAAGAAGAAGAAAAATAAGACCACCAGGGTGAATCAAAAGGCTGGTGGAAACTACGGTCGATTTTAACAATCACACATTGACCAACCCATGGAAACTTGAGAAACAGGCAATAAACCTGACCAAAACTCCATGGAAGCTTGAGAAACGGTGATAAACCTAACCAACGTGCTAGACAAAAACTGGGAGTACAGAGTAAAAAGGGAACAAACCCCAGTAAGGGGAAAAAGCCCCCAACATTGGATGACAGCGCAGAAGCAGCAGAAGTACATAGTTGGACAGAAGATAGGATGTGCCCAAAGAAAAAGTAATGAAAACCCCCACCAAAAAAGGGGGTAAATGGAACTACTCTCAAGGATGGAAAGGGGAAGAAAGAGAACATAAAGGAAAAGAAAGGGAAACCTAGCCTTCCGTGAAATAAGGATACCAAGACATGGATCAAACAAGCAAAGTTTCTGGTGTTCCAAAGGGAACAGAACTGAAGAGAACATCAGACACAACAGCTACCCCACGGGTGCGACGGCAGACATGTATAACCCCCCCCCCACAGGAAACAACAATAGTAGCTGTAACCCAATTAGGCCGGTAAGAACACCAAAAGGGTCAAAATAGATCAAAAGAATACCAAGCTGCTGAAGATTAACAGCATCAGGAGCACAATAAAGTAGAAAAAGGCTAACACAAGAACGCAGTACCCATGCACAGTTTGAACCAATACCCCAAAAAGATGCTGATACCACAAGGGCATTAAAGAAAGTTAATACACCGTAAGGTAGAGGTTGACTTGTGGAACCTTAGACCTGATCCAATAGGAACACAGAAGATCAAAAGCAGAAAATCTGTGTCGCCTACAGAGCAAAACAGAACAAAGAGAAGGTCCAACACCAAAGAAGGTGGTAGAATGAAATGAAAGTTAAACAGGACAAAGAGTCTGCCTGTCTGGAGGTAAGGAGCAGGATAAAATGAAGTTGAAGTCCCTATAATGGATACTAAGGGGCCGATTCCGATTCGGGCCGGAATTCTCTCCGACCGAGCCGGACCCGGAGAGAATTCCGACCGAATCGGACTCCTAGCAGTCCGACCGAATGAGTACGATGCGTTCGCATGCCATCGGACTCGATTCGGTCGGACTCTATTGAAGTCAATGGGAGCCTGGCGTACGATGCGTACGCGGGCTCCCATTGACTCAATGGATGCGAGGCGGTCAAGGCGCGCCCCTACAGCGTGTACGCGTCCATGCGCATCGCGGCGTACATGCACAGGTAGGGGGACCCATGGGTCCCCCCTGTGTGCGACTCGCGCGCCTACGCGTACAGGGGGGTCCGACGAGGACCCCCAAAGTCCGGCTCCGACAGCTTTTTCGAGCCGGACGGCGCGAGTCGATCGGACTGCTTGCGGCGCGCATCGTACTTACCCGGCCGGGAAACGTCTCCATAGCGCGGTGCGAGTCGTGTCCATGCAAGTCGGTCGGAGCGTGTTGAAGCCGCGTTCGAGTCGGTCGGAGATTTCGCGGGTGCCTGCATCGTACTCGCTCGGCCGGACCCGCGTACGATTCGGTCGGGAAACAGGGCTCCGAATCGGATCCGGTAAATCCGAATCCGATTCGGAGCACTACCGGCCGAGATCGGAATCGGCCCCTAAATGTATATGTAGCTCACAGAATGCCCATAAAGCATACAAAATAAGGTCCCCAAAAACAGAGAACAAGGCTACAGTGCATCCGCACAACATAAACAGAATACCCACCATAGAGGAAGTACTCGGGTAGTAAAAATCAATCGGCAAGAAGAACCTGTATGAACAGGCTCCCACGAGGCCACAAAGTAAGATATGCTCCAGATGGCTGGAAACAAACCTGTCACTGACAGCATAAAATAGAAGAAAAGCACCTGCAGCAAACAGGAACACCACATCGAGTGTAACCCTAGAAGGGAGAGAAGCATTCTGCCCTATGAAGGCTGATAGGAGACTAAAAAAGGGAAACAAATTGTCCCCAGGAAACCTAGTACAAACAACAGAGTTAAGACTCAGTACCACCAAGACTATCTCTGAACTGGCGTAAAGCTGAATCAACATGCGTGCCAAAAAGGGAGGTGCCATCGAAAGGAATTTCAATCAAAGTAGTTTGCACAGCCTCCGAAAACCTGGAGGTACGCAACCATGCACGCCGACGTAGAGCTACGGAAGAGGCCATAGCCCGACCAACAGAACCAGTGGTATCCACACCACAGTGAATACTAAGTTTGGCAGCTTGTTGCCCATCTCATACCAATTGAACAAGAGCATTCTGGGCTTCCTCCGGAAGAGAGGGCAAGAGGCGCTCTACTGAGTCCCACAAGGTGTGGGAGAAGTGGGCGAGGACTCAAAAAGTGTTTAGAGATCGCAGAGCTAGAAGAAGAGAAATACGCCTACCACAAACGTCAAGTTTCCTGGCCTTTCTTTCCAGAGGGACAGGAGGGATAACATCTATATTTTGGGCAGCTAAAGCAGCCTGTACCACAAAGCTCTGATTAGATGGAAGTCTAAAAAAGACAGGACAGATCCTCCAGGGGTGTCTGTGAGAAATAGAGCGATCCACAGGGAGCCCTGTTTCAGGCTTAGCCCAAGCACCCAACAGGATATCCAAAAGACATTCACTATATGGCAGGACAGGCTCTAAGTTAGACTGGTCAGGATGCAGAATGCCAAGTAAAGGGTCTGTTGACAATTCCACATAAGGAAGTTGCAAATTCAATACAGCCGAAACTCGATTGAGCATGTTCGCTAAAGTGGAACTTCCCTCCGCAGCCAACCAGGAGGAGACAGGAGACTAGAGGGTAGAGAATATTCCAAGCCACTGTCATCACCCAAGTCAAGTAACCAGCTAGACTGCAATAGGGGGTGGAACTGTGCCCGACATAGGATAGGGACACACCACACCTTCCTAACTTCCTCCACAACCATGCTCCACAGAAGGAGAAACTGGAGCAAGGGCTCCAGAGAGCAGAGGAGAAGAGTCTGGGATGGTTGATTCCATGAGTGGCGCATCTGATGCCGTAACCGAAGCTAGTCGACGCCGAGAAGGTGATGCCTTGACATCTGAAGGAGCGTCAAGTCGACGGCGCACTATTGGAACCGGCAGACAAGAGACCGGCGCCGGCATCGGAGTTGGCAAAGCAGAAGCAGGCGCCGAAGGTAGTAGCCTTGACGGGCTGTGCGTCGGTATTGCTATGGTTTCATAAACCGGGAGCCGACCTGAAGCAGAGGGAGAATCCACCGGCGGGGACACAGGCATGACCTCATGCACCTCCGCCAGGGACAAAGGGCGCTCGAGAGGAAGGTGAGGACCCAAGAGATTGATAATATTTTCCCACCTGGGTCAAAGTTGCTCCTGCCCCAGAATAGGTGGGGAGGTGCGGGCAGACTCATGCCCCGACACTTAAACAGAAGAGCGGGGACCAGCACTAGGTGAAGAAGGCATGTGGTGCCACAACTTTGACCGCCAATGCCGAGACTTAACTACGTACGTCTTAGGAGAATGACGCCTGCGTGAACGGCCCCTAGAGCAGAGGTGTGGCCGGTCTGTGGAGCACATTGGGGATCAAGGTCATCGAGAAGACTTTGATGATTGTGACATCCACACCGCAATGAGCTTCATGCGACGTTCTCTTCACGCTTTCGGTCGGAGCTGACAAGAGTTGCACTCATCAGAGTCATGATGCTCACCCAGACACGACATGCAAACCGATTGAGGGTCCTTGATGGACCTTTGTCGTCCACAGGACTCACAAGGCTTGAACCCCAAGGACATTGAAAAAGGGTAGAAAAAAGGCCCACTGCCCCGTCGACAAAAAAAGGTCAAGTAGGCTGAAAAACAGCCAGAGGGACAGCAGTTCGGATCTGCATTTCTAGCATGGAAAAGAAGGAATTGACGCCAGCGCAGCCAGGGAGAGCATATATGGACTCCGTTGACATCACATTCGGGAGACGACGTTGCTACAGAGTCACTCGATGCCCTCTACCGACGCGCAGAGGTACTGCTGAAAAAATTTCTGGATCCAGTCTGGCGCCTGTGGAGGATTCTAGCATAAGGAATCTGTGGCTAGATGCCTCTATCAGATCATTGATACAGTACCTGGACACAAATGGCTACCACTGAGACTCAGTGCATGCATTGTGCTGTTCTATTACATTACATTCTTCACTATTTATGTGAGTTTGACACACTCGTACTGTACTAAACATCAATACAAATTGGCAACTGCTAATGCTGACTTTGGGTACATACCCTTGCATAATAGTGCATAGGAGCATAAAAACCACTCATCTATGGTTGGTGTACACGCAGTGTGATGCAGTACCGGTGGGTGATGGTTCAAAGCTTCTGTGTTATATGACAGGTAACCAGAGAGCTGGAAAACCTTCCACTAAGCTGTAAATTTCAATGTGCTGCACATCAACCTCAGTATTCAATTCCAGTCTCTGCTTCCATATATTTTACTACTAAATGGAATATCAGTACTAGGTTTCAAATTGATAACACAGGCCCCATGGAAGTTAGAAAATACAAAAAGCCAAAGTATTAACACGAAAGGTGCATGCTGTCCATTTGTGTTGCAGTTATATTCTATAGCTTAATTAAAGCTTTATTGAAAAGGTGCACCTCACAGATATGATAACTAGATGTTAATGAACAGCGCTACATTTCTGGCATCTTGTGGCACAAATTTAGCGAGCCTGGGTGGCTTTATGTCAACTCAATACAGCATTTCCAGCTTTATGCAGCTTTTAGTGCTGGAATAGAAACAGCTTTACCTGCCTTGTCAGTCTCATGTTTTCTTTTAGTTTTTAAATTATAATAAAAACCCATACAAACTCTCTCCCTGGCACACACACACTCACACAAACACACACACAAATAATAAATCAAGCGATAAAGAAAAAACATTGTGGGCTTTCAGCGGTCAGACTTATTGGCTTTGTCAATGCCTGTTGTGTTAAGAAAAATGTTAGGGTTATTGCTTCAATTAGAGCAGATCAGAGCTTTAAAAAGCATATGTATTTTATTCCTATTGTTTCTTTTACTGGATACAAAAGGGATTTTTCTGTCACCAGCAGTTTTTCTGTCCAGTTTTTGAAAGACTTTAATTTATATGCTTTTAGTATGAATCACATTTTGCAAACATTTGATTGAATTCATTACCTTGGCGGATGCTACAGTTTGTACATGAGGGGGTGGGTTTGCACGGTGCTAAACCACCACCTGCACCTGAATTTGTGCACTAAACCTTAATAATTGCTCCTGATTTGCATGGTATTTTCACTGCTTTTAGGGAGAATGCTGCAGCTTCTGGAATGAGTGGGGGAATTTTGAAGGTTGTTAAGAGTGTGGCAGAACACTGCCTGCTTCTTTTGAGCACCAAGCACTGTTTTCGCAGCTCCAAACTACATAACATTTCACCACTGCTTCGGGGTGTTCCATTTTTGTAGAACTTGTAGAGTAGGGCGGGGCTTGGAAGGCTCTTAAGAGTGTGACGTCAAAGCCTGAGTCTGTATTCATGCGCACCTGCTATACTGACAGCGTTTCTCTTCTCATACAGCTCTAGTCTCTGCCCAACACATCAGGACTACATTTAGAAAATTGGTTAATTTTGTGCTGTCTGCATCTGTTGTGTGTGCAATAAATATTGACACCTAGCTCAGTACGTTCTCAATGGCTTTACACGAGAAGGGTAGATGTGGGAGCCCTGGTTGTTTTACTGCAAAAACTACTGTCACTGTGCCAGTTAGAATGTAAGGTTTGTGTTTGATACTCTGTGGTCGTCAACCACAACTAGCACATTGACCATGAATACTAGCACTTTGAGTACCCTTGCACTGGTAGATGTATTGTATTCTATTGTGATTACATTTATATAGCCCTTACTACCCCTGTCGAGGCGTTGAAGCACTTTTTTGGTGAGTAGCATGCTACTCCGGAACCCATAAAGGATTAGTGGTGAATTAGTGTAGTGAAATATGAAATTAATTTGAGCACTGGCTAAGACCAAATCACTCCTTGGAAAATGGTCGATAAGCCTGAAATCACCCTCAGTACTATCAGTCAAGGAACCAATGAAAGTGCTGTGAGCTCCAGTCCGGGTTTTCTGTTCGATTCGAGACGGTGCGGGAGGACGAAGCAGTGCAGTGATGTAGTGAGCGGCAGCCAAGGGGGACGTTGCCTGCCATCCGCCGCCTGCTTAGTGTTCGCTGTGTTGGCCGCCCTGTTACCAGACCACCGGCGACCGAAATAGCGTGGCAACAGTCCTCAGCATGAGAGGCACCAATGTACGGTGCGGCGCAGCGACAGCTGGAGCTTAGAGCAGCGGTAACCACCCATCCTCGCGGAAGCGGCCGGCGTTAGGCCGGTGCGGCTTGCGAGTCAGCGTGGTTCCAATCATCCTGCCCACCCGCCTGCAAATCTTGGTTGCCCTGCCCCCTACTGGGGGGGGGAGAGTTCACCCGGTATTGGCGCCTTCAGACTTTTAAATTTTAAACTTTTAATCCCCCCCCAGTGCCTTTAACGGCATTGCTCACAGCACGGGGGCATATGGCAGGGGGAGAGGTTGATTTGGGTGATAGGAGCAGCATGAGGCAGAGTGGAAGCCTCAGAATATCAGAACAGTACCAGAACAGTAGCCTTTTGTTCTTTTGCTCATTCAGCCCTCCCTCAACCCCTCAACCTTTCAACCTTTTAACCCTCCAGCACTCCACCAGTACTGACTGCTGCTTAGCCTGCTGAACTACATTGAAGATCCTTGAAGGAGTATCGTTTGATTTCAGAAAAGGTTCTCCTGTTACCTTCAAAAGCAAGAGCAAGTGTGGTGTGGGTACGGGTGGGTACGGGTGGAGGGCAGTCACCAGGGAAAGGAACATAGTTTCGTACAATACCTGAAGGATGGCATATAAAAAATTAAGGAGCTGAACAATATTTATGAAAAGGTTAGGAACAGAGCAAAGTGCAAAATGAGATCAGCACACATTTTAGCATTATCAAAATCCCACACAATTACAGACTTTTTCCTCCTTCAGTATCAACACGCACCAAGATAACCAATTTAGAAGCTGAAGAACAAGGAGACCAAAACGACGTGGAGGAAAAAACGGAAAACAAGGAAAATCAACAGAAGGCTCAGATGGAATCAAATGAAGAAAATAACCAGCCAGTCATTTCCACTCCGAAAGACCCAATTAGACAATCCCAATCGGATCTTGAAAAAGGAAATTACATCCACGACTTTACACTACCGGATATAAGTATAAACCAAAACTCACATAAAAGTGAAGTTAAGTGCCCTAAAGAGACGCTGAAACTGTTTAACAGCACCCTAAGCAATCCTACAAATGCAGAAGATAATCTATTTCACTCTCCAGTTTTCCCGTTTCTGTCTCCTGTCCATATTGATTCTTACCGCAAACAAGAAAACCTATCAGATGCCTTTTTTACCTTCCAAAAGATACTTGAATCAATTTTACTACTGTTAGAGAAATCTACAATAAATATAGACCATCTACTAGAAATGCAGTCGACGATGTTGCAATATCTAGCGGATCACCAAATTAGCCTCCTCGGCGGAGGTCTGCAATCTAAAACGAAATTAAAGGAAGAGCTAGAGATACAAAAAATAACTCAAAACACCAAGGAAATAAATACTCTAAACAAAAAAATAACAAATACTGGGGCATATTAGCAAGACCCACGTTAAAATTATCGCCGTTTTAGCGGCAGGAAACTGCCGCTAAAATGGCGATAATAGGCTTGCTAATATGCGTTATGGAATTCCAATAGAAGCCCAGGTTAGATGTGCAGGACATCTAACCTGGGCTTCTATTGGAATTCCATAACGCATATTAGCAAGCCCATTATCGCCGTTTTAGCGGCAGTTTCCTGCAGCTAAAACGGCGATAATTTTAACGTGGGTCTTGCTAATATGCCCCACTGACTTTAAAGTAGATAAGTCAACTGAAAAGTTGAGAAAGGAAAAGAAGGAAAAGAAAAAGGAAAAGACAGAGATAATATACTCTCTACGGAAATTATTTAAGGAGGTAATAGTAAACCAAGAACAAACAACAGCGTTGATGAATGACTCAGGAGGGAAAACTCTCCCTAATTATCCGATTTTTAATCTTAAAAAGAAGTCAAATTATCAAGAACCAAATATAACAGATCCACCAACAGAGATAAAACCAAATGGGGAGTCAGCGCAAAAGCCATCTTCAATAAAAAACTCCCCTACCAGAATGAAAACAACGACCATAAAGAGAAAGAAAAGGTGCAAACAAAGATTCGCAAAGAAATAAATGCGGGAAATAAAATTTGAGGGACCCGATAGCTCGGCTAGTGACAAAAAAAAATGAAAAAACGACAAATGGGAAAAGGGAAATATGTTCCCTTAGACACACCCCAGAGCAAATTATTAAAGATCCACCTACTGGTCATAATCCCTTGCAGGAATTAAATCCACTGGCTCAATTAAGAGCAACCATTGGCCGCAACAGCTTACAAGTAATAACGGCATAAGCGCAGAGTCGACACCACAAACTGACCCTTTCATTTTCTCTAATATGCTAGAGATAACTGACCTCTTTTCCACATCCCGTGACTCATTAAATCGGCAGAAAATTTAAAAGTTATTAAAAAGCCTCCCCTCCTTACCAACGCTTACTTCAACGGAGATAAAGCTAGTGTCTTTCCCCGATAATCTGGACAAAAATAGAGCCCGAGTAGAATTCTGGTCTAACGTTATCCCAGCTATTGTCGTGAAAGAAAGTAAAAATTACATAAAAAAGGGTTTGATGTAATAATGGTAGGAAAAAAACCAGCGTCAGAGACCCGAATGAGGTCTAAAATTAATTACCAGACCACAAAAATGCCAAAAGAACAATGCAGCTTGGGACATCCGGATAAATTAATAATAAGTATCAAGGACGGAGGTAGACGGATATGGAACCAAGAAGATGATCATCACATAAGTAACACTCAAAATGATAATGTATGGTCGTGGTTATCAAACAACTTAAATGGAAATAAGCAAGACTTCCTTTTTAACAATAACTTTACCGTCATCTCATGGAATCTAGCGGGTCTAAACCAGGGCAAAATATCTTGTTTGTTAGATACTCAACCTTCAATAGTCTGCTTACAGGAAACCTGTCTAGTAGATAACTTTGACCAAAAAAACGATTTCGTTTTTAATACTCCAGCTATAAGGACCAGACGGGGCCATGCAAAGGGAGGCCTGGCTATCCTGCTAACAGAAGATCCAAACTGGGACTTTGAAATAATTCTTTCTAACTAACCCTAATGTTCAATGTCTTAAAATAAAACATTTAGATAAAAACCTTCGCGTTCAGCCAATACTTCTCTTTAATGTTTATGTTCCCCAGGATCTGAACATGATACAATACTTTTAAATTTATTTGATCAAATAGATATCTCCCTAGGCTCAAACGAAAATATGTAGATACTCTTAATGGGGGATTTCAAAGCAAAAATCTCTACTTCCGTACTCTGGGCCTGATTCACAGAACTAACTTATGTCAAAAACGTAAAGTTAGTACCTTTTGGTATTCACAGAATACACTTACTCATTTTGGTATTCACAGAATACACTTACTCATTTTGGTATTCACAGAATACACTTACTCATACTAACTTTATGTCCGCACTCGGGCCGGAGATTCCGGCCCGGTGGTGGAGATTCCGGCCGTTTGTGGAGATTCCGGCCCGGAGGTGGAGATTCCGGCCCGGAGGTGGAGATTCCGGCCGTTTGTGGAGATTCCGGCCGGAGATTCCGGCCGTTTGTGGAGATTCCGGCCGTTTGTGGAGATTCCGGCCGGTTGTGGAGATTCCGGCCGGTGGCGGAATCTCCACAAACGGCCGGAATCTCCACAAACGGCCGGAATCTCCACCTCCAGGCCGGAATCTCCACAAACGGCCGGAATCTCCGGCCGAGTGCGGACATAAAGTTAGTATGAGTAAGTGTATTCTGTGAATACCAAATGAGTAAGTGTATTCTGTGAATACCAAAATGAGTAAGTGTATTCTATGAATACCAAAAGGTACTAACTTTACGTTTTTGACGTAAGTTAGTTCTGTGAATCGAGCCTCTATGCATTTCGGAATTCCGAACTCGAAGCATCTTGCTCTATTCCAGCGGCAGTATTCCCAGATCATATTAGAGCTAATAAAAGGGGGAAATTATATTGGAGGGAATCAATGTATTTAACGGAATAATTTTAAATTGGAGAACAAGAGGAGATGTGCCGGGTTCATATACCCGAAAAGGTCCAACAGGGTTATCTATATTGGACTATGCCATCAGCAGCTATGATTTGTCTAATAACTTTCGCAGCCTCTTTATAGAATTTGTCCAAAGTAGTGATCACGCAATACTTCATCTAGAAATAGACCTCCATCTTCAACCAACTCCCTCATGGTCCCTATCATATGGTAAGGGGAGGTAATAATTAAACAAAAGCCAGCTCGAATACTGTGGAGCAGCAAGAACTATAAGCAAATTTATAAGGAAATCAATAAGATTATGGAGTCCCAAATGTATGAACAAATCAAAAGAGAGTTAACGTAATCTCCAATTTTGAAAGCTTTAAAACATTGATATCTACTACTTTGAAAAAGAAGCCTCTTCCTAGTAAAGACAACCCACAAAGGATAAAGGACTCGACAATAAGTCTCCTGTCCAAGAAATTAAACCAGCTGATTAGGTTGCAATTTATTAACGTTTCTCCGGCTAGGAAGGCCGAAATTTCCATCTTGAAGAAAAGGTGAAAAAGGCTGCGCATGAAAGAGAATAGAACAAAAATGGATAGATGTTGGGTGGACCTGCAAGAAGCGGTGCGTTAAAAAACTCTAAAGCCTTTTGGGATATAGTTGCAGAAGCTAGTGGAAATAAAATACCACAAGAGCTACTCCCGTCCCTCAAAAAGAATGGGCTACTTATTTATCCAAACTATATGAGGCAAATCTACCTTCTATTGACATCGGGAAATCCCTATGCGATGGAGCCGACAGCAAGATTGACCAGCAGATAAAGCCACCTACTGATCAGCAAATTGCCGTGTACATAAGTAAAGCGAGAGATACAGCAGGAATGGGACCAGACAAGATTCCGGTGAAGGTCTTAAAAGAAAATATTGAAGGATGGAGTACATTTTTGGCCCCCTTATTTATGTACTGCTATCGAACTGGCCAAATTCCGAACTCATGGAAGGGCAGTATAGTAGTTCCCCTTTTGAAAAAAGGTTCCTGCTTTTCTCCGAGTAATTATCGTCAAATTGCCCTCCTTGATGCTACAGGAAAAATATTTGCGGCCAGTATTTTGGAACATCTGAACGATTGGGCCACAGCTAGGGGGGTAATACCCGTGGTACAAGCAGGTTTTCGTCAAAAACATTCTGTGATTGACAATATTGCCATCCTTCAAACTATTATTGATAAATATATAATTAGTAGAGCTCAGGTAGTTTATAGTTTATTTGTAGATTTCTCTACAGCTTTTGACAAGGTGGATAGGCCTTCCCTGTGGAGGAAATTATTGAAGTTAGGCGTTCCGATAAGTTTGCTAAGAATAATAGTAGCACTTCATACAACCACATGGTGTAAGGTACAAATGGGAGGAGTTAAGGGCTTAACCCAAGAGATATCTACGCAAAACGGTCTCAAACAAGGATGTTTACTTGCCCCCCTCCTTTTCTCACTATTGCTTAGTGATTTACCGGACTGTTTCCAGGAGGTAAATAATTTCCCACCTCAATTATCATCACAAAAAATTCACCTTTTAATGTATGCCGATGATGTGGTTTTATTCGATCTAACCCCAATTGGGCTGCAGCGTAACATGAAGGCTCTTTTTAATTATACTGAAAGACACTTTTTAAAAATAAATATTTCAAAAACAAAAAAAGTACCATTCAGGGGTAGGAAAAAAGCTATACCTTTTACCTGGAAACTAGGAGGAATAACAGTAGAAATAGCATCTACTTATATCTATTTAGGGAGAGTTTTCTCTCAGTCCACTGGTACTGCCTCGCACTTTCAGCGGACTGAGCTAAAGACAGTATCTCATGTAAGTGCTATAAAAAAGTTCTATCTCTCTACCGGGAGACAACATTTTTTAGCACTCCTCGAAGTTTATCGAACAAAGATTACCCCGATTCTAACATATGGCTTAGAATATATTCCAATAAACCGTTGGGGTTTTTTAAATCTCAGGGAGGGCAAACTCTTGCGCATGCTTACGACTACAATCCAAGCCACTCCCGTTCAGGCACTTCGACTGGAATTAGGGGTAGTGAGTGCATACGCGAGAGCTATGGCAAACCTTGTTAGTTAGGCATATAACATACTACATGCACCTGACGGTACATTAAGGGCAATTTTACGTCAGGAAACTTTTAAGGCTGATCCAGGAGTATGTACTTTTAAACAAAATTTAGAGTTCTCTCTGGAACACTTTCAATGTTCAGAGAGCCTTTTACAAAGCTGGTCCCCAGAACTCTTAAAGTTCTTTTTGAAAAAATCAACCCCGAGGCTGAGCTTCGAAATGGATAAACTTTATTGTCAACAGTTATCGCATTACAAGCTGGCATTAGCTAGTGTGGAGTATAAAGAGAGCCCAAAATATTTGAATTTCACATTGGACCACAAGGTTAGGCGTTGCATTCTGATGTTAAGGCTGAGGATACTTCCGCTAAAAGATGTAACAAAAAATGGGGCGGCAACTTTAATAAAACAGGCCAATGTGATTTGTGTAATGGAGGAATCCAAGACTTGGCACATGTTTCATTTGTTTGTCTAAATAGCAGTTTGGTTGAGGCGCGTTCATGATTTTTAAAACCTATCTGTATAAAATATAATATTCTTAGAAATACGGATCTGATTGAGATCATAAGAACCCCTCCTAATGAATTTGTATGCTACAAAGTTTTTAACTTTTTTAAAGTGTTACTCCCGCTATTTTAGAGATATACAAGCTAAGAACAATAATCAATTTTGCTTATAAAGAATTTTATGATATATTGTAATACAATGGGATTGGAAACTTCTATATATTATTTTACTATATTGTGGATCTCAGATGAGGTCTATATCTATCAATAAATTTCAATATCAGTCAAGGCTGTCAGAATCCCATTTGCAGCTGGTTATATCTGCTTATGTTTTGCATGGTACTTAATGCCAAGTGCTGTAAATAACTGGTGTTAACATTTCCGAACTGTATGACAATCGATTTATTGATCTTTGAGGGATGTAAGAATGAGTTGCCTCTGGAAAAGTAGCAGTGCTTCTCTATATAAGTGTAGCCTACACCAGCTCGGATCATGAATAGCTGCAGATGCCTGTAAGAGTGCAGACTTGCTCTAGGGGGTGCGCTGGACTTAGGAATTGTATAACTTACTATTCCAACTCCAGTGTGTGCAACAGTAGGGAAGGTGTTGGAATAGTAAATTATACTATTCCTTAGTTTAGAGTGCCCCCTAGAGCAAGTCGTTGTAACGACTTGCGTTGTAATGGTTCTGCAATGTAACAACGCGGTCGTTGTAACGACCGCGTTGTAATCGCATGCGTTATAACGCATGCGATGTGATGGCT
This sequence comes from Calotriton arnoldi, assembly GCA_963921515.1. Lineage (NCBI taxonomy): Eukaryota > Metazoa > Chordata > Amphibia > Caudata > Salamandridae > Calotriton > Calotriton arnoldi. The sequence continues at coordinate 419,305 of CAWUFW010003664.1, read as the reverse complement.
GTTTCCCCTATCTACAGTGCTTAATTTGTAAAAGAATGAGTGCCGGTGCCCAAAGCTCTGCTCCGGTGCTGCTATTAAAAATTGGTGTGCCGTATACCAAGGCTGTATTGTGTTGAATTCACCACAGTTCTCTTTACTCCACTACCGGATGCTCAGTGCCTCTTTATCTCACTCCTGCTGATCCCTGCTTTCTGAATTTGTGCACATCTTTCCGTCTTTCCCTCCCTATTTCTTTCCTGTCTTTGTGTTTTTCTCTTTCTTGCTTCTGGTTAATATCGTGTGAAGAACAATAAGTGCTGGTCCCCAAAAACGAGTGCCAGTGGGCCCCCACCGGCAACCACCGGCTCATATTATCCACTGCTTTACTGCTGAGGCAACTCAGGTCTGTCAGCTTAATTCACCGTTCTGCACTCATGGCTTCACTCAGAATTTCCTAATTTCCATACTGTGGCTTGAAGGGCTGTGTGATTCTTGGCACACACTTTGTAACACCCGCAGTGCACCTCCGGTGCTTCTGCTACACCCTCCCCAGTATCTACCTTAGGACATGTTTCAGTAGCCGATGTTGCCCTTTTCCCCTGCATCCCATTTGCCTCCTTGTGGCTGGCATTTCAAGATATGCGAGGAGAACAGTATAAGTAGTTCAGCAAGAAAAGGCACAAAAAGCATGAGTGTTGTGGAACCATTCTCCAAATATTCGGTATGGAGATGTTAGAAATTGGGTTTCTGTTTGGCTAGGGTGTGCACCTAAGCCAGGCAGGAACCCACTAGGGTAAGGCAGTTATACACCCAAGATAACCCCTGCTCAACCCCTTGGCAGCTTGGCAGAGCAGTCAGACTTATCCCAGAGGCAATGTGTAAAGCGTTTGCCCAACACACACACATCAGTGACACAACAAATACACCACAAAAGAGACTCCACATAGTAGTACACATTGAATACAACACATAGACCACAATCACATAAACCATAACTCACTTTGCCAACTAGGCAATTGTCATAACATCACAGTTAGTGCAATAAAGTAACGACTTATAAGTTGCACACGTCATAAAAACACCATCACTGTATATAATATGCAGTTCCTGAAATGATACTCGTTATCCTGTCTGTATAAGGTATGACCCCAACATACATCATAAATCAGGCCAAAAAACATGAAGCAGTTGGATAATGCCCACGAACATATGAATCACCTAATAGCATCAAGTGTATATAAATCACAACTGCTGGCCATACCATGCCAGCCCTGGGAATGTGAGGAAACAACATGTATTCCAAAATTAGGGCATAAAATGCAGATCAGATTAGGAGAAAACACATGAATCCAACTATCACCATGAACATATTGGGTGCAGCGTCCCTGCACTTCTACAACATTTTACACAATAAGTCTATATGAACACATAGTGCACCAGAACTTCTGCGTACCCTTTTATAAGTATTACGGTAATTTTCCTTGTGCTTATAAAGCGCTCCTGTGTGTTTAAATTATGGTCCCTCGGGACCGGAAAGGCAGTGACAAGTGCGGCCACTCGGTGCCCACCAGGTATGTACCAACACGGGGGCACACAATCACGCAGATTCACGGAGAGACCCTGCCCAGTCTTCCCCGGAGGGAAAGTAAGCAACCGACAGCTGACCATGAGAAGCAGCTGCCAAAACCAATTCAGCTTGCTCCGGTACTCAGGCCAGTGTTGCAGCCTGTGCAGGACCCCTTTAACACATGACTTTGTCTGATTAAGGACAATTGACCCCCAGCTACTGCGCGGGGTGGTGCACCACCACAGGTGCCTGGAGACCTCTCCTGGTCCCCTCCCTCCAGCAGCACACAGCGGTTGCCCGTAATCACGCTGTGCAGCGGCTACAATGACCGCATGGTACCTTGTAGCCGGTCTGCTTCAGGAGCTGGGCCGCGCTTGGGGGCCTCTTTACAGTAAAGTGGTCACTCTCCATCAGGCCGCAGGCTGGTGTGGTGCCTCTCCTTCGCTAGAGAGTTTGGCTCAGGCTACAAAAGAAGACAGCACTCCCACGTGCTGTCCAAATGAAGCGATCACCTGGCACTGGACCGTCGGGACACATGACGAAAGGCCAAGTGCAGTGCGCACCGCAGGAAAGTACCTGTTGCTTTGAAACAGGCACTCCACACTCTGGGAAGCAGGCAGTTCCAGAAGCGCTCAGCACACGCTGGTCACATCAGGAGGCAGGGAGCCGAAACGGTGCTCCCTGCGTGCTGGGCTGAAAAATAAAGTGCTCCTCACACACTTTCCTTCACAAAAGGTGAAGAACAATCCAGTCCTTCTCCTGCTCCAGACAGGAGCAGCAACCCCACACACATCAGGGGCAGTGCTCCTCACACAGCTCTCCTTCAAGGTAGGTTCCTTTTTGATCCAGCAAGGATCTCTTGAAGCCTTTCATTTCCCTGAGACTTCCAACAGGAGGCAAGCACACACCAGCGCTTGGAGATCTTCTCAAGCAGGAGGCCAAGGCAGGGCAAAAAGAGTCAGTCCTTTTCCTCTGCCAACAGATAGAATCAGCAACTGCAGACCAACCCACCCCTCACACAACAGAAAGGGTAGTGCTAATCACACACCTCTTCAGCTCTTCTTCTTGGCAGGGTCCTCTTGTTCCCAGAAGTGATCTAAAGTTCTGGGGTTTTAGGTCCATTACATATACCCCATTTCCTCTTTGTTCTCTTTGTGACAAGGGTCTCTAAGCTCAGTCCAAACCAGTTCTGACCTCTGTGGTCCAGCTTGATTCCAGGAAGTGTAGACAGCATTGTACAAAGGAGAAACAGCCTATTCAAGTGCTAGTGAAAACTCCTCACACCACTCTAAATGCAGAAAGGTCTATTCAGCCTGGCTGTGAGTCACCCAGGAAAGGCAGGACATGCCGCAACCTTCCTTGCGACTGTCTAGAGTGAATGGACATCCCGAGCTCCCATCACTCCAAAACCAGATGGTGAAAATACAAACAGGCAGAGGCATACAGAATGTTAAAGCAAGAAAATACCCATTTTCCAAAAGTGGCATTTTCCAACACACAATTTAAAAACCACCTCTACTAAAAGGTGTGCTAATAAATTCTGAGTTCAGAGAGCCTAAACTCAATTTCTCCATCTTTTCCCAATGGAAAGTTACCCTTGTAAGATGTTACAAGGCATCTTCCATGTTAACCTATAGAACAGACAGCCTTTCAATAGTGAAAATGAAATGCACAGTATTTTACTATCAGGACATGTAAAACACACCAGCACATGTCCTACCTTTCACATACACTGCAGCCTTCCCATTGGGGTACCTTGGGCCTACCTGAGGGGTGCCTTACATGTAAGAAGAGGGAAGGTTAGGGCCTGGCAAGTGGGTGCACTTGCCAGGGCACAGACACTGCAGTTGGAGTTAAAGACACATTTACAGGGCTACACATGTGGGTGGCACAACCAGTGCTGCAAACCCACTAGTAGCATTTAATTTACAGGCCCTGGCACACTCAGTGCACTTTAGAAGGGACTTACAAGTAAATCAAATATCCCAATCATGGATAACCAATCATAATCACAATTTACACAGAGAGCATATGCACTTTAGCACTGATCAGCCATGGTAAACTGCCCAGAGTCCTATAGTCAACAAAAACAGGGTCAGACAAATAGGAGGCAAAAGGCAAAAAGTTTGGGGATAAACCTGCAAAAAGGTCCAGGTCTAACAAGAGACATGGAGCATTTATGAATCAGGATGAGAGTCTGCTGGGCTTGCCTGATAGCTGCGATCTTGCTGGGCATAGATAGGCAGTGCTTAATTTGTAAAAAGTACTAGGACCCAAAGTATTAATCAGTAGTCTGTGGTGGCACTCTCGAAGTTCATGGTGCTAAATACCAAGGCTGCGTAGTTTTGATTCCACCTCATTCCTCGTTAATCCACAAACAGACACTCCCAGGCCCTTTATCCCACTCTTGCAGGTTCCTTTTCATTCCTGCTTTCTCTCTGTGTCACAGTTTTTCTTTGATTTTGTTCCTCCTTCTTTCCCCTTTTGTATTTTCTATCTCTTTCTCTGGATCACAGTCTGATGTAGAAAAAGAAGTGTTGGCCCCCAAAACATAGTGCGGGTGGGCCCCATCTGCAACCAAAGGCTCAAATTAAGCACTGGGGTCAGTAGAAGTTCACTTATATAATGTCATACACGGTTGCACTAATCACGCTATCTCGCCAAATAGTGCAGAAACATGAAAAGAGCAGAGGCTTACTGAGTCTCCCAGATGCCATTTAATGTATCCTTGTGCCTCAACTCGTCCCATGTAGCTCAGACAACCACCATACAAATTTAGAGGTGCAACTAGTGTGTAAAGAATGGGGATTGAAGACAACCAAACCTAAGGAGATATTGAAGAGTGTTGAGGAAAGGACAAGTAATGAAAGTCTCAAGGACAGAGAGGAAACACCACCACACTTGCCCATGATACTCGAACATTTGCCTAGATTTGGATCACTCAGAGATGAGAGATGTTCTGTTTTGGCAGGGTAAGATAGAGTAAGTTGATGGGTTCCACTTGAGATCTTTCTACTGTTAATTGCCAGAAGATGGGTATGAAATAGAGACACATTGGATTAGCAAAAGGTAATAATGAGGTGTGCTGATCACACAACTATTCAGGGTATTGAGAATCATTCTTGAGTCCAGTGTGGCTCAAAGGATTGTTACTCTAGTTCTTGCAGTTATTGACTGGCCCAGAGTGAGTGGTAGAGTTTAGTGAGACAGAGGTTGCTGGCGTATTTCACAATGAGGAACCATTGTTTAGGAAAGAGTTCACTGAATTTCGGTTACGTTCCATACATCTGTAATTTATAGGCAGATAGGCAGAATTCAAGGGCAATCGTTTTACCTTTTGGTGATACACAGGTGGTGTTTTGTGTCATCAGCATAAAAATGGTGGAGTAGCCCCAGTCACCTATGATTTTTAAGACAGAGTGAAGGTAAGCATTAAACAGAACTGGCAACAGGATACTAGTAATAGTCCACACAAGACCTAACAAGAGTTGGAAAGGCAAGGATCTAATTTGTCCAAGAGGTTAGACGCGACATGTAGACAAATATTTCACAGATTTGTGCTACCTCTTCAATGCAAGGTAGCACGATCTCATGGTCCTTAGTTGTACTTAAGTCTGAAGCCACAAGCTGGCGGGTGCTGGCCTTCAACAGCATGTTAGAGAGCATCGTGCCAGGCTTTGGAAAAATCTTTTCCTGTACCGTGTCCTGGGCAGAAGCTATACTAGTAGGCTAAGAAGCCTTTGATTGTTGAGTCGTGTCTGAGGCTAAGCAACAATAGCTTTCTCAAGGATTGCGGATGCACTGAGGAAGTAGGTAACGGGCCTGTAGGTGTGTGTGATGGCCAGGTGTACAGTAAAGTGTTTCTGTATGGTAGTGATTATAATTTGCATAAAGAGGTTTCAAGTGCTTCTTTTCAGAAGGAGATTAGTATGGATTAATGGTGTGTCCATAATACGTATTATGTAATGCCACAGAGATGTCTATATATTCTTTAAGGATTTTACTGGGTAAGATGTCATTGAGAGAGGATATGTCCTGTGGACTTCTGGTGAAGCCCTTGGTGTTTCTGGAGATGCATGTTAAGAGACATTATAGATCGAAGTCTGGGTCATTTTTTCATGTTTTGTTTTGCTTGTGTTTTTGATAAGTGTTTGATATTTTGTTCTTTTTTTTCTTTGTTTTTTCTTTGAGATCCATAAAAAGTTCCAATTCATCCATGTAATATAGTATAATTTCTTGGTTATGCACCACTAATCAATAAATACAGCATACATATTCAGGAATATTTAAAAAAAAAATGTAAAGAACAGAATAAAAGTGAGAGTAACATTGCTTTAAGAATCATTGGAAACCAGATATAATACAGATTTTTGCAATAAAAGGCGATTAAAGTGCATAAAGTGCCTAAAGTGCAAACTAGAAAAGGATGTGCAAATGTGCAAAGTGTCAATCCTAAATATATATAATGTATATATAATCATCATACTAACAACCCCTTGAAATAAACAATGTACTTCTCTCTAAAATACAGAAAACAATAGATAATATGAGATGAAAATTAGCGGGATGGTATTAAGATCTTTTGCTCTGGCCTTATTATTTATCCAAAATACCGTTCCCACATTTTTTCAAATTTCCTGATCCCCCCATTTTGCATGGCATATAGCCTTTCACTATTTCTAACTTGCTTCATTTTCTAAGCCCACTCACACATTGTTGGAACCTGACGAGATCGCCATTTTTGGAGCAGAAGGGACCTAGCCACCGCCATTGTGATATATATTAGTTTCACCCATTTATCGGATAGGCGGAGAGATGGATCATATCCCAGGACTTTCAGCCAGCTATTGGATGCCAGTTTAATTGGACACTCTGGGGCCGATTCCGATCTCGGTCGGAGGCGCACCCAATACCATTCGGTCGGGAAAAAGCCATGCGAAAGCCTGTTTCCCGACCGAACCGTACGCGGGTCCGGCCGAGCGAGTACGATGCGACTCGCCGACCGACTCGTCCGGGCGACCCGACCGCTCCGACCGACTCGTACCCGGACCGTACCGCTCCGACCGACTCGGTCGGACCCGATTCGCACCGCGCAATGGAGACGTTTTCCGGCCGGGTAAGTACGATGCGCACCTCGACCGCTCCGACCGACTCGCGCCGTCCGACTCGAACTCGCTGTCGGAGCCGTACTTTGGGGGTCCGTGTCGGACCCCCTGTACGCGTACCCGTGCGAGGCGCACACAGGGGGACCCAAGGGTCCCCCTACCTGTGCGTGTACGCCGCGAGCGCTTCGCGGCGTACTCGCTGTAGGGGCGCCCTTGTCCGCCTCGCACCCATTGAGGCAATGGGAGCCCGCGTACGCGTTGTACGACCGGCTCCCATTGAGTTCAATGGGAGTCCGACCGACTCGTGTCCGATAACATACGGACGCATCGGACTCGTTCGGTCGGACTGCACGGGTCCGATTCGGTCGGAAATCTCTCCGGGTCCGGCTCGGTCGGGGAAATTTCCGGCCCGAATCGGAATCGACCCCTCTATCTCCAAATACCGAAAAATTTCATTCCAGAACCCCTGGACCAAAGGGCATTGAGTGATTATATGTGTCCCATTAGCAGCTGGTTGGTTTAAACAGCAGAAGCAGTGACTGGACTGGTTAGGGTTAATCTGGGAAAGGAGCTGTGGGGTTCTGTATAGTAGCCATTTGCTAAACAATTGCATCCGGCGCCAATTAGCTCCACGTAACACGCTAAAATTAAGTTTATTAACCTCAGTCCACATTCTAGCTGTTATTTCCAACCCTTCATGTTTTTCCCATTTTGTCATTGCTTTCTGAGTAAGGTCCAGACCTCTTGTGGAGGCCAAAAGTTTTTTCCATTCCCCGGGTCTCCTATCTACATCTGCTTCAAGTAGCACGAGCACCATATTTTTACTCTTGTTTATTTGAACCAGATCCAAATTACTGAGAATTTTATACAGCAATCTATAAGAGCCAAGGAGAAGGAAATAATTTTGGATTAAATCATGGATTTCTGAAATATTGAGCCACCTTTCCATCACAATAAAGTCAGATATTTTCCTAAACCCGGCTTTAGCCCATTTTGGGAATATTTCAGATGAAACTTTTGTCCCTAATTCAGAAGTGAGTTCGGATAAGGGGGTTGCAATGTTAAAAACCAGAATTGCATATCTTCTAAAAAGATTCTGACATTTGCGGAAAAACCACTGCATGCTCTTATAGCGGATTTTTTGGGGAGATTTCGCTATTTATTTGCAGATAGCGTATCTGATGCTCTGTGCAGATTAACAGCATAAATTAATTCTCAAATATTCCTGTACACGATTCAAATTTGAACCTAGACATATATTGTGCAAAGTATGCAAAATAGTAATTTCTAAGATTAGGGAGCGCTAGCCCACCTTTCTCCAAATCCTCATATAAAGTTCTTAGTGCAATTCGGGGAGGTTTTTTTTCCCAAATAAAGGGAGTAAACATAGATTTGACTTTTTAAAAAAAAGATGCAGTTAAGACACATGGAATAGCTGAAAATAGGAAATTGAATAACGAGAGTACAGACATCTTAATCAGCAAAACCCTCCCCATAATGGTTAATGGAAGAGAGTTCCAGCGTGATAATAAATCCTGTACTTTCAAAAGCAGCGGGGAGACATTTAAATCAAATAAATCCACAATCTGTTACGAGAACTTAATTCCTAAGTATCTTTTTGGATGAGAATTCACACATGGGGCAATATCTATATGTAAAACATCTGGCTTACATCCACATAATATTATTTCTGTTTTCATTTTATTAATTTTTATACCCGCCGAGACCTTCATAATGTCTAAAAATCTCAAAAACTTTTGCTTTAACCCCCTTATCAGAGTCGAGAATTACCATAATATCATCTGCGGATAATTTTAATTTCCCCATAGATGGCAAAGGGGGACGAATATCGGCATTGTCTCGATTGCAATGGCCAGTGGCTCAATAAAAAAGGTAAATAAAATGGGGGACAGCGGGCATCCTTGTCTGACCCCTGTTTAACACCGATTTTTCCTACCTCAGCAGAATTAACAATAATGCTGGCCTCGGCATTGTGGTAGATTTTTTTGTATCAGCCCTGTGATCTGGGGGTATGCCGAACCTAGACAAGACATGAAATAACATCTCCCAGACCACAAGGTCAAATGCCTTCTCGGCATCCAACAAGAGCACCAGAGCCGGTATATTCTTGGTTTCAAAATAATCTAATGCTTCGGCTAAATAGTGTGCATTCGTCCCTAGCTGTCTCCCTGCAATAAAACCGTTTTGATCAGTGTGAATCAAATTTGGTGCTATTGTGTTGAATCTGTTAGCTAAAAGTTTTGTGATAACTTTATAATCCGAATTCAATAATGTGATTGGATGATATGAGTTGGGATCCTCACCGTCGTTCCCCTTTTTTAGAAAGTTTACCACATTCCCTTTAAATAAAAGATGCTGGCATCAGGCCCACCCCCCCTCTAGCATTGTATTGGCAACCAGTAGAAAGTATTCAAGTAAATCCCCTGAAAAACCTTAAAATAATTCTGCCGGTAAACCATCGGGTCCGCGGGCTTTGCCATTGGGGAGGTTTCTGATAACCTCCGACAATTCTTCTTTAGAGAAGGGGCGCATAATATTTACCCTCTCGATCTTAGACAGTACCGGTATATTCTATTCCCTAAGGAATGTCTCAAGTGACTCACTATTAATCGATTGTTTTTGTCCATAAACACATCTATAATGTTCCAGCATTATTTCCCCAATGCTGACTGAGTCCTCGTTCGCATGCCAGTAACAGGACATTTCAATGCATTTATACGATTACTCGCAGCTTGTTCCCGAACCTGCCATGCAATGAACCTGCCAGTAAAATTGCTTTCCTCATATACCTTTTGCATATAGGTGCGATTTAAGGTTTCAGATTTTAGATATTATGCCTCACCTAACGCCCGTTTAGCCTGATCAAGGTTTCTTAGATTAGGAGCAGAGGGACCTCTTAATAAACTTTCATAGCACTGCTGCACGCTCCGTTCTAAGGTTTACTTTTGTACTTTATCTTTTTTTAATTTTCCGCATCTTTACCTATTCCCAACCCGCGAATGTATGCCTTTAAGGAATCCCAGACAATATGGGGGGGAGCATTCCCATGATTGATTGCCAAAAATTCCTTTATCTCTGTTTTACAATATAACACCCAGTTTTCTTCCTGTAAAAACTGTTTGTTAAGAACCCAACGCCTAGGATGTACTAAAACTCTTCCTAACTCGACCACCAGAACAATCATTGCGTGGTCTGTAAATTCATTTGGTAAGATTTGTTGATTGATAAAAATCAGGGTCTTAGATACAAGAAAGAAATCTATAGGTGAAGAAGCGCGAAATCTGCCCGAAAAACAGGTATATGCAATTTTAGTAGGGAAAGTTTCTCTCCAGGGATCCATTAACCCCAGGGCCTTACTATAATTTTGAATAATTGTAAAGGTTTTTGGTTTTAATTGCCTTTTGGTTTTAACTGAGGAATCAATTTTAGGACTTTGCAGGAAATTATAATCTCCCCCTATAATTACTTCACCGAGAATTTGTATTAGTGATTGGAATAATTTGACATATGGCTCTGCGTTATCTTCGACTGCGGTATAAATTCTAACAAATGTGAGACACCTTAACCCCAACCTACAGGTCACCCAACACCACCTTCTATCTCTATCATACTCGAAATTCACCACATCTGCTTCGAATTTCTTACCCAAAAAGATCGCGGTCCCCCAATGCGCGGCCTGGTCGGAAGAAAAACCGCTGTATGTTGCCCAGGATCTAAAGATGGAGAATTACGGTAACTTCCCCACGGGAATATGAGTCTCTTGGATTAAAACCACAGATGGACTTTTTGTTTTAATTCAGGTTTCAATGGCCCGCATTTCTTTTTTATTATTAAGGCCATTAACGTTCAAAGAGACCACCTTGAGAGTGTTATTCGTCTTATCTTACCTTATCTTATGACACAGTATAATATAGAATGAATATTTAAGTTGAGAAAACCCTCCAGCGTGCGGAGCGGACCCCCAAACGCTCTGCTGGTTAATAAAGCACTCAGCACAACAATAGTGCTTCCAATCAGAGAAACTTTTGGTATTCCTTTATCAATTGATATTTTGTTCAATGTTGTTTTAGATGTTGATGGTTTTGCTGATGAAAGTTAAAATGCATATCAGATTTGTATGGAACCCTTTGATGATGAACAGGACAGTGATCTCTGAAAATAAGAGCTATTTTTTGCAGACTTTTGAAATCTATGTGCAGGATTTGTGTAAGGATTTAGGAAGCAGCATTTGCCCAATTGCTATGTTCCCACAGCTTCATGTACTTATATGCAACACGAAGTAATGGGGTTTGAGGAACTTTCACCTAAGTTAAAGATGTTTTTATGAGTATTAGTGAGTCACACTACACTTAAGAGAATAAGCACCCTCTGCACATCCCTCTAGTCAAACTCATTTAGCCTTTTCCAGATTATTTTCTGAGCTCCCAGAATGAAGCCACCTTCACAGCCCAACGTACTGGCTGCTCATGATACTCAGTTCTTCAAACCAGTTTGATAGTCATACAGAACCTTGGTGCATTACAGCAAGGGAACTCCTCTAATCTCAATGGTGGCCAGTCCACCTTGCTCTAGATAGCACCGCTATGGTACTTGCGGCATGTTTTTTTATATGTGCATGTGATGTTACATACAGCACATGCTTTATATGTTAACATGTACTACTATCTATGCATAACATGCATTAAACTGGCAGATGGTATTTTAGGGCCTAGAAGACAGGTCTGTTTAATACTAACATGGAACTTTCATCTTTAGGCAAAATGTATTATGTGTGCTCAAATGACACATAATTTTTGTTGCTACTGTTAATTAGCCAGAGAAGGGATTTTTCTTCTCTGGGCAGTAGATTGTTTCGACATTACCTGTGGAGCCCTCCACAAATATAAACAGCCTAGTAGAGTTCTATATCAGAGGAACTACAGGTTACAACAGTGGCAGCTTCCATTTGCTTCCTAAAAATCTGAATCAAAACATTGTTTCCAGCTTACTATAAAAGAAACAAGAATTGAGCATGAGCAGACCTCTTCCCCCTCCTTGGATTACCATGTTAGAAAGAGGTGTATATATACAATTCTGGAAATTGGGGCAGGGTAAGGCAGGTGGACCGGTTGCTAGAGGGATACTTAGAGATACATTTCTGGCTTCAGGCCTGTACAGAGCAGAACATTACTTGCCATAGATATTCTAAAATAAATCAGCTAGGGATTAGATTAATTGGTTAACGATGTGTGATAAAATATGATTGGGGCATATTTGGGGGTTCCCCATTTAATTCATTTTGTAGGCTGAGTTATTAATAATTACGGCAGTAGTTCTTACGATATTTATTAAATAGCACATATTCAATATTACCTTGTTATAAAACACCAATTTTTGTGGTTCAGGGCTGAGTTCTGCGTTTTATCCTGCAGATGATAGATTCTCTGACAAATGTGTCTAACTCTTAACATCCTTCTGCACATGAGCATAACTCAGTGGGAGTGCAGTTTCTTTTTGAGGCCTTGGAAATCGACTAGGTGTGACTCCTATAATTTCAGGGAACCCAGTACAATGGCGTTAGAGACAGTAAATGCAAATCTTATACATGCAACACTGCTTCGGAAGGGAACAACAGCCTGCTAAGTTAATTATTGCATTTTATTTTAAAAGAAGACAATGCCACCCCCTCAAACAGCCCATTCATACCAACTTCACACCAGGTTGCTATTTGCTAGACCTGTTTCCCCGAAAGCTGTCAGACCCAATGTAACAGTTTGTTTAATTATATGTTAAGCAACATTGCAGATTATCTAAAATACCAGTAACAAAAAGTGTAACCTCTAGTATCCAAGCAGCATATATGAATAGACTATATTTTAACCACAACAGAACAGTAAGAAGAGTAACACTTACTAAAATCAATTTATGGGTAAACGATCTTTAAGAAAATGAAAAGTTTGATAATATTTTGTAAGAGAGCAAAGTTTAGTGCAGCTTGGTAAAAAAGCAATACAGTGTAGTTATTTTTTATTTCTCTACATTTTTTGACGATTTAAACTACTTCTTCCTCTTAGCTATGCCTCTTAAATAGTCATTAAAAAACACTGGTCCGATTCTCAAAGCTTTTTCTATGATTAGGTTTTTGGGGACACTGAGTAGCTGGGCTCACCACTTGCTGCCGCTCAAGGGTCTTCAAAGCCCATATTCCATTTGCTCTAGGAGGAGGGGTCAGGTCCCATCTGCCTCCCACTGCCGACGCACAATAAGGCGCCACAAGATCTCCCTCGGCGCAAAACGCCGTGTAGCTGGGCTCACCGCTTGCTGCCGTTCAAGGGACTCCAAAGTCCATATTCCATTGGCTCTAGGAGGAGGAGTCAGGTCCCAGCCGCCTCCCACTGCCAACGCACTATAAAGTGCCACAAGATCTTCCCCGGCACAGGACGCGCACAGACCGCGCCCAGGGGCACCCCGGGCCAAGGGCAGGTCCGTCCTGCGCCCATCAGTGCCAGGAGGAGACAGGGCAGGGCCACCCCCCTTGGTCCCCTGTTCTGGCGATCCGTTTATTAAAGGTAAGACACACAGTACTAAGTTTGCTGCAAGCATCTTGATTTAGCATAGCGCCTGTGCCCCTGTTTGTTTGGACCTATAATTGTGGGCTTCAATTTTGTTTCGCAGCTTGCCTTTCTAGTGTAGACCTCCCTCACTCCCTCCTTGTGCCCCTAGTCAACATCTGCAGTGCCTTTAATCTTCTGTAGTGTTTCTGGGGAACCTGTACGATGTCAGCGCCCAGCAGAGAGGACACTGTGGCTCAGTATGGAGAAGCGGTAAGCAACCGACACCCTCCAGGAAAAAAGCTAAAAATCACAAGTCTGCCATGAGTCCTCGCCCTGATGGTCCGCCGGACAGCTTAACCCTCAAGGACATTGACAATTTATTAGAAGAAGTTGAAAGCCTCCTAGGAGGAGCTGACCCCAGTAACTGACAGTCGAGGCAAGCCCCGAAAAAAGTTTTGTCTATTTTCTTAAAGAAACGAAAAGCCAATGTTACTCAGACTTCAAAGAGTCAACTAAGCCCTGACTCCGCCCTGGTTACAGCAAGGGTCAGGTTGCATAAGAGTGAAATAATTCCCAATTCCATGATACCAGCACCTATTGACCATGCCACTTTCTCCCTTGAAATTTTGTGAAAACAGATTTCTGCCCCTTGCAAGCCCTACCTTGGTCTTGGAGAGCTCCCCAAAGCCAGCTGAGGCACAGCCCCTAAACTTCCTGCACATATCCCCCTTGGACATAGTTCCAGTGGTAGATAATGCAGGTTGGAATTTGGGCTCTGCTGATATGACCCGCATTTTGCAAAATCTCCAAGCAGAGGTGGTTGACCTGAGGTCCAGTTAGCCTTACTAACGATGGAATTTGGGGAGCTCCGGGCTCTTGTTAAGCAACCTTTTATCACCAATACCTCCCAAGGAGACCCTTCACATGCTTATACCTCACTAATTGACCAAAGAAATTGCGAGAAAAATCACAGTGTTATGAAACAAATTGCACTCAGTACAATTCCTCCCCCTCTAATTATTCACATCCCATTGGCCCTTTGTGCCTAACCTCTAGTACAAACTTGCGATCAATGGCACCTACTCATTAAGGACGGGATGGTAGACCCTACTATGATTCTGATCTAAATGGGGGCCGACACGGTCTTAGACCCAAACTAGAAATATCCCTGCCATTAGGAAAACCACCTCCCTTATATATAGTAAAGACCCCGATGCTATTTAGGAAAGCGTTTGAAGTAGAAGAGTCTGTAATAAATAAATGCATATACCATATACGGTCAGTCTACAACTGCTGCTCTGTTATTCGATCAGATATTGTACATGCAAAATGCTTTTCTGACCCCTCTGAGTCCCCAGGGTGCTCTGATGACATCAGGCTAGGGGTGAAGATGAAATCCCTAGTGGAAGGCCTAGTTAACTTAGGTTTGTGCAGAAATGTACCCTCTAACTCACTGATAAAGCTTAAATTGAATCCTCCAGCCCCTTGTGCCCTACTGACTGAACAGGAGGAGATTCTTCCACTCCCTTGTGATATAACAATTGAACGAGAGAAGAGACTTTGCAACCATGTAGAAGCTCTGTGTACCTATATGATAGATTAACTGGATGTCGAGGCCAGACATTCAAAAATATTGATAGGCGTCCTTTGTCTGAGGGGGACAGAATATGCCCAAATAGTGACACTATATCGCTGGCTCCAAATGATGAGGCCCTCCTTAGAACTGCCCCCCATCTTAACATCTTGTCCTGGAATATAGCGGGTATTAAGTCCAAGCTGGGGGGAGTTCATTGACAAATTCGACCTTTGCCTTCTGCAGGAAACCTGGTCGCTCAACCTGCAGCACAGAACATGCTATATAATATACCATATACCGGCTCACTCTGTGGGGAGGAGCCGTCCATTTTGAGGCCTCCTTATTTGGAATGAACTGGCCCTTGATGTCAAAATCACTCTCCTGCCTTTTATTACACACAACATCTTGGGCTTATCCATATCTTGGGCAAGTGTTCGCACTTATTTTATATATAACTTTTGCAACAGCTAGTTGGAGGTTGGGGGAGGGACCCAGGTAATATGTGATCTTAGTCTGCATAGGAATGTCCATGACCCACATGATTCTCTCACCATTGCTGGTGATTTTAACACAAAATATGAACCGATGGATCTGGGATGTGGCTCTGCTGCTAGATAGGAAGACGAAGAATGGGAATTCCTATGCTTAATACCAATCCAGTGAAGCACTGGACAAGTGCTGGTTACCAGCTCAAGTCATTCATACTACTATGTGGCGTGAGGGCTTATAATGGCCGCACAATATAGGATCCCTATGCCGCCCACACCTTCAATCACCCCGGGAATGTATGACGTTACTACGCATACATTTACAACGCGGTATTTTACATCGCATTCCTTACAACGCAAGTCGTTACAACGACTTGCGCTGGAGGGCGCTGGACTTAGGAATAGTATGATTTACTATTCCAACTCCAGTCTACGTACAGTAGGGAAGGTGTTGGAATAGTAAATCATACTATTCCTTAGGTTAGAGCGCCATCCAGCGCAAGTCGTTGTAACGACTTGCGTTGTAATGACCGCAATGTAAAGGCATTGCGATGCAATGCCCTCGTTGTGATGGATGTTTCCCATTAGCCAGGGATGACAGTGATCATAAAGCCCTCCACTGTTCCTTGAAAGACATATTTAATTTTTTGGTGAAGGTTCCTGTATCTTTTAACTCTATTAGGTTGCCAACAAATGATAGACGAAGGATCAAATGGGACAAAGTAGCAGCAAAAATGGGCATTATAGACCAAATGGCCAAAGCACTAAGAGATGCTGTAACAGAGTTAGACAATCTGTACACAGCCCAAACAGGGAAGGAAGCTTGGCACTCAAACATTGCTAAGGTCAATGGGGACCTGTTTAAGATGCTTGGGGAGTGCTTTATGCACCCTCATGGCCCCATCCGGCACTTTTCTATGTTGGAGCACACTTAGTATAATAAGGCTTGTAATGATAAGAAAAACGAGCCCCGTCAAGCTCTTGCCTCTGCGATACTAATTTGATAGAGGCTAAAAGGAAAGAGAACAAGCTGACCCAAATTAGAGCGCACAAAGACTGGGAGACACACATTTGGGAATGTTTATACGAAGCCGCTGCCCATAATGACACTAGGAAATTCTGGAAACAGGTTGCCAACGGCGACCAGCATTCAGTTAAGCTTCATGTCGACTCTTTTTCCTGAGGTATGGCAATCCTATTTTTTGGACCTCTACAAACAGGGGCCAGATGTTGACAGAACACTCCAGCCAAAGGTGAATAACTTATCCCCCCCAAGGCTTCTTAAAGTGGAGCTAAGCGAGACCGTTACTGCAATAAAAGCTATAGCAGGGGGTGAAGCAGCAGGGCTGGATAGTGTCCCAGGTGGTCTTTTCCTTGTGGACACGGAGGGCCGGGCTTCGTACTTCAATATGCTTTCCAATTGCATTTTCCAGGGGGCTAGTATCCCCTGTAGCTGGAAGGCAGCAGTAATTGTCCCCATCCACAAAAAGGGTCTACTGGACTCCCCATTAAATTATAGGCCGATCAGCCTTATCAATGTAGCTCAAAAGGACTTTGCAAGACAAATCCTTGGGAAGTTGGAAGGCTGGATTGAGGATCCTCAGGCCCTCTGCAGGTGGGGTTTCAAAAAGGAGTGAGGACAACGGACCATGTTTTCAGGTTCCTACTAATTTATTGAAGACAGTTCTCCTCCTAAAGGGCACCTATACCTGGTCTTTGTAGACTTAAAGTCTGCCTTTGACCTACTCCCATGAGTAAAGCTGTGGGATGTCTTTAAGAATAAAGGGGTTCCACATGACCTCCTGGATGTCCTGCTCTGTCTTCATGAGGACACATATGCCCAAGTTAGATGGGAAGGGGAGGGAAGCTCTTTGAACAGATACCCATACAAAAAGGAGTCTGCTAAGTGTGTGTCCTTGCCCCAACACTATTCTCTCTATATCTAAATGATGTGACGCTTTATTTAGAAGACATCCAAAATGATGTCCACCCCGAGTGCCAGACCGTAAGATCCCCCTTCTATTATTTGAGGATGACACCTTCCTGATGTTGAAGACCCGAGCAGCTTCCATTTATTAGTGGACAAGTTTGCAGCCTTTTGCAGCGAAAGCGGACTGGTGATCAACCATACCAAAACAAAGTTCATGGTCATCAACCAGCACAAGTCTTTTACGGGCAGACCACTGGACAAGGTCTCTGAGTTTGTCTACCTAGGGATTAAGCTAACCAGAACCATGTCTTGGCTCCCCCAGGCTGAGAGGAGTAGCCTGAATCTCACCCAGCACTCTGCCGCTACTTTAGGATTTTATAGGACTTCGCAAGAAAGGTGCATATCCCCTGCCCTAAAGTTTTATAGAGCTGAGGGTAGTGCATTGTACGGGGCAGAAGTATGAGGTAACACAAATTTGGCCCAGTTAGGGGTGGCAGAGAATACGTTTCTAAGAACTCTAGCCAATCTCCCAAAAAACATTCCACTGATTCCCCTAAGACAAGATCTGAGTCTAGAGCCTATGACCCATAGGGCCTAATTTAGACTGCTGTTGTTTTGGCGAAGACTGAAGTACTCACCGGACCTGAAGGACTACTTTAGTCCCCCAGGATGTGTATGGAAAAATTAAGTGGCTCTCTATTGTAAAAAATCTTTTGATTCAACTGGGATTAGGAGAAATTTGGTCATTCCCCTCCTACTACGAAACACATTTCTAGGCCCTCCCCTAAGAAGACATTTTGGGAGTATATGCATGCTGCCAAATTAAGGAATGTTTCAGAAGGGTCCCTCACTTGCAATTTCTTAGATTTTAAGAGTGATATGGTATTCAAGCCTTTTTTTAGACTACATAAATCTGTTTCCGCAAGGAAAATTTCTCTCCAATTTCGATATGGTACTCTTCCTTTATTGTCTCTCCAAGCAAAATGGAATCCCCGTTGCTGTATGAGTAAAACATGCACAACATGTCAGCAGAATGAGAAAATCCCTGGCACATTATCTTTTTTTTTTTTTTGACCCTCCTATGTTCGGCCCAGGAAAACCTGTATTATCCCCCTGTGCAAACAGCTTGGCTGTAGACAGCACAAGGATGCCTTATGGCTCCTGTGTACAGAGTCTAAGCAGACGATTGTCTGCGCAGTGTCCGTATATCTCCATCGGAGTTGGTAGATTAGAAGTAAAGCATTGACCTGAGCCCTTTTACTACCTGAAATGATTTGGAGTCTGTTTTTTTTACTTATTTATCAATGTCTGTGCATGGCCCTTTCTCATCATGATACTGTTTTTAAGCTTTTACTATATACATGTTTTTGGAGTTTTTAATTTTAATTATTTATTAATGACTGCGCATGGTCTTTTCTCATCAAGATACTGGCCCGATTCACAAAAGTAATCTGAGACAAAATCCTAATTTTATGACTTTCGGTATTCACAAACGTCATTTAGGCGTAGTAAAGTTAGGATTCCTAACTTTACTACTCCTAAATGCCCTTTGTGAATACCGAAAGTCGTAAAGTTAGGATTTTGTCTCAGATTACTTTTGTGAATCGGGCCTACTGTTTTTAAGCAGTACTTTTATTCATGTTTTTTATTTTCATTGATTGTTTTATTCTTTTCCGAGTTATGGCTAGTATGTTTAATAATATGTAATGATCCCAGGTATTTGTTCTTTGTACTTTTGTGGATGAAAAAACACAGAATAAAGTATCTGATGATGATTAGGCTTGACTTACTCAAGGCGCAACTTACTCATGAATTTCTAGATGTATGACACACTCACCATTTCCAGGACAAAGCATGACTTCGTGCTTGATTTAATTCTTGCCGATAAGGATACTCTGTCACGTTGTGACGGAGTATCCTTACCAGCCAGATTGCGGTCCGCCCACCAAATTTATATAGGGCCAGACCTTAGCATTAATCACAATAGAGACTACTCCATCTCCGTCGTAATTTATCGCCTCTGAATGCCCTGTGGAGTAAGAACCGTCGAACTCTGACTTGTCTTTCTGTCCACCTAATTTAGATGGGCGGAATTACAGGTCATTCTTCACTACCCGTCACTGGCAGGAAAACCCCGGCAGTAAGGGGCAGTGAAAATTGCTATATGCTCCTATCACCATGGAAGTGGACTCCAATGGCAAGGGGAGCATTTTATTTTTTATTTTCAAAAAGAAAATCCCATTTTGGATTTTTTATCAGCAAATGATGCAGGGCTCTGTCTCGGTGATGGAGCCCTGCACCAAAGAGGAAAATGCATTGACAGCAACCATCATGATGGAGGACCCTGCCAATGCTTTATAAATGACCACCAGCTTGGCAGTCATTTATCAATCGGCGGGCAGAGTAGTGTCAGCCTGGCGAACATAAAGTCCTCCACTAGGCAAGCAAAGATTAGTCCATCCACCAACATAAAAATAGGGTCCTTAGTCTTGGATACTACTCACAGAAAATGCTTTGTGAAACACGCCTATATATTAAGCTGTAATGCAAACCTAAGACAGGAGAAATATACAACTACTCAGTGAAAATACTTGATGAATTGGATCATCTTCCCAAACAGTTTTCATCTCTTTGAATTGCTTTCCAACAAGCACTTTGGCCTGAAATTGCAGAGGCCTCACAATCAGATGTCTGGGTCTCTGACCATTATCCGGTTTTCAGGTTAGTGATCTTGCTACTCTTAAAAGCAGGTAGCAAAATTATTGTGCACACCCAGCTTAAATACTGAAAGGCCTAATTATCTTGTACATAAAATGCCATTAAACATTTTATA
The DNA here is from genome assembly GCA_963921515.1 of Calotriton arnoldi. Lineage (NCBI taxonomy): Eukaryota > Metazoa > Chordata > Amphibia > Caudata > Salamandridae > Calotriton > Calotriton arnoldi. The sequence continues at coordinate 399,273 of CAWUFW010003664.1, read as the reverse complement.
CTGAGTATTAGCCAGGTCTGTACTGGGAACCTGAAGCAGCCCTGGCAAATTTTGTCAGACCAGCCCCGCACAATGCATAGCGAGTGCAGCGAGGGAGCCTGACCACTACAAAGGGGGATTTTCAGGGGGTTCTCCCCAACAAAATATTTTGAAAATAAATGGTGCATTCTACAACACATTTGTCATTATATATTCAATTCTTTTAGCTTTTAAAGCATAGTAAACGATGACCTTCCTGTGCACTAGGATACGACAATCTTTGTTAGGGCTCTTCAGTGATTCCCTCACTATCACCCTCCAACCGTGCCTCTCCTCTCTCCATAGCCCCTCTATCACGTATTTTATAGTGCCTCTCATACCAGTGTACGATGTCGAGCACTTTACATCACACACACATACAGAGACAATGAATCATACATGTGCAAATCAGTGTATAGAAAATGTTACATACGGCAAAGGGGACTACAAGGTTTAGGATTCACACGTCGTCCATACTGGGAGGCACTTTTTAAGTGTGTTGGTCTGGTGAAGCACAAACTTGGGATTCAGAACATAACACAGTGGTTAGGGTTGACTTTAATAATAAGAATTCATCTCCACCCAAACAAACCTTTTTTAGCAACACCAGGATAATGAAAGACGGGGGAAAAACATAACTTTCTTACCTGTACCTTGAAGCTTGCATGCAGCTTTTTGATGGAAGTTCATAGCTCACAGATCTAGATTACGTATGTAACTTATGAACTGCACAGTAACAAAAGAATCTCTGTTGCAAAAGCTGTAACCCACTGAGCTATACACATAAAATAATGTTCTTTGATATGCATGGTACAGTTCTTTGCAGCAGGCATTTAAACCCTCTGTGCTACCTTAGATGAGTCAAAACTGCCACTAGACAAAACTTCCACCATCTCTCTCCAGCTGGTACTTTAATCACCAGAGTTGACTTGACACTTATTTCTGGAAAACTGCTGAAGGTACAAGGAACTTTGCAGTGCTTTTTAAACTGCTGCACTGCAACAAAACCGGACCCCACTAACAAAACTGGCCCGCATCCTTCAACCCTCCCGGGTAAACATCCAATGCCAGTCCAGCCTCCGTCTTAGCTATAAATATCTGAAATATTGTATGGTTTAATCTCCTCCATTTCTTGTGATCCAGCGCTATCAATAACATTTCTTCTCCTAGATGCTTTGGATGACCAGGTACAAATATCCCTCTCAAACACCAACTATATCCATATGACGGTGGGGCCCATAACACCGCATATACATTCACTCTCTCATATATTCCCTGGATTTCATCCGTTCTTACCTAGGAGAAAACAGTCAATGATTTGCTGGAAGGAGACGGGATACCTTTTTAAAACGACATAATACTTCTCAAGCTTTAAGGTATTCCGCTCATTGGTCGATGGACCAACTAGTAGGAATCAGTTGATGGTGATTAAGACCAGCTCAATCACAATAAACCTTTAAACATTTACATTTATCATTGAGCTAAAGAACCACTGACTCTTTGTTTTAAAGATAATAAAGTTTATATAAATTTTAGAAGCATGAATAAGCATTTAGCATCATTATAAGAATAAATTGAAATTGCAATGCATACCTATTAGATGGAAAAATAAAGTTCGTCACAGCAATGAATTCAGATCACAGCATGGAACTCCCGAAAAACTATCTATCTGTCCTGGAAAAACAGGCCTTCTCGTTCCTTTCCCCTTTAGTATCTTAAGAATAAAAGATCTAATAGTATTAAATGGAAAAATCTATTAAAAGCAAAAAGGTTCTTCATTAGCAGCGTCTCATGCTCAATCAAAAATATAAAATAGCAGCAGCAGCCGCAGCATCATAAGTTCATAAAAATGGCAGCGTCGACGTCAATGGCAATCAGCAGCTAACAACCCCTCCCCTCTAAGAGTAGGTCTTCTTATACCCTAATACTAGCTTACTAAGTGACAATGTTACATCTTTATGGGCAAGATTCTCTCTAATTGGTCCATTCGGGTCAGTATACATCTCATTATGAATATCCTTGTTCCAACCAGTTCTTTGTGGAAAGTTCATACTTCTGTCATTTCTCACGGGTTCATGACATTACCCATCCATTCGAAGGTTTCAAACTGTATCCTTTTCTGATACTTTTAAGTTGAACAGTTCATTGTTCATTCACATATTCACTGCGACTTCTCACGCTTTTCGCTGTCTTTCTTTGGCACACGTTTATGATAAGGTCATCACAGCCTTGACCACGCTTCCATCCTAGGCTTTGGAACGGTCACATGATCCCTCTTGTTCACAGCCTTTCTTTATTTCAACACCTCTCGCGCCTGCGTACTCTAGCTCATGGCAGCCATTTTATATCGCGGCTCAACAGGCCTAAGCGCACTATTATAAAGATAAACAAAACATAGTTAAGAATAAAGAATATAAACCTTTTCGTTTCCCTCCCGTCATTCTACGTACCCCAATTAGGTATTACCTAGCAAAAGCGACATATAAAGCCATCCCTTACTTACCAACGCTTTACTTTGCCACTACACAGTTTATTTCCAAGCACAAATCATGCATTTATTATCCTAATTAGTACGCAAATTATTAGACTTATGTTATCCACGTTAACAATTGTAAGTAAATTAGTTTGCACATATATAGCGTGTTACCTTTAACCCTTTACATGTAACATACATGGTTGGTTATTTACTATGACGAACATGTGTGATATGTTTTCAACGTAAATATTAGGAGGTTAAAAAAAAATTCGTTTACCCTGCTCCATCAATTCCCCCCTTTGGTGATTTTTAATATCACCAAAAAACCCATGTTACACAATTCTATTCGATAGCATATTTCTTTGTCCATTTGTTTTTGTTAGTTTACACAACTGTATCCCTTTCAACTTGTCTCTTTGTTTTCTTATACATGTTTTCTTTTATTTCTTCTAGCTCTATTTCACCCATTTCTCTTTCTCTTTCTTTATTGATCTTGTTTTCTTTTTCTATTTTATTCTGTCTTTTTCTTCTCTTTATACATGTAATAATTAGCTTCAGTACTAAAACTATTATGATTATTATGGTTGCTACTATTATTACTTTCCCTATTATTAATCCACTCATTCTAGTAAACCAATTTATTACTGAGGAAAAACTCTTACCAAGTTTTCCAAATGCATTTTCAACCTCCAGTGGAACAAGTTCTTTGTGCAAATTTGTAATATTCTTTATATACCTTTGTATATTTTCACTTTTATCTGGAATGTAAGTGCAACAATGTTGGACTTTCAGCATTCCACAGACTCCACCCTCTTTTGCCAAAAGAATGTCAAGGGCAAGTCGATTTTGCATCACCATAGCTCTCATGGCAACCATTTCGGTATTTACCATCAAGAACCCTCCAGCAGTATCTGTAGATAAACGATCTACTACTGTGGATAATTTCCTAATTTTAAATGCATTCAAAGATATTCCCACTGCTGGTATCAATGCTCCAAAAATATCACCTACTATTGCTGAGAAACTTTCCCTTTTTCTACGTGTAAATGTCTTTATTATTTTGTGTGTTCCCTTTTCTGCTCTATCTACATGAAAAATCTTTGGCAAGACCAGGCCTAAGTAACATGATCCATACCAATGGTCCGGCAACCTGTAATAAGCTCTGTTACCGCAAATATAATAGATCCCAGGAAATATTGGATCTTTTCCCCCTTTGAATCCCCATCCTCCTAAAATTCTATAATTGTCATGGCAATCACTGGAACCCACAAAATAATTGTCATATCTTGTTCTATTTCTTCTAATGCACAACCTTCCCTGTTGGGGCCAATCCAGAGTCATAGCTGCATTTGTCTTTTTCTTGTCATGATTTTCCTTCTCAAACGCCCAAAGAGGTGTTTTTGTCTCTTCTGTCACTTTTCTTTGAAATTTCACTCTTCTATCCTCGACCATTTCTAAAAATACCTTTTCTTCCTTCTTTAACTCACAGGTAAGGTTGGTTTTAACTATATCATCTAATGTTAAAATTTTATTTTCTATGAAAAATTCACCAAATGTTCTTCCCTCCTTTACTTTGTTTAGTTCAGAAACTACAGGAATCTTTGCAAAAATCTTATCTATATCAGTGTAATAATATTCTAATCTTCCTGTCTTATAAAATAGACTTGCTAAAACACTACAGGTTATTCCATACGTCAAAGGAAGGTGATGATAGGTCACACCCTCTGCAACAGACGCAGGCAATTGCATACAAACATAACAATCTCTTACATCCATTGTTTCTACATACTCATATAATAATTTAGTAAAAACATTTTTTGAAAAATCTGTTATTGATTTGTCTTTATGTAATTCTGCACTACTCTCTAATATAGCTGTTTCTTGTATGTTAGCTCCCTTTTCTTTCTCTGTGTTATTCTTTAATATAGACGTTTCTTCTACAGCTAATCTAATTGGAATGGTGATTGCTAAAATAACCCATACTATCATTAATAATCCTGTACAAAAGAAGCACATCTTACACCATCTTTTTAAGAACTCACATCTACATTTTCTATCTTTAGTATCTACCATTTTGATCTATTACCTATTTATAATATGTACAGAAAAATTGTGTCACCACACCTCAGGAATGACCTCTTAGCCACTCTTACACTTTCACTTTGTCTTTGTTTGGTACTTTCTTTTAATTCTTTTCAGAAACTTTCTTTGTCAAATCCAGTGTTTTGTCAAATCCAGTAAAATTTTGTTCAAATTTCTTCATGTTTGTTGCACTTCACCTTCACCCATTAGTTTGCAGCTTTGTTCTGGGTTCTCGTGAGTGATCTCTTCTTCTTTGATATCAGTCAATGCAATGTATAACCATTCAGGCGATTTATACTTCAGATTTGCTTTCTTTACTCTTTTTGTTTTCTGCAAGTGTTTTCCACCTTGTTTTTCTTGTTCTTTTTGGCTTGTTATCTCATTTACTTGTTCGGCACTTTTTCCATCTAACCTTATGATCTTGTATCTTAATCTTCTAACTTCGTTAGGCCAATTGTCTCCTTTTCTCGGCCTTTTCGGTTCACTTTCTTTTTCCTCTCTTTCTGTTCTCCAAGTTCTCTTTCTTGACTCTAATTTCTGGTTTCTTTCTTCTCCACTTTCTTCTGACTCTGTTTCAGTCCTTTCTTTATTGTCTCTTATCTTAAATTTTACAATTTCACTTCCTTCATCTATTTTTGGTTTCTCTCGTGTTTTCCTTCGATCACCTACTTCTGTCCCTCCTCGAGGTTCTTCCGAATTTGTGTCAATCTCTCTATCTGCTTCTAAATTTCCCTGTTCTTTTGTTCGTCGATCTGTCCCTATTGCTCCTCGGGGATCTTCCGATTCTTCTAACTTTCTATTTGAAACTCTCCCTTCTTCATCTATTAATATTATCTCTGAAGGATTTTCAACACAACTGGTACTTGGTTGCTCACTGTTACTGTCTTTATGCTCAGTTTCTTCTTCTATGTTACCAAATTTCCAATTTCTTTTCAGGTTTTCCTCACAATCCGAATGCTCTGTATCAGGTGCTGAACTGGTGTCTGATATTTCCAGATGTCGACTCACATGTCGATCTTCAGATTCTGGAACTTCTGCTATTTCCTCCACTCCTTCTGTCGTTGCATTTGTAATTGGGGTTTCCAGATGTCGACTTACAGGTCGATCTTCAGATTCTGGAGCCCTGTTCCTCTCTTCCTCTGCGTCAGATGCTGAACTGGTATCCAGTACTTCCAGATGTCGACTCACATGTCGATCTTCAGGTTCTGGAACTCTGATGGTGTGACTGGCATGCACCCAGTGTTTGACTCCTGCACATTTGACTGCAGTTGTTGTCACCAGGATCACTTGTCGTGGTTGGTCCCAGCGAGGAACCAAACAGTTTCTTCTTCAGTGGACTTTTATGCGGACCCAATCTCCTGGATTCAAATCGTGAGCCGGTTTTCTTTCAAGAGTGGTCGCATCCGGTCCAACCTGATGAAACACAGAACGTACCACATCAGCCAATCCTTTGCAATAATCCAGCACCAGATCATCAGTTATAGTCAGTAGTTTGTTGACAGGTACATGTGCTTGTCTCATTGCTCGTCCCATAATTATTTCGTGGGGACTGAGTCCTGTCTTTCTTTCCGGTATACTTCTCATAGTCATTAAGACCAATGGCAAGGCATCTGGCCATTTGAGTCCTGTGGCTTGACACATTTTTCCTAGCCTGTTCTTAATTGTTCCATTCACTTGCTCTACTATTCCAGAAGCCTCTGGTCTGTATGCACAGTGCAGTTTCTGTTTAATACAAAGTGCTTCACAAATCAGTTGAATCAATTCGTTTTGAAAATGTGTTCCTCTATCTGTTTCAATCGTTACTGGAAAACCATACCTTGGAATGAATTCTCGCAGCATAAGTTTTGCTACCGTAGTTCCATCATTCCTTCTGGTCAGGTATGCTTCCACCCAACGGGAAAACAAACAGACGACTACAAGAACATATCTTAGTCTATTGCTCGGAGGCATTTCTATAAAATCCATTTTCATTCTCGTGAAAGGACCTCCCTCTCTTCCTATTGTTCCTAGACTCACTACTGTCTTTCTTCCTGGATTCAGCTGTTGACAAATAAGACATCTTTGACAAAGACTCTCAGCTATGGCTCTGAATTTTGGATTATACCATGTTTGTCTAAAAAGTCTGATCATTGCATCTCTCCCAATATGAGCTTGTCCATGGTACATCCGTGCCATGTCAGAAATCATGCTATCAGGCATAACTGGTCTTTCATCCCTGTAAACCCAAACATCATTTTCCTCATGTTTTCTGCATCCTGCTTTTATCCAGCTATCTTTTTCCTCATCTGCTGCTTCCTGTAATTGTCTCACCTCATCCCATGTCTCAACAGGGTTAGTAAAAAGCAAAGGACATGAAATATGCTCTCGTTCTCGGTTTCGGTTCAAAGAGACCACATTTTTGGCACAGTACTGTGCAATTTCATCAGCAAACTTATTGCCGACAGTTATGTAGTCTTCCCCATTTTTATGTGCATTGCACTTTACCACTGCAATCTGTTTAGGCAACTGTATCGCCTCAGGCAACTTTTTCACAAATTCACCATTTCTTATCGGGGTTCCTGCAGACATCAAGAAACCTCTCTGAGACCAGATCTGCCCAAAATCATGAACCACTCCAAAGCCATATTGGCTATCCGTAATTACTGTGATTCGGACATTCTTTCCCAATTTGCAGGCTTAAATTAGAGCTATCAACTCTGCTACTTGGGCAGAACGTATCCCTTTCAAACAAGATGCTTCCATTACAGCAGCTACTGTACAAACTGCATATGCTGCACTCAACACTCCATCATCCGTTCTCAAACATGAGCCATCCACGAACAGTATATAATCCGATTCCTTTAAAGGCTCATCCTTTATATCGGGTCTCGGTTTGGTACAATATTCAAGTACATTCAGACAATCATGATCAACTTCATCCATTTCAATCACACTCTCTTCATCTGGCAATGATGTTGAGGGATTCACATTCATGCATCTGTCAATGGTCACATTGTCTGCACTCAAAATTACTTTTTCATACCTAGTCAGCCGACTATGTGTCATATATTGAGTTTTGGTTCTTGTCAAAAGAATTTCCACAGAATGTGGGACATATACTCTCAGTGGATATCCCATCACTATGCCTTCACTTTGTTCCAGACTTACACAAGTAGCAGCAACTGCTTTCAAACATCCAGGCAATGCTTTCGCTACTGGGTCTAAAACAGCAGAAAAATATGCAATGGGTCTTTTCATGTCTCCATGTCTCTGCACCAGAACTGAAAACGCACACCCATCTCTTTCACTACAATACAACTCAAAATCTTTTTCATAGTCAGGCATTCCCAATGCCGGGGCTTCCCACAGTTTTCTTTTCAGTTCTCTGAATGCTTTCATTTCCTCATCATTCATTTCAAAAGGATCCTTAACATCCTTCTTTGTCAATTTCTGTAATGGTTTTGCAATTAATGAAAATCCGCTTATCCATTGTCGACAATATCCAACCATTCCTAGGAACATTCTTACTTCTCTCTGTGTCATTGGAGCTCTCATTCCTTGAATCATTTTTATTCTTTCAGTCGTTACTTTTCGCACTCCCTTTTCAATTTTATGTCCTAAATATTGGACCTCTTGTTGACAAAACTGTAATTTTGATGGGGACACCTTATGTCCTCTTTTTGCTAGATGATTCAGCAAAGCAATTGTATCATTAACACATGCTTCCTTTGTTTTTGATGCCACCAGTAGGTCATCAATATACTGAACCATCACTGATTTTTCTGGCATTTTTAAATCTTCTAATGATTTCTTTAAAATCTGATTAAAGATCGAGGGGCTTTCTGTATACCCCTGAGGAATTCGGCACCATGCCAAAATACGCTCTCCGAACCTGAACGCAAATAATGGCTGGCTATCTGGATGTAATGGAATAGAGAAAAATGCATGGCACAAATCAATAACTGTGTACCATTCTGCTTCGCGTGGAATCTGGTATAGAATTACAGCAGGGTTCGGTACTATTGGGCAGCAAGGCACAACAATTTTGTTTACCTTTCTCAAATCCTGTACAATTCTATATGTTCCATTTGGCTTTTTCAGTCCCATTATCGGTGAATTACATGGACTGCTCATTATTTCTCTCAGAATCCCTTGTTCAATCATTTTATTTATTACTGGTGTTATTCCTTCAATTATTTCTGGTGTCAATTTATACTGTGGCATATTTGGGTAACTTGTTCCTTCTTTAACAGAGATTTTAACAGGGTCTACTCCTTTCATTAACCCTATATCTTCTCCCGTAAAGTCCCACACTTCCTGTTTCACTGTTTCTTTCAGTTCAATTGGAATTTTCTCTACATCAAAAATGGGAAACAAATCATTCACTTCTGGTTCTAAATTTACCATTGTCATTTTATATAATACATCTTCATCTGGGGTCTGAAATGCAATTCCATCTGGAGTACAATAGATGGTGCAGTTCATTTTGCAAAGTAGATCGCGTCCTAATAGGTTCACAGGACTGCAATCACACACCACAAATCGGTGCATTTCACTAAATGGTCCAATTTTTACCTCCACTAATTTGGTAAGAGGCGCCTTAATTTGCTGATTCGATACAACCACTACTTGGATATGTTCACCTGAGAGAGGAAGGTTTGGAATTTCCACTGACCTAACAGTAGAACGGGTAGCTCCAGTGTCCACAAGGAATGTTACATTGGAGTGAATGTTACATACAGTGGAGAAGTGTGGCTCAATGGTTAGAGCGGCAGACCCTGATGCAGAGATCTGGCCCGGGACCAGGGTTCAATTCCCGCCTCGGCGGGTCTTGGGCTCAATTTCCTCGGACCTGATAATTCTCGCCTCGGTGCCTATTCTAATCATGGGTCCCACTCTGCAACTCTGGGCAATAGCTTGCTTAATCTCCACAACGGCCCCAACAGCGCTGGGATGCCTGGCTTCACCTTGGAGGTGCCCAGGAGTGGACATTTCACAGGGAAAAGCCTGGAAGGGTTCCACAGCGGTATGCGTACAGCACCGGGACACCCCTTAGGGGGTATAAGTGCACTTTACAAGTACAAATTTCATTTCACATTTGCACCATTCACTTCTCCATCCACAAATGGACCTGCTTGATCTACCTCTAGAGTTGCGCCAAGCACGCACTCTTTTTCCTCTCCTAGGCACCGTCATAAACTTTCATCCGACTCATCACCATCCTGTCGTAACCAATATTGAGATATGGCAGCTGCGCGCGGCAATTGTGTTACCTGCTCTCCTCCGTAGAATCCTGTTTCTGCACTGTATTTCTGTTGATTAACACTCTTGGGAAGTGGTGGTTGAGGCACCTGACTTTGTTGGGTAACTGCCTCACTCTGCACCTGTGGATTTAATGATTGATTTTCTGTATTAAGTTTTAGAGGAAATTTACACTTGTTTCTCCAATGTCCTAACTTTCCGCAGTTGTGGCATGGCCACTTTTTCTTTGCCTCTTCTAGGGTCATTTGACCTTTTCCTTTACCTATATTTGGTCTAGATCTAGTCTGTCCTGCCTCATTAACTTGATTAATCAATTGAGCTTCTTGCTTCTCTGCAACTTTCACTTGTGCCCACATTGCTTTCTCTTTCAATTTACGCTGTCTACTCTCAATGTCATCACTGCAGTATTTAGCATATCTCAAAACTTCATCTACCGTGCTGTTTTGCCAGCAAATCATATGCTGTTTAATCATTTCACTTATCTCTGGTGTCAAACCATAAACAAATCTATATACAAAATGACTCATATCCTTCTCATTTAGCATCTCATAACCACTATACTGTTTAAAAACTAACAGTAGCCTTTCATAGTATGCATGTACGGATTCTTTACTTTCCTATGTGGTTCTGTCTATTTTTACCCAATCCGTTTCTTTGGGTGGGATTTTATTTTTCAAAAAGGTAATTACTTGGTCATATTTCCTCATCACTTCTGGTCCTGGCGCTCCTGTTTTAGCATCTCTTGGATATTCTACAGTTGGCCAATCAATAGTAATCTTACATTCTGTCCACAAATCATCTGGTACTACTATATCAAATAATCTATCCATAACACTTTTGAAACTTTAACAAACCTCTCCACTTGTCTGTACCATTCTACTGGTTTCTCTCTCAATTTTGGGAAGTCATTTGTAAATGACAGTATATCCTGTCTAGACCATGGAACATGCACATAACTACCTCCTGGAGTTTCTCTCATCGGGTACTCCCTTACAATTGATTCCTTGTCTGTCACCGCAAAAGCCAAAGACGCTTTGTCTGTCACTTTCTCATTCCTTTTAGTCCATCTGCTTCTCCATCTATCCACATCACCCCATTTTCTCAGTAAAACAATTAATTCTTTTATTTGGGTTAATCGTCCTGATGTGTTCAAATTTTCTATATCTTTCTCGCAAAAGTCTACTCTATATGGTTTCTGCAAAGTTCTCACTTTTACAAAATCTATTCCTAGTTCATTTGCTGTTTCTTCTAATTTGTCATGTAAATTTCTATCTCTCCATGTAATGCTTTTACATAAGAACATAATCTCGTCATCCTGATAAGTTTTCAGTTTTTCTGTGCCAATTGTCCCTAAAATCAATTCTTCCATGTCTATTTTTAACCTAATTACATCTAATGGTTTTGTTTCTGTCTCTTTCGCTTTTAGAGTTTTCATCCATTCATTCAATTCATCCGGAGTTGGACCTACAGGCGTACTATTTAATTCTATCCAATTTTTACTTCTTTCTGGTGTCTCTGATGCAGACTCAGTTACCATAGGTATTCTCCTAAACTCATTCTCATTTACCGTCAAATTAGTAGGTGGGCTTGGTCTATATGAACTAACCAAATTTCTTGCACCTTCATTGTCTAATTCCATCCCTTCTTTCCTTCTTTGCAAGTGTGAATTCATAGGAATAACTAAAGAATGCTCTTTGATTTTCTGACTCTCAAAAACTGGTATTACTGGACCTATCGTTACTGGCACAGTTACAGCTTCCATATTCATTGTCAATTCTCTTATCTTTTCAGTCAATTCTCTTGTGGTTTTTGCTAATTCAGTTGTATTGTCACTTTCTGTCTTCTCGTTTTGTGGGGTTTTCAATTGATCTTGTGACCTATTTATCTCACGTCCCCGTTCGGGATTTTTATTCCTCCCAGTTTCCATTGGCGGTGCATTAGGTGTCACCACCGCAGAATTCTGTTGGTATGGAGGTGGGTTTCTGTTTAAAATATCTTCCAGCAACTCATCTTCAGTCTCACTACCACCATACCCATACTTTTCAGTAACCACATGTTTCTTTTTCTCTGTGCACTTTCTCTTTGCTTCTTCCTCAACTGTAAAAGCTGGAAACAAACCTCCTGTCATATTAGTATATCTCCAACGCTTTACTCTGTCCTCATGATTCACTCCCCACAACCTTCCGGGCACAAACTCATGATTCTTTAATCCTCTGAATCTTTCTCGTTCATACATCTCATCTTCCCATTCAGTTAAAGCTTCAAACTGTGTCGGTCTAGGTTTAGGTTCAAGCATCGTCATCTTCTCCCTCAAATTCCAAAGTACAGCTACACTAAATGAACCATTCTCAGGAAATGCTAATGCTCCATCATTCTTAGTATATTTAGTCCAATTTTCTAACCATATGCAGGTATGATATCCGTACTTCAACATCATATGCGAAGCTGGTGATTTCGGCGGAGGAATTACTTGTCCCTCTCTAGTCACTACCTTTTTGTCTTTCTTAAAGAAGTTCTTAACTTTCGACATCCACAACGTTTTCTCTCTACCATACTCATAATAAGCCATAATTCACAATCTCTTTCCCTTCTCAAAAGTCCGCAATTCAACACTGTTCTCTATGCGTTATTCAGACCTATCCCAGCGCGACTCACACCAACGCTCCAATCCTAAGCTTCTACGTCACTGGTTTATCCGACCAATCCTAGCGCGACTCACACCAACGCTCCAATCAGAGCGGCTTCTGTATAACCGCGCACTGTCCAATCCCAGCGCGGCTTTTGTCTACGTCAGTTCTGCTCCTGACTCTGTATAACTAGCGCACTGTCCAATCCCAGCGCGGCTTTTGTCTACGTCAGTTCTGCTCCTGACTCTGTATAACTAGCGCACTGTCCAATCCCAGCGCGGCTTTGTCTACGTCAGTTCTGCTCCTGACCCCTCCTTTACAAAATTTATCGGCAATTTATTTTTCAACAGTTCTTTGTTAGTTACAACATTAAAAACACATTTCCATTGTCTGATTCGCTAAACCAAAGAGATAGCTTTGTCCATTTACACAGGAATTCTGTATTTTCCAGTAGGCAGCGCTTACCTCTACCCTACCACAGAATTTTCCCGTTTCGCCAATAAAGTAACACTTCCCTCTACCTTACCCTTCTTACAAGCAAGGGGTAAACCCGTTTCTCTGGGGATAAAACACATGTGGAGACTACACTGCTCCTGAGAATTAAGGCCAGAGTTTCACAACAAAACGCGCTTGCTATTTCACTCACACACCTTTTATACAGAAAATGTCCCTATCATAACACAACCTGTGTTATTACCAATATGAACTCAGACAATGCACTATTCCATGTGACTTCTCTTGCCACACGTGTTCCACTTCCTACTTCCCGGAAGCGTTAAAACTTTGACTTACATATAACATAACGCGACTCAACATAAAGTGTTAGACATAAAATAATCAATAATCAATAATCACCAAACTAATCTATAGTAACCATAACTCTGCTACCAAGAAATCTGATCCAGCGCTATCAATAAAATTTCTTCTCCTAGATGCTTTGGATGACCAGGTACAAATATCCCTCTCAAACACCAACTATATCCATATGACGGTGGGCCCCATAACACCGCATATACATTCACTCTCTCATATATTCCCTGGATTTCATCCGTTCTTACCTAGGAGAAAACAGTCAATGATTTGCTGGAAGGAGACGGGATACCTTTTTAAAACGACATAATACTTCTCAAGCTTTAAGGTATTCCGCTCATTGGTCGATGGACCAACTAGTAGGAATCAGTTGATGGTGATTAAGACCAGCTCAATCACAATAAACCTTTAAACATTTACATTTATCATTGAGCTAAAGAACCACTGACTCTTTGTTTTAAAGATAATAAAGTTTATATAAATTTTAGAAGCATGAATAAGTTTCAGATTTATTATTCAGATTATTACATTTAGCATCATTATAAGAATAAATTGAAATTGCAATGCATACCTATTAGATGGAAAAATAAAGTTCGTCACAGCAATGAATTCAGATCACAGCATGGAACTCCCGAAAAACTATCTATCTGTCCTGGAAAAACAGGCCTTCTCGTTCCTTTCCCCTTTAGTATCTTAAGAATAAAAGATCTAATAGTATTAAATGGAAAAATCTATTAAAAGCAAAAAGGTTCTTCATTAGCAGCGTCTCATGCTCAATCAAAAATATAAAATAGCAGCAGCAGCCGCAGCATCATAAGTTCATAAAAATGACAGCGTCGACATCAATGGCAATCAGCAGCTAACAACCCCTCCCCTCTAAGAGTAGGTCTTCTTATACCCTAATACTAGCTTACTAAGTGAAAATGTTACATCTTTATGGGCAAGATTCTCTCTAATTGGTCCATTCGGGTCAGTATACATCTCATTATGAATATCCTTGTTCCAACCAGTTCTTTGTGGAAAGTTCATACTTCTGTCATTTCTCACGGGTTCATGACATTACCCATCCATTCGAAGGTTTCAAACTGTATCCTTTTCTGATACTTTTAAGTTGAACAGTTCATTGTTCATTCACATATTCACTGCGACTTCTCACGCTTTTCGCTGTCTTTCTTTGGCACACGTTTATGATAAGGTCATCACAGCCTTGACCACGCTTCCATCCTAGGCTTTGGAACGGTCACATGATCCCTCTTGTTCACAGCCTTTCTTTATTTCAACACCTCTCGCGCCTGCATACTCTAGCTCATGGCAGCCATTTTATATCGCGGCTCAACAGGCCTAAGCGCACTATTATAAAGATAAACGAAACATAGTTAAGAATAAAGAATATAAACCTTTTCGTTTCCCTCCCGTCATTCTACGTACCCCAATTAGGTATTACCTAGCAAAAGCGACATATAAAGCCATCCCTTACTTACCAACGCTTTACTTTTACTACACAGTTTATTTCCAAGCACAAATCATGCATTTATTATCCTAATTAGTACGCAAATTATTAGACTTATGTTATCCACGTTAACAATTGTAAGTAAATTAGTTTGCACATATATAGCGTGTTACCTTTAACCCTTTACATGTAACATACATGGTTGGTTATTTACTATGACGAACATGTGTGTTATTTTTTCAACGTAAATATTAGGAGGTTAAAACATTTTTCGTTTACCCTGCTCCATCACTTGCTAAGAACATCCATACATAAATAGCAAAATAGTGTACCTCTTCCTATTCTGTATGTTTTCACTCTTTCCCTTCAAATCTATTTTATTATGAATTTAGCCACCAAATGTCATTGAGCTGAACGCAATTGAACTGAGGGCATGCAAGCGTTTCCACATCATGCCATTATCAGCACTGCACCAAGCACACATGCACGGAGTTATACAGCTGGCATACTTTCAAATGGGTTAATTTTCTCACTACGTGATACTTCTAGACAGTGTTGCACATCCCAGAGTCATGGCACCACTGTCTTCCTCACCTCTGCCTGTTCTCTGCCCCCATCCACCTCCTTTCGTGTACCATTGCATACCAGAATATATTATGTCCATGCAGTTATTCAGTTCAATACTCTTTATTTCAGCATTTTTCCATAAAGGAGACAATAATACAAAAGATAATGTATAATACAAATCATTACAATCAGTTCAAATGCCGTACAGAAGCAAATAATTAACACCATTGAATAAAAAACATATACAAGAAGAAAACGTTAAAACATTATTCTTACCCATAGATGTACATATAAAAATGGACTCAATGAGAACAATTTAGCAATAAATACAGATAAAATAATTACTAGAATATCAGCGGCGGTCCGTGCAGGTAAGCGCGGTGAGCCGGGGGCCGGGCGGAAGGGGGGGAGTCGACAGACGAAGGAATAGGGAAGATTAAATAAATAAATTATTCCTATTCCGTCACCTGTCAACATCCACGCCACCCCGCCCAGCCCCGCCCCACCGCACTTACCTGCACATACTGCTGCTGTAGAATTTTGAACCGAGGAGCGAGGACAACCATACAAGGGCTGGTTAATATATAAAATACACAGCACCATTGCCCAAGGAGGCAAAAGAAATTTCCTCCTACTAAACCACACTGCTAATAAATACCTTGAAACTGCAAAAGCAATGGGTTAACTAGTGTCTGATTGCAATATTCTACAATTGGAGGCATGCTAGGTGAAACCTAGGTTGTTGCAAATGGGGATCAGCCATTTGGCCCTAACCCTACTATGCAATGGGCAGTGTCCATGCAGTAGGCAAACATACGACATTCAACCTTGAGATAGAATGTCAGTTTGGCCTGGTTACAAGACTGTCACCTCACAAGTTTGCTGCATGTATTCATTCTCTGTCCGTCATGCGCTCTCTTTCTGTCTTGCTCTCTCTTGTTTTCTCTTTTCCTCCCTCCCTTTCTCTTTGCCTCGCTCTCACTCGCTTTCTCTGTCTTCTTCCATGTCCACTAGACAGAAAGACAGCAGTTCCGTTGCCAAATTATCTCTTTGCTTAAGGTCCCAGTTCAAATGGTCCTTCCTTTTGATTGGAAACGTGAAGAAATTACCTGAAACACGTCATTAACCAGAAAGATGAGTTTGAAGGACCCTAGACGGTGGAAAGTAAAGAGGTTACTGTGGTAATGGCGAACCCCATTTTCTGCGAACCTGAAGTGATTTCCCCTCTGCAGTCCTCTCTCCCCCTATTCTCCAGCTCGATTCTAGCACACTTGCACTTCTCACTTCACCCAGTCGCCCCACCGCCTCCTCGCGCCCATCTTCTTTTATGGCTCCTTGCTGCTTTTGACTAATTAGAATGATGGGAATCACACCTGATGACTTTAATTAACTTCTGTAACCTTTGAGTTCCATCTCACATTGAAAGTAACAGGAGGAAATGGAGAGCGGATTACCTGAAGCATGTAGGCCATTTTCATCCATGCAGCACAAACACACAACAAATAAATACTGCATGCCTGGGTGAAGTGAACACACAAAGAGGAGTGCTTTGAAATTAAATCTTAATCAATTGTGTGTAAAAATAACGGTTTATCCACGATGCTGCTATGTTAAAGGACTTTCACAGATGCGGTTCAGCTCCTCAGCTGCACTCTGGCTTTTGACATCTAAATGCCAAAGACATTAGGCCTTTCATTCGGGCTAGAGGTACATTAGGCATGCACTACGGGTTGTATGAAAACAATCAGGCTTTTTGGGCCTTATAAAATTACACCGTCAGCAAATGTCATATTTCAGTGAATTAAAAAACGTATTGCGGATCAGCAGAAATGCTTTTCTCAAACTATTCTCCTTGGGTCCAGAGTAAACCGTGTTAGAATAAGGAAGAAACACATCTTCTATAGGCCCCTCAATATACAGGAAGCGTTTCAGATTGTAAAGCATTCTGGGAATCTCACTTGTCCCAAATTTTCATTAATTCTTACAATCTGCTGCTCTTCACCTCCCTTATTTCATCAATGGCTTTCGGTCAAAATGATCTTTAGCCATGATTTATGCAAAATGTGCCAACGTATATGTTTTTATGCTTTCTCTAAAGACAAGACAATATTCTTGGATGATAATAAAAAATTACACTCCATGTATATTCAAACATGCCAAAAATAGGCATGTATGTATATGGATTTATGCTTCCTCATTCAAGGATATCTATCTATCTGTCCTGTCTGTCTGTCTGTCTGTCTGTCTGTCTGTTTGTCTGTCGATCGATCGATCTATCTAACTATCTGTTATCATACATTGAAAAATAGTAATGTCATAAATGATGTCATAGAACATGTCATGAGTAATGTAATTTGTGAGGTCATAAGCAGTGCATGGCGGAGGCACAAGTTATAGTTAGCTCTGCTAACTATTACCAGTGCTTAATTTGAGCCGGTGGCTTCTGGTGCTCAGCACCAGCATCATGCTCGGCTCCAGGATTTGGGATCTAAGAGGGCCATGAAGAAGCATAGGTGGGCCATGAAGATGAATGGAATTGCCTAGCATCTCCTAGGTGTCGGCAAGCTGAGTCTTAGCATGCTGGATGATCTTTGTAGGGGGATGAGCTACATACTCTCTCTACCTCGCAGAGTCATGCCTATTAGTATTAATTATTAGTTTGAATTCTGTAATTCTGGGAGGCTGTACCTATGTACTTTATCTCTTTTGATCTCTCTGCTTCACTTTTCTTTCTCTGCACCACACCCTCCTTTTTTTTCCACCTCACACTCCTTTATTTCTACTTCATCCTACTCTCATGCCCACCGCATCCTGTCACCTCCCCTTCTTTTCTCTTTACATCACCCTCCTCTTTCTCCATACCATCCTCTTCTCTTCCTGCCTTGGTCTACTCTCTGTTTCACCATCTTCTTTCTCTCACCTCACCCTCCTCTCGGTCTTCCTCACTCTCTATCCACCTTGCCATCCTCACACTGTGTCTCCACCACCACCACCTCGCCCTTCTATATCGGCCTCGCCCTTCTCTCTCCTGCCTCTCCCTGCTATCAATCTTTGCCTCACCAGTCTATCTCTCTCCACCTCACCACCTTCTTCCTCACTATCATCTCTCTCTTTGCTTCCCCCTCCCTTTCCCTCTTCTATCTGTAACCCTTCCCTGTCTCTTGTTCACCGTACCCTCTTTCCACCTCTGCCTTGACTTTCTCCACCCCACACTCTTCTGTCAGCCTTACCCTCACTACTGCTGCATACTGGATAACAGTGCTTAATTTAAGCCGGTGCTTTCCGGTGCTCAGCACCGGCACTTAATTGGTTTCCGGTGCTCAGCACCGGCACCTAACTGTTCTAAGTATGGTGTTGACAGTCTACCACATGATGGCGCTGCTCATCTAATTTAGAGATGAGCAGTACAACGGTTGCTAAGGAATACAATATACATTAAAAAATTGCTAATACCTGCCTCCCCAGCCATTCCTTTAGCTTTGGGGACCTGGAATAATCTGACTGTCGCATTTACATGCGAGAGAGATGGTTAGTAGTTGTTTTGGCAGCGATGACAAGGGCGGTGTGTAGTGCAAGCCTCAGTGGCCTCCTGGTCAGAGCCCTGGCACTTAATATTTTACAAATTAAGCACTGCTGGATAACGATTTTGTGTAAGTAAAGGAAGGTTGAGCTGTCTCCATACATGTGGTTGAGTGTGAGTGGGTTCGTTGGTGTGCGTAATTGAAACTTGCAATATTTCTGCTCCATAATGTTCTTCATTGGTGGTTCTCATCATTTTGAACAGCGGCAGCACCCAGGCCTGGATTATATATAGAGAATGCTCATGAGCATGCAGACGACCTACAGAGACTTGAGCGGCATGCATATTTTAAAGAGATAGTAATGACCTGCACAATATTTTAAGGTTGTGGATAGTGCCTTCTGCTATACATGTACTCCAGAAAAGTACAATAACAATTTGAAGAGCAATCAAATTTGGCTACCTTAGCAGAACAAACCAAATATCAAATGTGGGTCTCTTTTAACCCTTAGCTTCCCACTGTGCCAACTCTACCACTTCTGAAGTGGACCACTGGACATTTAATTTGGCGACTAGTTTCTCAACCAGTTCGTGACTCCCAATCCTTGGGTAGAATGTATTTTAGGGTAAGATTTAATTGTCAGCAGAATGTATCTTATGGGGAACGCAGAGGAAACATACAGCTCATGTGAATTCCTAAAAACTGAACTGTCTCTTCTAATTTGTGACTGGCATATTCCCTCCTCTTTCCTGTGCTCTTCCTTCTGACACAGGTATCTCCGATTCCCATCACCCTCACTACCCATCATTCCCCCCCTTTGGTTCTACCGCTCTTCTCTTAACAGTCCTCTCCCCCTCCAAAACCTATCATTTGCTCTTCACCCTACTATCTGATCACCTTCCCCCCTCATTATCCTCAACCTTCATCAGCCTCATCCTCCGATGTCACCATTCCCCACTCATTCCTCTACTCAACTTACGTCAGTCCCTCTTGGGACATAGCTACCAATCACCCTCCTCCCATCACCAAATTTGATCATCATCCTCCTGCTCCATCATCCTACTTCCTCAGACTCATCTTTCATCTACCTTCATTCACCTCTAGCATCATCCAAATTACCTTTTCGACTTTGACATGCATCACAATCACAAAAAGAACAATTGATGGACAGAATGCTGAACAATGTCTTACATTCACCCTAGTGCAGAGATCTGGGCCTAAATCCCTCGTTTTTTTGCTCCCCATGCCATTCCAGTTTGAACCCAGCCATATGCAAATCAGCCTTGACCCTGTACCCAATCGGAACAGTCCAGCCCGAACTGCCAGGCCAGGTACTCCCTGGACTGGAAACAAGCATCCTTGGACCAGTTTCGGGGTTTCACCCTCATCAGCCAGGATAGCTTGACTCCAGTGACATGGAGAGCACCGTCCCACTCGGGGTGACAAATGCAAAAAAAACAATTGATGGACAGAATGCAGAATAATGACTTACATTCACCCCAGTACAGAGATCTGGGCCTAAATCCATCATTTTTGATTCAACCCAGATCTCTGACTGGGGGCGAGTGTCTGAAAAGTTTCAGCACCCCGTCCATCATCTCCTTGTGTTTTCTTTGTTCGCCCTAAGTTGGCAGGGTATGCCCAGACGTGGGTCCCTTGCTCACTTTGCCACTGGATTCAAGCAAGCTTGGCTGATGAGGGGTGGTACCCCGAAACTGGTCCCAGGATGCTTTTCTCTGGTCCAGGGAAGACCTGGCTTGGCAGTTCGGGCTGGACTATTCCCATAAGGAACAGGGTCAAGACTGATTTGCATATGGCTGGGTCTGAACTGGTGTGGCGAAGTGAGGTAAAGAACGATGATGGATTCAACCCAGATCTGCGACTGGGGTAGAGTGTCTGAAAAGTTTCACTCCGTCCATCATCTCCTTGTGTTTGCTTTGTTCGCCCTAAGTTGGCAAGGTATGCCCAGACATGGGTCCCTTGCTCACTTTGCCACTGGATTCAAGCTAGCCTGGCTGATGAGGGGTGCTACCCCAAAGCTGGTCCCAGGATGCTTGTCTCCGGTCCAGGGAAGACCTGGCTTGGCAGTTTGGGCTGGAATGTTCCCATAAGGAACAGGGTCAAGACTGATTTGTATATGGCTGGGCCTGAACTGGGGTGGCGAAGTGAGCTAAAGAACAATGATGGATTCAACCCAGATCTGTGACTGGGGGGTGAGTGTCTGAAAAGTTTCAGCACTCAGTCCATCACCTCCTTGTGTTTGCTATGCATCACAATCAGTCAGTTACTCTTATTTCATCCACCTCTTTATTTACCATTCATTTGTATTATCTTTCTTTTTCTGTACCCTCATTTTTTGTTTTCTTACACTCTCTACTAATCATCTTCAATTTCTCATGTCTGCACATCATCACCATTTTCTCTTGTCAAGATTTTAGATTTTTGATAATGTTCATTTCCCAACCTGGGTTTTCGGGACTTCTGATGAGAGGACACTACCACATCCACAGCTGTAAGTCAATAGATAGCCTAATAAGATTAGTTGCCTAAGTGAGTTATGAGCTCTACCCTTCAAAATGCCCCAAAACACCACGTTTGTTGGATGCTCAATTAAGTGTGTTGTTCATCCAGTTCAGGGACACCAAGCAACTCTGAATTTTTATATTGATGGCAAGACATTCAAGTTTATTTACAGCGCTTGCTGTCCCACACTTGTGTCGGAAATGAAAAGCTGAGTAACAAGATTTGAGTTTATGAAGCTACAGATTATAGGAATATCTTGGCAGCAAGTGCATTAACCCACCAGATTATATTATCTGTTTAGGATCTGATCTACTCATGTGGCATACAAAGAGACTTTCTTGGATCAAAATCAATGCACAGTCACTGCCGTCCCAAAGTGTGGTGTTTGTCACTTAAGTCCCTTTTAATTATATTAGCAGAATCAATCAATCAATCAACCAACCAATGGCTTGTGGAGTGCGACTACTCATCCATAAGGGTCTTAAGGCAGTGGGGAGGGGGCTGCAGGTCCGTTGAAAATGCTGTGGTTCAGTTGAAGAGCAAGGTCTTGAGGTCCTTCCTGATTTGAGGCATTGACGGTGATTGCCTGAGGTGGAGAGGCAAGGGGTTCCAGGTCTTTGCTGCGAGGTAGACTCAGCCTTCAGATAGCACCTCTGGAGATTGAGAATAGGTATGACAGTGGCAGCACATGTTCCAATGCTGCCACAGGAGAGAGCAACAGCACTGTTTTTGTATAATGACAACTTTCACTACTCCAGCCCATGCTGTTCTGTGTTATGTTAGTAAACCTGGCAAAAATCTTCACTTCAGAAAAGTCAAAACATGTGGCATTGCAGGTGTTTTTTTATATAGTGTCACAAGTCAAGAATAGCGTCAATGAAGAAGGAAAATAAAACAACCACTAATCTTCATTGCACAGTTTCAATTATTTTCCTTTGGATGGCAAATTCTTATCACATTGTTTCTTTCATCTGTTATCTCTTAAGTACTGTGTGATGGGAGCTTTCGGGTCACTTTAGATATGGTGAGAGCATCACAGGTACCTCTGTTTTTCACACCGCATGAAGACAGACATCCCCACAGATTTCACAACTGTCCCCAGGCACTCAAGTAGCACAAAGCATCAGTGTGCTTGTGACAATTCAACAGTTATGCCAAGAAAGCAAGGCTAAGGCCCACATGCATCATTGAGAAAAAGTGCAAAAGATGTTTTTCTATTTGCGAATGGGCCTTGGGAGGGCCGTGCGACCACCCTGCACCCCCCCCCCCCCCAGAACTGGGCCTGACCGGCACTTATTTGTCAGAATGGTGCTTGTGACAGTCTGCTGCAAGGTGGCGCTGTCTGTCTAATTTAGAGTGCGCACAACAACAGATAATTATTAATTCAGTATACATTAAAAATTACTATTACCTGCTGCCCAATCCATTCTTATAGCTTTGGGTGCCTGGAATTGTCGGTTTGTAGTTTAGTTTTATTGTTACTATAATTGGCAGCGGTGGCAGGGGCAATGTGTGGTGCAGGCTGCAGTGGCCTCCTGACAAGAGCCCTGGCACTTATTGTTTTACAAATTAAGCACTGACTATCAGGACAACCAGTAATTGACTGATTCCTGCGGAGATATCCTGGCTTTACATCCAGCGGCAGGCGAAGGGTTTTTAAACACGCAGCATCTTGGGACTCTGAATACAGTGAAAAAACAACATACAAACAGCGAGGCAGTCTGGAGCCTACGAGGATTTTTTAACCTACCTGTAGAGGTGAGAACAATGTGGAACTGTAATAACAGCATAATATATATATGCTTTAAATTTTCGATAAGATGAGGAATGCTGAGAAAATCATTGGTCCCTTTCTAAGTCATGTGACCTCGAATCTACCAATGAGGAGGAGGTCCCCCGGATTTAAACAATTCAGAACTGTATATTTTAACATTGAGAAAGGCGATCATTCGCCGAAACGCGTCTGTTGAATAAATATATGGACTTCAACAAACCCCGTGAGGGCCCTGCATTGTTTTTGGAGCCTGAATATATATATATATATATATATATATATATATATATATATATATATGCTGCCCAGTGGCGATCACCACTGGGTATTTATAGCTCGGCCATCGTTTCCGTAGGAAATGCCTTATTTGTTTTGCTAATAACTTTGGCGCAGTTTGAAGAATATATATATAAATTCACTGCAAAAACCAAAGGCTGCAGGGACATTATAGCAAGGAAATAGAATTTAAAATCCTTAGTAACTCAATAAAAAAAACAAAGGTTGCAGGGACGTTGTAGTTAGGTTCAGAATTTACACACTCAAAATCATACAAATTCAGCAGTTATAGTTAAAGTTATCTCAAATAATTATAAATCGTGCCTTAAGGTAACTATAACTTGCGCCCCCACCATGCACAGTTTTCTCATCAATAATTTTATTGCAAATGTTGCATTGATATCATCAATAATGTCAAAGAAGATGTCAATACTGATGTAATATATGGGGTAATTAGTAGTGCATGGCGAGGGCGCGGGTTGTAGTTACCTTAGGGCCTAAGTTATAGTTACTTGCGATGACATGAAAATCTCATCAGTCAGAGACATCCAACACCTAAATAGCACTCTATACACAGTCCAGTCCTGGGTAACCAACAATCACCTCAATCCCAACCCCAACAAAACAGGACTCCTCCTCATCCAACCCAAAGAAAAACCTTGTCCTGTAGCTAGCTGGCTCAACAACATCACTGCAGTAAACTGCAAACTGTCCATATCCAACTCTGTTAAATCACTGGGAATCACACTCGACAGTCACTTAAGCATGAAGTAGCACATTAACTCCTCTGCAAAAAGTGCCTTCTACTGGCTGAAACACTTAAAAAAGTCAAACCCTTCATACCCAGTGATGACCTAAAGACTGTGGTGCAGGTCCTTGTCCTCCCCAAACTGGACTATGGTAACGCAAAGATTACGGGTGCCCCAAAAACGTACCTAGCCCCTCTAAAAGCAACACTCCAGGCTGCAGCCAGGCTACTATCGGGAGAGAGGCGACATGCCCACATTACTCCCCCTCTCAAGCAGCTCAATTTACTTCCAATAGAGGCAAGAGCTATATTCAAAACTGCATGCATAACTCAAAAGCCGGAAGAAAGAGACCTCTACAAAGCTCAAACAGCCTTCTCTTGATTCCGACTAAATTCAAGAAAGAAAAATCTTATGCCTGCTCCTTCTCCGGTAATGCTCCCAGAATCTGGAACGCGCAACCTCTAGACTTACGCGAAAACCAATCTTTCCCTCACTTCAAGATTAAATTTAAACTCCTTCTCCTCAACAAATTTTTGAACCCATCCACCTGAAGTTTCCAACAGACCCGTGCTGCCAATGCACAAAGTCAAGACTAAGCCTCAGCACCATTATCTCGGGGAAAACTCTTATGCCTCCACTCCCCCCGCCACCAAGAGGCCCATCCCTACCTACTCCTGAGCTATTTCGCCCATCCAATCTACAGCTCACCGCAGCCTACTGTTAATTTTTGGTCCTAGTTATGTTTACTCATTTCCCGTGTAACCCTGTGTAAATGTATCTATGCATTGTTAAAACACTAACCTATATATGTATGCTGTGTCTACCTCAAAAATGCATCAGCTACTGATCCTAAGGCCTTCATTTATTTTGCTTACGTACTGCCATTAGCCTAATAGGCACTGATACTATGCGCTGCTTAAACAATATCTATATTTATGAGCTGTGTCTACCTCAAAAATGCCTTATATATTTTGCTTACGTACTGCCTTTATGTCTCTATGCCTACCCCAATATGTACTGCTACTATGCAATGCTAAAATAATATCTATGTTTATAAGCTGTTTCTACCTCAAAAATTGTTTCAGTTACTGATCCTAATACCTTCATATGTTTCACATACGTTTTGCCATTTTGCCTGCATATCTACCCCAATATGTAATATGTCAATCACATAAGTACTATTATGTTATCACTGTAAGCACTCTGATGCCTTTGGGTTGAGTTTGCGCTATATAAAACTGTACAAAATAAATAACTTTAACTATAACTGCTGAATTTTTATGGTTTTGTGCCTTTAAAAACTGAACCTAACTATAACGTCCCTGTAACCTTTGTTTCTGTTAGTGACTTTCTAAGGTTTTTAAAACTCTATTTCCTAACTATAATGTCCCTGTCATCTTTGATTTTTGCAGTGAATTCCTTTGGTGTTTTAATGCGGTGGGGAATTGGCCACAGGGCCTGCTGCAGCCAACCCCCCGCATGCAGCCAACCTCACGTATGTGGGGAGGGGCCCATGCAGCCCCCTTCCCTGGGCCGATTTCTGGCCCCGGGGACCCCATACCCCAGGGCCTAGCCAATAAATGGTGGGTGCCCTGGAGCCCACCCAGGGCACCATGGCATGTTTGTTGGGGGCTGTGGAGGGAGCCCCAATGTCCCCACATCCCCAGCCAGCTCCCCACCTTCAGCAGGAGCCTGTGTTGTTCCCACCCACAGGGAGCAGCTAAAAATGCTGCTCCCTGCAATATCAATTTTTTCATCTGTGTACCTGCCAGGGAAACAGATGAAAAGTCTGCTTCCAGTGGGCGGGAGCATTTTTCATGCCCCTGCTTGCTGGGAGCGGAATTAATGTGTTGGGGAATTGGCCATAGGGCCTGCCGCAGCCAACTCCCCGTATGCATCCAACCTCAGGTATGTGGGGAGAGGCCCATGCAGCCCCGCTCCCTGGGCTGATTTCTGGCCCCGGGACCCCACCCCCCAGGGCCTAGCCAGTAAATGGTGGGTGTCCTGGAGCCCACCCAGGGTACCAACAGCATGTTTGTTGGGGGCTGGGGAGGGAGCCCAATGCCCCCTTATCTCCAGCCGGCTCACCACCTTCAGCAGGAACCTGCGTTGTTCCCACCCACAGGGAGCAGCTAAAAATGCTGCTCCCTTCAACATCAATTTTTTCATCTGTGTACCTGCCAGGGAAACAGATGAAAAATCTGCTTCCAGTGGGCGGGAGCATTTTTCATGTCCCTGCTTGCTGGGAGTGGAATTAATGTGCTGGGGAATTAGCCACAGGGCCTGCCGCAGCCAACTTCCCGCATGCAGCCAACCTCAGGTATGTGGGGAGAGGCCCATGCAGCCCTGCTCCCTGGGCTGATTTCTGGGCCCGGGACCCCACCCCCAGAGCCTAGCCAGTAAATGGTGGGTGTCCTGGAGCCCACCCAGGGCACCCACAGCATGTTTGTTGGGGGCTGTGGAGGGAGCCCAATGCCCCCACATCCCCAGCAGGCTCACCGCCTTCAGCAGGAGCCTGCGTTGTTCCCGCCCACGGGGAGCAGCTAAAAATGTTGCTCCCTGCAATGTCACTTAGTTCATCTGTTTCCCCTGCCAGGGAAACAGATGAAAAGTCTGCTTCCAGTGGGCGGAAGCATTTTTCATGCCCCCGCTTGCTGGGAGCGGAATTCGTGTTTGCTCTCGTTTAGCAGGAGCTTTGAAATTGCTCCCGCCAAGTGAGAGCAAACACATGGCGTCTGTCCCTCGGGTCAAGAGAGCCAGGGCGGGAGGTCGCTCCTTCCGAGCTCTGGCCCCCAAACTCTGGAGCTCTCTTCCGGCGAATATCAGAAGCATTCAAAATCATGCTGCATTCCATAAGGCCATAAAAACCCATCTTTTCCTTAAATAATCTTCTGCTGCGCCTTTCTGGCCCTGTCACTTTTTTCTCTCTAAGATTAGCGCTGGGATGCCCCTAGGCTGGGGCAGCCATGTGCTCTATAAATACTATAACATAACATAACATGTTTCCCTGCCCTTATTAGTGCAGGCAGGTAAACCGCCTTGTCCCGGGAGTGGGAACCCTGGGACATAGCTGGAGCCTACCCTGGGGGATGGGGTCCCCAGGGCCATTAATGGCTCCGGGAGGGGGGCCAAGCAGCCCCCTCCGTTTGTTGTGCATGTCCGGAGGGTGGGGTCCCTGGGACCAAAAACGGCCTGGGGAGTGGGGGCTGCACGGCCACCCTCCCCATTTTCAAATTTGTCTGGGTTGTGGGGGATGAGGTCTCCAGGGCAAAAATCTGCCCGGGAGGGTGGCCGCGAGGCCCCCTGCCCGTCTTTATATGCAGCCGTGCCTCAGAGAGTTGGAGTTCCCAGAACGGTAATTGGCAGGGTAGGGGGGCACGTGTGCCCCCTCCCCTTAATATATAAATGAAATTCCAACTGGGAACTAGCCCACCCAGAGGGGGAAAAAAAGCAAGCGTGGGTAACCACCAGGTCAACCTGAAATAAACTGACTGGTGGAAAAACTATTTTTCGATCTCAAAAAAAGCACACATTACCATAGTACTCCCTGGCACTGAAGGGAACTACTTTGTGTGTGGATGTGCTCCTTGTGAAAGGGCAGCATCCGTAACTCATTATGAAGTCAGCCAATGGCTGAAGTTAGCTAATGCTTTGCTGCTTGATGCATGCTTGATTGGGTTGGAAAACAATATGAAGGGCTATGACACAATCACAGACAAATGGAGGAATTGTGGCTAAAAACCTCTAAGTAACTATGTCAAATAGATATTTTTTGTAAAATTAAAAGGTCTAAGCTAACACACATCTAAAAAAAAGCCAATTGTTCTGCAATTGGCTGACAGCCTCTACCTTTGAAAAAGAAGGCAAGAAAAAAGAAAGAAAGAAGGGAAGGAAGGAAGGAAGAAAGAAAGGAAATAAAAAAGAAGAAAAGAAAGAGCGAAGGAAAGAAAGGAGAAGAAAGAAGAATTAAGGAGAAAAGGAAATAAAGAAAGACAGAAAAAGAAAAAAAGAAAAAAGGGGAAGAAAGAAGGTAAGAAAAATAAAGGAAAAGAAACACAAAAATTAAAAGAATGGAGGAAAGAAAGAAATAAAAAAGGCAAGAGAGAAAGCAAGCACAAAATAAAGAAACAACAAAACAAAGAAGGAAGAATGAAAAAGAAAAAAGAAGGAAGAAGGAAATAAATATAAAAATGTTACAAGTGCTGCAGACTAAACAGGATAATGACTAGTTTTTTTCCTGGGCAAAGTTTATTAAAGAACCATTGGCGACATTGAGTCCAGATTAAACATGTTCTGAAGAATTGACCACTTGTGTTCTGCCAGCATAGTAAAATGAGGATAACAATACAGAACAGTTCAAATGGAAACTGTGAAATACCAGAAGTCAGATAAACAAAGGAGACTTGAAAGGGAAATTACAACAGCATTGGCAGGATACATAAAAACTGATAAAGCTGGAATGTGGCCTGTGCTCACATCTGGTATAAGCATCCTGCTTTCACCTCAGGCTCCAAACACAAATGCAATACTAAAGTAATTATAAACTAAAAATGTAAACTCTGGCACTGAAGGGAATTACCTTGTGTGTGGATGTGCTCAGTGCGAGAAGGCAAAATGAAGCCACTCAAAGTGAAGATAACCAATGGCTCTGGTGGGCTTATCCATTGCCCCATGCTTTATGCTGCTGTGGTGGGTAGAAGCAAAATGTGAATGGCACAACAACAGACTAATGGATCAATTGAGGTGGCTGAAAGCCCCTTTAAGTAAGTATGGTATACATATTATTTTAGTAAAATCAAAAGGACTTGGCTAACACCAGCCCTAAAAAGATAAATTCTAAGATGGCTGCTGCATGTTGTCTTTCCTTTTTAGTTTTCTGTGTATTACTTTGCTCAACCCAAACCTTTCCTTTGTTTCTGTGCTGCTTTTATTTGATTTGTTTCTCTGTTTTTATGCCTACTGCTGCAGCTGGTACTTATCAGGGCCCCAGATCAACCAGACACCATCTGCTGCAGCGTCTTTGGGAGAAGGGCGGATTGATATCTGTAAGGCATACAAAAGCACACCAGATTAGATGTTAGCAGTTTGCCTGCATAAATAACTTGACAGATGTTCCATTTTGTTACAGTGTGCTGAATTATACTATATGGAAGCCATATATTTAAGTGCACATAGTATGGCAATGCTGCATAAGTAACGAACCAACTCAAGAAACAAGCAAAGAGCCCTTCTGATTCTTGATCTATGGTATGTTTAATTTTATTTGCTCTCTTAGTATTAGGCAAGTAGCATATTCTAATTTTGGTGGTGGAGCAGGACTGGTTACTGCTATTAGTATAAAACATTTGGCGCAGGAATATAAAATACACTTTGCAACAGCCAAAAGGCCTTACATTAATGTGCTAACGTGCAAACTAAGGCATTCAGAAATGCTACTGCTTTGCTAATGATTATTAGGTTTGACATGTAATAGCTCTTGTGCTATTCATGGTAGACATAATGCAAATTACAAAGAGAAAAGAGGCAAAAAAGCAATTTTTCCTCAGCCATTGGCTGTAGTGTGTGTCCAACATTGCTTGACTATACGGTCAGTCACGACAAATAGCATTTTGCTGCTTTACACGTTTTTCAGTGGGCAGTCATGGGAGTTCTTATAGAAAGAGGTGCATTATCTTTATTTATTTATGCACTAAGTATAAATTATTAATCACACCTTCAGCCCTTGCTTGATTGCACTGTCACTCATAATGACATTTTGTTTCTTCACGATTATTTCACTGGGCAATAAGTTGTGTGAGTTCCTATAGAGAGTGGTGCACTCTTTTTATTCTTTTCTGTGCCATGCATGTATCATTAATGGACTCTTGTGGGCTCTAGACCTCCATACTGACAATAGGGGAATTAATTGCCTAGGTTGGACTGGCCAGACTGGCCCGACCGGGAATCAGGCGTTTCCTCTGGAGGCTGGAAGGGTTGGGGGTCACTTTTGTCACCAGGGTCCGGTCTTGTAGCAGTGCAGCAGTTTTAAAGGCACTGCAGAGTTCCTTGTATATCCAACAGTTTTCAGGCAACAATAAAAGTGCCAAGATAACTCTGGTCATTAATGTAACTTTTGGAGAGAGATCGGAGTTTGGCTAGTGGCAGATCTGACTCATCTAAGTTAGTGCAGAGGGTTAATATGCATGCTGCAAAGAGCGTGTACTATGCAGATCACAGAACATTAGTTTATGTGCATAGCTCAGTGGGTTACTGCTTTTGTCTCAGAGATTCTTTTGTCACTGTGCAGTTCATAAATTACAATCATAATCTGGGTTAGAAAGATATGTTTTTTCCCAGTCTTTCATTATCCTAATTTTGTTAAAAAGGGTTTGTTTGGGTAGAAATGCATTCTTATTAGTAAAGTCAACCCAAACCACTGTGTTAACGTTCTGAATCCTGAGTTTGTGCTTCCGCAGACCAAGGACTCTTAAAAAATGCCTACCAGTATGGACTACATGTAAATCCTACATCTTGTAGTCTCCTTTGTCTTATGTAACATTTTCTAGACACTGATTTACACACGTATGATTCATTGTCTCTGTACGTGTGTGTGATGTAAAATTCTCTGACACTCTAAACTGGTATGAGAGGCTCTATAAAACAAATGAAATACATGAGACAGCGGGGCTATGGAGAGATGATAGGCACTGTTGGAGGGTGATAGTGAGGTAATCATTGAAGAACATCAATAAAGATTGCCGTATCCTGGTGCACTGTAAGGTCATCATTTACTATGCTTTAAGAACGAATACAATTGAATATATAATGAAAATGTGTTGTAGAATACTTCATTTTTTCGCAAATTTTCTTGGGGGGGGGGGGATACCCCCCAAACCCCTTTGTAGTGGTCAGGCTCGCTCGCTCTGCACCCTATGGGGCTGGTCTGAAATAATTTGCCAGGGCTGCTTTGGGTTCCCAGTCCGGCCTTGTTAATTACCAAAGACTTTGATCAATACATGTGCTGTACACTCATTGGAGGCGCGTCTAAGCACATGCAACTCACAGCTACAACAGGACGAGGAGCGAGGAATAAATAAAGCCTGATGAAGGGCTGACAGTCTAAAGCATTCATCTGATGCCTCTGTGAGCACCATCACGACACAGTGACTATAGAGCAGAGGAAGTTAGAAATGAAGGGGTACCTCACCTCTAAATGAGAAAGTGAAACCACGGCATTGACCAGGGCACAGTTCCAGCCATATATATCTGGGCTCCCGCTCTGCCAACTCTTAAATTACCCCATCTGTCCCCATTTTTTATTAACACTTTGTATGCTCAAACATACAGACAAAGCCCTTTGCTTGGTGGGGAGAAGTGAGGGCAGTGATTTCCTACAAAGATGGAGTTGTAAATCGGTAGTGACCAGCCATGGAGGATTTATGCGATGGGACATCCAGCCTCGTTATCGGTAGGACCACCTCTGATCTGGATGCACGCCCTCACTTTCTGAATAAATGAATTGATTAGTGACATGTGTGCTTCTAAGTGTCCAGCCAATTAAGGTTACATGCAGGTTGATGTGGTCGCAGTAGACATACTGTAAGAGATGATTTGAATGGTTTACAAAGAGGCGTGCTTTAAACATTGAAGCAAACTTTGTTGCCCGTAACCCAGGAGTGAACGAAGATGTCTCTTCCTACTGTGACAGAAAAAAAATATTAGTATACACTGCTTACAATTGCTTAATTTAATTTGTATTTAAATTGCATGTAATAATAAATTATGAAGAGACCAGGGCATGCCACATTTATATTTAATTAAAGAATTCTTCCCAGCTTCTCACAATTAACTCGAAAATGGCTTTTAATCGTTGCAAGTACAATATAATAATGCTGTAATTTAATTTGCATGTAAATTCCATTAAACAGTACAATTTAAGTATCCCACAGAACTGAAAAACCTTTTTTGTTGATAAACAGGCCAAAGATACATACCATTTCTGGAATTATAATGTATTTCAATTCAACAGCATGTACAAAAACGTTCAAAGAATAGCAACATTTTAGCTACAAATGCTAGTTGTACATGAAATGCTGACACAGCCGATAAAGCAGTGATGGTGAGGGAGCGGTAGTTTTTGCTGTGCTGCTAATGTAGGAGTAGTCATGGGAAAATAGCAATACAAAAATATAAATAATACACCTCAGCTTGAGGTATACTTAGGTGTCTACTATAAACCAGTCCAATGCAAAAAATAATTTTATAGCTCATAGAAGCCATACTATTCAATGTAGAGGTCAATTGCTGTCACACTATTAAGGACAAGCTTTTCCTTTGAGTTGCTCGCGAGCTACTGGAAGCTCTCCAGTTACCTGTAAGTAGTTCTCCTGTGTACAGTCCAGTTTACTAAATTTGAAGCTTTTGTTTGGCTGAATTAATATATGTGCACCAAAATTGAAAAGTGTGCATCTGAGACGAAAATGTGTATATTTTCAGACCATATAAGCTTGTTTGGAGTAAAATGGTTGAATTTCTAAAATATATTTAAAGCAAATATTTAAGCGATAAATCATGTGGCACTGGGGGAAGCATATTACTAATATTATTACATTGGCGCCAAGGGGTTGCAGCGATGGCTGCTATGTATTACACCTGTAAAGGCATTCCAAATTGGCAATGCCTTTTTACATTGCTTCTGGCAACTCTGCTTGATGCCCTGATATGATCATTTCTGGAAACCCTGCACTGTGGTGACCACTGACTGTAATCTTGCATAGGCTAACATTGTAATTACTAACACTATTAGGAGCTCTTGGTGATTTTCAATGAGCATAATTAGCTCTTATTACAGAAAACTTTGGAGACCCCTGATCTAGGACCTATTACCAAGAAGATGACTCCTCAGGCACAGTACCCTCCAGATCTCCACCTTCTGGCTGCTCCGTTTCTAGATGATCAAACATAGGGGCATATTCTCAAGGAGCTATCGCCGAGTTATTGGCACTTTATCGCAGCCAAAGTTGCGATAATTTAATCGCCCCATTCACAAGCTGGTGCTAACAGCTGATGCCACCAGTTTACTTGCGAAAGCATCCGCAAAAAACATCGCCACAGATGACCCCGGCAACTATCGCTAATGAGATGCAGAGTAGGCGTTCCCGAGCAAAAAGCCGCGACAACACCACACCTCAACATTCTCAACGACCAGCCACATCGGCAATAAGACCACAAAACAGGCGATAAGGTGCGTTAGCAGCAGGAAATTAACACCTGCTCTGACCTGGTGCAAAGTCGGACGACAACCTGCACCATCAAAGGGAGCCCAGCCCAGAGCCACACATGAAGAACAACAGATGCCATGGAGCCACACACCATGCATCCCGGAGCCCCGAGAGGGCAACAACACCCACCGCCACCACCCCCAGGATCGCCAACCCCCGGACCCCCCAGCCCCCCGGGCCACCACAGAGGCAGCGCAGACAAAGACAGCGGACCTTCAGGAAATGCACCAGCCTCACAGACCTAACACCAGACAATGTCAATGCCCACTACAGGCTCAAAAGGACAACCATCCTCCGCATCCTGAACATCATTGCCCACAGGCTGACGGTACCAACACAGCGGACAACCAACATCCCTCCGCAGACAAAGCTGCTGGCTGTGCTGCACCTGTTGGCCTCTGGTACCTCCCAACCAACAACCGCCAGAGTCGGAGGAGTCTCACAGCCAGCCCCATCCAAGTTCCTCACACCTGTCCTGGATGCCATCATCAGCCAGGTACCCCAGTACCTATACGTCCCCCACAATGCGCAGGAACAGCTGGAGACCAAGCAAGGACTATACGCCATAGCTGGATTCCCACACGTGTTGGGGGCAATAGACTGCACACATGCCCTACTTGTGCCCCCTGCCGACACTGCACACAATTACCGCAACAGAAAGCACACGCATTCCATCAACGTGCAGGCAATAGTGGACCACAGGGGACTTTTCACCAATGTCGTAGCCAACTACCCAGGCAGTGTGCATGATCCCCTCATCTTCCGACAGTCCAACATCAACCAGCGCTCCCAGGAATGCACCTATGGGAATGCACTGCTCGTTGGCAAGTACCAAATGAACACACCACACACCTCAGCTCCACAATCATGCAACTCACAACTCTGGCACTGCACACGTCACAAAATCACATACAACATGCCAAACAACATGCCCACCCACCAGACACGACAGCACAACTTACTGTGGCAACCTTGGTTAGCCATGTACATGAGCCATCAACGGCATGGCACCTCAGCCACACAATAGCGGAATGTGGGGAGAGGTGGGAACCAGGCATGTGCGAAGGAGGCAAGTGACCCATGAATGAGAATGTACACAATGTCAAGTGTGGCGGAGATGTGCTGGACAGACTGCAGTATGCAGACCACAGACATATCCATGTCTACATGCACTGCTGGTGTTTGGAGTGTAGTGGACAGGGGACGCAACCATATCACCCCAGCCAGTGGGGAAGATCATGGAAATGTAGCTTGTGACGTCCCCCCCTGTAAGCGTGTGCAGAGTGGGCTGGCCCGGAGGATGCCAGGCCAGCGTAGGGGTGTGAATAAAAAGCACGTAGCTCTGGGCGTGGTTCTCTTCCGGAATGCCCAACGTTTCTGCCAGGGCGGCGCCTCCCACCCCGCCACGAGGCCGTCGCCGTGAGCGGTGTGGCCTGTGATCCTGTGCGCCTGCTGCACCCCGGGCCGCTGGTCCCCGAACCCGTCATGCCCGCCCCTGCGCAGCCAGGCCTCATTGCTCACCTGCCGACACCGGCGTGTGTCAAAGAGGGCCCACCACGTGGCGGCGCAAGCTCCAAGCCCGAAGCCCGTGACCTTGGCAGCCTCCTCAGACCATCACGGCCTCCGGGACACAGGCCCGCTTTACTCCTTTTTGATTGACGTACTCCACCGCTGCCTCCGGCCTACACTACGGTCAAGTAGGTCACACATTTGGAACTGAGTCTTGATTATGCAATGGCAGAGTACACACCTTATGGCTGAGTTTATATCACTGTACTCCCTTCGATATGGTGCCACCAACTCTGTGCATAGCATTCGAACTACACCTGTCTGTGGTCCCTTGCTGACTACTGCCTTCGGCCTACACTGTGGTCGAGTGGGTCACACAGGTGGAACTGAGTCTTGATTTCTGCATGGCGGAGTCCATATCAATGTACACAAGGTGACGAGTAAGAGGAAGACGCAGTTCAGTCCGGAGGAGAAAAGGATCATCGTTACGGAGGTGATCGAACACTGCCGACAACTGCTCTGGTGTCACTAACTCTGTGCATCGCGGGCCAACGACACGTGGCTGTGGGCCCCTGCTGACCGCTGCCTCCGGCCTACACTGTGGTCAAGTAGGTCATACATCTGGAACTGAGTCTTGATTACACAATGGCCGAGTACACATATCAATGCTGAGTTTAACTCACTATACTCCCTTCGATGTGGTGACACAAAGTATGTGCATGGCATCCCAACCACACGTGTCTGTGGGCCCTTGATGACTACGCCTTTGGCCTACACTGCGGTCGAGTAGGTCACACATTGGGAATTCAGTCATGATTTATTAATGGCAGACCTGATATCATTGTACCGGCTTCATCGCAGACTGCATCCCATTTCAGCTCCGGTGCCACTAAGTCTGTTCCCCGACATCCATGGACACTTTCTGGTTGAACTTTGGTGGCGACTGAGTCTATGGACTGGGGGTTGTCTTCATCATCATGTCGGTGATACTGACTTTGTGGAAAAAACGAGGCTGTAGCATTCCACTCCTCCATTTGCCGCTTCCGGCCGGCTTCTGCCCTCTGCATCATGCCCTGGAGGACACCTTCCACTGTCCCCCGCAAACCTCCGCTACATTCACCTTCGACATCGACGAGGACCCGCTCACCTCGCGTGGCCCTATCTCACTGCACCGCAAGTCACCGTCCCGTGGCAGTGTGCCTGTGCCGGCCGCAGTGCATCCGGGGCCACTAACTCTGTGCAGCTCGTCATGGCCCCTGTCTGATAGCATATTGGATGGCCTCTGGGTCGATGGACTGGGGGTCATCAAGGCCATGTGTCTGTGGCCCTGCGCTGTCCGCTGCCTCCGGCCTCAACTGCGGTCCACCTGGGCTCACACATCAAATCGAATCCTGACCTGCCCGGACGTCGCATCACCGCAGGATGCACAAGCCACCACCGCCAGGACCAACTCCAAACAACAGGTGCCAGAGTCGGAAGTGTCTTACTGCCGGACCATAAGAGTTGCTCACACCTGTCGTGGGTGCCATCATCAGCTTGATACCCTGCTCAGCTCTTCAGGTGCCACTGACTCAATGCACCACAAATCATGGACCATTCTGCTTGCATGTTGGGTGCATACTGTACTTTCTCCGGCTACCATGATGCTTCACAGTTGTTTCTGTTATGCTGGTGTTTTCTGTTTCCGCTTTTATTGTGATCACTGTTCAAGTTGTTGCCAGCATCAACGACTCCATGAGGGCTGGCTTACACTCACCCCACACACATCCAGCACATGCGTCACTGTACATGTGACCATGCCAATAAAGGTGTCGAGCGCATGTGCCCGTAGCCATTTCAACGAACTATCTGAGTGTGTCCGTGTGCTCATGATGTATGCATTAGGGCCCTGGGCCCTACAACATTACATTGTGCCATGTACAGAGGACGCAGCCCTGTCACCGCAGGCAGCGGGTGAGACATTGCACATGTAGCTTTGTCGTCCCCCACTCAATACGTAAGAGGAGTGACCTGGGCTGGCGTATGCCAGTCCAGCGTGGGGGTGTGGATGATTATCCTGTGGCTCTGGGTGTGGTTCAGTACTGGAAATGTGCAAAGGCATGTGTCTCTGTCGCAGTGTGGGTCTCCGTTGGGGAGTGTAGGTGGTCCCTGATGGGACTTAGACACCCACGTATGTGATCTAGTTCGGCTTCCATGAGGTAGTACCCCACCCGCACATGTTCGGCCACCCCCTTCTGGCAGTCTGACACCTGGCCTTGGAATGCGATGTGTGCTTCGGTGGGCTGCTGGGAGCCAGCCGGGGTGGTGGGTGCGTCCAGCTATGCTGTCTGTGCAGGGGGTGGGGTATCCTCAATGCAGCGGTGCTACCCTGCTCCTGGTGGTCGATTGCCTAAGATGTCCATGGACTGTTGTAGGGCGTCGGTGTCGGAAGTGTGGAGGTCCTCTTCAGCATCACTGTAGAGTTGTCTGGTCTGCCCTGCTGGAGGTGTTGTGTGTCCCTCTGCAATGTGAAGGGGAGATGCTTGTTGACATTGTGTTGGCATGTATGTTGCTGCATTGTTCAAGTTTACATACAGACTGCATGCCGATGTACATTGTGACTGTTTGGGAGGGGCGGACTATTTGATGCGGGACAGTGGACATTTGGACTACATGAGGTAGGTGAGGTTGTACACGTACATTTGCATCTCACAGTTTCCTGCTCTGTCTGATGTGATTGGCCATTTTCTACGCACAGGCGGACCCAGTTGTGTCCTCTGTTCTGCAGTGTAAGTGTTGCACTGTGTACCACATTGTTGTCCATGTGGATGTGCTGTCATTGCTATGTGTGTGTGCTGGATTGTGTGGGAGTCGCACCTGCAGCTGCGATTTTGCTGCCCCTTATCCCTTGGAGGCGGTGTGCCTTTGGCATTTGTGCTTTTCAGGTGCTGTGATGTTGGCGACTTGGGTCATTTGTGCTCTTGGACGGTTTTTGTACTCTTGTGCATTATTTGTCTGCAGA
Source organism: Calotriton arnoldi (assembly GCA_963921515.1). Classification (NCBI taxonomy): domain Eukaryota; kingdom Metazoa; phylum Chordata; class Amphibia; order Caudata; family Salamandridae; genus Calotriton; species Calotriton arnoldi. The sequence continues at coordinate 361,389 of CAWUFW010003664.1, read as the reverse complement.
TGTATTGTTGACGTCAGTGGTTGTTTGTGCACGTGGATGTGTCAGAGTGTGACCTGCTCCTTTCCGGATGTGGTCCACACTCAGCCACCTCAGTCTCGTAGGCGTGCACAATGTCATGGTGATTGTACTCCAGCCATGCTGCTCGTCATGTGGTGTCACTTGCATTGTCAGTGTGGCTCTCACATACGCATCTTTGCTGTGTTTCGCACGGGTGCATGTGTGTGTTGTGGAATTAGTGATGTGTGGGGTGGTACCCCTTTGGGCACATGGTGGACGGGGGCCTACTTGATGTTTGTATGTGTGCTGCAGTGTGCCACGGGGATCAGGGACATGACCCAGGGTCATTGTGGGTGTGCGGTGTGCTACACGTCGTTGTGCATGTGTGCCATTGTGCCCATCCCCACAGTCCCTGTTCGTTACTCACCCTGTTGATGTTGTGTCAGGTCATGTCGAGCAGTGTCCGGACTCCTGACTCCTTGCACCGTCTCCACACTGATGACTGTGGCCACCATTTGCTCCAGCTCCTCCCGTGGCGCAGGACTCCCACCTCCATTCGCTGTTGCTGCCTTCCTGTTGGCAGCGGGTTTCTGCTTGGTTTGGCTTTTCACATCGTGCCAGCGCATCTTGGCCTCCTCGACACTCCAGCTGCATTCACGATGGAATGCCATTTTTCCGTCTGTGTTGCCAATGACACGATGGAGGTGACGGACAGTTGTTGTTAGTGCTCTGTCACCTCCGTGACGACGATCCGGTTGTCATGCGGACTGTACCCCGTCTTCCTCTTCCTCTTCTCCTTGGCCTTCCCCGACCCCGTGGTTCCTTGCTGGTGGTCTGTGTGGCTTGTGGGGTTCACGTTGACCTGAGTACTCGTTCCGGGTGCATCCATGTTGCTACGCAGTTGATTTTGTTTTTGGTGTGTTTTTCTTGTTTGGCTTTTATGGTGCATTTTCCCGCATGACGCGTGGGAATTGCAGGCCTGTCGCTGGTTAGCGCTGATTTTTGTATCACGGTTGGCATCATCGCAACTTTGTTGCGTTTCTCATTTTTGCGGCGTCGCGTTGATTTTAACACGGTCATTTGACGCGTTATCGTGGGACTATCGCATGGTGCCACCAGGTTGGGAATACTACGTTAACACGGCGTTGTTTTCCCGCGATCGACTGCGATATGCAAAGTTGCGTTAAGCTACTCTTGCGGTGGTTATCACATGTTCTTGAGAATATGCCCCATAGAGTATCAGAATTGTCATACAAGGCCTGGGATAGAGGGACGGTATAGCGGATGGAGATGTGGAATGGAAGAAAGCACGAGATCAGGCTGACCGAAACACAAAATGAACAGTTAAATATGTCTGCTATTCATTGATCAGCAATTGCCTTTTGAGATGTCTCGTACTTGTCCAAGCTTTGATCACTGAAACTGAATTTATTAGTCTGTGTTAAATTCACATGGAAGAATGTTCGGTAAATTATATAAATGCATTTCCCATTTACTTTTGGTCAACTTGCCGTTGTTCAAATGTTATAGTTGCGATCATAAAATCATGTAAGATCATGTACCTTTAGGTATTTACAATCACTCTTGTTCTCCACAGTTCTTTCTTTTTGTTTATAAAGAGAACTTTATTGAGATATAAATAATACAAATAAAGTCATGGAAACAGTCATAATAAAAATTGAATAACTATAAGTTAATACAATGAGTTCTATGTGAGTAACTGAATTAAATATGAGCTCTACATATCAAAAAGCAATAAGAGAAAATGAAAGAAAAGAGGAGAGTAAAAATAGAAATAAAGCATTCCTTGCTACGTAGAAATACAGTGACAATGTAAGTTAAAGTACAATATAATAAGTAAACCGATATTTACAATTAATATTAGATCAAATAATTCTTAACAATTCCCAGTTTCACCGTTCATCTCAATCTTGCAGAGGACAAAACAAACTCTTGCTGTTTCTTTGCTTCTCTCTAATTGATATGCGATTCTTAAGTTCTCTCGCTTAATGTGCCATTACTCAAGTCCAGAGAGCTTTCACTTTCAAATATGATTACGCTCCAAGCATTAAGCACTATCACCTTTCATCTGTTTGCACTCTCGAGACATAATGTACCGGGAGAATCACCCTAATAGTGCTGACTTAAGGGCGGTGCGACTGGTGCAGCTGCACTGGGAGTCAAGCAAGAAGGGGAGGGGGAGGTGCTGCATTTTGAAATATCCTAATTGGCTAAAGTCACCTGCTTCAGAGCTGCCTTTGTATTGGCAGTAATTTTAAAGCAATAATAAAAATGTCAAGCTAACACTGGTGACTACTGTACTGTGAGTTTTGTGCAGTAGCGGTTTTTACTTATCATAAAGTAGCAGAGCGGGTTTACGTGCCTGCTGCAGAGTACAACACCTAATATGCAGATCACAGATTTGTATTTTATGTAGATAGTTCAGTTGGTTACTGCTTTCGTCACAGAGGTACTATTGTTACTTGCAGTTCATATGTTACAATCATTCTAATACAGCATAGAGATCCATGAACCTCCATCAAAGACCTGCATGCAGACTGCAAGGCACAGGTTTAGAACCATATTTGTATGTGAATGATGTTATTAAGGTCTTTCTAGAGTGCACTAACGATTCCCCAAAACTATGAGGAGTTCCTGTTACGACTCTGATGTTTGCAGACAATTCCCTTTTGTTGTCACGAACACCTATGGGGCTGCAGTTTTTATTGGACAATTTTAAGGCATATTGTGATTCAAATGGGCTTGACAATAATGTATCTAAGACCAAATACATGGCGGTAGGACCACATAAGTTCTTCAAAGGAAATATATGTCTGGGACAAAAAAGACTGGAATGTGTACACAAATTTGAGTATCTGGGTATAACGCTAGATAGTCAGATGACATGGAATCCGCTTATTCAAAAACACAGAGCCATTCTCCAACATAGACCTTCAGCAATACACAAGAGGCACCAGTCTCTAATTTCCAGAGCTATCTCCCCTGCCTTAGAAGTTTAGAAAGCTAAAGCTCAGGCTGCTGCTTTATATGGTGCCGACATCTGGGGCCCAGGTGCAGACATCTGGGGCATAGATAATGTAAACCCATTGACATCGGGTGAGAACTTTTTTACACAGTCATTATTACTCCTCCCAAAAAGTACACCGCTTATACCTTTGCTTTTTGACACAGGCTTGAAAAGAATAGAGCATTTGGCAGTATTAAGACCTCTAATCTATTGGGTGTGGATTTTGACGGTGCAGGAGTTAGAATTGTACAGGGAAGGTCTCACAAAGCTGATGAAGAGTTATAATTCCATCCCCTTCCCATGGCTTCAGCACGTGAAATTTTGGTTTGACACCTTAGTTATGGGAACCAACTAGAGTGACCCTTCCACCCTAACAATGGAATCCAAGCAGAGTTTGAAGTTCATTTATTGGAAATATGTTATATCTAGCCTGCATGGGTGCCCTAATACAGGGAGGTTGACTATGCGTTTTAGGGATGTCAAACCCTTACCTCTATTTGAAAAGTTCTTGGATGTTCTACAGCCACCACTAGCCAAGACTCTCTATATAAAATTCCATTTTGATACCCTAGAAATCAAATCTTTTATATCAAAATGGAAAAGTGGTGACAACAAACATGATGACTGTAATGCATTTTGTGTCCCGCTTCTACTATAGAGAATCTGGTGCATGTTTTGTTTTTTTGTCCAGCATATGCGAAGCCCAAATGAATGCATCTACTATTCCTCAATTGTGGCTTCGGACAACATTCACAAGCTCTAAGATTACTGAAAAGTGATATGTTCATGCACATTGTTTTTAGCTTGAGTAAGTATGTGCTTGCAGTTGGACTATTGCGGAATCACAGGGGATTGAGATTTTAATTGGTATCATTAATGAGTAGGTGTTGGTACCATAGAGGATAATGATAATGCTGAGTTACAAGTTGCGATGAGTTTAAAACATCAAGATCAAGTAAGCTACTGGTCTCTTAACAAGGACTTTTAATCTGTCCTTGGAATGGACCCCTGAGAATAAATTCATAGTTCTTTACATGTTTAAGTGTTGACCAAACTTTTGGTTGCGATTAAAATAGTTATAAACTAATAAGGAATCCATTTCAAGTGCAATTGTGAAACAGTTGTTATAAGCATTAGTGAACTTGGTGGACCCTTTTGAAGCTTTTGTTAAGCTTGTGTGGAACTCACGGAGTTTCACTCTACAGAATTACATGGAGTTACAAAACAAAACTGTGAGATTCCGCAGAATTCTGCGAATGGGCAGAATAGGCATGTTGCGCTGCTCGCGCTGTGATTTAGCACCGGAAATTCGTACCATGCTAAAAAATCAGCACGAACAGAACCACATGGCCCGCCAGGTGGCAAAGCTTCCCGAGTTGACTTTGCTGCTGCTTGTGTAGATTATCTACTGGAGCGGCAGCTTTATGACTGTGAGCAGTATCAACAACCCGCATTGTAGAAATCTCACTGGGTGCTCTCCAAGTAACCGAAAATTGCTCTAGAGGACGCCAAATCTCACTCGTGTTCCCCACTTACAGTGGACGAGCCACGTGCAAGAAAAAACTCCTCCACCCGGCGGTTGGCGAAATTTGGTCAGAACTCCGCGTTACAAGCATAATGTAAAGTGGGGAAATTCCCCCAATTCCAACAGCGAAGCAGAATATATCACCCACCCCTAGTTTTGGTGCACTCTAGAAAGACCTTAATAACATCATTCACATACAAAGACAAAAGTGTGGACGCAAGTACACAGCCATGTCTAACTTGCCTGCTTATCGGGATATGATCAGTGAGTTCGCCCTAAGGTCCACAGTGCACGTGTGCATAGTTCTCCTGTTGCAATCTTTTTATTTGCAAGAGAATAGCATCCGGGATGGCTGCTGACCTAAGGAAAGGCTCACAACAAATACCTAGGGACTAGGTCAAATGCCAACCTCAAATCAACAAATGCTACATATAAATGATCTTCTCTTATTTTTATATACTTCCAGATAATAATGAAAGGCCTAAACACCAGGTCTACTGACTTTTGATCTAAAACTGACTGTTATGGTGAAAGAACCTTAGTATCCTCCATCCACTCATTCAATTTATTGAAGATCTGCATTGCATAAACCTTTTGCAGACTATCTAGCAAACGAATACGTCAATAGTTGCTAGGTTCATTCTTATCTCCTTTTTTAGAATTGGAGGATTTCCTCCCCCTTCCATGTTTCTGGAATAAGCGCTCCAAAAGCTATTGAATTAGACAACAAATTGTTATAGTGGGCCCATAATGAAGAATTATGTCAGTTATATCACCCGAAATTTTATCAGGGACGGGGGCCTTATCTAATTTGATGGGCTAAATGGCAGTCTTAGTCTCTTCTACGGAGAAATGTATTTGATTTTCTATATTAGATGTTGAAGCATTGCTAGAGAATATGTGGAGAACTGTAGGAATTTTCTAGTCAGCCTCCAAATCGCATGAATAATAGTTAGAAAAGTGTCTGACCCACTCTCTAGGGTATACAAAGTGGTCAGTCTGAGTGTAACAATTATTACTTCTGTGTGCTATAATCCTCCAAAATATTGCAAAGTCCCCTGTCCTAGATGCCTCAGTCAGGTCAAACCAGTTTGCATCTTTCTAATTCCGCTTTGCGATTACTAGTGCTCTCTTGTATCGAGCCCTGCAGTGGCGTAGCTAGCCCTATGGGCGCCCGTGGGGGTGTCTGCATTTGCCGCAGTGAAGAGCGGGGGTGGGGTGCTGGCGAGTATCTCCGTTTGCCGCCCCCCACGGCACACGCATTGAGGAGCCGGGGGGGCTGTTACCGCCCCAAAATGGACCCACCCCCCCCCAGCTACGCCACTGGAGCCCTGGCCTTGCAAACAGCAGAGGGTGATTTGGATTTTAGCACCCTTACAAATGCTTTTTAAATAAACAACCCTCCTCAGAGTACCAGGGATTTCTCTGTTTGGCAATTGCTTTACAATCAAGGCTTCTTTCTTAGGCAAGCCTTGGTAAAGTGTTGCTTTAGGTTCACGACTAAAGTGTTGTGGATATCTACAACAGGAATATCCTGTAATGGGAGATCAGCATAAGGAGCCAAAGCTTTAGAATATACATTATAGATCTTAGTCAGAACCGCCGTATTTCCCAATATTGTTGGCTATTTAATAGTCTTATGATTATTTCCCACAATTGGTGCTGCAGTGTGTGAGCCAGTAGACAACAAGACTCCTTGATCAGGGAGCTTGTCATCATAAGATGTAATGGGAAATGATTGAAGTCCATCATTTTGTCCCATAAGTAGACATCAATCAAGATTTAGGGTCTGATTTAGATCTTGGTGCTACTGGTCCCATTGTCACTTTTTTGGCGGTCTTCCCACCCGCCACCATGGCGGTCTGCCCGCTGGATTTAGATGTTGGCTTGTCACTGGAGGGAAGACCTCCGTGGTCCTGCTCACTCCGCCAGGAATTCTGAACCAGGTCGATGGCGGTAGAGGCAGAATCGGTTGTCTGCGGGACTCCAGACCAGATTCCTGCTGTCCCAATTATGATGCGCCTTTCCGTCGAGGCAACCGTGCGTCGCATCCTTGGCGCAGGCCCTCGCCTCCCTCTTAGACAGCAGCCTCGACAACGGACTCCGCATCGCAGCCTTGCAGCCCTTTGGAACCACTGCAATGCCTCGACAGTACTCTGCCTTCGCATTGCAAGTCTTGTCAACGAGATTCTTAGTGAGGATGCAGGTCCCCACATCGCAGCCTCTCGGAACCAATGCATTGCTTCAGCTGTGCAACGCATTTTCGGCGCGGATCGATGCAATGCTCGGCAAACCAGGGTTTAAGTACTGTTTTTTAGCGGGCCTAACTGGGTTGGTGTAGCCGGCCCGTGCTCCATCGTGTCAGCCTGAACTTGTGGCTTTGTCCCGGTTGGCTTTAACAGATTTCTACAGTTGGTACTTTGTGCTTTTTAGTGTCATTTTAACTTAAATATTTAAAATGCAATATCTCCGGGTCTACTGATTGGCTTTTTGTCATTATGGTCTTGTTTTATTTATTACATTTTGCTCTATTTCGCTAACCTGGTCTGAAGTCTTTTTGTGTGGTGTTGTCACTGTTTTACTGTTTGAAGTATTGCACAAATACTGTACACATTGCCCTTAAGTTAAGCCTGACTGCTCTGTGCCAAGCTACCATGGGATTGAGAATAGGTTCATTTCGGGTTTTTCTTGTGACTTTACCTTGACAAGGATTGTGGCTGATGCTTGAGTAGGGTTTTACTCCCCTTTGACCAATAACCCAATTTCTTATGAGGCAGGTTTGAGAATAGGGACCATGGTTACAGTGAGCAGATTTGCCAGTTCTTCTAGTGCTGAAATTTCTCATCCAGAGCAGGTGAGAGCCACATACAGTCAATAGGTCCCCACCTCATTTTCAAGAGTGCTGAGCCTGACTGATTGACAGCCAAAGAAATTAGTATGCAGGAGCCTCACCCAGAAAGAGTTGGCTGAAGCAGGCATCTCTCTTATTATTGCTGTTCTCCACCTTATTACCAAACCGCCTACTTCTTTGCCTCAACAGTCTGAGGTTCCTACCCACTGGTGCCTGCATTGGTACTAGAAGTAAAGGAATATTAGCGACTAACGGGCCTGCTAGGTAAGTGGAGTGAATGTATATGTGCAAGTCTGTGTGTATTAATACTAGTCTGTCTGTTTATGTACACAGGTATGTCTATTTTTGAGTGTGTGTGCATGAATGCATCAGCCTTTGCATGTCTGAGTATATGAGTGTGTTTGCCTGTTTCTCTGTGTGTGCATGTGTGTGAGCATTGGGCAAAATACTGAGCTTTATGGCATATAATGTAGATACCAGGCTTATGTTAGATCTACCTAGCATGCAATCGTGATTCAAGATCAATGTAGTCATTACTTGGTATTTGATGGTGGAACTTGTGATACAATGGTTATCCTTGGAAGGAGTTACCGATACCTGGTATATAACAGTAATATTTAGCTTACAATGCAAATACAATTTGTGGCACATGAAATCCTTGCTATATGATGGGGGTCCTTAGTGTATGAAGGGAACCTTTGACATGTGATAAACACCTTGAATACAATGATAACTCCTAGTTTATGATGTCACATCATGGTGATTGATAGGGATATGTGATCATATGAGTCACAATATAGACAGGTGACGTGGGACATGTGCATATGAAGCTGAATCTGGCAAATAAATGCACTGCATGGGCATATGAGTCAATGTTTGAGTATATGCAGCTGTGCATAGTTATGTGAAGATGAAACTGAGCACTAGAACTCCTGGCATATTGCCATATGAAGTGTGCCTTTGTATAAGATGTTGTACCAGAGCACAGAAAACGGAGCTGATATGGTTGCATTTGATGGTGGTATGTGGGCATATACCAATGTTCATGAAGAAAATTTGAGTACTTTATGACGATAAACTAATATTTGAAGATACAATTAGTGAATTCATTACAAATGAAAAGTTGCCATTTGGCAATGAAATGACAATTTTAAATTAATATGTATTTATTGAGGTGTATCTATTTTTTTATGTTCGCATCATGTTCAAAAGACTAATGGACGCTGTTGACTACCAGATCCATAGAGACACTAGAGAGAAGAAACTAAAGGCGAGTTGAAAAGGTTATTCAAGATTAACACTTGTTAGTAGATCCAGTTATTGTTGGAATTATCTGAGGTTCATCTGATGATTAAGAGGCAATACAAGAGAGTTCCAGGGCGAGGAGATCTTCATACTGCTGAAACCTGTCTGCAAACTGTTTGTATCTCATTGGGAAGTTTGTGAGACAGTGATGGGAGGTGAACCTTGACATTTTGTGGGGTCTTAAATCGTTAATACTTTTGGTTGGTAGTCTGTAACTGTGTCATACAAAGCTTTGTTGGCCAAGCAACAGTTTTCGAACATAATTATTTTTTTGATCAGAAGTCAATGAAGTGACTTTAACTGATGTGATGTGCCTGACTATTTTAAGCCGAGGATGGGTCGGGCAGTAAGTTTTTGTATCCTTTGAAGTTTACTGGTGGTTTTGCAGGAAGGGCTTCTTAACTATATTATGATTCAGGACATTATCCCCAGTAGGATGAGTATGGATTCTTCATAAGTAATATGTAGGATCCCAGTTTTTCCCACAAATTGGGCCATATAAGTGTTGAAGATGAGTGACTCCAGGATGGAACACTAGAGGAAAGAGAATGGTATGATTTTAACCTTTGGGGCAACACCCTTCAAACAATGAAGTTTCTAGCTTAGAAAGAGCACCATGGTCAAGTGAGTCGAAGGCTTCTGACAGGTCAAGGATCAAGCAACAAATATGGGCTTTGTCCCAAACAGAGAGAAGTTCTTCCCTGATGTTGATTATAACTACCTCTCTGCAGCCTAAACCTGACTGAATGTCACTAAGGAGGCTATTGATTTGTTTCTGATAGAAAAGAAACAACTTATAAAAATGTTTTGAAAAGCGATAGATTTCTTAAGAGGTGCAGTGATAACACCATGCTTGAGTTTATGGACTACAACACCTTCCAATATGTAGACGTGACAAATGTTGTGGTGTTTGCCAGGATACCTGTTTGGCACATTCTTATATTTTGTCATTACAGAGAGGAGTCACAAAGGTTGACCTTATTTAGGATGTCATTGATAGTATTCTCAGACATTGGAGCAAGTATCTAAGGGTGCTGAGGAGTGTCAGGGCACCTGGGATTTGTTGAATTGGTTGAGAAGGTTTCTTGTTAGCCCAGACTTGAGTCGTTTTGTCATTAAATAAGGACGTACGGCCACATTTGAGTGATTGAAGTCACTCTGAATATTTCATTACAGGCATGAAAAGTTATTTTGATGAATTGTTAGTTCAGGTGATTTGTGTACGGAAGTAGTTTTGTTTGTGTTGAGGACATCTCCTAGGTAAACAGTATTGTGGGATGCGACATATGGTTCTATTGGACAAGAGGTGAGACTTTTTCAAGAACCTCTCTAGCATTCTGCCTTTTACTTTAAGAGTTGGAGTTCTTCAGAGATCCATATATTACATCAGACTTCAATTTGATAATGAAGGTTACCTCATCGAGTGCATTGCTGGCAATGTGGACAAGAAGTACTGTTTTCTGATTCTTATCCAGGATGATGAGGTGGTGGTTTTTTGTATTGAACCCTGCTTGCAAAAAAGACTAAATAAATGAGATCAGAGTCTGGCAACAATAACAGTTGGTAGCAGACAGGTTAGGACTTGTGGAAAAAGTAACTCAGGGCTGTGACCACTTCCAGGATTGGGGCTGGAAGTGGATTATTTGGCATTTGACTAAATTCACTATGTTGTCCACAATATCTTGTGTGTAGTAGTTGGATGAGTCATCATCCAAAATGTTATAATCTCCTAAAATGAAAGAAGGGCTTGAGGGAGACATCATGAATTGTAGAAGGTCCAGGAGAATAGTTGGGAAAGTTTCCAAGTGTATTTATGAAAAAATGGCCACTCATATTAAGAGACAATTTAAACATATATACTGACATTTACAACCTTATATTTATAAAACATATGTGTTGTTGATGTTTGAGTTATAATTCATGCTGATTTGGAACACTTTTTCTGATGTTATGTTATCATTTCCTTGGTGTAAGTAGGCATATTTTTGCTTCTTTGACAGTTATTTTACATCTTCTCTAGAGGCATTTTGTAATATGTATATTGATATATTTTCATGATTGTTAGACCTGTCAGCCTTGTTGCCTACTTACTTCCATTCTTTCTGCTGAAATTATTTATTGTTGCCCTTTGGACTCTGTGCACTTGACCACTGCTGACCAGTGCTAACATGCTTGTGCTCATTCCCCTAGACACTGTTAAATTGGTTTGCAGCTGATTGGCATATTTCATTTTCTGATAAGTCCTTTGTAGAGTGGGAGAGCATATACTCAGGGGCTCAAAATTAAAAACTACTAATGGCCCTGCAGTACATATTTTGCCTCTCACTTAAGTAGCCCGTTAAAACATGTCCAATGTCTGCCATTGAATGCAGTTTTAAACCTCCAATTCAACTTAGCAGTATAACCACCTTGCCATGCCTTAAACTCACTTCTTATTGCATATGAGTCACCCCTAAGGTTGGCCCTGGGTAGTCCATAGGGCAGGGCGCATTGCAATTAAAAGCTTGGCCATATACTTTTAAGTTTTACATGTCAAGGTAGTGAAAACCTCTTAAAATCGTTTTTTTGCTACTGTGAGACCTATCTGCCCCATATCATAACATTGTGTTGCCTTATAATAATGTGCTAACTTTTGGTTGACGACAGGTAAGCATTTCATGTTTATTATCTATGAAATTGTAATTAGAAATTCTCTTTAATGGTTAAGTCGGGTTTTAAATTACAATTTTGAAAATGACACTTTTAGAAAGTTCACATTTTCCTGCCAATAGCCATTTGGTGCCTGCAGCCTCTCCTGGGTCACATGACTGGGTATAACTGACAGTTAGGCTTTGTGAATTCCTCCCAGACAGTCACACAATACAGGGATTAGGTGTGCCTGAATGGCCATCTACTGGCAGGATGAGGTTGCGGAGCTGAGCACAGCCCTACTTGCAACTGAATAGTCAACAGCCTTCTCTCAAAGGGATTGTCACCTCCACATTGTCTCTGCAGCCAGCTTGGAGCCAGAACAAGGGAGTCAGGAAATTCCAAGCAATTAAAAAGGAAACCTCTGGAAACATCTCCCAACTTAAAAGAAGGCATCAGGTATAACTATAGGGCCCTTAGGCCCCTCTTCAGTTCACTTTCTGGACCTGCAGAAATACTCTCACAGGACTGCCTGCTGCTGTGGCCTGCTGCGTACTCCACAAGACTGCTTTGCTGCACCTGGAAAGACTGCTTTGCTTCCTGGAGCCTGCCTTGATCTATCAGAAGCCAGCCCCACTGTGTGAGTCCTGCATCTTCAACTGAACCCAGGACTACCAAAGTGACTCCAAGGACTAGTTTTCTGGCCACCAGTTCAGAGCCACAGGGACATAAAAGGTTCCCACCATCTTGAACTCACACCTGGACCCAGCATAAGTGAGTCATGAACCCCCACAGTCCTGTACCCTTTGTTGTAATGCTAAAGATGCTCAGATAGCCAAAATCCAAAACTTGGGACTTAGAACTTTTTGGGATAAAAACTCCTCTGAGAACCAAGGGAAGACCGGGATCAACCCGTTTGCCGATCCACCCAAGGTGCATCGCTGGTCAGCCTGACTTTGTGGCTGCTTCCGCTACGTTATTCTCCACAGCAGCAAATCCTGTTCAGCGCTCCTTCGGTAAACGGGTATCCGAGCTCCTAGAACTGTCTGCGGCTACAGCCTCCTGCCATGTCCGGTTGGATATTTTCGACTTCCATAAAAGTGGCTAAGTCCAAACGGATAAATCTTCACTGCAACTTAATCCAGTGGCTCCACGATGATGACGCACCCTCCCCGGACACCGCCTGCAGCCTTGCCCCTCTGAACTTTACCTTCTCAGAACATTTTTTTTGAAAATTCTTTTAAGTCAGAAGGTACACGTTGACTGGGCCCAATCCACTTCTTGAATCTGACCCACGCTCCATCGCCGTCCACCATATTTTTTTTACTTTGACCCTGTTATGAACCCCTATGTATCCCAATATAGGCCTAGGTAGTTGCACGACCCTTTACCTACATTTGTCCTACCTTCCTCTACATAACGGTTCTGGTGCCGACCTTTTACCTAGTTAAGTGCCGAATAAATGTTGTGTGGTTTTCTCCGAAAACTAGCCTAATTTATTATGCATGAGGATTCTTAATATCACAACAGGATTACCATCTTCCGCATAATAACTCTGTATAAGGGTCGCCACTATCGTCATCCTTGGCCAACATGCCCACAGTACCATGATACATCTAGGTAGAAACCCTGAGGGGACCTTTTGGGTATATAAGTATCACATCTTCACTGGGTAAACCAGAGGAGAAAGTTTCCATGCTGACACAAGACGCTGAGGTCCCTGCACGCAGTGGTCTGACATCCCTTGCGGGGTATGAAACTCGAGACCAGACGGGGTCCTTTGTTCTCTCACATCAGGTAATGGGGTTGGCTCTTTCCTAGGGGGATTCTTGACTATACACCTATATACATGCAAGGTACACCTAGGTACATCTTGTTAGGGTTGCATTGTAGGAGTACGCATTATTATTATTATTGTCATGTATCTATATGCCTGCATATATTCATTGTTTTAGCACTATGATAGAATTCTACCTTCTATTTACTCTTTTGGTGCTTATAACCGTATACATCTGTTTCTGTCTAATGGTTGTTGCAGCACACGTATTTTATTCTAGAATGACGCTGGTTCAATAATTACTTATTGAAAAATGTCCCTATCGTTTATTCTGTACATCTCTCTGAGAGCAAGTGAGGACGAGTGACCGAGCGAAAAGTACTGTACTGTTTCCATGATCCCTGAGGGGTCAGGGTTGTCATGTTCGATAGTTGCCAGAAACTATTCGCTCCTTGGTAAGAGGGGATCAGAGTGACACTGTGAGCTAGCTGGTCTACAGATTAACATATCTTTTGGGGGTGGCTGGAATCAGTCTGGACACCAATCCCCTACTTTATGTTGTCTAAACGCGCAGATCCTATATAGAGATTTGTAGGAACTACTCGACAACCCAGATTGCATGACTCGATATCCACAGTTGGCGCTTTTATCTTCTAGGTGTTAGTTTTTACTAAAAACTTTTAAAATTCATACTTTGGTTCTACTGATTGGGCTTTTTTGTTTTTGGTGTCAAATAATTTATTATAATTTACTCTATTTTTCTAAATTGGTGTGGGATTTTTCTTCTGTTGTGTTTTCACTTTATTACCGTTTGCGTGCTATATAAATACTTTGCACATTGCCTCTAAGTTAAGCCTGACTGATTCTTGTGCCAAGCTACCCAGGGTTGAGTACAGGTCAATTTAGTGACTTTTTCTGGTTCACTCTGACAGGGATTGTGGCTGTTACTTGACCAGGGCTCACCCCCAGTCAACCAACAACCCATTTTCTCACAATGACTACATTATGATTATATAAAACTCTACAGTTTGAAGGTCCGGGCCTGAAAGGATATATCTTCTGTATGAACTTGTAAGATCTCTGTGACCTATTGATCTGTGGTTAAAGCCTCTAATATTTGTCAAACAAGATGGTTAGCTCTGCTTTCTATGGGTTGAACTTGTGACATCTGTGAAGCTGCTCAGTTCTCCATCACACACTGATAAATAGATCATTAGCCATATTATATTGCTAATTACCTACTTAGAAAGGTATGGATAGGAAAATGAAATGCACAGAGGTAGAAGTGAAGGAAGTAGCTTCATATAGTCATATATTTTTAATAAAGATAGAGAGTGTAGGAGGGATGGGTGGATATATGGCCTCGGAGGCAGGTTAGATTTACTAATCGTGGCTTTTTATTGGACACTTTATAACACACTTAGGAACTCCTTTCTTCCAGATCTAGCGGTAACCGAGTTGTCGTTATTCTCCTTTCTTCCCTCACAGGTCTCCCCTCCGGATGTTTGCCACCAGCAAATGGAAAGGAATGCAGTAAGCAAAAGTTCCCACAAGGCTTTATCCATCCCTTCACCATAACACTTGTGAGCAAAAGACTCAAGTCCCAAGTGGTACGAATGTCACCTCCCCTACACCAGTGCTTTAGAGAAGTGACCACGTTTTGGGGGCAACCGCCTTTTCAAGATTACCTCAAAGCCACTTTCTTCAATGACTATGGAGGTAGAGTGCCCTTGCATTGGGATTTTTATGCGAGTCACCTTTCTGCTGCCAGCAATGCCCAACCACTTGCTTCACTCTTTTAAAGTGTTGAGCTAACCTAAAAACTCCAGAGAACACATTGCACTGGGGGATGATGAAAAAACAGTGTATTTCACAGCTTGCTCTGCCCAGTGTCTCACCATTGTAAATTAAATTCTAATTCCCCCAACACAAATCCCTTAAACAAAACATGTCCTCCCCTTCCCTCAATGCTCACTTACTGCACTGCCACAACTTTTCTGAGTTGTGGCAGGCATACAAGCCTCCTCTGGCGGTGTCCACAATCGTCTGTTCAAGTCTGTGGGGGATCATCGGGGTCTTCGGCTGCCGAAAACCTGGTTCCCTGCTCTCCTGCCGTGCGGTCTCCTCCTTTGTTTATGAACTCCTGCTGCCTCCCTTCGTGCTACTCTACCAGCCCATCCCCCCTTTGCCAGAATCGCCACGCCCCTTGGAACATGGAAGGGAAAGTCGTTTCTTAGTTTTGGTGGTGCTGATGTCCAATTCATCTTCTTGGCTAAACCGGGGTGTCCTTTTGTTTCTTTTGCTGGCCTCTTTAGCTCTTCAAGAGTGATAAGGAAGGATTTCTGGCATTTCCATCTGGTATGTCCGGGGTTAGGGGAGGGGGTTCCCCACAGGAAGTTTCCCACAGGAAGTTAAGTGAAATTGCATACCCAGGTTTGACCTGACTGTAAAACAATTGACTGCTGGTAAATGTCTTTAAATATATCGTGCTGTAAAATTACCTATGTTAAAAATCTTCTTAAAACAACAGTATTATATTATCTAACATCATGCGCCTGGCAAATATGTAAATATTGTCCTTTTAGTCCTCGTGAATCATATACCCATTTCTGTGGATGCATAAATTATTTTTATTATTTGCTGAAAGATCTGAATGAAATAAACATACAATCGCACAATTTCTACTATAAGGATGACATTTTCACCCACAGCAAAGGGGGCCTTTCATGTTTGCCACCCCCTCCTTCATGCCACTGTGGCCCACATTCTGTGGGTTGAGGAAGCCTCCTCCTTCAGGCAGTGCCTCATCATGACGTTGGGAGGACACAGTAAGCTTTTCGTTATGCAATGGACTCAATTTGTTCTAAAAGGTTCAGGAAATGTTTTTCACCCTCAAATATCAATGAGAAACTTCACTGGAAATATTCAGTGTCCGTTTTCAGTCAGCATTTAACAAAAAGTATTTTTTTATTTATCCATCAATGGATCCGCAGAAAATTTTACCAAAAACGTAAAAAATATCTCCAGCAAACGGTACAAACGAGTACATTTTGGAGCACTCCTAACTAACCTTGAATTTGTTAAAAGCAAAAGGATGGTAGACTGGGTTAAGGGCCGCAGCGTTAAGGCATGAGACCTACAGGTAACATAGAGATCCTAGATTAAAACGCAGTATTTTTAATAGTGGTCTATTCCCTATTTCTCTCTGAAGCGACATGTACTCCAGCCAATAAAAGAAGTAAATCTGAGATTATTTAAAGCTCAGAAAATATGTGCAGGAGTTTTGCGAATACTCACAAACCTGCAGATGTTTTTGGTGTCTTCATGCATTGACAGGTGTCCCCGCCCGGAACATCAACAGTTTGGCCTATGAGATTTACTTGCATGTTATGTTAATATTATTTGAACGTCTCACCCGGGGGCATCTCGGCGCTGTTGCGGATCTTGGCAGGGGGAGCAAGCCAGGAAAGATTAGTATAGGTAAGCTTTTAGCAATTTCCCGAATTTGCTATATGTGGGAGTCTCATGGAGGGTTGTAGGTAATTTATTCCAGTGACGTGGGGCAAGATAAGAAAAGGCCTTTCCACCGGTGCGAGTTTGATGAATACGGGGCACGCATAAAAGGGCTTGGGAGTTGGATCTGAGATTGCGACTGGGGACGTAAGTCATCAGTTTGTTTTGGAGATATCGTGGGCCTTTTCCTCTTTGGGCATTGTACGTGAGGCAACAGATTTTAAAACAGGAGCGCTTCTTCACAGGTAGCCAGTGCAGTTCTTTCAGCAGAGGCACAGAGGGGGTTCCTGCAGGATGGTTCAGTATCAGTCTGGCCGCGGTGTTCTGGACCACCTGGAGCTTGGTAAGCAAAGTATCACTGACTTCAGCCAGGAGGGCATTTTCGTAGTCCAATCTGCTTATCACCGTTGCTTGAACCAAAGTTCTACGGATATTTGTAGTGAGGAGAGGGAAGATTCTGCGCAGAAGGCGCATACTGTAGTAGCAGGAGCTAGTAATCGCTGCAATCTGATCTTTCATTGTTAAGGCATGATCTAGTTTTATCCCTAGGTTTTTTACCGTTTGTTTGGGCACGGGGATTGCACCCAATTGGTGAGGTGACCAGTCGTCCGACCAGATGGCTGGGGCTTTTCCAAGCAGCATGATCTCTGATTTTTCTGGGTTTAACTGGAGACAGTTCTCGGTCATCCAGGTGGAGATTGCTAGCATTCCTGCAGAGAAACGTTTTTTCTCCAGATCCAGGTCTTGGCCCATAGTAAACATCAGCTGGGTATCATCGGCGTATGATATAATCTCAAAGCCAAAGAGCTCAGCGATCTTTGCTAGCTGGGCCATATAAATATTGAACAGGGTGGGGCTCAGACATGAGCCCTGCGGTACACCCTTGTCCAAACGCCTTTTGCTTGAGGAAAAAGGACCTAGAATGATCGTCTGCTGTCTATCTGCCAGAAAATGCTGCAGCCACTTTAGTGCTGTCCCCTGGACACTGATTGCCTGCAGTCTTTCCGGCGAGCCTTGCATGAGAGATGGTATCAAAGGCTACAGACAGATCTAACAATATCAGTGCCACAGGTCTTCCTGCATCCATCTTTTGTCTCAGTGAATCGGTCACGGCCAGGAGTGCAGTCTCTGTACTGAAACCTGGTCTGAACCCAGATTGCGAGGGATCCAAGATGTGATTAAGTTCCAGGTATGATCCCAGCTGCTTATTTATTATGCCTTCCAGTTGTTTACCCAGAAGCGGTAGCAGGGAGATCGGGCGGTAATTGCCGAGTGATTGTTGGTCCATAGTTGCTTTTTTTAGTATGGGCAGTACACATGCTTCCTTCCAATCTGTTGGAATGATTCCTGTTTTTATAGAGCAGTTAAAAATCTTTTGGATCATGGGGGTGCAGCAGGTGGCTAGAAGATATATTATCTTAGGTGGACATAGATCCCTTGGGGATCCGGATTTGGCTGTGGCCAGGGAATTGTGTACTTCCTCTAAGGTGATGGGCTGAAAGCAGTCTAGTGTACAAAGAGTTACTTTTGCTTGTTCTCCTATCACAATGGTGGATTCTGATACCTGCAGAGGGGCAACCGGAAATTTTGAGTAAATATGGGATATTATTTCCTGAAAGTAGTTAGCCAACGAGTCGCAGAGCTCCTGAGATTCCACGGGAGTTTGTCTGCATGCTTGTGGGGAGATAAAATCCTGTACTATACTGAAAAGGGCTTTTGGAGAGTTATTTGCTTGTTCAATTTGGTTGATGATAAAAATCCGCCTAGCGGTTTTGATATTCCGATGGTATAGGGACAGGGCCTGTTTATACTGTTCCCTGTCCTGGGGCTCTTTCTTTCTCCGCCAGCGTCTCTCTAGTGTTTTACATTCAGCTTTTTCTGCTTTTAATTCCGGAGTGTACCATGGAGCTGATGGTCGCCAGTGAATGGAGCCATGATTTTTAAAGGGAATCGTAGCGTCCAGCGCCATCGTGAGGGCAGAGTTAAAGCTTTCCAGCAGTTCAGACACCTCGAGGTTATTGTTTGGTAGCTTGGGGTGAAAGGCATCACTGAAGGCTTTGGGGGTAAGTTTATGCCAGGGTCTGCGTGTTTCATGTTGCCGTCTTTTGTTTGTGGAAAGACCCTTAGTGTGCGGGAATTGGATGTCGAATGAAATTACAAAATGATCAGTCCAGGTAAGGGGAAGGGGGGCTTACAGACCATTTGGTCTAGCCGTTAACTCTTTGAACGAGGCCTAATAGTTCTAAATTGGTTAGGAGTGTCCTGACTTCTGGGTTGGTGTGTTCTTCCCCATGGAAGTTAAAATCCCCTAGCAGAAGAAATTTATTGGAGGCCAGGACATGCAGGGCTATATGTTCTGTCAGTAGCTCTCTAAAATTAGCCTTTGATCCTGGGGGTCGGTAGATCAATGCTCCGTTCCAGCTATCTGAGGCAGATATGCTTATCCTAAAAATACCTAACTCTATAGAGTTATTGCTTATAGTTGAGACCCAATTCACATTTAAGGTGTTATTGAAAGCTATAGCAATGCCTCCGCCTGTTTTTTCTCCTCTGTCGAGATGGATTAGCTTGTGGCTATTAGGGATAGCTCGTTCGATAGCCGGGTGGTTGGTGGAGTTTAGCCAAGTTTCTGTGAAAAAACAGATATCTGGAGCCTGGGAGGTAATCATGTCCCATATCTCAAACGGGTGTTTGGCTAATGACCTAATATTGCAAAGAAGACCGCTTAGCCCACGTATTGGTAAGTTGGGTCTTTTTGCTTTCCCTTGTAATGAGGTCATTTCGGGGGCGCATTGGAAATGACAGTTATGGCAGGCTACCGGGCCTTCTAGGATGTGTGGGTACTGGTTAAGACAAGTAAGCTGAGGTAGATAATTTGCATGATTCTGAGTTCTAAGTTGATGCAGGTATTCTGCTGAGTAATACAAACGGCGAGGTTTTGGGGTTTTTACCTCGAAAGAACCAGGTTTCCTGGCGACGATCGGGCGCGGACGGGTGCAGACGGGCTTGCCTTTGGCGCGCCGGCGGCGCGCCCACTGCGCGCGTCCGTGCTGGCATTGGCCTTTTGTGTCCGTATCTGCCGTGCCACTAGAGTGCTAACAGCGCTTCTGGCGGAAGTGAGGCCAAAGCTTTCTCCGCTCAAACAGCACTTGCTGTGGCGAACCGGAAAGCGGAAAGCACAGTGCAGGGAGCTGAAAGCACAATCCGATATTTTTAAAAACCAGGTAAGCAATAAAATAAAATTTAGCAAGCTTTAAAAAATGTATCCAACAAGGCTTCCCCAAACACGCGCTGCGCGTTGCAGGTGCAAGGTGCAGATTACATCAGCAAGCTTGTAAAAAGATACCGGGCCCTATTCACAAACTGAATTTTTTAGTGTAAACAAAACACAACGAGAAAGGGTATGGGGCAATAGTGACTGCACCTATCCCCTGTGTAGGGTAATAGGTAATTTTAGCTAACTAGGTGCCAAGTATCTGAGACTCAATACCCTAAAGTCCCCTGGGATACAAGATTCCACCTAACATTAAAACACAAATACGATCCAGCACTCTATAAACAAATTCAAATTACACCAGTAAATCAGAAAAGTATTCAAAAAATAATTCAGCAGGTCTGATGTCGTTTGAATAAAGAATTGGAACGACATCAAACCTGCTGAATTATTTTTTGAATACTTTTCTGATTTACTGGTGTAATTTGAATTTGTTTATAGAGTGCTGGATCGTATTTGTGTTTGAATTTTTTAGTGTGTTTAGTAGTACTTCAATAGTGCTACTAAAGTACCGCAAAATGCTTCTCATAAATCTACAAGTGTAAATCTTCACCTTTACCTCTCCTGTGGGAGGGTTGTAGGCAGGCATAAAAAGGGGGTTTAGGTAGGGTTAGGGGGGAGTTTAGTGAGGGGACATGCTCCCACCAACAAACGAGTAAGCCATTGGTATTCACAAACCGCACTTCTAAAGTTAGTACAGCCAAACAGGGATCCACAAGCATTAGTAAATTCCTGCAGCTCAGAGTGGAGTACATCCAGCACCACACCTGGCCAGCCACTGGTACTGCAACACGTCACATAGAAATTAACGGAGTTTGGTATTTAAATTAAAACCACCTAGGAAACAATGTTAAGTTAAAATATCTAAAATAGCTAAAAACATAAATAAATATAATTATATGTTAATAAATAAATACCTAAAAAAATACATACTTAATATTTCATTATAAAATATGTTAAACTATTTTTAATGTATAAATTGGGGTAACAATTATTTTTATAAAAATATTATTAAATTACTTTTAATTAATTCTATTCTATGATTTATCATTATCAATGTGAAAAAATCTTTTATTTATGGTGGGAATTCAGGGAACAAAGAGAGAAAGAAAAGCATGAAGGGTTTCAGTGTGTGCCAATATGTGACCAGCCAGCTACACTCTTTTCATTGTACTCTTTGCAGCTCACCTACTCCCTTTGTTTTTTCTGTTTAAACTTTGTGTTTTTTTTCTTTTTCTCAGAAGAAAACTGTATACTTAAAGATGCATTTAGCCCTGGGGAAGATCCTGTTTTTAATTTCGAGTTCCCAGGTGAGATTGAAAGGCTTATGGAGAGCGAATGTGCCATGGATATTTGAGAGGCCCACCACAAAATACAACCGGCTTATCAGTGGACATAACCACCATAGGGGACAATAGCAATTACCTTGTGAACTGTGCATTCATATGCGTGAGGTTTTGAGTATCAAACCATATTAACACACCACAAGGTTTGTCTTTTGAACAATAGTCTCCCTTTGTCTGTATGTTCATAGGCACTGTTTATAAGTGTGTGTATATTTATATTTCCTGCATTATGTACAAATCATGTCAAAACTATTTATTATGTGATATAATACTTTAATATTAGGCTAAGGCCTGGAAACTGTAAAAAATTGTTGAACTGAATGTACTTTAAAAGTAACTTGTAGCAACATCCAGAATGAAGTCTGCATGTTGCAGTAACAGAATAAGTGCTAATATATGGCAAGCGAAGGTGTCATATTATACAGATAGTTTGAAGTTGTGCTCTACCCAAAATTGCCTAACAAGGATCCAGCCCTGTCTCTTGAGACCTTCTCACAACAGAGGCATTTAGGGGTTACATTGATTGTGATGCATGTGGGTGAAGTCACTCACTGCACCCGCATGCAAGGGGATGTCTTCCACCCTTTGAATGCAGGTTGGGTGGCTTCCTGTAGTGAAAGAAGGACTGCCGGCTTCCAACAGCAGTCTGCTATTCACTAATGTGCTATTCTGATTAGCACATTCACCGTATTAGAGGGCACACAATCATTGTGCCTCCCAAGAGTTCATTTACTTCTGCGTCACAATCGGTAATATCGAACATACAAAGGGTGATGCGAGGAATGCTTGCAATTTGGTTAACCACTAGCAATAGCGCGGGTAGCATCCCAACCCTTCATTCTTTTGCACACCATGCCACCTCAGTTTGGATCCAGCCATATGTAAATCAGCCTTGACCCTGCTCCTCATGGAATCAGTTCAGCCCGAACTGCCAGGCCAGGTCCTCACCAAACTGGAACACAAGCAACCTAGGGTAAATAACGATGGACTGGAATGTGGCCCAGAGTAATTATCAGTGTATGAGATTAATTCAAGCATTCCATCAATCACTTTTTGTATACTTTAGTATGTCAACTTAAGGTGGACGGGTATGTCCAGATGTGAGTTCCATGCACACTGTGTCACTGGAACCTAGCTATACCCAGCTGATGATCCCATAACACTGGCAATACACTTGTGTTCCGGTTCAGGGAGAACCTGGCTTGGCAGTTCCGGCTGGACTGTTCCTATTGGAGCAGGATCAAGACTGATTTGCATACAGCAGGATTCAAACTGAGGTGGCAGGGTGTGCAAAAAAATGATGGAATAAGATCCATCCCCGAGTAATCACCAGTGGCTGAGATTAATTTAAGCATTCCATCAAACACTTTTTGTATACTTTAGTATGCCAACTTAAGGTGGACGGGTATGTCCAGATGTGAGTCCCATGCACACTGTGCCACTGGAAACTAGCTATACCCAGCTGATGATCCCATAACAAGGGCAATACCCTTGTATTCCGGTTCAGGGTGGACCTGGCTTGGCGGTTCTGGCTGGACTGTTCCTATTGGATCAAGACTGATTTGCATACAGCAGGGTTCAAACCAAGGTGGCAGGGTGTGCTAATAAACGATGGACTAAGATGCAGCCCCGAGTAATCACCAGTGGTTGAGATTCATTTAAGCATTCCCTCCGTCACTTTTTGTATATTTTAGTAGCATTGGCAGTATGGCGTAGGAATGCCCCCTTGTGATTGTGACGGCGCAAGATGTGTACAGGCCTAATGAGTATTATAGAATTAGCCACACAAGCCTCTGCGGCCCCTTTTATAATGCTATGTATGGATGGGACACAAGAAGCGGATATAAATGTCAGTTATACTTCCAGGGCACTTTTTGTAATATGGCCCCTAAATGTCGAATACAGTCGCAATTTATAGGCCGCACACTCAAATTAGTACCTCCGAACATTCCAAGAGTGGAATAATCTAGCTGCCACTTTGTGCTGCTCCCCTTCAGAAAACCCTGACCCGGAAAATGGGGTGGATGGCTAACTTCAAGTGTCAAACAGGACGATTGATTCCCTGAAGTCACTTTCAAAATATCTACATCCCAGAAAGGCCCAAGTTTTCTACCTCCGCGGCTTGGAGTAGATGATTTATGATGTGACAAAAAACGGTAGAGGTCCTCTTAGGTAGGTGACATGCACGCGGGCTAATGAAAAATCTCTGTGCCAAACTAACGCCTCGGTACGAGAAATGGCATATCGGCCTTAATCATCTGAAAGCGACATAAGTAATTGAAAGTGAAGTGTTGTCCGGGGCACAATAATTACCTTGTTAGATTTTCTGCTATGGCTGCAGAATATAAATGTGACTGGGTGCTCCTCCCCAAACCTCCTTCCTGTATTGTTCTAGCATCAAAACCATGTTGTATAAACAGAAAGTCTCTATGCCTCTCGGTGGAACAATAAGCTAACCACATGACAGAGGTTTATTGTCAGTAACTGTTTCTGCTCCTAACTACAGTTCTTCGTCTCTATGTGAAATAATTTGAGGACAGTACAGATGAAACCCATTTAGTGCACACACCCGAAACATAAGAACTGTCAGCTTTATAGGACCAAAATGACTTCAACTCATTATGCTTCCTATATTATTCAGCAAGAGTGCAGCCACATAGGGAAATTGCTGGAAAGATGTAGCATTTAAATCCTGAAATATCATTTAGGAAAAATGTATAATTTGAGTATACTAGACAGTTAAATGCAGTGCTAAAAAAAAAAAGTGCGAGTCATCAAAGCGGTGAAAGGGATAGTGATCTCATCCCGTAAGTGTCAAGAAAAAATATGTTTTTTTCCTCATATGTAAGACTGTAAATTGTTGTCTCAATTTTCCTAGTCTGATCAAATAATTTTTCTGTTTTGCATGTCTATCCTAATTCTCTGTTCCTTATTCGATGGCCTTCCTTCCCGTTCTTGTGTTTGTCGACACCAGAAGCCTTTCTGATCAATCTTTCTTCTGATTGGATGAATGGTATGCACACTGCAAACTTGAGGGTACTCACTAGGTTTCACCTATTGGCAGATTAGCTATCTGTTGGCAAACAGACCTATTATATTCAATATAGACATAGAGCAGGCTTTAGATCGAACCTTTGCTCATGATTAATTGGCTTTCCACCTTAATCTTGTGTTTGTCCCACTCCAGAAGCATTTCATTCTCATTGTGCTTTGATTGGCCATGTTGAATCCTTGCACTGCTGACATCAAGCATTGCAGTGCAGAAAGGGCTATTTTATCTCCCTCACACTTTCGTCTTCTTGATCCTTGACAAAATACTGATTGAAATTCCTCTTATTGGAGTCTGTTTCTGTTGACAGGAACAGCTTTCTGTAGGTCTGTGTATATTATTTATTTCACTGTCAAAAGACTATGGGGCATATTAACAAGCGGCAGCGATAATTATCGCTGGCCGCTCTTAGCGAGAACTTTTTTATCGCCGGCTATCGCTGGCAATTATCGCCATGCTATCGCTGTATTAACAAAGCATAGCGCAATGGCGATAATTTCCCAGCGATAGCGGTGTTTTCCATGGAACATCGCTGGTTTTCCAGCGATGTTCCATGGAAAACGGCGATAACCTTGCTGATACGACCCTGTGGTCGTATCAGCATAATCCACCCCCATTGTTAGGTATAGGTAAGTCAGCATTTTAGCAGACGTTAGTTTTTGGCGAAAACCGCGGTTTTCGCCAAAAACTAACGTCTGCTAAAATGCGTGGGCCTCCTTGTAAATATTGCGATGTACATTTCGCGATATTTTACAAGGTAGTCCGTCAGTGGTACGCCCAGGGACGCCCACTTTGCATCTCATTAGAGATGCAAAGCGAGGCGTCTGGTAAACGGGTGCTAACATGCGCTAATGCATGTTAGCACCACCTTGTAAATAGGGCGATAAAAATATCGCCGCTTTAGCGGCAAAAAGTGCCGCTAAAGCGGCGATACTGCCCTTGTTAATATGCCCCACAATTCTGTGAGAGTAGTGACTCTTTTCCACACTTAGCAATTGTAATCACTTTGGCGCTATTACATAGATTGCATACACTTCCATACATACATACATATATCTCAAAATGTATCACTTTAGATAGTCAGAGTAGTTGTAGATTGCGAGGGACTTGTCAGTACTGATGAAGTATCACAGACGCAGTTATGGAATCAAATGTATATTGTTAGAAATGGGGGTCTCTAGTTGGCAATGGCTGACCACTGTCCAAGTAGGGACCCTTCTTCCTAAGTCAGAGTGAGAGGGCTACCCTCTTTAATACCCCTGCTCAACCCTGTGGTAACGTAGCACGAGCAGGTAGGCTTATCTCAGAGGCAGGGTGTGAAGCATTTATGATCATACACAGTAACACAGTGAGGAACACTACAAAGGGACACCACACAAGTAGTTATTATAAAAAGTAAGTATCTTTATATAAAGGCAGATTTATCACAAGACCAATAACTGTAAAAGCCACAATACTGTCAAAAATAGGATAGCTGTTGAATGGGCTGTCAAAAATAGTTCAAAGGTTGCAAAAATAAGGTTCAAGTTCAAAGCAGTGGTCTCTGCGACCCTTTCTTTCACAAAGTACCTGGGTTTAGTAGCAAAACCAACAAAGTGTCGCAAATAAGCTGTAGCGATGATTCTCGGCACGCGAGGCCGGCGATGCGTTGAAATCCTTGCCGCAAGGGAGGATGATGCGCCGATCTGCGGGATGCGTGCGGAGACTATGCGACAGACTTCTGCACGCTGGACCGCCGATGCGATGACTTTCTTGCCGCGTGGGAGAAGTCAATGCGGTGATCCTGTTGCGCTGTGCGATCGTGTTGCGATGCGAAGACAAGACGCTCCGCGAGGGAGCGACGAAATTCGGTGCGATGCGATCAAAGTGGCGGACGCACGGCGTCCGCACTGCGATGTCTCGAAGCGATGATTTCTTTAAGGGTTGTGAGTGCGCGGCGACAGCAGCGCGATGATCTTTCCAGCGCGTCTCGGCTGCAGCGGCTCGCAAAGGGGCGTCAGCGATGGTTGTGGGCCCTCGGCGGCAGTAGCGCGATGATTTTCCCAGCGCTCTCGACTGCAGCGGCCCGCAAAGATGCGTTAGCGTCGATTTCTTACCCTCTTTTCTCTGATGCAAAGTAGAGGCCCTGGAACTCACAGGAGCCTCCTCAGCAGATAGCAGTCCTCGCAGGGAGGAAGCAGGAGGTTGGTGGTGGAGTCTGATGTGCCTGAGACTCCAGCAGGAGGCTAGCTCTTTTCCTAGCCCTTGGGTGATTGCTGTACAAAAATAAAAGTTCTCTCAAGAGTTCCTTTTCCTCTTCTTCAAGGTCCAGTGGTCACTGCTGCAGGCCAGTGCAAGAAACAACACACAGCACAGGGACCGTCACTTCCTGCAGATTCCTCCAGTGGCACGGACAGAGTTTCCTCTCCAGATCCAAAAGCAATACAAAAATAGGGGTTTGAGCACAGATATTTATACCCCAAAAGCCTTTGATCCTTGAAGCTACCAGTCCCTGAACCTAGCCAGAACCAGTTCTGCTCAGGCCTGGAGCACTTTGTTTACCAGGCTGCATCCTTCCTTTCAGAAAGAGGGGTCTGCTAGCAGACACACAGTGGGAGGTGGAGCCAGCATTCACCTTGCCAGGCACAGCCCTATTCAGATCAAAGAGCCACCCTCCCCACACTCTAAATGCAGATCTCTCTATTCAACCCAGGTCTGACTCAGCCTGTCCTGCCCCTCTAAAACCAGACAGCCAATACACATTACCGCAGAGCACACTGGAAGGCTTAGGCAAGAAAATACCTACTTTCCAAAAGTGGTATTTTCAAACACAGAATATAAAAGTAACTTCACTAAAAGGTGTATTTTAATATTCTGAGCTCAGGCATACTAAATTCGTTTTTCTACCATGTTCCTGGGGTCAGTTAGGACTATAGCATGTAATAGTCAAACTGCCCATTCTAGCCTATGAGGAACAGGTAGCCTTACAGTAGTGAAAAACGAAATGGTGCATAATTCACTACCAGGACATGCTACACACACACCAAGGCATGTCCTGCCTTACACATACAAGGCACCCTACCATAGGGGTGACTTACAGGATGCTAAGGGAAGGTTCAGGGGCTGGGAAGTGAGTGCACTTCACAGCCAAGATGGCAGTTCTGGACTGCACAGACACTGCAGTGGCAGGTCTGAGACACACTTTACAAGCTGCTTCTGTGGGTGGCACACATCAGTGCTGCAGGCCCACCAGCAGCATTTGGTTTACCAGCCCTGGGCACACATAGGCCACACTACTAGGGACTAACAGGTAAACCAAATAAGCCAATCAGGGATATACCAATTCACATAGACATATTTATACAGGGAGCATTCGCGCTGTGACACTGAATGGCAGTGGCACAGCGCCCAGAGCATCTAACACCAGTAAAACAGAGGAGACAACAGCGAAAAATGGAAGGGAGACCCACGCCAATGGTGCCAGGTCTAACACACGTCCCCTCCAGCTGAAATGTGGGGAGAACTACCCATCCCCTTGGAAGTTCTCATCGCTAAGGCGGAAAAATCTGGACAGACCATCAGCATTGGCGTGTTCTGTACCAGGGCGGTGTTCCACCGTGAAGTCCATACCCTGTAGGGAAATGGACCACCTCAACAACTTGGGATTCTCACCCCTCATCTGCATCAACCATCTGAGGGGCCTGTGGTCTGTCTGAACCCGGAAGTGAGTCCCAAACAGGTATGGTCTCAGCTTCTTCAGTGCCCAGACCACAGCAAATGCCTCACGCTCAATTGCACTCCACCTCTGTTCCCGTGGAAGTAACCTCCTACTGATGAAGGCTACAGGTTGGTCTAGTCCCTCCTCATTTATCTGTGAAAGAACGGCCCCCACCCCATGCTCTGAAGCGTCTGTCTGGACAACAAATTCCTTAGCAAAATTGGGCGCCTGGAGTACGGGTGCTGTACACATAGCAGTTTTGAGGGCATCAAAGGCTTTCTGACAGGTGTCAGTCCAGTTCACAATCTTTGGCCGCTTCTTGAAGTCAGCTCAGTCAAGGGTGCAACAATGTTGCCATACCCCTTGACAAACCTCCTGTAATAACCCGTGAGTCCTAAGAAGGCCCTCACCTGGGTCTGGGTCCTTGGGCGCTCCCAAGCCAGGATGGTTTCAATCTTGGGCTGCAGGGGCGCCACCTGGCCGCTCCCCACCTGGTGTCCCAAGTACACCACAGAACCCTGCCCAATCTGGCACTTACTGGCCTTGATTGTGAGGCCTGCTCTGCGCAGCGCCATCAACACTTCCCAGAGGTGGCGCAAGTGGTCCTCCCAGGAGGAACTAAACACTGCAATGTCATCCAGGTAGGCGGCACTGAAAGCCTCCAGCCCAACCAACACCTGGTTGACCAATCTCTGGAAGGTGGCAGGGGCATTCTTCATCCCAAAGGGCATCACCCGGAACTGGTAGTGCCCATCTGGTGTGGAGAATGCTGACCTCTCCTTTGCCCCATCAGTTAAGGCGATCTGCCAGTACCCAGACGTCAGATCAAACGTGCTGAGGTACCGGGCAGCCCCTAACCGGTCTATGAGCTCATCAGCTCTGGGGATGGGGTGCGCGTCGGTCTTGGTGACCGAATTGAGACCTCGGTAGTCCACACAGAACCTAAGTTCAGGAGTGGCACCTGCGTCGCAGCTTTTGGTACCAAGACCACGGGGCTGGACCAGGGGCTGCTAGAGGACTCAACCACCCCTAGGGCGAACATCTTGGAGACCTCCTCCTTAATGCAAGCCCTGACCCTGTCAGTTACCCTGTAAGCCTTGTGCTTGACAGGAGAACTGTCCCCGGTATCCACCTCATGGACGCACCAATCAGTGACACCAGGTACCAGGGAGAACAAATCAGAAAATTGCCCCAACAGGTGGTGACAATCTCTCTGCTGCTCAGGGGTCAGTGTGGTGGAGAGGATCACACCCTCCACTGACCCATCCTTCTCTTCTGCACACAGGAGGTCAGGGAGAGGCTCACTCTCCTCCTCAACCCCATCATCTGTGGCAAGAAGCATGCCCACTTCGGACCTCTCAAAGTGGGGCTTTAGGCGGTTCACATGCAGGACCCGCAAGGGGTTCCTGGGAGACTGAAAGTCCACCAAGTAGGTAACTGGACTTTTGCGTTCCACCACCTCAAAGGGACCGGTCCACTTATCTTGGAGCGCACAAGGCTCCACTGGGGCCAGTACCCAAACCTTCTGACCAGGTTGAAATTCGACCAGAGTGGCATTCTGATCGTGCCAACGTTTCATTTCTTCCTGGCTGGCTTCCAGATTTGCCTCAGCAATTTTTCTGAAACGCCGAGTCTGGTTCCTGAAGGCCAACATGTAGCTAAATACATCTTGGGGAGGTTTCCTGGGAGATTGCTCCCAGCCTTCCTTGACCAGACTCAGAGGTCCTCTAACCGGGTGGCCATAGAGGAGTTCAAAGGGACTGAACCCTAAGGACTTCTGTGGCACCTCACGGTAGGCAAACAACAGGCATGGCAAGAGGACGTCCCACTTACGCCTCAGGGGCTCTTCTAGGCCCATGATCATGCCCTTCAAGGTCCGGTTGAACCTTTCAACCAGACCATTACCTTGGGGTGGTAAGGAGTGGTGAACTTATACGTTACCCCGCACTCCTTCCACAGAGACTTCATGTACTGGGAGATGAAGTTGGTCCCCCTGTCAGACACCACCTCTCTGGGGAATCCCACATGGGAGAAAATCCCCATCAGTGCACGTCCCACCACGGGGGCCGTCACTGTCCTGAGCGGGATGGCTTCAGGGTACCGGGTGGCATGATCCACCAAGACCAGGATGAACCTGTTGCCCATGGCTGTCTTGGGGTCCAGAGGCCCCACAATGTCAATGCCCACTCGCTCGAATGGGGTCCTCACAACTGGAAAGGGCTGGAGTGGGGCCTTGATCTTCCCCCCACTCTTCCCACTTGCCTGGCAAGTCTCACAGGTCCTGCAATGAGAGTCTGAACTCTTGTGCATCTGGGGCCAATAAAAGTGGGCGGCCAGCCTCTCAAAGGTCTTGGTCTGCCCCAGATGTCCTGCCAATGGAATGTCATGAGCCAACCCCAGTAGGAAGGTTCTGAAGCACTCGGGTACCACCAGCACACGGGCTGACCCTGGCTCAGCAACCTTAGGCTCACTATACAGGAGACTGTTCTCCCAATAAATCAGATGTGAACCAGACATGTCACCTTCTGCCTGGGCTGCAGCCTGTCGCCGCATACCCTCAAGAGAGGGGCAAACTCTCTGCTGCTCACAAAATTCCTCCCTGGTGGGTCCCCCTTCCTGCTGCCAATGGGTCAGCTCAGGCAGGTCCCCCAGTTCGGTGATCGGCTCCCCGGTAGGCTCCAGGGCATCCCCTCAGGGTCTGCTCCTTCCTGGGCCGTGGGAACCAAGGGGGCCGGCTCCCCGTGCCCCCTGCCCCTTCTCTTTAAGGCAGGGATCTGGGCCCTACTCTCAGGCTCCAGATCCTTTTCAACACCCTCCTTGGCTGCCATGGACCGAGTGGTAGCACACGCCCACTCAGGCAGACCCAACATCTCTAAGTGAGCCTTCCTCTCCACCGTAGCCCACGGGGAGTCCTCTAAATCATTGCCCAGCAGACAGTCTACAGGCATGGCGGGCCTCACAGCTACCTGAAGAGTTCCTGAGACCCCCACTCAAAGGGAACTTGAGCCACCTCACATTGGCTCTCTGAGTTGTCTGCGGACACTACTGGGTAGAATGCATGGGGGACAACCTGCTCTTTGGACACCAACCGGGAGCTGACAGCAGTTACACTGGCCCCTGTGCCTCTTAGAGCCTCCACCCTATGGCCATTGATGGTCACCCACTGCCTGTATTTTTAGTGTTAGCAGGCAGTGCAGGCTTGGGGACCATCTCAAAGTCCCCTAATGAGACAAGGGTCAATTCTACGGGATCCCACCCCTCTTGGGCACCCATCTCCTCCTCTCCCAGGGCTACACTAGCAATCTGGCGGGGTGGTGCACGGGGGTGCACTGGCCCCCTTTGGGGGCACTGGGGATCAAAATATCTGTGGCCCACTTGACCACAGTTGTAACACGTGGGGGCCCCCTGGGAACAGGCCTACCTGTTGGGGGCCCGGTCCTCCTTTCTTGGGGGGCTGGGACACCACTGCTTGGTTCCCTGGGGGATTACTTTGGGGCCCTCGGTGGAACTCCCTCTGTTGACCCTTGTCCCCCACTCCTCTGCTGGGGACCCTGCCCACCTTTGGCGACGTCTCCCACTGGACCCTTGCGGACCCGGGTGCTCACCCAGCGGTCCGCCTCCTCAGCAAGCTTCCTAGGGTTAGTCAGCTTGCAATCAATTAGGTGCTGGCGTAGCTCAGGAAAACAATTACTAGATAAATGCTCCCATGCAATCAAATCATACAACTGTGCAAAAGTTTCTACTTTGCTACCTTTTACCCAGCGTTCCATGGCTCTGCAAAAAAGGACACATATTCAACCCACGTGGTACCCTCTAGCTTCTTACAGACCCTAAACCTCTGCCTATACATCTCAGGGGTCAAACCATAGCGGGTCATCAACGCTTCCTTCATGTGGGCATAAACCATCCTACTTTCTGGGGGCAGGTCCAACAAGGTATCCCTCCCTCACTCACAAAGCGTCCCCACAACCCCGCTCCCCAATCCTTCTCAGGGACCCGGTGGGACACCATGGCTAATTCATAAGCGGCAAACCATTGCCCAATATCTTCACTTTTGTGGAAATCTTTAATAACCTCCTTGGGTATATACACCCTACTCTCAGGGTGCACTACAGGTACGCTGCCACCAGAGGGGAGATTTCCATGCTCTTAGCTTTAATCTCCAACTCCCTCAATACTCTCTCATGCTCCAGCTTCATCCTCATAATCTCAATTTCTAACTTCTTGTTCTCTAGGTCCCGGTGACCATCCATTTTAAGCTTAGCCATCTCCATATTATGCCGCCTATCTCTCTCCCTGTCCTCCAGCTCTTCTGGGGACAGACCCTTAGACGGACACACTAGAGCCCGGGTTGGAAAGGGCTGGATCTCCTACTAAGTCTACTACATCGCCCTGCTGCTCTCCTCCCTCCACAAGCTCTCCTAGATCCTTAGGGGCATCCCTGGCTTCTAGCCAGGCCTTCAGTGCCTTGTAATACTCCTCCCTTCTAGTGAGACCTGTGATAGGGACTGTGAATTGCTTGCAAAAATATTTGAGCTGCTTGGCATTGTAGGTTTCTATTTTCTCTTCTTCCCAGGAGAGATCCTCTGAGAGCATTGGATCTGGGCTTGCCCATTGTAGAAATAACTGGCAATATCAATAAAGGACAGAAGAAAACTTCTCAAAAAAATGTAAGCGGGTGAAAAATCACCGGCAATATCAATCACAATATAGGATCCTAAAAACTCTCAGAAATGTGCGTGGGTGAAAAATCACCAGCAATATCAATAACAATAGGGGATCAAAAACTTTCAATAAATGGGCGCGGGTGAAAAATCACCGGCAATATCAATCACAATATAGGATCCCAAAAACTCTCAGAAAATGTGCGCGGGTGAAAAATCACCGGCAATATCAATCACAATATAGGAGCAAAAAAAATTCTCAAAAAAATGTATGCGGTACGTTATGGTCTGCACTCACTAGTAGTGTACAGTATAATTACTGTATGCGATCATAAATGCAAGTCCAGATCCTCACCGCTGACCACCAATGTTAGAAATGGGGGTCTCTAGTTGGCAATGGCTGACCACTGTCCAATTAGGGACCCTTCTTCCTAAGTCAGAGTGAGAGGGCTACCCTCTTTAATACCCCTACTCAACCCTGTGGTAACGTAGCACGAGCAGGTAGGCTTATCTCAGAGGCAGGGTGTGAAGCATTTATGATCATACACAGTAACACAGTGAGGAACACTACAAAGGGACACCACACAAGTAGTTATTATAAAAAATAAGTATCTTTATATAAAGGCAGATTTATCACAAGACCAATAACTGTAAAAGCCACAATACTGTCAAAAATAGGATAGCTGTTGAATGGGCTGTCAAAAATAGTTCAAAGGTTGCAAAAATAAGGTTCAAGTTCAAAGCAGTGGTCTCTGCGACCCTTTCTTTCACAAAGTACCTGGGTTTAGTAGCAAAACCAACAAAGTGTCGCAAATAAGCTGTAGCGATGATTCCCGGCACGCGAGGCCGGCGATGCGTTGAAATCCTTGCCGCAAGGGAGGATGATGCGCCGATCTGCGGGATGCGTGCGGAGACGATGCGACAGACTTCTGCACGCTGGACCGCCGATGCGATGACTTTCTTGCCGCGTGGGAGAAGTCGATGCGGTGATCCTGTTACGCTGTGCGATCGTGTTGCGATGTGAAGACAAGACGCTCCGCGAGGGAGCGACGAAATTCGGTGCGATGCGATCAAAGTGGCGGACGCACGGCGTCCGCACTGCGATGTCTCAAAGCGATGATTTCTTTAAGGGTTGCGAGTGCACGGCGACAGCAGCGCGATGATCTTTCCAGCGCGTCTCGGCTGCAGCGGCTCACAAAGGGGCGTCAGCGATGGTTTCGGGTTGCGGGCCCTCGGCGGCAGTAGCGCGATGATTTTCCCAGCGCTCTCGACTGCAGCGGCCCGCAAAGATGCGTTAGCGTCGATTTCTTACCCTCTTTTCTCTGATGCAAAGTAGAGGCCCTGGAACTCACAGGAGCCTCCTCAGCAGATAGCAGTCCTCGCAGGGAGGAAGCAGGAGGTTGGTGGTGGAGTCTGATGTGCCTGAGACTCCAGCAGGAGGCTAGCTCTTTTCCTAGCCCTTGGGTGATTGCTGTACAAAAATAAAAGTTCTCTCAAGAGTTCCTTTTCCTCTTCTTCAAGGTCCAGTGGTCACTGCTGCAGGCCAGTGCAAGAAACAACACACAGCACAGGGACAGTCACTTCCTGCAGATTCCTCCAGTGGCACGGACAGAGTTTCCTCTCCAGATCCAAAAGCAATACAAAAATAGGGGTTTGAGCACAGATATTTATACCCCAAAAGCCTTTGATCCTTGAAGCTACCAGTCCCTGAACCTAGCCAGAACCAGTTCTGCTCAGGCCTGGAGCACTTTGTTTACCAGGCTGCATCCTTCCTTTCAGAAAGAGGGGTCTGCTAGCAGACACACAGTGGGAGGTGGAGCCAGCATTCACCTTGCCAGGCACAGCCCTATTCAGATCAAAGAGCCACCCCTCCCCACACTCTAAATGCAGATCTCTCTATTCAACCCAGGTCTGACTCAGCCTGTCCTGCCCCTCTAAAACCAGACAGCCAATACACATAACGGCAGAGCACACTGGAAGGCTTAGGCAAGAAAATACCTACTTTCCAAAAGTGGTATTTTCAAACACAGAATATAAAAATAACTTCACTAAAAGGTGTATTTTAATATTCTGAGCTCAGGCATACTAAATTCGTTTTTCTACCATGTTCCTGGGGTCAGTTAGGACTATAGCATGTAATAGTCAAACTGCCCATTCTAGCCTATGAGGAACAGGTAGCCTTACAGTAGTGAAAAACGAAATGGTGCATAATTCACTACCAGGACATGCTACACACACACCAAGGCATGTCCTGCCTTACACATACAAGGCACCCTACCATAGGGGTGACTTACAGGATGCTAAGGGAAGGTTCAGGGGCTGGGAAGTGAGTGCACTTCACAGCCAAGATGGCAGTTCTGGACTGCACACAGACACTGCAGTGGCAGGTCTGAGACACACTTTACAAGCTGCTTCTGTGGGTGGC
The DNA here is from genome assembly GCA_963921515.1 of Calotriton arnoldi. Taxonomy (NCBI): domain Eukaryota; kingdom Metazoa; phylum Chordata; class Amphibia; order Caudata; family Salamandridae; genus Calotriton; species Calotriton arnoldi. The sequence goes on along the minus strand of CAWUFW010003664.1, from coordinate 326,310 downwards.
ACACATCAGTGCTCCAGGCCCACCAGCAGCATTTGGTTTACCAGCCCTGGGCACACATAGGCTACACTACTAGGGACTAACAGGTAAACCAAATAAGCCAATCAGGGATATACCAATTCACATAGACATATTTATACAGGGAGCATTCGCGCTGTGACACTGAATGGCAGTGGCACAGCGCCCAGAGCATCTAACACCAGTAAAACAGAGGAGACAACAGCGAAAAATGGAAGGGAGACCCACGCCAATGGTGCCAGGTCTAACATATATACTAACTATGTGGATGCTAAGATGTGAAGGATAGTAGCTAGCCTACCTGTTTTATGGTTGAGTTAGGTAAGCACTGATAAAACATTGAGTTAAATGCATTCTTGGAAGATTAGAAATAATATAGGGGTGGAATATTTCTAAGTGGGGGCATTATCAACGCTGAATATTTTTTCAAGTAAAATGTTAATATATATCTGGCTTGGACGTCATTATGTGAATACATCTACAAGGTGCACTGTATGGAGCTTATTTACAAGCCACTTGCGCCGACGGTGAGTCACTTCTAATATGGGAAAAAGTGACGTACCAGCGGCGAAAGGGACTTGTAAATAAGCCCCTAGGTGTATGAACATGGATTTAGCCAGTAGGGTGTTGAGGGTGAATGGATCCCTGAATTATGAAAAGCAATGTAAAATCTGTAGTGGCGACTACCCAAAGGGGTGGTGGAGCGGTGGTCCGGGGGGATAAATCTTTTTTTTTTTTTTTTTTTTAAACAACTTACCTTCATACCGCCGACCACTGCCTCTCCTCCCTCCTCTCTGGAGCAGCCTGGAACCAGGAAGCGTAGCACACAGACTCCCTGAATCCCCAGCCAATCACAACGCTGCCTTAGCAGCGTTGTGATTGGTCTGAGCGCCGTGGTTCGGCGCTCAGACAGGGGCTAGAAGGCTGGGCATGTTCTCCACCCAGGCTGTAGTGCAGCCTGGGTGGAGAACATGCACAGTGTGCATGCCGCTTTGGCCGGCCTGAGACGGCCAGCCTTAAGCGTACTGGGCACTTTTGGTGCTGCCACCACTCCTCCTCCTTGTGAGGCGTGGGGAGCCCAGCCCGCCCCGTCCCTTCAACTACAAGCTGAATACCAAAAAGCAAAATCATAATAATGGAACATTATTATCATTTTGTTTTTGGTATTCAGCTTGCAGCTGAAGCAGTAGGGGGGCCCCTCCTCCGCCTTGGCGGAGGAGCCACCACTGTATAAAAGGATGATTACAATAGCTAGCTTATTCAAACGTGATGAATGTAGAGTGTTCATAAAGAGTTTAAAGTAGCATATAGGGCATATGTCAAACTGCTTTAATGAAAATTGCAATTTTGCCTTGTAGAAATAGTGGTTGAATTTATTGCATGATGGTAGCTTGAAGTCTGTAATGGGAATAGATTTCTCTTTATAGAATGCTATAGCTTAGGAGTAAGACCATTGTAATTCCATTTGTATACAACTATATGGGGGGTTCCTTTCCTAAGGTGTTCATTTGTATAATTGATTATGAGTTTGATACTCAGTGTGAAAACTGTGGATAATATTTAAATTCTTAATTATATGCGATTGCTAGGTATAGAAGTTCATAAATTCCAGGAATATACTTTAGCCTTTATTTTGCACGCATTCGCAAACGCTCTTCTTGTTATGTTATGTTATAAATGTATAAAGTGCACAATTGCTCCCAACAGAGCATCCCTGCGCTAGGATTGCCCTAACCACCATAGGGGTGATAGGAGGAGAAAGGAGAACCAGAAATTGACCAGCAAGGTAAGGCTAAAAAACAAACAGATGCGGTTTGAGCCTAAACAGCCAAGTTTTAAGTTTCTTCCTTAACGTGTTCTCAATGGGTTCTTGTCTCACAGTTTAGATGCCCGAAAGCCAAAGGAAGAGCCCCCCAGACGGGTTCTTTTTATGACGGCACTGTTGCCAGTGCAGCGTCTGATGATCTGAGTTGTCTACTAGGTTGATAGGGTTTGAGGAGTGGGAAAAGATAACAAGGGCCTTTGCCATTAAGGATCATGTGGCAGAAGCACATAGCCTAAAGGACATTCTTTTCCTCAGGGGTAACCAGTGAAGATTGTCCAGGCCAGGGCCGATTAGTGCCTGCCTCAACAGTTTCAGCAGAAGGTGTGCTGCGGCATTCTGCACTCTCTGAAGTCTATCCAAACTGACCTGAGTGGCTCCATTGTAAAGTATGTTACAGTAGTCCAGTTGGGATATGACAAGAGCATGGACAACAGTTTTCCTGGCTGATATATGCAGAAGATCCATAATTTTTGCCAGAATTTTAAGAGTGCCAAAACATTTTCCCGCTACACAGCAAACTTGACTCTCAAAAGCAAGGTTGGAGTCAAACAGAAATCCTACGTTTTTTCACTTTGGGCTTGGGATCTGGAGTTGGGCCAAGTTCTGTTGGCCATCATGCCAGTGGCGGCTCGCAGAGGAAGTGCTGCAGGGCAGTGGGGCGGGACGGGGGAGGGGCTGGGTGGGGGGGTAGTGGAGTCGGACATGCGACGGGCAGGAGTAAGGTAAGTAAATAAATTAATAAAACTATTTACCTTGCGCTCGCTGCATCGCCAACTCGGCGATGCAGCGAGCGCAAGGTAAATAGTTTTATTTAATTATTTACTTACCTTACTCCTGCCCGTCGTATGTCCGACTCCACTACCCCCCACCCAGCCCCTCCCCCCATTGCCCCACCGCCCCGCAGCACTTCCTCTGCGAGCCGCCACTGCATCATGCTGAGTACCAATCTGAAGGTTGTTTCCTGACAATGAGTACCTCCGTTTTATTCGTGCTCAGCTTAAGGCAGTTCATGTTCATCAAATTCTGCGAGGTCCCTCAGGCAGGATCTGAAAGTGGGTGCGGCCCCCTCCTCCTGGAAGAAAATGACAATAAGCTGCATGTCATCAGCATAAGACACCATGGTGACATTGTGTTGCTTGATGACATCTGCCAGGGGTGCATATAGAGATTGAACAGTGTAGGGCTCAAAATCGAGCCCTGAGGCACCCCCTGAGCTAGGGAAAGAACTTCCGAGGTGAAGGGAGTCTGCACCACTCGAAAGGTGTGATCACGAAGTAAGGAGGCCAGCCACTTTAAAGCTAGGCCCCTGATACAGTAGCTTCCAAGACGCTCTAGCAGAGGCTGTGGGATAAGGTATCAATTGCTGCACTAAGGTTCAGCATGATCAGTTTAGCCCCAATGAGGACAGATTTTAAGAGACTCAGAGGCCAATAGTAAGGCTGATTCTGTGCTGTACTGAGCACGAAATCCTGATTGGGAATTGTGAAGTATGTTATTTGAATCCATTAAACTAATCAGTTGAGCATTGATATGTATCTCCACTACTTTTGAGAAAAAAGGAAGGAGCAAAATGGGCCTGAAATTTTCAGGTAGAAATGGGTCTAATGAAGGTTTTTTAAGAAGAGGTTTTACGATTGCATGCTTCCACTTCGAGGGGACTATGCCAGTTGTGAAGGAGATATAGAGCAAGTTGCTCAATCTCGGTAAGATTGCCTCTATTCCCTGGATAAGGATTCTCGGGGGAACTGGGTCAGAAGGGGATCCAAATTTTATTTTGACTAGAAGGATGCCGAAGTTTGTCTTGCGAAGGAGAAGTGAAAGTAGTCAGGACTCTATCATGAACATCAAACCAGGCCTTTTGGCACTTGAATTCTCTTATAGTCTCAGGGAAAGAATCGTTAATCTTAGTGACTTTGTCAGAAAAAATGGGCTATCAGCTGACAACTCTGTAAAGATGGGACTATGTGTGCAGATACTAGCGATGATAAGGATTTCACAATTTGGAAGAGTTCTTTTGAGGAGTTAGATGAGGACACAATCTTATGTGCATAGAAGCTGCTACGTGTAGAGTGGATGAGCTTGTGATAATTCTTCAGGGCAGAGAAATAGGTGGCTTTACTGTTGGTGCTGTAGTTCTTACGCCAAATACATTCAAGGCGTTTACAGGATTTGTTTCTTAACAGGAGCTCCTTATTGAACAATTCTGCGGATGGTTTGGAGCGAGTGGTGCAGTGTTTCCTTACAGAGGCAATCCTATCAATGGCCCTGGTAATCCAGTCTTCCATATGTTGGTTGACCAACTCAATATTATTGTTGGGCTGATGGTCTTCAGTCAAAAGTGCAGTGGTGAGGGCCTCAGGAGTGACCATAGCCCATTTCCTGGATTTAGACTTAACACACTACTTAAGGGTTACAATGGTACTAGCCAGGGTAAAGGTGAACAGGATGATATAAGTGGCTCAACCAAACGACCAGGATAGGGCCTTCAGCCACCAGTGAAATAGAGATGGAAAAAATTGGATCCAATAAATGGCCATGAATGTGGGTGCAGGCGGTCACATGTTGAAACATCTGAAGGATCACTAAGTCCTCAATGAGGACAGAAGCTGGCTGACATTTAGTATCGTCAAAATGAAGGTTCAGGTCACCGATGACTATTTGGTTAGAATAGCGCAATGCACAGGAGGGCAAAATGTTAGCTAAGGATGAGTCGAAGTTTTGGACAGGTTCGGGTGGATGATAGATTAAAAAGCTAGCTAATGTGGTGTTGCTCGAAATATTGAGGGTGAAGAACATGGCTTCACAGTCCGTAATTACAGCATCATGTAGGTGCAACTGACAAATTGCTTAAAAATAATTGTGACCCCAACCCCCCCCCCCCCTTGAGCTGTGCTGTCTGACTATCAGATAACTAACCTGTTGATATTGAGCCAAGAATCTCCACAGCAGAGAACTTGTCAAGCTAGGAACTCAACATTTTTATTTTTTATGGTTGGATAGTGAGCGGCAGTTAATTGAAAAGCAGCGCTCCATCAGGAGTAGGCCAACTGCAGTTTGGTCTGTGGGCGATGCCGCAGGCAGGCCTATTAAGGCAAAACTGCACTAATTAATCGGAGGAGTTCTGTGGCCGAGAATAGTCTGATGTGGCGGGCTGGATGGGCAGGGGTCCTGCCGCCGTCCAGGCGTGGACGGGCGCAGACTGGCTTGCCTTTGTCGCGCCCATTGCACGCATCCGCACGCGGGCCATGAATAAATAGCCCGTCTTCCAAGGGGCATGGCTATGATGTCGGAAGGACCTGGGAGGGGCAAAGAAAAGAAACCAGAGCCCAACAGCTCCACACCTATCTGTAAGGCTTCTCCTTGAAGGTAGGTAAATATTGGCATAATTAAAAGAATTAAAACAATAACATTTAAAAAATAACGTGAGCGAAGAGAAGCTTTTAAAAGGAGTATAGGTGCTCTCCAAGAGATGCCACCAAGCCCTCCACTGGAGCCAGGCACCTCAGTGCGGTAAGCGCATATAAGAAGAGTAAAATAAGGGACACAAATGTACAAGCAAGCAGTTATGTAGATCGAACAGGGCGATACGATGCTCCTACCAGTGAGCAATCCAGCGCGTCCGCGCACTGGCCATGAATATATAGCTCACCTTCCAAGGGGTGTGGCTATGAATCAGAAGGACCTGGGAGGTGCAAAGAAAAGAAACTGGAGCCCAGCAGCCCCACACCTATCTGTAAGACTTCTATTGCAAGTATGTGAATACTGTTGTTATTAAAATAATTAAAACAATAACATTTAAAACAAGCATTGGCATAGCCAATAGGTCTCGCTTTTGGGACCTTATAAGTATTTAGTTATGCAGCACAATATCCTTGGTGCAACAACATCAACTGTTTCATGGCTAAGCACTTATAAGGTCCCAAAGGCGAGACCTTTTGGCTACACCAATGCTTGTTACTATTGTTTTTGCCTTCTGTATTTTTTAATATTTAATAAACCTGCATGCTGTCTAAACTTCCTGGATTCAAACTTTATTAAGGCTTATTTAATTGATTATGCTGATTTAGTTGCTGTAGAGAGGTAGAGAGGTAGAGAGAGGTAGAGAGAGGTAGAGAGAGAGATGTAGAGAGGTAGAGGTAGAGAGGTAGAGAGGTAGAGAGAGGTAGAGAGAGGTAGAGAGGTAGAGAGGTAGAGGTAGAGAGGTAGAGAGGTAGAGAGAGGTAGAGAGGGGTAGAGAGAGGTAGAGAGGTAGAAAGAGAGGTAGAGAGAGAGGTACAGAGGTAGAGAGGTAGAGAGGTGTAGAGAGGTAGAGAGGTGTAGAGAGGTAGAGAGGTGTAGAGAGGTGTAGAGAGGTAAAGAGGTGTAGAGAGGTAAAGAGGTGTAGAGAGGTAGAGAGGTAGAGAGAGAGAGAGGTAGAGAGAGAGAGAGGTAGAGGTAGAGGTAGAGAGGTAGAGAGCGGTAGAGAGGTAGAGAGAGGTAGAGAGAGGTAGAGAGAGGTAGAGAGGTAGAGAGGTAGAGAGAGGTAGAGAGGTAGAGAGAGGTAGAGAGGTGTAGAGGTAGAGAGGTAGAGAGAGGTAGAGAGAGAGGTAGAGAGAGAGGTAGAGAGAGGTAGAGAGAGGTAGCGAGGTAGAGGTAGAGAGAGAGGTAGAGAGAGAGGTAGCGAGAGAGAGGTAGAGAGAGAGGTACAGAGAGAGAGGTACAGAGAGAGAGGTAGAGAGAGAGGTAGAGAGGTAGAGAGAGGTAGAGAGGTAGAGTGGTATAGAGAGGTAGAGAGGTAGAGAGGTAGAGGTGTAGAGGTAGAGAGGTAGAGAGGTAGAGAGAGGTAGAGAGAGATAGAGAGGTAGAGAGGTAGAGAGAGAGAGGTAGAGAGAGAGAGGTAGAGGGGTAGAGAGAGAGGTAGAGAGAGAGAGGTAGAGAGAGAGAGGTAGAGAGGTAGAGAGAGAGGTAGAGAGAGAGAGGTAGAGAGGTGTAGAGAGGTAGAGAGGTGTAGAGAGAGGTAGAGAGGTAGAGATAGAGAGGTAGAGGTAGAGAGAGGTAGAGAGAGAGGTAGAGAGGTTAAGAGAGAGGTAGAGAGAGAGGTAGAGAGGTAGCGAGGTAGAGAGGTAGAGAGAGGTAGAGAGGTAGAGAGGTACAGAGGTAGAGAGAGGTAGAGAGGTACAGAGGTACAGAGGTGTAGAGAGGTAGAGAGAGGTAGAGAGGTAGAGAGAGGTAGAGAGAGGTAGAGAGGTAGAGAGAGAGAGGTAGAGAGAGAGGTAGAGGTAGAGAGGTAGAGAGAGGTAGAGAGGTCGAGAGAGAGAGGTAGAGAGAGAGGTAGAGAGGTAGAGAGGTAGAGAGGTGTAGAGAGGTGTAGAGAGGTGTAGAGAGGTGTAGAGAGGTGTAGAGAGGTGTAGAGAGGTGTAGAGAGGTAGAGAGGTAGAGAGAGGTAGAGAGAGGTAGAGAGAGAGGTAGAGAGAGAGGTAGAGAAAGAGAGGTAGAGAAAGAGAGGTAGAGAGAGAGGTAGACAGAGAGGTAGAGAGGTAGAGAGAGGTAGAGAGGTAGAGAGGTAGAGAGGTAGAGAGAGGTAGAGAGGTAGAGAGAGAGAGGTAGAGGGAGAGGTAGAGAGGTAGAGAGGTAGAGGGAGAGGTAGAGAGGTAGAGAGGTAGAGCAGTTCATCAAAATGCTCAGGTGCCAGGATCAGTTTTTAGGCCACAAAGCTGCGGGTTCATGTTTAATACTTTATTGGGCGATTAATTAAAACACATACGATATACTCATTAATGCAGGCAAGCTGACCCTTTCTATGTAAACAAGGAGGCACTGCTCGCTCCTGCAGGCAAAACGCCGTGGGATGCGAGGAATGCAGCTGAGGGGGAGGGGAGGGGGGAGTGCGACCGAGAGCACACAAAGCATTTCCCTTGCGGGAGTGAGCAGGGGCACCATCTGGTTGCAAGTTAATTACAAACAGATGGTTTCAAAGCTCGCTCCCGCAAGGGAATCGCCAAACATGCACGCGTTGCCATTGAAAGCAATGCAAAGCGTGCACGTTTTTGGCCCAAAAAGTGAATCGATTCCTAAAGGTCTCCTCCTAAGCAACGCATGCGCGCTGCGTAGGCGAGACCTAAAAATAACGTGAGGGAAGAGAAGTTTTTTAAAAGGAGTCAAGACGCTCTCCAAGAGATGCCACCAAGCCCTCCACTGGAGCCAGGCACCCAGTGCAGTAAGAGCATACAAGGAAAGTAAAATAAGGCACACAATTGCACAAGCAAGCAGTTATGTAGATCGAACAGGTAGATTCAATGCTCCTACCAGCAAGCAATCTTGTACATAATGTGTATAAATAAGTTATTGTTTAGAAGCAATTATGAATGTATATAGGCTAGTTTGTTTTTGGTGCACATTGGCGTTATGAATTGTTTTGTCATTGTTTGATATGAATTGGAGCACAATCATATGAATCAATCAACTAACTGATTGCATATTTAGTAAAGCTAATGATGTGGTCACTTTAAAACCCTGAGGAAGGACATTAAAAGTGTCTGACACAAACAATGGTTTTAGGATTCTTTGAAGAAGTAATCCACCACAAATGTTGAATCCTATTTCCTTTGAATGATGAAGTAAGGATTTGCACTGATTTACTCTCCCAAGGTCTCTGGAATTGTTGTGCAGAATCTCTTTGGGGCTTGTACTGATCTCAAGTGAGTTTTCTACTGTATTGTTTTAAGAGTTGTTGGAGGTGCCTACGCCTCAGACCTGCTTGCACCAAATGTAGTTTTCGGCTTCTTAGGAGGGTGGTGTGGCTTGTAGGAACCTTTTGGAGGTGTAACTAATAAACCAACGCTCTAATCTACTTCAGTCATTATTAATAGATTAGGACCCACAGCAGCATCACCATTCATTAGGCTGAGAGCTTAGTGCACTTAAGATTATTAATTGAAAACACTCACTGGGCAAATGGGACTACCTGAGAAACCATACTTATATTGCGAGTTAAGAGCTCCATAGGCTATTGAAGCCACCATAAGCCAATCCTGCCACCCAGGATGATAAGTGGGCCCAATGATGAAGCATTCTGCTTGAGTGAGTGAGTACTTGACATCCTTTTGACTCGAGCATTTCTGAGAAACTATTAATATGGCCAAAAACAGGTACGGATCTCTTGATGCCATTAGTGATCTGATTCCATACTATGCCCCTAATATGTGTCTGTATTGGTTTTTATTGACACTCAAACTTCTCTTTTGGAAAACTAACAATAATCAACATTCTATGTGTGTGAAGTAGAGAAAACTGGAACATAATACTTCCAATCAATGTACACTGTTAGATGAGGCTTGCAGAGAAAAGCTTTCCAAATCTCTCCTTTCTACTCAGAGAATATGCTTTTAACAAAAGAAAATTTTGTTTTTTTCTAAAATTATACATTCTTAACTACGTAATTAAGCATTTTCTCTTTTTTACTACAGACAACCAAATGGCATAATACAGTGTTTCACTTATTATTTAATAAATGTGTCTAAAAATAAAAACACCTGCATGGGGAGGGCTGTCAGGGAGGTTGGGTGCAGGCATTGGCGAGTGTGAGGCCCTGCTGCCAACCTCAAATCCACATCACCAAGGTCTGTACATGGCAGGGGTTGGTCGTGAAGCCGTTGGATGTAATATTGCATCAAAAATAACTGAAAGCTCTATGTTAAGGATAAGGTATGGTTTATTGTGATCAAAAGATATTAACATATGTTTTTAAAAACACTCACAAATGTCTTTAAAAAAATCACCGTACAGTGAAATTATGCTTATGAAACAAAACCAAAAATAAATGAAATTGATTAGGTGTAGTTAGCTACACAACCCATAACCTACTTCACTGCCATGCAATCAGTGACGGATCCTCCGCTAAGGCGAAGGAGCGTCACCCCACGGCCATGAAGCAGGAAAAAAAGGAAAAAATTAAATGATAATAACGTAATGTTATTATCATTTTATTTTGTCCTCCTGCTGCGGCAGCTTTGCTTGAGGGGCGGGGCGGGGCTGCAGAGCAGGGGTGCAGCAGTAGAACCCTAGTAAGTCTGCAATGACTGTTTGGTCGGCCCTCAAAACAGTCATGCACACTTTCCCTGTTCCCCATGCAGGCTGCTTTACATCCTGCATGGAGAACATGCCCACCCCTCCAGCCCCTGGCTGAGCGCCGTGTCACGGCACTCAGACCAATCCCAATGCTGCAGGGGAGCCTGGCAGTGACGGAGTCCAAGATGGAGAAGAGCAGGAGAGGAGATGCGGGACCTGGCGCAAGGTAAGTGCATTTTCTCTTACATTGCGCCACGTGTGCCCTGCCCCCCTCCTCACGCTAAGCCCCGCCACCCGTGAGCCTTGCTGGCCACCACTGCATGCAATACTCATGCCGTTATTCATGACATCACTTATGACATACCACATAACATCATTGATGTAATCACTGATGAAATCCTGTAAGCCATCACTAATTTCATCAATGGTGACATCACTATATGACCAAGTGAAATGTGTGATGCGATTGACTGCAAGTCAAGCAAGCAAAAACAATTATTAAGACCTCACTGTGTACCACTGAAAAAGGCAAAGTAACCCAACAATTTATACTCTTCATAGGGGAGGGAAGAGCTGTGATCTTAAAGCATAGGTCTTTAATTTGTGGGGTGCAACCCCCAAGGGAAACCATGGAGTCCTGGGAAGGGGTGGCGAGCATTCCCTGGCCTAAATTCTGCCTGGAATCTAAAATGTTTGCTCTTCGTTTTGGAAAAAGACAACCATCCCAGGTCGGTTAATTCCAATTGTGAAAATGATTCAGTTGAAGTTTCATTAATTGAGTCTCCTGTGCTCTGAAATGATGAAAATATGCGCTATGAGTTAATCTGCAAATGTAAAGGGTAGTCTTCAAATGTAAAGGATGTTTGGGAGCCGGTTCTGGCTTTAATTGATCGAATCACTCCAAGCATTATGATTAAGGCTCTCTGTTTTCCGTTTTTACTGATTTTTACAGATAAATACAGACAGAAAACCATTTATTTTCCTGTCTGCATTTATTTTTAAATGTGGATAAAAACGGAAATTGGGTTGTTTTTGAGTAATTCTAAATGCGGTCAATCATGACTGCCAGGACACTAGTTCTGCGGATTGACAGGCAAGGGGATTAAAAAAATATAGGGATTTTAGTAAAGAGACTTAAACAGAGGTAGATTTGCATAACCTTGATACTAAAATGAACATATTTTCAAACAAGTGCATATTTTACCATCTGAGTGTGCATATATCATTGAAACCTGTCAGGCGTTCAGACACGAGTGCACAATAACTGGTTAGATAAATGCAGAAATATACAAATTTTAGCTTCGTATTTTCACAAAACCTAAAATAAATATGGATAAATACAGGTAAAATTTGCAAAAAATAAATATGGATAAATACAGACGTAAATGACAAAAATACAAATGAAGAAGAACCAACGGCGGACCTTCTGAACCGCACCTCACACCCGTTCCGATATATGAAAGCGCCGTGCAGACAACCCCAACACCAGCCGTTGCTTGGTGTAACTGTGCTCCAGATCAACAAATACTATATTTACAAATGGGGGTGCACGGCTCAAAAGAAAGTCCAATTCAGCAATTGTAGATTATAAATGACTTCTTTATTTAATTTCAGATATGAGTCATCTGACATCACAATTCCAGCCAACGCGTTTCATTCCCTGACTGGGAACTTCATCAGGGCTCAAATTCACACGAAGTTACTCAAAGGATGAAAGACTTTTGTAAAGGTACCGTGTAGTTCACTGGAACCATAGCGCATCAGTTGCCGCTACACTGTTTATATCGCAGCGTTTGGACAGAACTTCATCTCCACTCGTGTTGTAATCGTAGTAAATATAGTAAATGACAAAAATATAAATACTATAAAACCGGGAGCCCTAATTATGATGTAGCGATCACGGGAACCCGTCATCGCTACATCGCCACACCGGGTGCAGGACTCTAGCCCCCAGCTTGCCTTGCGGCAGTCAAGCCGCCAAGGTCACCGCACCAGGAGGCGCCTTAAGCAGCTTGGGGCTCCCTCAGCATGGGAGCCCGTCATCGCTACATCGCCACACCGGGGTGCAGGACTTTAGCCCCCATCTTGCCTTGCGGCAGTCAGGCCGCCAACGTCACCACGCCAGGAGGCGCCTTAAGCAGCTCGGAGCCTGGAGGAGGCTGGGCTGGGCCCTCCCCTAACATCCTTGTTCCAAATCGTTTGGACCATCACAGGGAAGAAAAAGTCACCTGCGCCAGAGAAGGTAACTGCAACTTCTTTAGATACTTTTCTGGCTAAAGCAACTTCGGCCTTAGAATAGAAAATAGCCTTACAGAAAAGAGACTTTCTTTAGGGGCGGGGGCGGGGCAGGCTCCTAGCTCTCCTGTCTCTCCATCTCGGGGGGGTGGTGCGATATGGGGATGTCCTCCCCGAACCGTTGGTGGTCACTTTGCCGCTTCTGGAAAACTTACAGGCTGCTACTACTCCTAGTGGGATACCAACAGTCCTGATGTCCTCTAACGGGAAAAGGAAAAGAGGCACTGCAATACCATCTCCTAATTGCCCCGCCAAAATGTCCAGAAAGGCCGCCGTGCCAGCGACATCTAGATGTAGGCCTGGACAGCTTCATCCTGTGATTAGATCTCACCCAAATTGGTGCGAGCTTCTTGATAATTTTAAACCACTCTTACAACCGATCTATGCTCGCTTAGAATCTATATATCATACTCTACAAGGATTGTTATCGTCCAATGTGGCGCATCATATGATGGGAGACTCTAATAGCAGCCCTGCTAATCCTAGTTCTCGGCCCCTAACAATGGACAATCCTTCTGTTGCTGTAAAACTTGCAAAAACTGTAATTTTGATCATCATAATTTGTGTTTGTTCTGTAAAAATAGGCCCCCTGGCTGTAAGTCAGATAAACAGACTTCCACTTCCATTGGTATCCCTTGTGTTGTAACTCAGACGGCCACCAGTTTGGACCCTATTGGTTCAGACTTGGTCCCTAGGCGTGGCCCATCACAGGTGACCACCCAAGATGCTATGGGTAAGGGTAAGGGGCAATTACAACATCTTTCAAGGTTACAGGCTAATTCAAACCCTTCTTCCCTCCATTCCCACAGTTGACCAAATTAACAATTTATGAACCTTCCCCCTGCAGTCTGTCCTTATGTTTTAATTTTAGTCAACGTACCTTTACACCGTCCCAGTCAAAGAGAGAGTCCACACTCCAGCTTATGGCTAAAGCGCGATTCTGGATGACACAAAATTCGAATAGTGGTCATCTCATCCAAAATCACTTGATCATGGCTAGAAGAACGCCGTAGATTGGGGCCGATGTAAAAATTACCAATAATGACTGCGTAATTTTAAACTTCGACAATGAACGGCTAGTGCAAGATTTACTGGGGAGTTTACTGGCTGCACCCTCACCTCAAACCCAGATCTATGCAGTCCCTTAAGGGATACAATGTTTCTTTCATGGAATATAGCAGGTTATAAAAACAAAAAAGATAACCAAGATTGGTATAAAGTGTTCATGCATTGTGATATTGTCTGTTTTCAGGAATCTTGGGCGGAGCAGCCTGTCTATGTAAATGGTTATCGCTCTTTTGCTACACCAGCACTTCCTTCAGCATCAGGCCGATCTAAAGGGGCCTACTGACACTTATAGCAAACACAATCTCCCTAGGAAAGGTGACTTTTACTAATAATTCGCCCTACTTTCATACTATTCTAGCTGAAGTTTATGGGAAAACTGATTTATTGTTGATAAAGTTTTATTATAATAACTTTCAGAATCCCATACAGGCGACAGATGAGTTGGGGGTTATACTGGAAGCCCTGCTAACTCACCACCCACGGTCAATTTTTATAATCTGGGCTGGTGATTTTAATGCACATTGTTGTACTAAATTAAACCAACGTATTTGTGGGATAACTGACACCAATGACTCGCTGCTTATCGATTTTAATCATTTTAATTACGGAAATGTTTTAAACAGTTTTTTATTAACCTGGGATCTAGTCATGGTAAACCTGTGTCACCCCTCCACAGGTCAACTTCTCCCTACCTTTTCAACGATCTGGGGCCATTTCGACAATTGATTTTATTATTATTCAAGCTAATTTTAAGAGATGTATTAAGTCCTCTAAGGCTGAGCTAACTGAATTTAGTGACCACGCATTCCTCTTTTTTTGCTTTGCCTGGCCTCTCATTGCTAAGACAAGCCCTTTATTTGCTCCAAAACCCATTCTGAGTAGAAAAAACGGATTCACACTTAGGTGGGAGAAAATAGATCCAACTTCCTTCCTCCCAAAGGTTGTAAAGGAGGTGTTACCCAAGGTCCAATCCTGCTTAGATGCTCACTCTGATAGTTACCAAGTAGTAACAGCATTTAGAAGGATTTTAACATCTATAAGGTCTAACCTCTCACGCCCTGCATTAAGAAATACTCCACCGGTGACAAGATGGTTTGAGACTAATTGTTCGAAGGCCTCTAAACAACTGCGCACTGCTCTTAAATTACACCCCAGAAATAAATATTTGATAAGGTAGCTACGAGCTGACTATAAGACAGCTAGGAAGGTGAGGAAGAAGCAGTTGCGGGACGAAGCATGGGAAAACATGCGTGAGGTATCTAGGAGTAAAGATAGTAAGGCCTTCAGGATCAGGGCGGCCCCTCTCTTGATCTCCACATAGATGAATCTACCTGGCTGTCTCATTTCCAAAACATTTTTCATGAAGAAAGGGATAGTAGTACAAAACAACCTGCGGTTGTGATGGTGGCCCAACCGGGGATGGAATTTTCCTTAGAGGAAATTGAGCTATCACTCTCCCAATCTCCCGCCTTAAAGGCAGGAGGCCCAGATGGGGTCCCACTGGATATATTTTTTGTTCATAAAAATTTATGGGCACCCCTCCTGACCCAAGTCTTTAACGCTGTTACCTAAGTGGGTCCCCCGACTTCCTGGAAGCAATCAGTGATCATCCCTATATATAAGAAGGGGTTTTCCTCAAACCATGCAAATTATCATCCAATTACCTTGCTGGACAGCACCGCCAAGTTAATGAGGAGATTGCTTTTAAATAGATTGGAGGAGTGGGCATCTGAAAACAATGTTTAAGCCGAGGCTCAATACGGGTTTAGAAAAGGGAGGGGCATGATCGATCAAGGCTTAAATTTAGCCTTGCTCACAGCGAAATATGTCCATGCAAAAAAGGGTCAGCTTTATATGGCTTTTATGGACTTGTCCGCGGCCTTTGACTGCGTGAGCTACGCAAAATTGTGAGCTCTACTGGAGTCGATGGGCGTGGACAAGTCCATAATTATTTTTATCAGAGAGATGTATAGAGAGGCAGGGGCTGTAATAAGGTTTGGAAAATGGGGAATGTATGAAGCAGCTCAGAATTGAAAAGGGGGTTCGTCAAGGGTGTCCTTGCCCCCTTTCTTTTTTCTTTATATACCAACAAACTAAATGAAGTCTTGACCGCACAGTGCAGGGACGTTCCATCTGCAGGCGGCTTATCGCTGCCTGCTCTCCTCTATGCAGATGATGCGGTCTTGATGGCCAGAAAACCCCTGACCCTACAGCGTCTGATTGGCGCATATTCAAATTACATGGCTGAAGTGGGTTTGAGTGTCAACAAATCAAAAACGTTTGGTATGACAGCGGGCTTGGGAAGAAAAAAGTGAATTTCACTCCAACTAGGTGGGGGCTCCCTGGATTGCGTAGATTCTTTTATGTACCTAGGTCTTCTTTTTGATTCCAAACGTAACTGGTCTGCTATGGTAGAAAACAGAACTAACATGTTGAAACGAAGTATAGCTGCTCTCTGGAAATTTACTTCTAACCTGGGTTAAAAGCCCTGTAGGGAAATGGTTGAAGTCTATCTGGCAAAATCTGTAGCCATAGCTACCTATGGTGCGGAAATATGGGGCACAGCTCAAGTGGGTAGCCTGCAGACAGTGGAGGATAAATTTGCTAAAAAGCTGCTCTCAGTCCCTCCAACCTGCTCAAATTTAATTGTCCATAAAGAACTTGGCCTTCCTTTTATTACCGACTTGATCAAACTGGCCCGCTCCTATTCTGGTTAAGAATCTGGAAGAGGGACTCGGTTAAGATAAACCAAGTGGTAATAAAAGATATAATTAATCTTGACCGAGCCAACAGTATCCAATGGCTAGCATATGTTAAGCAGTCCTTCACAGATCTGGGCCTAGCTTTCTTGTATACAACACCTTCTAATTGCTTGTCTTTTTCTAAAATCAAACTAAGTTAGGCTTTTGCCAAAAAGTGTGAATTAGAAAGATGGCACTGTAACCAAATTAAAGTTACGGTTTTATTTTACCAGTCTCTGCCTAGAGTGGCCATGGGTCCTGACTCTTATCTTTCTTTTGTTTCCAACAACATGCATCGATATCTATTAACGAGGACGAGACTGAACCTTTTTCCCTTAATGGTAGTGTTAGACCTGGCACCATTGGCGTGGGTCTCCCTCCCATTTGTTGCTGTTGCCTCCTATGTTTTTGCTGTGTTTTTGCTGGTCTAGATGCTTTGGGCACTTTGCCACTGCTGTTCAGTGCCAAAGTGCAAGTGCTCCCTATTGTAAATTGTTGTAATGGATTAGTGACTCCATGATTGGCCTATTTGAATTACTTGTCAGACCCTAGTACAGTGCACCATGAGGGCCCAGGGCCTGTAAATCAAATGCTGCTGGTGGGCTTCCAGCACTGATTGTGCCACCCACAGAAGCAGCTTGTAAAGTATGGCTCAGGCCTGCCATTGCAGAGCCTGTGTGCAGTCTGGGACTGCCATGTCGACTTGGCAAGTGCACCCACTTGCCAGTCCCTAAACCGTCCCTTTTCTACATGTTAGTCACCCCTAAGGTAGGCCCAAGGTAACCCTATGGGCAGGGTGCATTGTATGTGAAAGGTAGGACATGCCCTGGTGTGTGTGGCATGTCCTGATAGTGAATTACAGCCAATTTCGTTTTATCACTATTGCAAGGCTATCTGTTCCCATAGGCAAGAATGGGCAGTTTGATTATAACATCTTATAAGCATAACTGACCCAAGGAACAAGATAGGACAATAAAGTTTAGTATGCCTGAACTCACAATGTTAAAATACATCTTTTAGTGTGGGTGATTTTTACATTCTGTGTTTAAAATAACTCTTTTAGAAAGTAGGTATTTTCTTGCCTAACCATCCAGTATGCCTCTGCTAGGTTTGTGTATTCCATGTCTGGTTTGTGAGTGACAGGGTGCTGGAGAGGGCTTTGGCTCCAGCAGTCTGATGAGTCAGAGCTGGGCTGAATGGAGCCTACATAGAATAGAGAGTAGGGGGAGGAGATTTCCTTTTACTTGCCTGAGCCTACATAGAATAGAGAGTAGGGGGAGGAGATTTCCTTTCACTTGCCTGAACCTACATAGAATAGAGAGTAGGGGGAGGAGATTTCTTTTCAGCTACCTGGGCCAGGTCTGCTTTCAACAATGCTGTCTCCACCTCCTGCCAGGAAGCTGCACCAGGGAGGACAGAACTGGTTTGGGCTAGGTACAGACACTCTCTGCCTTCAGAGAACAAAGGATTTTGGAGTATAAATATTGGGGCCCAGACCCCAGAACTTTAGATCACTTCTGGGAATCAAGACGAACCTTTGCCAAGGAGAGAAACCAAGGAAGCTGAAGGAGGAGTCTGCCCCTGCACTGGTGATTGTTTGGGGTTGGCCTGCAGTGGTTACTTATTGCCAAGCAAAGGAGAAAAGGAACTTTGTGTGTACTTTAATCATCTTGAGGAAGATCTCCAAGGGCTTGAAGTTGAGCTTGCCTCCTGTTCTGAAGTCTCAGGGACACAAAGACTTCACCCCCAGCTCCCCCTGAATTTCCTTGCTGGGAATTCTACCTGCAGAGAGGTGCGTGCTGTTGTTTTGAACCCTCTAGAGACTGCGTGTCGCTGGGAGCTGGAAGCGCGACGCAATGAGGAAGAAGCGTGTTGCCCCCGCAGCTGTTGCAAGTCGCATCGCCGAAGAAGCGCGTCGCATCACCGGAGAAGCGTGCCGCTGCCGCAGAGGTTGCCATCGCATCACCAGAGAAGCGCGTTGCAGGGCCTGTCGCGGCTCAAGAAACCATCGATTTTGCCGCACGCACGTCGGGCTTGCACTCATCACATTCAAGTTGGCGCATCGCATCAAAGATGCCATTTTGTCGCATCGCACCGGATCGTCGCATCGCATCGAGGCGCCATCTTGTCGCATCGCACCGGATCGCAGTAAGAAACAGACGCTTCGCCTCCTCTCCGGTAAGGAACAGACGCATCGCCTCCCCTGTGCTGCAGTAAGGAACAGGTGCGCCGCCTCCCCCGAAGCAAGGAACTGATGCATCGTCTTCCCTGCGACCCTTTTGTTTATGTTGCGTTACGCATCCAAGGTACTTTGAGAGTAAAGTGTCGCATTTACCATCTACATTGAACTAAGCTATTTCTACCATTTGAAAGTCATATTTTGTTTACTGTATTGTGGATTTATGTCGTTTGGTCTTGTGTTAAGTCTAGATAAAGATTACTTATTTTTCTAAACTGGTGTGGTGTCCATTTGTAGTGTTTTCACTGTATTACTGTATGTGTTCACAAATGCTTTACACACTGCCTCTGAGATAAGCCTGCCTGCTCGTGCCAAGCTACCAAGGGGGTGAGCAGGGGTTATTTTAGGAGTGTAGCCCCCTTACCCTGACTAGAAGCAAGGGCCCCTACTTGGTCAAAGGTACCTACCTCTGCCAACTAGAGACCAGCATTTCTAACATTGGTGGTCAGCGGTGAGGATTTGGACTTGCATTTGTGACTCATATACAGTGATTGGTGTACACTACTAGTGAGTGCAGACCATAACGCGACCACATACATTTTGGTCGAATTTTTTCTTTGGGACTTCTATTTTGGTAGAAACTGCCAATCCGTGTTACCATGAGCAAAGCAGGATCCAACGCATCTATGGATCTACAATTTGAAGAAGAGAGGGTTGATACCTACACTGTGCCGCAGCTTCAAACCCTCTGTAAAAGATTTAAAATCTCTGTGAAAGGTATCACCAAGAAGGAGGAGTTCCAAAAGGCGCTGAAGGCCTGGCTGGAAGCTAGAAATACTCCTGAGCATCCTGAAGAGCCTAGGGAGGAGGCAGAGAATACAGATGGGCAGCTAGATAGGCCATTGGGCCTGACCGGGGAGAAAGCTCCTTCCAGGGCAGGCAGCAGTGTTTCTTCAAAGGGCCTGTCCCCAGGAGAGCTGGAGGACAGGGATAGGGATAGAATGCATAAGATGGAGCTAGCCAAGCTCAAACTGGGTGGTCAGATGGAATTAGAAAGCAAGAAGTTAGCCTTGGAAGAAAAAAGAATGCAGTTAGAGCATGAGAGAATGTTGAGGGAATTGGAACTGAAAGCCAAGAGCTTAGAAATTACTCCCTCTGGTGGCAGCACACCATCCGTGCCTGTAGAAGCAAGAGTATTTAGCCCCAAAGATGTCATTAAGGAGTTCCACAAGCATGAAGATATTGGGCAATGGTTTAAGGCCTATGAAGTGGCCATGTCCTTCCACCGGGTCCCTGAGAAGGATTGGGGAGCGGGGTTGTGGGGGCGGTTTCTCAGTGATGGGCGGGACACCTTGATAGACGTGCCCTCTGAGGACCAGAATTCCTATGTCCACATGAAGGAAGCCTTAATGACCAGGTATGGGTTGACCCCAGAGCTTTATAGACAAAGGTTTAGAAATTGTAAGAAACTGGAGTCAAGTACTTGGGTGGAATATGTGTCTTTTTTTTGCAGAGCATTGGATGGTTGGGTGAAGGGTAGCAAAGTGAATGATTTTGAAGCGCTCTGATTTGATTGCATGGGAGCACTTGTCCAGTAATTGTTTTCCAGAGCTACGCCAGCACCTGATTGATAGTAAGCTGACTAACCCAAGGAAGCTTGCTGAGGAGGCGGACCGCTGGGTTAGTACCCGGGTTCACAAGGGTCATGTGGGAGACTTCGC
This sequence comes from Calotriton arnoldi, assembly GCA_963921515.1. NCBI lineage: Eukaryota > Metazoa > Chordata > Amphibia > Caudata > Salamandridae > Calotriton > Calotriton arnoldi. Next base: position 306,420 of record CAWUFW010003664.1, on the reverse strand, counting down.
CAAAGGTGGGCAGGGTCCCCAGCAGAAGAGTGGGGGGGACAAGGGTAAACAGAGGGAGTTCCAGAAAGGACCCCAAAGTAATCCCCAAGGGAACCAAGGGAATGGTTCCCAGCCTCCCCCTGAGAATAAGTCAGGGGCCCAGACAGATAAGCCTGTTCAAAAGGGGCCCAGGAAATGTTAAACTTGTGGTCAGGTGGGCCACTGCTTCTGGGATCCTAAGTGTCCCATGAAAGCGAATGCAGCACCCACTGGTGCACCGCCCCGGCAGATGGCTAGTGTAGCCCTGGGGGAGGAGTAGGGTGCCCAAGGTGGGTGGGGTCCCGCAGAGATGTCCCTGGTCTCTTTAGGAGACAGTGAGATGGTCCCTAGGGCCCAGCTGCCTGATAACACTAAGAAAAACAGGCAGTCGGTGACCATCAATGGCCATAGGATGGAGGCTCTGAGAGACACCGGAGCCAGTGTGACAGCTGTCAGTTGTCGGCTGGTGTCTGAAGAGCAGGTGATCCCTTATGCATTTTACCCTGTAGTTGCCGCTGACAACTCAGAGAGCCACTGTAAGGTGGCCCAGGTTCCCTTTGAGTGGGGGGTCTCAGGTACCTTTCAAGTAGCTGTGAGGCCAGCCATGCCTGTTGACTGTCTGCTAGGCAATGATTTGGAAAGCTCCCCTTGGGCTAAGGTAGAGAGAAGGTCTCATTTGGAGATGTTGGGTCTGCCTGAGTGGGCATGTGTGACCACTCGGTTCATGGCAGCCAGTAAGGGTATTCAAGAGGACCTGGAGTCTGAAAGAGTGGCCCAGCTGTCTGCCTTAAAGAGAAGAGGCAGGGGGCGTGGGAAACCAGCCCCCGAAGTTCCCACGGTCCAGGAGGAAGCAGACTTTGAGGGGGATGCCCTGGAACCTACAGGGGAACAAGTAGCTGAACTGGGGGACCTGCCTGTGCTGACCCATTGGCAGCAGGAAGGAGGACCCTCCAGGGAAGAGTTCTGCGAGGAGCAGAAGAAGTGCCCTTCTCTTGTGGGTTTGCGGCAACAGGCCACAAACCAGGCAGCAGGTGATCAGTCTGGATCACATTGGATCTACTGGGAGAATGGTCTCCTGTATAGCGAGCCTAAGGTTGCTGAGCCTGGGTCAGCCCGTGTGCTGGTGGTACCCCAGCGCTTCAGAGCCTTCCTACTGGGTCTGGCTCATGATGTGCCTTTAGCAGGACATTTGGGGCAAGACAAGACCTTTGAAAGGCTTGTCACCCACTTTTATTGGCCCCAAATGCGCAAGAGTTCAGATACTCATTGCAGGACCTGTCAGACTTGCCAGGCAAGTGGTAAGAGTGGGAGGAAGCAAAAGGCTCCTCTCCAACTGTTCCCTGTGGTCAGCACCCCCTTTGAAAGGGTGGGCATTGACATTGTGGGGCCTCTGGATCCCAAGACAGCCATGGGCAACAGGTTCATCCTGGTCTTGGTGGACCATGCCACCCGGTACCTGGAAGCTATCCCTCTCAGGACTGTGATGGCCCCCGTGGTGGGACGTGCATTGATGGGGATTTTCTCCCATGTGGAGTTCCCCAGAGAGGTGGTGTCAGACCGTGGTACCAACTTCATATCTAGGTATATGAAGTCCCTGTGGCAGGAGTGTGGTTTAACCTACAAGTTCACCACTCCTTACCACCCCAAAGGTAATGGGCTGGTTGAGAGATTCAACCGGACCCTAAAAGGCATGATTATGGGTCTTGAGGAACCTATGAGGCGTAAATGGGACGTCCTCTTGCCATGCCTTCTGTTTGCTTACAGAGAGGTGCCACAGAAGTCCTTAGGGTTCAGTCCCTTTGAACTGCTGTATGGTCACCCTGTAAGAGGACCTCTGAGTTTGGTAAAAGAAGGCTGGGAGAAAGCTCCCAGTAAACCTCCCCAGGATGTATATAGCTACCTGCTGGCCTTCAGAAACCAAACTCGGCGTTTCAGACAACTCGCTCAGGCGAATCTGGATGCCAGCCAGGAGGAGATGAAACGGTGGTATGATCAGAATGCCACTCTGTTCGAGTTTCAGCCTGGACAGAAAATGTGGGTCATGGCCCCCGTGGAGCCTTGTGCGCTCCAGGATAAGTGAACCGGACCATTTGAGGTGGTGGAGCGCAAGAGTGATGTCACCTACTTGGTGGACTTGCGGTCTCCTAGGAACCCTTTGCGGGTCCTGCATGTAAACCGCCTGAAGCCCCACTTGGAGAGGTCCGAAGTAGACATGCTCCTAGCGACAGATGATGGAATGGAGGAGGAGACTGAGCCTCTTCCTGACCTCCTGTCTGCAACAGAGCAAGATGGGCCAGTGGACGGTGTGAACCTCTCTTCCACCCTGAGCAGCAGGATGACTGTCGCCAACTGTTGGGACAGTTTCCTGATCTGTTCTCCCTGACTCCCGGTGTCACTGAGTGGTGCGCCCATGATGTGGACACTGGGGACAGTCCTCCTGTAAAACACAAAACTTACAGAGTGACTGACAGGTTGAGAGCTTGGATCAAGGAGGAGGTCTCCAAGATGTTTGCCTTAGGGGTGATTGAGTCCTCTAACAGCCCTTGGGCCAGCCCAGTGGTCTTGGTCCCTAAGGCTGCCACGCCTTGTGCCACACCCGAACTCCGGTTCTGTGTGGACTACCGAGGACTCAATTCAGTCACCAGAACTGACGCACACCCCATCCCCAGAGCTGACGAGCTCATTGATCGGTTAGGGGCTGCCCGGTACCTCAGTACGTTTGACTTAACGTCTGAGTACTGGCAGATCGCCTTAACTGATGGGGCAAGAGAGAGGTCAGCATTCTCCACACCAGATGGGCACTACCAATTCCGGGTTATGCCCTTTGGGATGAAGAATGCCCCTGCCACCTTTCAGAAGTTGGTCAACCAGGTGTTGGCTGGACTGGAAGATTTCAGTGCCGCCTACCTGGATGACATCGCAGTGTTCAGCGCCAGTTGGGAAGAACATATGCGCACCTCTGGGAAGTGTTGATGGCACTGCGGAGGGCAGGCCTCACGATCAAGGCGAGTAAGTGCCAGATCGGGCAGGGTTCCGTGGTGTACTTGGGACACCAGGTTGGGAGCGGCTAGGTGGCGCCCCTACAGCCCACGATAGATACCATCCTGGCTTGGGAACCCCCCAATACCCAGACAGAGGTGAGAGCCTTTTTAGGACTCACTGGGAACTACACGAGGTTTGTCAATGGGTATGGCAGCATTGTTGCACCCTTGACAGAGCTGACTTCCAGGAAGCAGCTCAAGAAAGTGAACTGGACTGACACCTGTCAGAAAGCTTTTGATGCCCTGAAGACTGCCATGTGCCCGGCGCCCGTGCTTCAGGCGCCCATCTTCTCAAAGGAATTCATTGTCCAGACAGACGCTTCAGAGCATGGTGTGGGGGCTGTACTTTCACAGATGAATGAGGAGGGCCTAGACCAACCTATAGCCTTCATTAGTAGGAGGTTACTTCCACGGGAACAGAGGTGGAGTGCAATTGAGCGTGAGGCATTTGCTGTGGTATGGGCACTGAAGAAGTTGAGACCATACTTGTTTGGGAGTCACTTCCGGGTTCAGACAGACCACAGGCCCCTCAGATGGTTGATGCAGATGAGGGGTGAGAACCCAAAGCTGTTGAGGTGGTCCATTTCCCTACAGGGGATGGACTTCACGGTGGAACACCGCCCTGGTACACAACACGCCAACGCTGATGGTCTGTCCAGATTTTTCCGCCTTAGTGAAGAGAACTCCCAAGAGGGTGGGTAGTTCTCCCCACATTTCAGCTGGAGGGGACACGTGTTAGACCTGGCACCATTGGCGTGGGTCTCCCTCCCATTTTTTGCTGTTGCCTCCTATGTTTTTGCTGTGTTTTTGCTGGTCTAGATGCTTTGGGCACTTTGCCACTGCTGTTCAGTGCCAAAGTGCAAGTGCTCCCTATTGTAAATTGTTGTAATGGATTAGTGACTCCATGATTGGCTTATTTGATTTACTTGTCAGACCCTAGTACAGTGCGCCATGAGTGCCCAGGGCCTGTAAATCAAATGCTGCTGGTGGGCTTGCAGCACTGATTGTGCCACCCACAGAAGCAGCTTGTAAAGTATGGCTCAGGCCTGCCATTGCAGAGCCTGTGTGCAGTCTGGGACTGCCATGTCGACTTGGCAAGTGCACCCACTTGCCAGTCCCTAAACCATCCCTTTTCTACATGTTAGTCACCCCTAAGGTAGGCCCAAGGTAACCCTATGGGCAGGGTGCATTGTATGTGAAAGGTAGGACATGCCCTGGTGTGTGTGCCATGTCCTGATAGTGAATTACAGCCAATTTCGTTTTTCACTATTGCAAGGCTATCTGTTCCCATAGGCAAGAATGGGCAGTTTGATTATAACATCTTATAAGCATAACTGACCCAAGGAACAAGATAGGACAATAAAGTTTAGTATGCCTGAACTCAGAATGTTAAAATACATCTTTTAGTGTGGGTGATTTTTACATTCTGTGTTTAAAAATAACACTTTTAGAAAGTAGGTATTTTCTTGCCTAACCATCCAGTATGCCTCTGCTAGGTTTGTGTATTCCATGTCTGGTTTGTGAGTGACAGGGGGCTGGAGAGGGCTTTGGCTCCAGCAGTCTGATGAGTAAGAGCTGGGCTGAATGGAGCCTACATAGAATAGAGAGTAGGGGGAGGAGATTTCCTTTCACTTGCCTGAGCCTACATAGAATAGAGAGTAGGGGGAGGAGATTTCTTTTCAGCTACCTGGGCCAGGTCTGCTTTCAACAATGCTGTCTCCACCTCCTGCCAGGAAGCTGCACCAGGGAGGACAGAACTGGTTTGGGCTAGGTACAGACACTCTCTGCCTTCAGAGAACAAAGGATTTTGGAGTATAAATATTGGGGCCCAGACCCCAGAACTTTAGATCACTTCTGGGAATCAAGACAAATTTTTGCCAAGGAGAGAAACCAAGGAAGCTGAAGGAGGAGACTGCCCCTGCACTGGTGATTGTTTGGGGTTGGCCTGCAGTGGTTCTTATTGCCAAGGAAAGGAGAAAAGAAACTTTGTGTGTACTTTAATCATCTTGAGGAAGATCTCCAAGGGCTTGAAGCTGAGCTTGCCTCCTGTTCTGAAGTCTCAGTGAAACAAAGACTTCACCCCCAGCTCCCCCTGAATTTCCTTGCTGGGAATTCTACCTGCAGAGAGGTGCCTGCTGTTGTTTTGGGCCCTCTCAAGACTGCGTGTCGCTGGGAGTTGGAAGTGCGACGCAACGAGGAAGAAGCGTGTCGCCGCCGCAGCTGTTGCCGTTACATCGCCGAAGAAGTGTGCCGCCGCCGCAGCTGTCTGCCGTCGCATCACCGAAGAAGCGCGTCGCATCACCGGAGAAGCGTGCCGCCGCCTCAGAGGTTGCCGTCACATCACCGGAGAAGCGCGTCGCAGGGCCTGTCGCGGCTCAAGAAACCATCGATTTTGCCGCACGGTCGTCGCGGCGTGCACGCATCGCATCCAAGTTGTCACATCGCATCAAAGACGCCATTTTGTCGCATTGCACCGGATCGTCGCATCGCATCGAGGCGCCATCTTGTCGCATCGCACCGGACCGCAGTAAGAAACAGACGCTTCGCCTCCTCTCCGGTACGGAACAGACGCATCGCCTCCCCTGCGCTGCAGTAAGGAACTGGTACGCCACCTCCCCCGAAGCAAGGAACTGACGCATCGCCTACCCTGCGACCCTTTTGTTTATGTTGCGTTACGCATCCAAGGTACTTTGAGAGTAAAGTGTCGCATTTACCATCTACATTGAACTAAGCTATTTCTACCATTTGAAAGTCATATTTTGTTTACTGTATTGTGGATTTTTGTCGTTTGGTCTTGTGTTGAGTCTAGATAAAGATTACTTATTTTTCTAAACTGGTGTGGTGTCCATTTGTAGTGTTTTCACTGTATTACTGTATGTGTTCACAAATGCTTTACACAGTGCCTCTGAGATAAGCCTGCCTGCTCATGCCAAGCTACCAAGGGGGTGAGCAGGGGTTATTTTACGAGTGTAGCCCCCTTACCCTGACTAGGAGCAAGGGCCCCTACTTGGTCAAAGGTACCTACCTCTGCCAACTAGAGACCCCCATTTCTAATAGGTAGGCTACCCAGCCCAATCACATTCATTAAATGATCTATCGATATGTCCGTGTGATGACCGATCCGCACAAACTATGTTGCACATTTTATTCTTATGCTGTTTTTATAATCTAAAAAGGAAAAAATTAATTCTCCCAATGTTAACAAAACTGAGGTTATCCTCTTATTCCCTTGCAGTTATCAGTACACTGGAAACCCCTTTCGTCTGCTTTATGACCGCAAACTTTTTACATTCAGCTTTGCGAATCAGGGAAGGTTCTTCAGAGAGGGGGGTTGCTTTATTGGATTAGTTTTATTAGCCTGATTTCAACCATTTAATGAGTTTCTGTAAGGATGTTAATACACAAGCCAGCATTAGCTGTGGGATCAGGAAGACCTTGCTTTGGAGGGGTGTTGTTTTAACTTGTTTGTCTTAATAACTTGGCCTCACTATTTTACCCGTTGAAAATGAATTGTTTGTTTTTTATACTTTAGTAAGGTGGGCTGTTAGTTTTAAATGATGGATATGCATGAGAATATCAATGTTTTAATATATAACTGATGTTTTTTAATATATTTCTGCCTATTTTGCACTGTGAATTCCCTCTGTACTTTTATGCATTTATCAAATGCGAATAAAGTTGATTTGGTTTGATTTGATTTGATGTCAAATAAATCTTTTTTTTTTAATGGTAGTGCAAAGAGTTAACAACTGGGTTGTGAAGTGCGTGCCTTTAATCATAATTGTATTTACACAGCGCTCAGTGCCCCTGAGGAGGTGTTGAAGGGACAGTTATGTAAAAAATAAATTTTGCATTACGTACGGTCTGGTATTACTAAAATCTACATTTTGGAAGCACCATTTATCGTAAAACTATATGCACATTTTGTAGCAGTCTATTTTATACTGTGTGTAATGGAAGTACAAAATAATGACTTACGCATTCACAGTGCTTTCTGTCACAGGCTGTGACCTCATTGGAATATAAAAATACAAGTCACTATTCCCCACTGCAACAACCAAGAATTTATTCTGTGGCTCTCTGGTTGCACACAGACCTCTGCAGTGCATTAACTAATAGAAGTTTCATAATGTACTGCAGTGCATTTCCCAGTGAGTAACAACTTTTTAAAATTTATTTTTCATTTAAGCTGCCTATATTTTTACATATAACTCCCTGATGGCGAAAGCATACAGAATATTTTGGGGCTTATTTATGGGAGTCTTGCAAGTCCGGAGCATCACTTTTTTTGAAGCTCTGGCGGCACAAGCATCTCAATCATATCTATGAGGCGACGCAAAGTCACCCTGCCTGGCTTTTCATGGCCTCATAGATCTGGAGTAAGTCAAAGCAGCGCAAGTTGCTGCGTTGCCTCACTCTGCGTCAAGGCCGTGTTCCATGGGCGTTGGGGTGGGTGTGGCAGTGCCAAAACCTTATCCCTCCCCACAGCAGGTGTAACGAGGAGAAATGTTTTAATTTCTCCTTGTTTTTTCCTCTTTCCATGTCTTCGGCCTTCTGTAGCACACATGGAAAGAAGAAAATGCCTCTTGAGATTGCTTTTGTGCAGGAAGGTGGCCCTTCCTGCACAAAAACAATCCTGCCTACGTTGGCTCTAGGCAACAAATTGTGCCCAACGCAGGGTGAAAGGACAGGAATGCAGAAAATAATATACCTCCCTCTAGACCTCTATTGCTTTACCTTGTAGAATGAATCTTGATGGGTTACACATACATTTTATGAAACATCACAGATGCAGCACCATTATATTATTCAAAAAATTGTATTTATTCATTTTAGTTGGTATTTATATTTGTTTATATTGATAGTATCAAAACAGAAAAAAAAATGTTATCTAAAAAGACATACATATTAATAAAAATCTTTTTATCACAAGTTTGTTCTTTTTTATATATACATTTTCTACATGAATCAACAGTTTCATATCTTTGTATACAAATTCAATTTGGTGCTCTTCACTGGACACCTATGATAATACCATGCACTCTAATCACAAAAACAAAATCACATTCACACTCAATCACACCAATCAAAATGGCAAACAATCCCAGAATTGCATCCATATCCTGGTCGGAAGGGGACATAGATATTGTAAATCTCCATGACCGTGTCGTGGGTTGAGCGCATACAGTAAGGTCAGGAATGCACCTTATTTCATAAATACGGTGCATTCCGGCCCTTTCACATTGGGGTAGGGCAGCGCAGCAAGAATTGCGAAGCTGCCCTATGCAATTCCTCATAAATGAGGCCCTTTGTTTTTAGCCACACCTTCGACCACACCCACATGCTTACTGACCGCTGGTTTGCTAAACACTGTTCAGTTTTATATACCCACCGTAAAAATGATTTGCTGTGGAAAATGAGTGGCGTCTATGGTTGTTGATAGTTGTTGATGACGAGGAGTAATAGATTCTAGAAATCTTTGTCAGAAGGGGGCCTTGTGCCTAAAACATTTTGATCGGGGAGTCTCGGCATCAAAAAGTTTGAAAACATCTGTCTTGAAGTGTGCTTGAAGAACACAGTGTTCTTATAATATATACTTGGCACAAATAGACTGGGTGTACTGAGGGTACAGGGAAATTGTCAGCTTCAACCACATTTGAGAGCACTTAATACCAGGTGGATACGGTAAGGCATTAGGATGAGTTTGAAGGATGTACTATTTGCATAATATGCATAAAACACAAATATACTATGTGTAGACAAGGTGAGGGGATTGATCAAAATAATTAGGATATAATTGAAGTTGATATATATCACACATCAAGACGAAGCAGATTTCAGGGCATTCAAGAAATATTACTGGTAAAGGTAATGCATGTGGGGTGGTTCTTGTATGCTTCACTTGTTAAGCTCTTGGTAGTGTTTCATAGCTCCTTTGGGAACTATGAGTATATTCACCTAGTGCAACTTGGAGCTGGTATAAAGAGGCTAGAGGAATTACTGTGGCTTCACTTGATGTTTAACATCTTCAAAATAGTGCTGGATATTCCTGATGGCTGTTGTTGAAGCTAATCACGCAGTTTGAAGCTTGGGTGTTGGCAAAAGTGAAAACAAAATACTCCATCAATGCAGGTCATATTGTGTGTAAGGCAACAACACAATTTGCACATCTCGTAGTGTGGGTGACATAGGTGGATGACATAGGTGGCTAAAAGCTCTCCACCTATGCTTTTAAAAATTGTTTATCATGTGTGTAGTGACATCATTGTGGAATCATTCTGTAAAATGTCAAATGATGATGTAACTGTGATGTCATATGTGATCTTTTGGTGATGTTGTCAATGGTGTAATTTAGGATAGCATCAGTAATGTCATTGATGATGTGCTTTGAGATGTCATCCATAATGTCCATGAGATTTTTGCCTGCCACGTTAGGTTGGGTTAACCTTTGGGGGCAGGACCAAGGCTGATTTGCATAAAACTAGTCTCTCACCACGATGGTATAGTGGGCAAAAACCTGATAGACTGGATTTTGGCCTGAGTAAAAACCAATGGCTAAAATGAATTACAATATCCCACTTCTCATCATTTTGTTTTTCTGAATGCAATGCCCTAAGTGCAATGAATATGCCACAGATGTGGGCCCGTGCTCACTATGCCATAGAAATCATGCTATAACTCACTGATGAGGCGCAAATAGTCCAAAACCCATCTTGGGTTATTTCTGTTCCCAACTGAAGGGTACCTGGCCTGGCAACTTAGGCTAGACTGCTTTTATTAATGCAGGAGTGGGCTGATTTGCATATGGCTGGTCTATGTCTGAAGTGAAATTGTGAATAAAAAAGATGAACTGGAATGTGGCCTTGACTAGCTGCCAGTAACTAAGATTAATTCAGGCATTCCACACGTCAATATTTTATTTTCCTCAGCCCAAATTGTGTCTAGTGTACATATTCAGGTATCCTGATTTACCATTGTATTCCCAATATTTCCCTTTTAATTGTTCATTTGATCTGTGTTCTTTGGTGGTCATTGACATCGTTATTGCACTTGTGATGACTGTGTTGTACCGGACCCACACTGAAGCTCACGTCTTATCATTTGTGCTGAGCATTGATTGGGTGCTCATCCAGAGCTGCCTGGAGAGTGAAAGATGCTTGGCAGGCCAGCCTTCACTCATTTTAATAAAGAGAAAAAAAGAGGCCTATTCCTGTAATGCAAATACCGAAAATTCTGCAAGATTCATGAGGTACGTCGTAAACTGCTACGATTGCCTGTGATCGTCTGTGATCGCATTTTAAATAAAGCTAACTTTTTTTCAAATGCAGTCCCTTTTCCTATAGAAAAAGGGGCTGCTGTAAAAGAAAGGTTTTTCCCTTGTTTGAGAGTTGGCAGGAGCCCCAAGGACTTTAATATTTTACAACCAGATTTTGGTTGTTAAACATTGATACATACCTTAGTAGATCGCTATTTGGAAGGGAGACTCTAAACATGCCCTTTTCAAATTGCGATTTGTTAATGATTTCTAAACCCATTTTCCAATTCCTTAACGTGTTACCAAATTGGGGGGCGCTAGAGAGCCCACGGCAAGATGACCGCAGTATAGTGCAGATCGGCCGGCCGTGAGCAAATAATCCGACATAATCCGGACATCAGCCGGAGTAAGTGACCTCAAACGCTGACCATCGGCATCGGAATGTAAGCTGATCCAGGTGAGCTGAAATCGCCGTGAAATTTCAAGTTGTACGCCGAGAATGAGGAGGGACGCCAGGCAAGGTCAGGCATAATGGCATCACGCGGGCGAAAACTAATCTGAGCAGGCCAGCAAACGAAACCAGCACAGCGGAGAGGGGCGCGATATTGGGTTCTGGGACCGAAAGGCCCGGAGTAACACAGAGTGCCAGCGCAACCTAGAAGCAGGGTCTGAGACCGTATCTTCGCCCGGAGCGGCAGTCAGTCCGGGAAGTGCAGGCCGCGAAGCAAAATCCGCCCGGACGCGTCACCCAGAAGCCAGCAGCCCGCGGAGGCAGAAATAATAGTGGCACGATCCCTGGCGCTGGGACTGCTGAACCAGAATCAAGCAGAGTACCAGCGCAACTCAGGAACCGGGCCTATGACCACGTCCCTGCTCGGAGTGGCAAACTGCCAGGGAAGTGCAGGCTGCGTAGCGGAATTAAACGGGACGTGGCGCCTGGAGGCCGCGCAACTCATAACGGCGGGAACCGGAGCAACAAGTAAGTGTGGGCACGGCCTAAGGAGGGGAACTTAGCCAACTGGAGAGAGCGCCCGCACTAAAGGAGTCAGACGGATAGAGATCCTTAGGGCGGAGCAGCAGGCAGCGTGAGATATAGGCCACGCTGAGAGGCCTATCAAGACGTACCTCCAGAAAAGCACCAAAAGCGGGGCAGAGAAGAGCGGCTGCGGCGGTGCCCAGAACACGTTGGAATCTATAAGCGGGGAACTAGGAGATAAGTCACTGGTGGTGTGCCTGTCCCCTTCGACCAGCGCAACAGTGACACAGCGCAAGGAGGGCCTATAGAAGACACTCAGTAAAGGGAAAACGGCACTGCGATCTGGCACTCAGACCACGTTATAAGAGGGGAGCTGCAGACCAATAGCAAGAGTGAAGGCAAAGACTGCGGAGCCCGCATACGGACTGCAGAGGGAAACATCCCAGCGGTAGGATTCCCGAAAGGAAGCCAAGGCATCCACCTGGGTGGCAGTGAAGTGCAGGGTGAGCAACAGAGATCACAAACAACAGTGCCGCAAGTGGGATAAGACTTCCAACAAGACAGGGGTGGAATCAATACTAGAACCATGCCAATAACATTACTGATAGAGGACATAAACACCGCACGCAAAAGGGTACAGTGAGTGAAAGCAGGTGTGCACTGCAATAACGTAAGACGGCCTAAGCGGCCCCCACGAAACTCAGATGGGGATAACAGACAAAGCCCAGCCTAAAATCACCTTTGAATCACGTAAGACCACAAAGGCCACCGGCGAGACAGAGGTTGACATGGAGGAGCAGGGCAGCTCGGCAGACAACCTTGCAACCACGTTGTCAGCCATGCAGAAGAGTCTGCAATCAATAGATGGCAAAATAGATCATCTGAACCTACGAATGGACCATCTCACTACCAAAATGGAACAGCAAACAAGCAGAATGAACAAAATGGAAAACAGGATATCAGCCACAGAGGACACCACACAAGAATTAAACACCAAAAGTTTAAATATGGAAAAAGTACTATCGATAATCCAAGCGAAAAATGAAGAGTTAGAAGCGCGGTCAAGGCGCAATAATATAAGAATAGTAGGAGTGCCAGAATCGACAAACACTGGACAAATGGAAAGCTACGTTGAGCATCTGCTAAAAGACATCTTTGGTGAAGAAGCTCTATCTCCTATGTTAATCGTCGAGAGAGCACATTGCTCATTGGCGCCCCGGCCACCACCAGGGGCACAGCCATGTCCAATTGTGGCCAGACTACTTAACTATAGAGATAGGGACACAGTGTTACGACTGGCCAGAGAAAAGAGAGATATAAATCACCAAGGGAACACACTACTATTTTTTACAGACTTTACAATGGCGGTACAGTCAGCTCGGAAAGAATACTAGCAAGTCAAGAAAAGAATGCAGAAGGCAGAAATCTCTTACACAATGCTCTACCCGGCGCGATTACAGATAATGCACAAAGGAACAGAAAAGGTCTTCCACACGCCAAAATCAGCAATGGAATATGCTGACATGTTGCTAGCAGGCAACAAGCAAAAAAGGCAACACACAGTAGAGGATTGACCGGAACAAAGGCAACTGCCAACATAAAGGGAGGTGGGGAAATGAAGGCGGATAAAATGTGACAGGAAGACCCCCAAAACAAAAAGGAACGAAGCCCGGTAAAATAAACAACAAAAGTAAAAGAAGAATACACCCAACGAAAGAAAGAAGATGTGACTTGTCAGGTCAGCTATGCCGCTAGCTAGAGCCTTATGGCTGACCACAAAAACTGCAAGCTCATGGCCCGTCCCTTCACAAGAGGGGATGAGAGTTGGGACTCTGGTGCACCCCCACTGTGGGTAAGCCCCGAACTATTGTATGTAAGTAATGTACCACTTTAGAACTGTAAAACTCATTGAGAAATGGGTAAAGGTTAATTTGTTTAAAAGGGAATTCTCCAGCATGTTTGGAATGCGGGAGTGGGTGGGGGGGACTGTTTTATCAGTTAGACAAGAGTCGCCGCATCCAAAAACCACAGCACAAGTACATGCATGTTGACATCACAACACACATTTACAATCATGCAATCCCTAAGTATATAAATGAATGATCAGAGACGTAAAGCAACGCTAAAATGGGTAACATATCTCGAAAGGCATCACATAGAAATAGAAATCGCAATGCTACAAGAAACGCACCTAACCATTCACACCGATAAAAGGGTAGGAAAGCGGTTGGAAGAAATTACAGTAGCCTCCTCATATTCATCCTACTCAAGAGGAGTGTTAACCATGATAAAGAGAGGAGTACAATTCAAAGTAGATAGAACTATCAAAGATGATCAAGGCCGATATGTAATCCTGACTGGCACATTACGGGGCATTAAGATAGGTATGATTAATACATATGGGCCAAACACAGATGACCCAGGATTTTACAGATCAATATGGGATAGATTGTGAGTACTGCCGTAGATGGAAATAATATGGGGAGGGGACCTAAATGTAACATTGGACGCGGCAAATGATAGATCGCCCACAGCTAAAGAACACCATAGACAAGCTGCCCAGGTAATATTGGATGGCATGGAAGAATTCAAGATAGTAGATGCATGGCGACTAAGGAACCCGGGGAGACAAGAGGGCACATACACATCCACTGTACATGCGAGCTGGTCTAGAATAGACTACTGGCTCACCTCAGCGGGAGCCAGTAACTGGGTGACAGACCTGCAACACCTCCCAAGAATGCTATCAGACCACAGGCCAGTCCAGATGTCATTAGATATCCCAACATACGTGCCACCACAATATATGTGGCGATTCAATGCAAAATCACTGCTAGACCCAGTGTACAACACGACAATACAAAATGCTATAGAAGAATACTTCCAGTTGAATGTGGGCTCAGTAGATGACCCCGAGTATGGGAGGCTTTCAAAGCCACCATTTGGGGAGTCTAAATAGGGACAAGAGCAGGCATCTTAAAAGATATACGCACACAGCTGCAGAAACTAGAAGGTAAAATTAAAAAGCTCGAAGCGGAGTATGACCGTACACATAATGCAGAGGTGCTCGGTTCTATAAGAGAGCAATTGACACTATATGACGAATATGCAGAAGATGAAATCAAATATAGGTCAAAGCGACAGAGAGCGAGAGCATATGGAGAAGGAGGTAGATTGGGTCACACACTTGCCCAAAAAATACAAGCTAAAAGTGCGCAACAGACAATCATACAGATAACAGATGACGATGATATAACGCACTATGATGTCAAAGGAATATCTCAAACCTTTGCAGAGGAATACTGCAAAATGTATGCATCTCGCGAAACGGCGGGTAAAGAGGAAATCATAGACTATCTAGAGGACATCGCGATAGCCTGGCTATCAGATGGCCAAAGAGGATAGTTAGCTCAACCCATTACAGAAACAGATGTCAAGGAGGCCATCAAAATGCTGCCGAATGGCAAAGCACCTGGGCCTGATGGGTTAACGGGCGAGTTTTATAAAGAGTTTGCCGAGCTGCTCAGCCCACACCTAGTGTGTATGTACGAAGATGCGTACACAAAAAAGTTATTGCCACCCACCCTCAGAGAAGCCTTGATAGTAGCGCTGCTAAAACCTGACAAACCACAGGACAGATGGGACTCCTACAGACCACTGTCGCTAATATATACTGATGCTAAAATATTTGCCAAAATTATAGCTACTAGACTAACACCACTAATGCAAAAGACTGTACTGCCTGATCAATCTGGGTTTATACCAGAAAGATCAACATCACACAATAGCCGCACTATATTTTCACTCCAGCATCAATTAAACCCAGAGTTAGAGGCAGCGATTGTATTATTGGATGCAGCCAAAGTCTTTGACTCTATAGAGTGGGCTTATCTATTCACAATACTGCAGAGAATGGGTATGCCAGCGATGTTAATACAATGGATACAGCTTCTGTATACAGACCCGGTAGCACGCATCAAGGTCAATGGGCAACTGTCGGATCCGATAAGTATTCAACGCGGCACGAGACAGGGGTGCCCGCTCTCCCCGTTACTATTTACAATAGCACTTGAACCGCTGGCATGTAAAGTAAGTCAGAAATATGCAAACACAGTACTAAGGTTCCATCAACGTCCAATAGGTATATCCTTATACGCAGACGATATGGTGCTATACGTCCGTGACCCCCAAAATAACTTATCACCACTGTTGAGGGAATATATCAAGTTCGGTAGACAATCTGGATTTAGCATAAATTGGAGTAAATCCACCATAATTCCACTCACCGAAGGCACCAAAGCATGCCCGTTGGAATTCCCACTCACATGGCAAAGTGACCTGATAAAATACTTAGGTATATGGATCCACAGAGACCCAATAGAAGTGATCCGGAAAAACTATGGGACAGCAATAGACCAATTAGATACACAGGTGAAGAAATGGATTCAGCTCCCTTTGACGCTAGCAGACAGGATATCCATAGCTAAGATAGTCATACTGCCTACATTTTTATATCTATTCAACAACATCCCAATACAGCTACCTACATCCGTCTTTAAAGAATTACAAGCCAGGATAGTCAGACTAGTATGGGCTGGGAAACAACCGAGAATAGACTGGAAGACACTAACTCTACCGTATGAACAAGGGGGCTACACAGCACCTGACATGCTATTATACTACCTGTGCGCACAAGCGCAATATGCACACTATTGGTACCATCCAGTACGATACATGCCACATACAGCGGTAGAAGAGGGTGACGCACATCCTATCCCATTAAGCAATATACTAACCCACAAATGTGCAGAAATAACGCGTAAAGAAATAAATACAGTGCAGGCTACAACAGAGGCATGGTGCAAAATGGGTCAAATGGCATGAAAGCTGCCTCTATACGCGCCAGCGTTACCACTAGCAAACCACCCATCCATATCTGTAGCGCAGGAAAAAGGAAGCATAGAAATGCTACTGCAGGTAGGGGTGAGTACCATGGGTGACTTATATATAGATGGGAAATTTATAGAGGCCGCCGACCTAAACTATGTAAGTAACCAAACACTATTATTTCACTTCACATACCACAGGTTAAAGGCAGCAATTAAGGCACTGTACCCACCCTTCCCAGCAGAACCGCCCACGCTATTACCATTACAAATTATAATAAGAGATACCATGAACAAACATATAGTCGCCAGATTATACAGTACAATGCAAGTAGAGCTGGCGCAAGACACTACCAAGGCGCAAGAACGTTGGAATCGTGTTCTGAACACACCCCTAGATAAGGATGAATGGCAGTTCTGCTGCACGTTAACAAAAATGCTCACTCCGAATGGAAATCTGCGCATAATACATTATAAATACTTACACCAAGTATACCACACACCGGCAAAATTATATAGATATGGTCTGAGGGCGGACGCAAACTGGCGTAGATGCGGCATAAGTTATTCTGATTTTGTACACCTAGCATGGTATTGTCAGAAAGTTAGAGAATATTGGGAACAAGTTGTGAAAATGCTACGAAACATTACGAAATGTGACTTAGAATGTTCAATTAAAGTCTGCTTGCTTGGTTTATTAGACCAAATACCACCAGCAAAGAGGAAACTAGCGGCAATAGCATTGCTGATGGCTAAGCGAAGAGTGTCAATAAATTGGGACAGCAACTAAGCCCTACCTGCCAGAAATGGATAAAAGACATGCAGGCACATGCATCAATGTTGGATTTTGCGATTTCTTAATTGCGATTTTTAAGGAATCGCAATTAAGGAATCGCAAAAGCCTATGCATGTAGAAATCGCTTAAATAATAGCGATTTCTAAACATTCCTTAATTGCGACTCGCAATTTGCGAGTCGCAATTAAGGAATACCTCCCATTCATTCCTATGGGCCTAAAGGCCCATAGGAATGAATGGGAAGACATTCTCAATTTGCGATTCTCAATTAGAGAATCGCAAATTGAGAATGCAATTTCAAGGGTGCCAGGGTGTCAAAAGGACCCCTGTTGCACCCCTGAAATCTGCATATGAGTACATCTTGCACACACACATGCCCCAAGGGCATGTGTGTGTGTAAATGGAACTTTGAAAAATGCACTTTAGTGCATTTTTCAAAGTTTTACAAATTACCATGAAGTTCAACTTCATGGTAATTTGCGCCCCTATTAGCGAAATCGCTAATTTTTTTACTTTAATGCATTGCATTTAAGGAATCTCAATTTGCGATTCCTTAAATGCAATCGTAATTGAGAATTCGCAATTAATTGCGAATTCTCAAATTGCGAGGGCCTTGACCCTTGATGCATCGCAAAAGGTAATTTTGCGATCGCAAACGGCTGATTTTTGCGAATCGCACCGTTTGCGATCGCAAAAACCTTTGATGCATGTGCCCCATGGTGTATTGTAAGGCCACGCTGAAGATATATGAGGAAGAACTGCCTAAAATGTCACAGCCAAAAGACTTCTGGGAACCCCTAACCACGTTTCTGTTTGAAAACCCGAACATTACAAATTCAAGTAAAGCGCAATCCGAAAACAACAGAGAGAGAGACGATATGTCAGATGCGTTAGAAGGGAATCTGTTAAGGCAATTGTAAAGCATGTGATGTATATTGGGATGAAGAGATGTGTTGCGACTCTGTACTGTTGTTAAATGTATTACTGAAAAAGCAATTAAAAAAAAACGTGTTACCAAATTGGAAAAGCGGTTTAGTACATAACAAAATCCCATTTTGCACTAGAAAATACTGTGATTTTGGAAATAGCAGGCTTTGCGACCGCAAAATGGCTTGGTACATCATGCCCTAGGCACTCATTGCATGTCAGAGTTTCGAAGACACCAATATCGACCTACAAAACTACCACTATATTGTTAGGGTAAGTATGTAAAGGTACACATACACCCCTCGATACCGGCCATGGCAGCTCTCCTTGATGCCACAAAGGCATTCGATACGCTAGAGTGGTCGATTCTCTTCACACTATTAGCTAGACTTGGGTTTAGCAGGGGATTCATTCAAAAGGACCAGCTCTTATATACCCAACCCATGGCCCATGGGCATCTAAATGGGCACATGTCTGACCGATTCGATGTAACCAGAGGTACCAGTCAGGGCTGCCCCCTGTCTCCCCTCCTATTTGCTGTCGCCATGGAGCCACTGACTGCCAGGCTACGACAGCATCACGTGGAGCGCAGAATCGGGCTCACTACCCGTGGCTTGGTGGTGTCGATGTACGTGGACGATGTCACCCTGTATGTCCATGACCCCAGCGTTAATCTTGCTCCTCTGACGAGAGAGGTAATTCATTTTGGAGGGCACTCAGGCATACAAATTAACTGGAGTAAGTCGGTGCTCTTCCCACTCACTGACTCAACTGCCCCCTGCCCCTTAGACTAACCATTCAAATGGGCCACTGAGCCAGTAAAATACCTTGGAATCTGGTTGAGCCGAGATATAGACACGCTATGGAGGGCAAACTATGGATGCGCTGTGGAGTGGCTAGAAACGAGCATACCGGTCTGGACTAGGCTGCCGTTGTCCCTGGTTGGACGCATAGCAATAGCAAAGATGGTAGCCTTCCCCACATTTTTGTACCATTTCATAAATATCCCGATGCTCCTTACGGCGCGATTCTTCAAAAGGCTGAGGTCCAACCTGATAACTCTGACTTGGGTGGGTCGACAGCCTAGGGTACAGTATGAGGTACTAACATTGCCCTTGACGAACAGCGGATTAGGGGCACCAGACATGCAGTTATATGCCCTTAGTGCGCGGGCGAGTTTCCTACAACACTGGTTGTACCCCAATCCCTTTCAGCCCCACATAGCGGTGGAAAGAGACCGGGCGACACCCTTCGGCAAATACAAAGCACCCCAAGGTGAAATAGACCCAATAGAATGTATGAGATCGGCGTGGGATGGTCTCCGGCGTCGAGCGAGCCTCTCGATACTGCATGCCCCGTCACCTCAACTGTCAGAGAATCCACTGTTTCCTCTGCTGCGAGACAAGGGAGCTGCAGGCAGAGCGGCTGAGCTAGGGGTTAAAACCATTGCGGACCTGTTCCCAGGCGGGAAGTTCCTTGAATCGCTGCCCCATCCTACTGCACAGAGGCCATGGCACTCAACACCTTGCTTTATTATCAATTGCGCGCAACCTGCAGGGTGAACTATGACACCTTTCCTGAGCCCCCCTGGCCCTCACGGCGCTGGAACACCTATATGTTGCAGCTTCTCCGAGGAAACTGGTCACGAGGATTTAATCTATCACTATAAAATCCCCCCAACTGGGAATGTCCCGGGCGAGGGAGGAGTCGGAGCGAGAGTTGGAAAGTGAGATTCCGAAGGAAAGATGGACATACTGCTGTGGGCAGACAGAGCAACTATCCCCCAATTACAGATTGCTTCTGATCCACTTTAAATATCTCCACAAGGTATACCACACTCCCCTGCAGATGCACAAAATGGGACTGCGGGATAATTCGAACTGCTGTCATAGTTCCGCGAGTGGGGCCACTTTTTTGCACTTAGCCTGGTACTTCCCGAAAGTGGCAGAGTTCTGGATGAAGGTTTGTGACACATTCAGCAATATTACAGGCACTCACTTAGCACCACACCCTGTGACTTGCCTACTGGGGGACGTCGAGAAGACGCCGATCACGCACCGGCGGTTGATAGTGATGCTGCTACTACTGGCCAAGCACATGGTAGCTATACATTGGGGCCGGAGACCTGTACCAGTACACGCCGCGTGGCTATCAGATGCTGCCCACTGCCAGGAGCAGCTCGGCTCGTATTGGGAACTCATGCCAGCATGATTCAAACCACTAGATACTTGGGAACCCTTCACCACATACATTAGAAGCTGAGATGCCGACACATTGAATGAGCAGGTGTAGGCTGTACCAGAATGTATGCATTGGAAGGCCGAGGAGAAGACCGGGAAGACAGAGGGGGACTGCAAATTATCATTCTGCATTGTATTGCTCATAATTGTTGGGAGGGGGGACATAGTAAGTGTTGCTTTCTTTTTATGCTCCTTTCATGGGGGTCTCTAGTTGGCAGAGGTAGGTACCTTTGTCCAAATAGGGACCCTTGCTTCTAGTCAGGGTAAGGGGGATACACACTTTAGAAAACCCCTGCTCACCCCCTTGGTAGCTTGGCATGAGCAGACAGGCTTCTCCCAAAGGCAATGTGTAAAGTATTTGTACCAACACTCACAGTAACACAGTGAAAACACCACAAATGGACAGCACACCAGTTTAGAAAAATAAAATACCTTTAGCTAAACTTAACAAGACCAATACGCCAAAAATCCAACATACACAGTTAAAAATATGACTTTCAAAAGGTTTCAAGAACTTGTACCATAGAAAACTAAGGATGCATGACTTTTACACAAAGTACCTGTAGTTGCGTCAAAATTCACAAGGCCAAACAACTGCAGAGTGAAGAAGATTTGAAAACAAAGAGATGCGTCAGTTCCTGAGACCTTGGGGACGCGATGCGACAGTTCTGCTGCACGCAGGAGAAGTGATGCGTCGAATTCGGTCTGTAGGGGGAAGTGATGCGTCGATTCTTCGTGAGGGCTCCAGTCCGCAGGTGATGCGTCGGGAAAACTTGTTGCACAGGTGCGCTGCGTGGAAGTCCGGGATGCGTCGGTAATCGATGCGGCAGCGGCGAGTGGCGCTGCATTGGTTTTCTTCAGCCACGACCCCTCGATGCGTTGATACTTGCAGCTGCGACAGGCACTGCGTCGGTTTTCGTAGCAGCACGGCGATGCATGGAAATTCTTCTCGCGCCGTGGAGATGCATCAGAAAAACAGCCGCAAGAAGAGCGATGCGTCGTTTTTGTACTTCTTCAAGTTCCTTCTCTCTTCCAGCTCCCAAACAGCAGCATCAACCTCCACAGGTCCAAAACTGGCAAAGGCATATCCTGGCAGGTCAGAACTCACAGCAGCAGAGTTCAGGGGAGCTGGGGGTGAAGCCTTATTTGTACCAACACTCACAGTAACATAGTGAAAACACCACAAATGGACACCACACCAGTTTAGAAAAATAAAATATCTTTATCTAAACTTAACAAGACCAAAACGACAAACATCCAACATACACAGTTAAAAATATGACTTTCAAAAGGTTTCAAGAACTTGTACCATAGAAAACTATGGATGCGTGACTTTTACACAAAGTACCTGTAGTTGCTTCAAAATTTACAAGGCCAAACAGCTGCAGAGTGAAGAAGCGTTGAAAACAAAGAGATGCGTTAGTTCCTGAGACCTTGGGGAGGCGATGCGGCAGTTCTGCTGTACGCAGGAGAAATGCTGCATCGAATCCGGTCTGTAGGAGGTAGTGATGCATCGATTCTTCGTGACGGTTCTGGTCCGCAGGTGATGCGTTGGGAAAACTTGTCGCACAGGTGCGATGCATGGAAATCCGGGTTGCGCCGGTAATCAATGCGGCGGCAAGCGGCGCTGGGTCGGTTTTCTTCAGCCGCGACCCCTCGATGCATCGATTCTTGCAGCTGCGACAGGCGCTGCGTCGGTTTTCATAGCAGCACGGCGATGCGTAGAAATTCTTCTCACGCCATAGAGATGTGTCAGAAAAACAGCCGCAAAAGAGCGATGCCTCGTTTTTGTAGTTCTTCAAGTTCCTTCTCTCTTCCAGCTCCCAAACAGTAGCAACAACCTCCAGAGGCCCAATACTGGCACAGGCACCTCCTGGCAGGTCAGAACTCAACACAGCAGAGTTCAGGGGAGCTGGGGGTGAAGTCTTTGTGTCCCTGAGACTTCAGAACAGGATGCCAGCACACACAGGCCCTTGGAGTTCTCCTTCAAGCAGGGGACACAGCACACAGCAAAGTCCTTCTCCTTTACCTGGTAGAAACAGCAACTGCAAGCCAACCCCACACAGCACACAGCAAAGGGGCAGTACTTCTCATCAGTCTCTCCAGCTCGTCTTCTTGGCAAAGGGTCCTCTTGAATTCCAGGGATGATCTAAAAGTCTTGGGTCTGGGCCCCTCTTTTTAAACAGTAAATCTCTTTGTTCTCTCTCCTGGGCCAGGCCTCTGAGCCCAGTCCAAACCAGTTCTGGGGGGCACTTTGCAATTGCACAACAACCTCCATTGTCAGTGTGAGCCCTGGCTCCAGACACACCACAGGGGGGCAAAGCCATCATTGTGGAAGGCAGACACAGCCCTATTCAGGTGCAGATGCTACTCCTCCCACCACTACAAATGCAGACCAGGCCTTTCAGCCTAGCACTGACTCATCCAGACTCTCTGGAGCCACTGCACATCCCCTGCCCATGTCACTCTAAAGCCAGACAGTCAATACACATCCTAGCAGAGGCACACTGGATGGCTAAGCAAGAAATTACCCACTTTCTAAAAGTGGTATTTACAAACACAGAATGTAAAAATCACCCTCACTAAAAATGCATTTTAACATTCTGAGTTCAGGCATACTAAACTTTATTTTCCTATCTGGTTCCCAGGGGCAGTTATGCTTATAAGATGTTATAAGCAACTCCCCATTCTATCCTATAGGAACAGATAGTCTTACAATAGTGAAAAACGAAATTGGCAGTATTTCTCTGTCAGGACATGCCACACACATCCGGGCATGTCCTACCTTTCACATACACTGCACCCTGCCCACGGGGGGACCTTGGGCCTGGCTTAGGGATGACTAACATGTAAGAAAAGAGAAGGTTAGGGCCCGGCAAGTGGGTGCACTTGGTAGGTTGACATGGCAGTTTACAAACTGCACACAGGCACTGCGGTGGCATGCCTGCGTTACCTTTTCAGAGCTACTCATGTGGGTGGCACAATCAGTGCTGCAGGCCCACTAGTTGCATTTGATTTACAGGCCCTGGCACACTCAGTGCACTTTAATAGGGGCTTATCAGTAAATCAAATATGCCAATCATGGATAACCAATCATAATAACAATTTCCACAGAGAGCATATGCACTTTAGCACTGATTAGCAGTGGTAAAGTGCCCAGAGTCCTAAAGCCAACAACAACAGGCCATGAAAAAATAGGAGGAAGAAGCAAAACGTTTGGGGATAACCCTGCAAAAAGGGCCATTTCCAACACAACCCCCTTCCAGCCTAAAGCCAGGGTAGACCAATCAATACCTTGATGGGCTTCCCGGCTTGGGGCGCTAGAACGTGGAACCTGGCCTACAATAGCAGGGGTCTATTCCCATTCTACGCCTTCCTGAACCCAGTTGGATCCCTCTATCCATACTCTTAGGGCCCACTAAGCTCACCCATGGGGAACCCTTCTCCTCACCTGTGGACCCCATCTGTGCCGCGCCTAAACTTACTTTGCTCACAGATGTGTCCCAACAGGCAGACAGTACCCACATGGCCAACACAGTGGTGTGGCCCTGTGTACCCCCGGCGTGTGACTCCTGTGCCCCTCCCCGGGGCAACTCTGTCCACCAGGACAGCAAGCCACAGTGGCCATTGACAACTGTCAGTGATGAGAGCCAGGCCTCATGCCTTTCAGGCCTCTCTAACCTCTGTGGTGTCAGAAAGTGGGGGGCGGTAGCCCCAGGTGCCTGGCAACCTTTCTTTACTCTCCCTCCTCCCAAGTCAGGTATGGCATCCTGACACTGGCCCACTGGCCCAGGGTCTGTACCCTGCGGCTTGACAAGAGACTGGGGTGGGCTCTCCCACACCCTGTCTTCCTCCCTAGGGCTCTGCACCTTCCCACCTGGAGCGGTACCCCCAGAAGACAACTTGGTAGAAGCACTGTTAGTAGTCGCCACTTCCTCCAGGTCAGGGGGTACATCCTGAACCTGTCCTCCAACTTAGGGTCTGTACCCTTAGGCTGGACCTGTGCCTGGCAACCCAGGACTTCCGGGGGAGTACACCAACCCCCCCCAAGGGAAACGCACTCCTCATGAGTTGTACGAGAATCTGCCTGGCGCAGGTCTCCAGCCTCCTGTCCACTTGACAGAGCATGAAGTCAACCCAGGCCAGAAGTGGCCTCACCAGGGTCAGTCCTGGGGTGCTCTGACCTCAGAGCTGCCAACCCCTGACCCACTGGTCCTTCCACTGGGGACATCGTCCCCCCCTCACCCTTTTCTCTGGACTCATGCACCCTCCCCACTGGAGCGGTGCTGCAAGACACCAGACCTGGTGGGATGCTTGTTACAGCAGTCCCTCCCAGTCCACCTGACACTTTGGGATTCCCCCTCAGGGGATGGCCTCTCGGTACAGACTAGGCCCCCGTCCTGGTGTTCACTCATGGAACCAACCAGGCCCTGGGACTGGGTTTCAGGCACCTTGGGACACAGCCCACTCCCACTCCTTCTCCTCTGAGACAGGACGTGGGACCCTACACCCCTCCCACTACTCTGGGACCGATCTGGGCTACCACAAACCTCCCCTACCTCACTTGGTTGGGGAAAACCTGAGCCACCCCCTTCAGGATCACTCCCAAAAGCTTCTTCAGACCCTCTGGAATCCATCAAGAGGTCCACCTCCAGTGCAAGCTCCCTGGGGTCAGGGAACTCACACTCCACCGGCTGTTGGCATAACTCTGGAAAACAGGGACTTAAAATATGCTCTCCAAAAATTGAATCACACGGCCCCACACAAGCGTTGACCAAGCTACTCTTTGCCCCACCCCCTCCTGAGACTAGCAAGACAGTGTCTGA
Organism: Calotriton arnoldi; assembly: GCA_963921515.1. NCBI lineage: Eukaryota > Metazoa > Chordata > Amphibia > Caudata > Salamandridae > Calotriton > Calotriton arnoldi. The sequence continues at coordinate 281,455 of CAWUFW010003664.1, read as the reverse complement.
CTGTTTCTGTCACTCAACCCACACTCTTCTGGGCGGTCTCCATACTCACATACCAAGGCTTCTACCATGGGGGAACCACTCTCCCTGCACCTCTCATCTAGAGTCAGTAGAGTGTCCCTCCCACCACTAGGAATATGAACCCCTGTGCCAGTTCCCCAATCCACCTCAGGGACACTGCGCACCACTGGAGCTACCTTATAACCCTGAACCCCTTGGGTATGTCAACCTCCTCCTTCAAGTCAGGTGCCACATCTCTGGGTATGTGTACTTATCCCTCAGCATTAGACACTACATTTTTGCTGCCACCATCTGAGTTGAACTCCACCTCCAATCCAGCCAAGCTCACTTCATGAGCTGCACATATTTCATATTTCCTTTTTCTTAGCTAAGACACTCATGGCCTCAAGCCTTCTGAGCTCCTCATCAAGCTCTCGCATTCTAAGCTCATGTACCAAGATCAATTTCTTCTCTTCCAAAGCATAAGCGTTCTTGCTCTCCTCTGGCTTTGCCCGGAGCCTCATGACCTCCAACTCATTATCTCTGGCCCTGTGCCTTTCCTCCAAATCCTCTGGAGAAACATTCCTGGAAGAATGATTGCTGCCAGCGCTAGATGCTGCTCTCCCAACAGGCAAATCCTGGGATCTGAAACGGCCTTCGGGCACACCTCCTATCCACATCTGCATCATCTGTCTCCCCAGCTTCTCTGGCCTCCCACCAGACCCCTAAGGCCTTCTGTAGCTCCTCCTTCCTAGAGTTGCTCCTCATGGGACATCCAAAGCTCTTGCAGAATTGCTTGAGTTGCTCTACTTTGTAACCACTTATCATTTCAATGTCAAACTCCAATTCTGCAGCCTCACTTGCTGGTTTACCATTCAGAGACATGGTGCGTGGATACTTCAAGGGTCAGATCAAAATTAGAACCAAAAATAAAACACAGTATTTGGTTGCATAATGGTCTGCACTAAACTAGTGATATACACCAATTACAGTGGGTCAAGTACAAATACAGGTTCAAATCCTCACCGCTGACTACCAATGTTAGAAATGGGGGTCTCTAGTTGGCAGAGGTAGGTAACTTTGCCCAAATAAGGACCCTTGCTTCTAGTCAGGGTAAAGGGGATACACACTTTAGATAACCCCTGCTCACCCCCTTGGTAGCTTGGCACGAGCAGACAGATTTATCCCAAAGGCAATGTGTAAAGTATTTGTACCAACACTCACAGTAACATAGTGAAAACACCACAAATGGACACCACACCAGTTTAGAAAAATAAAATATCTTTATCTAAACTTAATAAGACCAAAGCGACAAAAATCCAACATACACAGTTAAAAATATGACTTTCAAAAGGTTTCAAGAACTTGTACCATAGAAAATTATGAATGCGTAACTTTTACACAAAGTACCTGTAGTTGCGTCAAAATTCACAAGGCCAAACAGCTGCAGAGTGAAGAGGCGTTGAAAACAAAGAGATGCGTCAGTTCCTGAGACCTTGGGCGGTGATGCAACAGTTCTGCTTCTTCGTGGCGGTTCCGGTCCGCTGGTGATGCATCGGGAAAACTTGTCGCACAGGTGTGATGCGTGGAAATCCGGGATGCGTCGGTAATCGATGCGGCGGCGGCGAGCGACGCTTCATCGGTTTTCTTCAGCCGCGGCCCCTCGATGCGTGGATTCTTGCAGCTGCTACAAGCGCTGCGTCGGTTTTTGTAGAGGCACGGCGATGAGTGGAAATTCTTCTCGCGCCGTGGAGATGCGTCAGAAAAACAGCCGCAAGAAGAGCGATGCGTCGTTTTTGTTCTTCTTCAAGTTTCTTCTCTCTTTCAGCTCCCAAACAGCAGCAACGATCTCCAGAAGTCCAGTACTGGCACAGGCACCTCCTGGCAGGTCAGAACTCACAGCAGCAGAGTTCAGGGGAGCTGGGGGTGAAGTCTTTGTGTCCCTGAGACTTCAGAACAGGAGGCCAGCACACACAGGCCCTTGGAGATCTCCTTCAAGCAGGGGATACAGCACACAGCAAAGTCCTTCTCCTTTCCTTGGCAGAAACAGCAACTGCAGGCCAACCCCACACAGCAAAGGGGCAGTACTTCTCCTCAGTCTCTCCAGATCTTCTTCTTGGCAAAGGGTCCTCTTGAATTCCAAGGATGATCTAAAAGTCTGGGCCCCTCTTTTTATACAGTAAATCTTTGCTCTCTCCTGGCCCAGGGCCCTGATCCCAGTCCAAACCAGTTCTGGGGGGCACTTTGCAAGTGTACAACAACCTCCATTGTCAGTGTGAGCCCTAGCTCCAGACACACCACAGGGGGGCGGAGCCATCATTGTGGAAGGCAGGCACAGCCCTATTCAGTTGCAGGTGCTACTCCTCCCACCACTCCAAATGCAGACAAGGCCTATTCAGCCTAGCGCTGACTCATCCAGACTCTCTGGAGCCACTGCACATCCCCAGGCCCTGTCACTCCAAAGCCAGACTACAATACACATCCTAGCAGAGGCACAATGGATGGCTAAGCAAGAAAATACCTACTTTCTAAAAGTGGTATTTACAAACACAGAATGTAAAAATCACCCTCACTAAAAGATGCATTTTAACAATCTGAGTTCAGGCATACTAAACTTTATTTTCCCATCAGGCTCCCAGGGGCAGTTATGCTTATAAGATGTTATAAGCAAACTCCCCATTCTATCCTATGGGAACAGATAGTGTTGTGTAGTTCCTAGGATCCCCCAGGACCTGCACATTTTGGATGACCTAAACTGAGGGCTTGGTGTGCTGACAGACTCTGGACACCCCCACAGTATGAGTCAGCTGTTAGACCTGCTAGCTCTACAGTGCCACTACCACCCCCCTGTAGTATACAGTGTGGTAGGTAGTTTCTAGCAACCACTGAACATGACAACCCTGATTCCTCAGGTATCATGGAAACAATACGGTATTTTTCGCTCAGTCACTCGTGCTTGCTTTTCTCAGAATAAATAGAATGACGATTGGAGCGGTTTCAATAATTATTTATTGGTCAAGCGTCAGTCTAGTATGAAACATGTTAGCTGCGACAATCAACAGACAGGAGCAGACAAATGTAATCGCTAGTACCATTATCGTAAAAAGTACATACATTTCTACCATAGTGCTAATAAGATGAATAAAAACATATTATAAAAAACAATAGCATTGACTTACTGCTACGATGCATAGCCTACCTAAATGTACCTAGCCTAGATATGTAGGTGAATCATGTATGTGTAAGTGCTAGGATATGTCCTAATGGAACCTAATGGAGCCAAGAATTCCCCGGGGAAGTGCTAACCCCTCTCCTGCTGGTTCTGAATGAAGGACCCCGTCTCCGCATCGAGGATGGCACCCCGCAAGGGATGTCAGGTCTCTGCCTGTCGAAAGATCAGCCTGCAGAGTCTCTGTCCAGCCTGGAAGGAATTCTCCTCTTCTTGTCTAAGGGAGAGTGAGGGTCTTTTATAGTAAAGTGGTCACTCCAGGGTTTCTTCCAGAATTGATATGTTTTGAAAACATTTACTAATCCTTTGCTAATCCTTTTCTAAACAAAAATACTCATGCACAGCTCGCTGTTGGCCAGGGATGAAAAAATGTGGTGACCCTTATACAGAATAAATCTACTGTGCCTAGGGACATGTTTATATACGTCAGGTACAGGGATTAAGATATGGCACCCAGAGCCTGCTGTTGAAGAGACAGAAGTAAGCTACTAGGTAAAAGGTCACCTATGTCGTACCGTTATGTTGTGTGGATAGGACAAAATGCATGTAAATGGTATGTGCATGATGGGACTATCCTAAAGGACATGACACCCACTCTTCAACAAAAGCTCAACAAGGTCAGCTAGGTAGTCCTAGAAAATGCTAAAAAGGCATAGAAATCATGTATATTTAAAACATACTGAAAAAAGTACTAAAAAGTCTTTAAAAATGTCCATAAAAGCAAAGTCTATAGTGAAAGCCTTCTCCTCTATACGGCGTTTAAAACGGTCCATTATATGTTTTGATATATTGTCATTGTTTTTCTGAGCACCTTGAAAGCCACTATGCTCAGATAGAGCAGAGAAGAATAAAACAATGTCTGTTCGACCTTCAATTTGGTACATGTTTAAAAAGTTGCCAAATGGTTCCCAGCACAGGAAAGGCCAGATTGTTTAAGAATCCTGCGCTGAAGACTCAACATCACTGTACATGGCATCCGCAGGAGGCAGTCCCTCCAGTACCTCCAGTATGATATCAAGTGAGCAGAGGTGGTCATCACTGATTGCCACGGCAGCCGTCGGGGAAGAAGTAGATGCCTGTGTGCCTGAGACTGATGTTTGCACATCCATTGCAGAGCCGTCCATTCTCCGGCCCAACAGGAGCTGAAGCGTCCTGGAGGCTCTAGGAACGCCATTATCAACATGGGAATACGCTTTGGACAACTGTGCACATGGGCCCGTAAAGGCGCCAGGAGCATGTCTATGTCCGGCGGCGCAACCGATGGAAGTGTTAGACAGAGGTCCAACACGTGTCCGAATCCGCAAAAGAGGCAGCGGAAACAGGTGCAGTCAAGCCAGGCCGGTCTGAAAGACAGGAACCAATGCTCACTCAGCTCTTGAAGCCAGGGTAACCCCATTAAGAACACCAATCGCTCACGACAACGTCACTCCAGCTGTGCTCTCTCCATGTCTTGAGTGATGCTGACATCCATTGCGAAGCAATAGAAGTAAAATCAGGTTGCCCGCTACCGAAAGCAGGACCAAAGGAAGCCCTCCAAAAACGCTTCCAAGTACGGAGTGTATGAAAGATGGAATCACTCCGCAAATGATTTGAAAGGTGGTTAACAGACCTGATACAATGCTCTTAGAAAAGTGTACAATACCACTCGTATCAGACATGTTAAAGATACGATGGACCATTTCTACGAAATGGAGAAGGAAGTTTGTACGGACCAGAGCCTGTATCTCTGCCGAGGACCTTGCCACTTGGAGATCAAAGTTCTCACGGGCTGAAGTTAAGGCCACATTTTGCTGAAACAGCATGGCTTTCAGTCTGCTCAGAGAATCAAACCCTATGTTGGATACAACAAGTGAAGGCCACAGTGGTGCCTCCCTAACTGTTTGAGCTGGGGGAAACAATACTTGCTTACAACAAACTACCCTGGAGTTGACGGTCACCAGATAAGCAATGCCAGGCATCATACCACAGCAGCCTTGGTCATTCAGCATCAAGTAACTCCCATTTGAAAGTAACTCAAAAACCGGATGAATTACAGCAGCCGGGGAACCCTTCAGGTAGCAGGACAAGTTCGCTATTGATGCATTACATGGTCCGTGCAGCGATATTTCTTTACACACTAAAGACCCACTTAAGGCCTTTACGCAGTTTGAAGCACTCAAAAAAACCTCCTTGTCTTTGTTCCTGCACCTATATGTGTACGGTAACTCCCAGGATTCTCCTATGTACCCTTCGCCCAACGCTTCATACCTGCCTACTGGGTAATATTTCAGGCAATATTGGAACTGGAATGTCGTGATTGGCAGTGTGATATAGCCATGGATTAACCATTCCGTAGATGGTGACTCTGCTACAGTAAAAGGTAACCTCTCTAGTTTTTCAATGAGCAGCATGGTGTACTTCGCATCTCTGCAAGCCATGGTCACTTGTCTGTCAGTGAGATTGTAAGCCGAAAACAGATTTGTGTCTTTAATGTATCGCCATGGAACGTTGCCAGAACACAATGATTGAAGCGTCCAGCTTAGAAGCATAACAGCACATAGCTCTGATTGCCCATGTTGTAAAATAGACAAATCTTGTTCCAATATATCGATAGCTGAGGACACAATGTTGCCCAGTGAATAAATACGAGACGAGAGTGTGGTCATGCCATTGTCTACCACAGCTAAGGCCTTTTCTATGTTAATTCTATCGATTTCACGAAGTCTCTCAGCAGCTTCCTGTTGGGAGATTTTCCACAGTTCATTGTAGATGGTATACAAGAAGCGTTTCCTACGTGGTTTCTTGAGACCTAACAAGAAATCCCTAAGATCCATGTTGTCTGACAAAAGGGACAAGTGTTGTTTCACCTGTTATAGTGTCGAGGTCTTTAGCCAATCTAGGCACAACTTCCCGACACTGTAGGAAGTCACTACCCCTGGGTCGTCTATGTGTACATAGCGTGGGTCGGGCCTATGGATACTAAACCCTTCGGTGGTACCCTTGAATCTTGAGTTACACATATTTGTGTCTATGGCCCAAACCAACCAACCCTTCCAATCGGGAGATGATGAATTGAAAGTACTTCTACCATGTGTCCCTTCACTTGCTAGTGTGTTATTTGAAATACCATTAATTGGTGCGTGTGAGGGGATGCTCTGTGTTTTCAGGTCTTTGATTTTTGCAAACCCGTAACAAGTGGTCTGTTGCACTGTTCTGGAAAATCATTTGTAATGGTATTTGGCAAGCTCTAAATAATGCCTCAGTTCCCTGAACCTGCCACTCTCTTGTCCCCCAGATCGATTTTGTGTCTATAGTGTCTCTCCAGTAGTCGAAACCCTGTATAGACAGTTGGGAGATAAAAGGTGCTGAGTATATCAGCTTAGTATTTGTCAACATAATTTTCTTCATTGTTGCATTCGTCATTGCAAGTTTGTAATAAAATGATTCTGGGTCTGATGTGTTGAACCGTGAAAACAAATATGCGAATTTCTGTACGAATGTGGCAGAACTACCCTTTGGTGGTGTTGGGCAATGTTCCCATTGATGGTACACATTAGCAGTGCGTGGTACACTTGCTCTATGCAAAAAATTATGACCATAATGTTGATAACAAAACATGGTATCGTAGTCAGTTGTACCTTCATACAATTCCCTTTAAGAGAATGCAGCAGACTGTTCTAAATCTGAAAGCATTGTATTCACAGTTTCAATGTCCCAATCATCAGAGAGTGTACTGGGGGTAATGGAATCACTTAAAGAAATTTTAAACAAATGTGGAATTTTCAAATGTTCAGTGGGGTCATATACATCATATGATACTTTATCCCAAACAATACCATCAGGTACTGGAGTCGCTGTAATGTTTACCAGGGACAAGTCTCTTTGTTCACGGTGTGATGACATATGTGGTTTCAGGACCAAGTTCACACATTGTACTGCAGAGCGTTCTGGGAGATAATGTCTGTTCAGAAGCAGAAAAAAGACAGTCACTGTGCCAATCCAAATTAACAGATATACTACCCCTATTGCGAACCAAATATGCAACCAAGGTGGCACTAAGTAAGTCTTTTTGAGCAAAAGATAGAATTGGCTAAATCTTTCTTTCTTTGAAGTGGGTGGCTTTTGATCAGGTTCACTTGAATCTGAAGAGAAATCATCGAAGTTGATGAAGTAGCCGGACGCAGTTTGATCTATCTTTGGTATCCCAGCAGGTTATGTAGAACTGGCAGATGTGCCGATCGAGGGCACATTAATGTAGACCTCATTGTTGGGCCAAATTGCAACTTGCATTGTTGTTTCTTCTTGATGTTTTTCAATTTCAACTGGTGTGATTTGTACTCCATTATTCGTTGCTCCATCACTCTGTGTTACGGAGTCTTGAAAGGTTATCAGTCTTTCCATCTGAACTTCCTGTATAGTAGCAAGAGGAGATCTGTGGCTACTCAGGACCCCATGCGGCCTACTGTTGAGAATCGGCCACATTATGTGGTTTGATCAGATCAATGGAGACAAATCTTTTTTCTTTTTTGCCGGCAAGAGGCGGAAGAAGTACTGTTATTGATCCCATTACCGCAAGGACAGGTACAGCTGTTCTGCAAGATGGCCCAAACTCTCTTCTGTCCATGATCTTTTCCCTGACCAGGTCCCCAATCTACGGGACCCAGGCAGGTTTTGCCGGAACTGGTTTCACTTCCACAGTGGCGGTGCGTTTGACTTGCACGTTGCTTTGTAACACTCGGAATTCATTGAGTTCCTGTAAAACAGCCAAACGGTCATTCAGTTCAAAGGGTTTGCATCCGCCACTGTGCTGGCACAATCGAGATCAGGTACCCACATTCTTGTCCCAAACAGGACTTAATAAGGGGTACGGCCTCCCAAGGATTTTCTTGGCATGTTGTTGAGTGCCCTCTGGACCCCAAATAGGTGATTGACCCATGTACCGCCCGCGTCTAATACCCTTGATGTTAAGGATTGCTTTAGGTCCTGGTTTTTCCTCTCCACCACCGAATTTTCCTCGGGATAGTAGGGGGAGGAGTACTGCAAGGCCACGCCCATACCTTCCATGGCTTCCTTGTAAGCCCGAGAGCTAAACACAGGGCCACGGTCGGAATGTGACGTGCCAATTGCGTATGTCCCGATGAAGACTCACAAATCCTTTATAACAGTTCGAGCATCAGCCGAGCGCTGGGGCCAAACCCATAGGAATCTGGAGCATGAATCTACTGCCACCAAGATGTGCTTGTAAGCCCTGTCTGAATTTAAGGGGCCGCAGTGGTCCAAATAGACACATGCGAGAGGTCAGCCAGAAATCAGTAGTGGTGTTTGTGGTGGCCTGTGAATGGTAGAACCCTTCATCTGCTGGCAAATATCCCACTTCAGGACATAGTCCTTTGTTTGTTTTGTCAGCCCCGACCACCAGTAACGCTGCTTCAATAATGAAATTGTTGCAGTGACTCCTGCGTGTGTGGATCCTAGACCCTCGTGTGCAGCTAGAATTAAACCTAATCTGAAATCTTTGTTTGGTATTACTCTATCCCCCACTCCTGGAATTTGAGCATACAGTGTGTTATGCGCATCTAACTTGTAGGAGTACTTGAGGGGAAAGCCTTTTGGCAGGAGGGGTAAGCCGTTCTTTGAGGCATTGATAGCTACTAGATTATCTCCATCTATTCTCGTGTGTGAATGAGTGATTGCGGCAACGGCAGCAGTTCACACTGTTGCCTTGGCGGCTTCATCAGCCAGTGAATTCCCTTCAACGTGTATGACAGCATGCTGATGACTCAAGGTGTGAATAACTTGAGCCCGTGGCAGGCATGCTTTCAGCTTTGCCACTTGTTCCCATAACAATTTATGTTTAATCGTGCTACCCTTGGCGTCTCTAAACCCATTCTGGCCCCAGTAGTGAAGATATTCATTGTAAGATTGCAAACAGTAAAACGAATCGCACACAATCAGTGTGGGGAATTCCCGATCTGTATACTGTAGTGCTAGTATCAGGGCTTTCAGTTCTGCCAGCTGCGCGGTACAATCTCGTAGTGATTGTGTAGTCGTATTGCTTTGGGTGGAACTTACCATCCCGCATCCGACCTTTCACTATAGCGCATGCAGCGCTATACTGCTGTTTACTTCCTATGGCAGGTTGCGCAGAACCGTCAGTATAAATTTTGTATCGATACAAAAGGGGATGATGGACGGAACGTTTGAGCCAATCAAACACTCACCCCCAGTCAACTGATCTGGGTTTAATCCATCATCATTCTTTAGCTCACTCCACCACCCCAGTTCAGACATGGCCATATGCAAATCAGTCTGACCCTGCGCCTCATGGGAACAGTCCAGCACGAACTGCCAAGCCATGTCTTCCCTGGACCGGAAACAAGCATCCTAGGACCGGTTTCTGGCATTCCAGCCGTCATCAGCCAGGCTTGCTTGAATCCAGTGGCAAAGTGAGCAAGGGACCCACGTCTGGGCATACCCCCGCCAACTTAGGGCGAACAAGCGATACAAAAGGGGATGATGGACGGAACGTTTGAGCCAATCAAACACTCACCCCCAGTCAACTGATCTGGGTTTAATCCATCATCATTCTTTAGCTCACTCCACCACCCCAGTTCAGACATGGCCATATGCAAATCAGTCTGACCCTGCGCCTCATGGGAACAGTCCAGCACGAACTGCCAAGCCATGTCTTCCCTGGACCGGAAACAAGCATCCTAGGACCGGTTTCTGGCATTCCAGCCGTCATCAGCCAGGCTTGCTTGAATCCAGTGGCAAAGTGAGCAAGGGACCCACGTCTGGGCATACCCCGCCAACTTAGGGCGAACAAGCGATACAAAAGGGGATGATGGACGGAACGTTTGAGCCAATCAAACACTCACCCCAGTCAACTGATCTGGGTTTAATCCATCATCATTCTTTAGCTCACTCCACCACCCCAGTTCAGACATGGCCATATGCAAATCAGTCTGACCCTGCGCCTCATGGGAACAGTCCAGCACGAACTGCCAAGCCATGTCTTCCCTGGACCGGAAACAAGCATCCTAGGACCGGTTTCTGGCATTCCAGCTGTCATCAGCCAGGCTTGCTTGAATCCAGTGGCAAAGTGAGCAAGGGACCCACGTCTGGGCATACCCCCACCAACTTAGGGCGAACAAAGCGATACAAAGGGGATGATGGACGGAACGTTTGAGCCAATCAAACACTCACCCCAGTCAACTGATCTGGGTTTAATCCATCATCATTCTTTAGCTCACTCCACCACCCCAGTTCAGACATGGCCATATGCAAATCAGTCTGACCCTGCGCCTCATGGGAACAGTCCAGCACGAACTGCCAAGCCATGTCTTCCCTGGACCGGAAACAAGCATCCTAGGACCGGTTTCTGGCATACCAGCCGTCATCAGCCAGGCTTGCTTGAATCCAGTGGCAAAGTGAGCAAGGGACCCACGTCTGGGCATACCCCCGCCAACTTAGGGCGAACAAAGCGTTCCCATGAGGCACAGGGTCAGACTGATTTGCATGTGGCCATGTCTGAACTGGGGTGGTGGAGTGAGCTAAAGAATGATGATGGATTAAACCCAGATCAGTTGACTGGGGGTGAGTGTTTGATTGGCTCAAACGTTCCGTCCATCATCCCCTTTTGTATCGCTTTGTTCGCCCTAAGTTGGCGGGGTATGCCCAGACGTGGGTCCCTTGCTCACTTTGCCACTGGATTCAAGCAAACCTGGCTGATGACGGCTGGAATGCCAGAAACCGGTCCTAGGATGCTTGTTTCCGGTCCAGGGAAGACATGGCTTGGCAGTTCGGGCTGGACTGTTCCCATGAGGCACAGGGTCAGACTGATTTGCATGTGGCCATGTCTGAACTGGGGTGGTGGAGTGAGCTAAAGAATGATGATGGATTAAACCCAGATCAGTTGACTGGGGTGAGTGTTTGATTGGCTCAAACGTTCCGTCCATCATCCCCTTTGTATCGCTTTGTTCGCCCTAAGTTGGCGGGGGTATGCCCAGACGTGGGTCCCTTGCTCACTTGCCACTGGATTCAAGCAAGCCTGGCTGATGACAGCTGGAATGCCAGAAACCGGTCCTAGGATGCTTGTTTCCGGTCCAGGGAAGACATGGCTTGGCAGTTCGGGCTGGACTGTTCCCATGAGGCACAGGGTCAGACTGATTTGCATGTGGCCATGTCTGAACTGGGGTGGTGGAGTGAGCTAAAGAATGATGATGGATTAAACCCAGATCAGTTGACTGGGGTGAGTGTTTGATTGGCTCAAGCGTTCCGTCCATCATCCCCTTTTGTATCGCTTGTTACGCCCTAAGTTGGCGGGGTATGCCCAGACGTGGGTCCCTTGCTCACTTTGCCACTGGATTCAAGCAAGCCTGGCTGATGACGGCTGGAATGCTAGAAACCGGTCCTAGGATGCTTGTTTCCGGTCCAGGGAAGACATGGCTTGGCAGTTCGGGCTGGACTGTTCCCATGAGGCACAGGGTCAGACTGATTTGCATGTGGCCATGTCTGAACTGGGGTGGTGGAGTGAGCTAAAGAATGATGATGTATTAAACCCAGATCAGTTGACTGGGGGTGAGTGTTTGATTGGCTCAAACGTTCCGTCCATCATCCCCTTTTGTATCGCAGTATAAATTATGTATTTGTACTGATCTAGAGGCAAGATTTCATTCGGGAGAGGGTATTTTTGTTTGTATTGCAGGAATGCTTGTGTTTTCAGTGTAGGATCATATCTGTATTCTACATCTGTTGCAGTGAGAAAATAAGCCCATTGTATCCATCGTGGATGCATTGCCTTTGCATTCGGAATGCTGGCTTTGGTCACCGCCTCTAAAGTCGGTATCGGGGTTACCACGATAATATGTTTCCCCTGTACTGGTGCTCTTTCTCTCCCTACAGCAGTCTTTTCTGCCGTCAGTATTTTTTCTGTTGCTGCGAATCTATTCTCAGCATTCGTGTACAAATGAGATTTGTATGCGATTGGAACTGTCTTACCTTCATTGAATGTGATGTAGGTATACCCTGATGACCCGGGGATGACCCGTATTATCAGGTTGCGGACGTTTACGCCTGTCTGCAAGTGTTTTGAAGCTATCATGTCAGCTTGAACTGAACATAGAGTATCTGTATGTTTTTGAGTCCACTTGTTTGCTGTGAAGTCTGGCCTGATTAGGTCGTAGAAAGGTTTTACTCTTTCTGCATAGTCTTGAATGTATGTTCTGCCAAAATTTAGAAATCCTAATATGGATTGTAAACCTTTCAGAGTTTTAGGAGGCTGGATCAGCGCGCACTTTTCTAGAAAGTTTGCGGCAAGGCTTTTGCCTTCACTTGACAACTCATATCCCAAAAAAAGGACGCTGAGATGGGCAATTTTTGATTTTTGGAAGTTAAATTTGTAGCCCAAATTGGCAAAACCAACAATTATGTTGTTCACCCTGCACAAGTGTTCAAGTAATTCATCGTCCATCAGATAAATATCGTCCACGTAGGACACTGCCTCTTCATCGCAAGTTTGTAATAGCTCTGACACTCTCGTCAAGAATAACCCGGGGTTGTTCTTATAGCCTTGGGGCAGGCGACAAAACTGACGCTGAGTGTCGAGGGCAGAAAATCCCGTCAAATATCAGCTTTCAGGAACTATATTTTGGCAGAAGAATCCATTTGAGATGGCAAGTGTTGTTTTATATTTCTTCCGCACAATGTTATTCATCAATGCGGCGCTGTGTGCGTTCTGAACTGTAAATGTTTTTGCGCATGTGTTCAAATGTCTGTAATCTAAAACCAAACAATATGTGTTGTCAGGTTTCATTACGGGAAACAAAGGGTTGTTCATTGAGGAGGTGCAAGTTTCAATCACACCTTGGTATTCAAGTTGGTCTAAGTTTTCTTTGACCTGTTTCTTTGCCTCATTTGTAATAAGGAACTGTCTCTTTGGAGTTGGAGTATTTTTAATGGGATTACGTGGTGTTTGGGCTCCACGTCCCACCCTACATGGTTGCGGTATAATGCTGGAGCTAGCGCTTGCGCCCACTCCCGCGCATATGAGTGTTTTAAGGAAACAGGAACGAGTTCGGGATAAGCAGGCAAAATGACGCTTTCACCTTTTGGGCAATCCATTATAAATTCAGGCGGCCAATCTTTTTCTGCTAACAGGATGCCATATCCAAATGTCAAATTTTCACAAAAGAGACCTTTAATTTTTCTTGAGATGTCCCCCTCTATTTGGAGATTAATTTCGTGTAGACGGTGGGGGACACTCACTCTTGTATCAGATGTTTCCACCGTGATGTATTCATTCAATACTGCTGTCACCAGAAATTCCTTCAGGTTTTGGCGAGCTATTGTTACTTCTGCCGCGCTGTCAAGCATCGTCAGAGCCCACTCCCCATTCAGAAGCTGAGTCCTCAGTAACCTGGGCATTTCTCATTTTTAAGCCAGCTACTTTCTTCTTTTTGAATTGAGCCTTTGCTTTAGGTTGTTCTCCCTGTTTCATAATGAAATCTGAAGTGCGATGTGTTTCCCTTTTTCCCTTTGGTCGATCTTCAGTTTTTTGTTCTGACCGTCCTTGCCCCTCCGAGCTTTTTGATGAACCCTGAAAGGAACGAAAGGAACGTGTATCAGTATCCTGATACCTGTCTGGTTTCCTAATGTTATCACGATTCATAAGGTTGTACCTCTTTTCAGAGGACTCCCGTTGGGGAGACCCACCCCTTGATCGTGAAGTGTTTCTGTTACCATTATTTTTAGGTTGACTATTATCCCACTTCTTTTTAGAAGAAATGGGTGCTTGCTTTGAGTTCTCTTTTTCAGAACTACTCATCATTTGTGGTTTTCCTGGTTTGGCTCCCAAACTATCTCTACCCAGTGAAGCATTGGTGTCTTCGATAATTTTTGGTAATGCACGCTCCTGGTTCACAGGAGGTGTTTCCCTTAGGAGTTGGCGTATAGCCACCACTGCTGCTTCCCCCTTGATGTTGCTCAGCATAATTGCTAAGACTTGGTCAAAATTACCCATCAGTTTCATCCCCAAGTCCAAGGCAGGTCCTGCCCCGTACTCATTCTGTATCTGTTTCAAAACTTCAGGAATAACTGATATGGTTGGGGTACCATGTATTCTAATATATACTGCAGCAAAGATTGTTACCTATGTGGTACAATCCTCAATTGAGGGTACCATTCCCATTGGCAAGCAAATTGTTAACATTCTGTGTTTTTCCTGCTGACCCATATGGGAAAATACTGCTTCCAACTGTGCTATTTGCTGGGCAATCCAGAAAGGTACTTGATCCCTTTTTGACGGGAACGCACCCAACATTGCTTTTATTGTTTGTGGACTAATTATTGGTGTGTGGTGGGACTGGACTGCACCATGTGGAGCACCTCTCGCAGGTTGTAATGTGAGTGTTTGCATAACGAACTGGACAATATGTCTGTATAGCCTGACTAATTCCTTGTAAAGTGTGCGCACTTCCCCTACTCTGAGTGTGTCTATCTCAGGATGTGGAGTGTAAGCCGCTAAGACCGGCCACGTCGCTCCTCCTATGCTGAGCGGACCTAGTCTTATGACTGAAGTTGCGTGTTTGAGGGTGCCTTTAAACCAGTTTTTATGTTGCTGGTAAGTTAACGGGACTTCAATGTCCTCGTATGGGATGTATTCTTCCGGTGGATCCACTTCAATGTATTCGTGAAATAAATGTGTCTGTGGATCTGCAGGTGGGAATTTCACCCAGGAATAGAATACCTCTGATCCGAACACCTTGTGTGCCTCAATCACGAAGGTAACATGGCCACCTGTTGCAGGTAATCCATGTTCTAATAATTTCAGAGTTACTGCCTGTCAGCAGTTTTCTGTAATGTTAAGAGCATTTGCTAATTCATCTCCTTCCTCACTTCCACCACTACTTGCGTGTTCAGTCATTTTGGAATGAAAAGAAAGTAAAGGTTTAAGAGATAGGGTTTTGCACAATATGGGAACTTTTAATCCTTACAAGCTTGTCTAAACCTTCAGCCAGTACACAGGGTGTGCCTGCTCAGCTGAGGCGGATATCCCTTCCCACTTCAGATGTCTCTGAAAAGTGTGAGTAGGGCTGTCTGAGAAAGCACAACTGAACTACTCAGATTTACTGTTAATATAAGAACCAAACCAACGTTGGCGGCGCCATGTCGTGTTGTTCCTAGGATCCCCTAGGACCTGCGCGTTTTGGATGACCTACACTGAGGGCTTGGTGTGCAGACAGACTCTGGACACCCCCACAGGATGAGTCAGCCATTAGACCTGCTAGCTCTACAGTGCCACTACCACCCCCCTGTAGTATACAGTGTGGTAGGTAGTTTCTGGCAACCACTGAACATGTTAACCCTGATTCCTCAGGTATCGTGGAAACAATACGGTATTTTTCGCTCAGTCACTCGTGCTTGCTTTTCTCAGAATACATAGAATGACGATTGGAACGGTTTAAATAATTATTTATTGGTCAAGCGTCAGTCTAGTATGAAACATGTTAGCTGCGACAATCAAAAGACAGGAGCAGATAAATGTAATCGCTAGTACCAATATCGTAAAAAGTAGATACATTTCTACCATAGTGCTAATAAGATCAATAAAAACATATTATATAAAACAATAGCATTGACGAACTCCTACGATGCGTAGCCTACCTAAATGTACCTAGCCTAGATATGTAGGTGAATCATGTATGTGTAAGTGCTAGGTTATGTCCTAATGTAACCTAATGGAACCTAATGGAACCAAGAATTCCCCGGGGAAGTGCTAACCCCTAACCTGAAGGTTTTGAATGAAGGACCCCGTCTCTGCATCGAGGATGGCACCCCGCAAGGGATGTCAGGTCTCTGCCTGTCGAAAGATCAGCCTGCAGAGTCTCTGTCCACCCTGGAAGGAATTCTCCTCTGCTTGTCTAAGGGGGAGTGAGGGTCTTTTATACTAAAGTGGTCACTCCAGGGTTTCTTCCAGAATAGATATGTTTTGAAAACATTTACTAATCCTTTGCTAATCCTTTTCAAAACAAAAATACTCATGCACAGCTGGCTGTTGGCCATGGATGAAAAAACGTAGTGATCCTTATACAAATAAATCTACCGTGCCTGGGGACATGTTTATATACGTCAGGTACAGGGATTAAGATATGGCACAGAGAGCCTACTGTTGAAGAGACAGAAGTAAGCTACTAGATAAAAAGTCACCTATGTAGTACTGTTAGGTTGTGTGGATGGGACAAAATGCATCTAAATGGTATGTGCATGATGGGACTATCCTAAAGGACATGACAATAGCCTTACAATAGTGAAAAACGAAATTGGCAGTATTTTACTATCAGGGCATGCCACACACATCAGGGCATGTCCTACCTTTCACATTCACTGCACCCTGCCCACAGGGGTACCTTGGGCCTACCTTAGGGGTGACTAACATGTAAGAAAAGGGAAGGTTAGGGCCTGGCAAATGGGTGCACTTGCCAGGTTGACATGGCAGTTTACAAACTGCACACGGGCACTGCGGTGGCAGGCCTGAGTTACCTTTTCAGAGCTACTCATGTGGGTGGCACAATCAGTGCTGCAGGCTCACTAGTATCATTTGATTTACAGGCCCTGGCACACTGGCATTTTAATAGGGGCTTATCAGTAAATCAAATATGCCAATCATGGATAACCAATCATAATAACAATTTACACAGAGAGCATATGCACTTTAGCACTGATTAGCAGTGGTAAAGTGCCCAGAGTCCTAAAGCCAACAACAAAAGTTCAGGAAAAAATAGGAGGAAGAAGCAAAAGGTTTGAGGATAACCCTGCAAAAAGGCCATTAACAACACAACCCCCTTCCAGCCTAAAGCCAGGGTATACCAATCAATACCTCGATGGGCTTGACGGCTTGGGGCGATAGAACATGGAACCTGGCCCACAATAGCAGGGGTCTATTCCCATTCTACACATTCCTGAACCCAGTTGGATCCCTCTATCCATACTCTCAGGGCCCACTAAGCTGACCCATGGGGAACCCTTCTCCTCACCTGTGGACCCCATCTGTGCAGCGCCTAAACTTACTTTGCTCACAGATGTGTCCCAACAGGCATACAGTACCCACATGGCCAACACAGTGGTGTGGCCCAGTCTACCCCCGGGGTGTGACTCCTGTCCCCCTTCCCGGGGCAACTCTGTCCACCAGGACAGCAAGCCACAGTGGCCATTGACAACTGTCAGTGATGAGAGCCAGGCCTCATGCCTTTCAGGCCTCTCTAACCTCTGTGGTGTCAGAAAGTGGGGTGCAGTGGCCCCAGGTTCCTGGCTCATTTTCTCCACTCTCCCTCCTGCCAAGTCAGGTATGGCATCCTGACATTGGCTCACCAGCCCAGGGTCTGTACCCTGCAGCTGGACAAGAGACTGGAATGGGCTCTCCCACACCCTGTCTTCCACCCTGGAGCTCTGCACCTTCCCACCTGGAGCGGTACCCCCAGAAGACAACTTGGTAGGAGCGCTGTTAACAGTCGCCCCTTCCTCCAGGTCAGGGGGGACACCCTGAACCTGGTCCTCCAACCCAGGGTATGTACCCTTAGGCTGGACCTGTGCCTGGCAACCCAGGACTTCCGGGGGAGTACACCCCCCCAAGGGAAACACACTACTCATGAGTTGTACGAGAGTCTGCCTGGCGCAGGTCTCCAGTCTCCTGTCCACTTGACAGAGCATGAAGTCCCCCCAGGCCAGAAGTGGCCTCACCAGGTTCATTCCTGGGGTGCTCTGACCTCAGAGCTGACAACCCCTGACCCACTGGTCCTTCCACTGGGGACAGCATCACCCCTCACCCTTTTCTCTGGACTCATGCACCCTCCCCACTGGAGCGGTGCTGCCAGACACCAGAACTGGTGGGATGCTTGTTACAGCAGCATCCCCAGTCCACCTGACACTTTGGGATCCCCCTCAGTGGATGGCCTCTTGGTACAGACTAGGCCCCCCTCCTGGTGTTCACTCATGGAACCAACCAGGCCCTGGGACTGGGTTTCAGGCACCTTGGGACACAGCCCACTCCCACTCCTTCTCCTCTGAGACAGGACGTGGGATCCTACACCCCTCCCACTACTCTGGGACCTATCTGGGCTACCACAAACCTCCCCTACCTCACTTGGTTGGGGAAAACCTGAGCCACCCCCTTCAGGATCACTCCCATAAGCTTCTTCAGACCCTCTGGAATCCACCAAAAGTTCTACCTCCAGTGCAAGCTCCCTGGGGTCTGACAACTCACACTCCACCAGCTGTTGGCATAGCTCTGGAAAACAGGGACTTGAACAATTGAATCACAGGGCCCCACACAAGCGTTGACCAAGCTACTCTTTGCCTCACCACCCAGTGCCTCACACAAGTATCTCACATCACCCTCCTGAGACTGGCAAGACAGTGTCTGACTGTTTCTGTCACTCAACCCACACTCTTCTGGGTGGTCTCCATACTCACATACCAAGGCTTCTACCATGGGGGAACCCCTCTACCTGCACCTCTCATCTAGAGGCAGTAGAGGGTCCCTCCCACCACTAGGAATAAGAACCCCTGTGCCAGTTCCCCAATCCACCTCAGAGACACTGCGCACCACTGGAGCAACCCCATAACCCTGAACCCCTTGGTGTATGTCAACCCCCTCCTTCAAGTCAGGCGCCATATCTCTGGGTGTGTGTACTTCTCCCTCAGCACTAGACACTACATTTTTGCTGCCACCATCTGAGTTGAACTCCACCTCCAACCCAGCCAAGCTCACTTCTTGAGCTGCACACATTTCCTTTTTCTTGGCTAAGACACTCATGGCCTCAAGCCTTCTGAGCTCCTCATCAAGCTCTCTCATTCTCAGCTCATATGCCAAGATCAATTTCTGTTCTTCCAAGGCATAAGCGTTCTTGTTCTCCTCTGCCTTTGCCCAGAGCCTCATGACCTCCAACTCATGATCTTTGGCCCTTTGCCTTTCCTCCAAATCCTCTGGAGAAACATTCCTGGAAGAATGATTGCTGCCAGCCCTAGAGGCTGCTCTTCCAACAGGCAAATCCTGGGATCTGAAATGGCCTTCGGGCACACACCCCATCCACATCTGCATCATCTGTCTCCCCTGCTTCTCTGGCCTCCCACCAGGCCCCCAAGGCCTTCTGCAGCTCCTCCTTCCTAGAGTTGGTCCACATGGGACATCCAAACCTCTTGCAGAATTGCTTGAGTTGCTCTACTTTGTAACCACTTAAACATTTCAATGTCAAGCTCCAATTCTGCAGCCTCACTTGCTGGTTTACCATTCAGAGACATGGTCTGTGGATACTTCAAGGGTCAGATCAAAAATAGAACCAAAAATAAAACACAGTATTTGGTTGCGTAATGGTCTGCACTAAACTAGTGATGTACACCAATCACTGTGGGCCAAGTACAAATACAGGTTCAAATCCTCACCGCTGACCACCAATGTTAGAAATGGGAGTCTCTAGTTGGCAGAGGTAGGTAACTTTGTCCAAATGGGGACCGTTGCTTCTAGTCAGGGTAAGGGGGATACACACTTTAGATAACCCCTGCTGACCCCCTTGGTAGCTTGGCACGAGCAGACAGGCTTATCCCAAAGGCAATGTGTAAAGTATTTGTACCAACACTCACAGTAACATAGTGAAAACACCACAAATGGACACCACACCAGTTTAGAAAAATAAAATATCTTTATCTAAACTTAACAAGACCAAAACGACAAAAATCCAACATACACAGTTAAAAATATGACTTTCAAAAGGTTACAAGAACTTGTACCATAGAAAACTATGGATGCGTGACTTTTTCACAAAGTACCTGTAGTTGCTTGAAAATTTACAAGGCCAAACAGCTGCAGAGTGAAGAAGCGTTGAAAACAAAGAGATGCGTTAGTTCCTGAGACCTTGGGGAGGCGATGCGACAGTTCTGCTGTACGCAGGAGAAGTGCTGCGTCGAATCCGGTCTGCAGGAGGTAGTGATGCATCGATTCTTCATGACGGTTCTGGTCCGCAGGTGATGCGTTGGGAAAACTTGTCGCACAGGTGCGATGCATGGAAATCCGGGATGCGCCGGTAATCGATCCGGCGGCGGCAAGCGGCGCTGGATCGGTTTTCTTCAGCCGCGACCCCTCGATGCGTCGATTCTTGCAGCTGCGACAGGCGCTGCGTCGGTTTTCATAGCAGCACGGCGATGCGTAGAAATTCTTCTCATGTCGTGGAGATGTGTCAGAAAAACAGCCGCAAAAAGAGCGATGCGTCGTTTTTGTAGTTCTTCAAGTTCCTTCTCTCTTCCGGCTCCCAAACAGCAGCAACAACCTCCAGAGGCCCAATACTAGCACAGGCACCTCCTGGCAGGTCAGAACTCAACGGAGCAGAGTTCAGGGGAGCTGGGGGTGAAGTCTTTGTGTCCCTGAGACTTCAGAACAGGAGGCCAGCACACACAGGCCCTTGGAGATCTCCTTCAAGCAGGGGACACAGCACACAACAAAGTCCTTCTCCTTTCCTTGGCAGAAACAGCAACTGCAGGCCAACCCCACACAGCACACAGCAAAGAGGCAGTACTTATCCTCAGTCTCTCCAGCTCTTCTCTTTGGCAAAGGGTCCTCTTGAATTCTAGGGATGATCTAAACATCTAGGGTCTGGGCCCCTCTTTTTATACAGTAAATCTCTTTGTTCTCTCCTGGCCCAAGGCTCTGAGCCCAGTCCAAACCAGTACTGGGGGGCACTTTGCAAGTGCACAACAACCTCCATTGTCAGTGTGAGCCCTGGCTCCAGACACACCACAGGGGGCGGAGCCATCACTGTGGAAGGCAGGCACAGCCCTATTCAGGTGCAGGTGCTACTCCTCCACCACTCCAAATGCAGACCAGGCCTATTCAGCCTAGCGCTGACTCATCCTGACTCTCTGGAGCCACTGCACATCCCCAGACCCTGTCACTCCAAAGCCAGACAGTAAATACACATCCTAGCAGAGGCACACTGGATGGCTAAGCAAGAAAATACCTACTTTCTAAAAGTGGTATTTACAAACACAGAATGTAAAAATCACCCTCACTAAAAGATACATTTTAACATTCTGAGTTCAGGCATACTAAACTTTATTTTCCTAACTGGTTCCCAGGGGCAGTTATGCTTATAAGATGTTGTAAGCAAACTCCCCATTCTATCCTATGGGAACAGATAGCCTTACAATAGTGAAAAACGAAATTGGCAGTATTTCAATCAATCAGGCGTTTGTAGAGCACGCTACTCACCCGTGAAGGTCTCAAGGTGCTGGGGGAGGGGGGGGTAGGTTCCGGTCCATCAGGGGGGGGTTCGCCAAAGAGCCAGGTCTTGAGGTGTTTTGCAAAGATGGGAGGAGAAGTTGCTGTCTGAGGTGGAGCGGAAGGGCGTTCCAGGCTTTGGCCGCGAGGAAGGAGAAGGAGCGGCCTCCTGCTCTGGTTTTTCTGGTGCGTGGGACTACGGCGTAGGAGAGCTGGGCTGATCGTAGGGTCCTTTTGGGTGCGTGGAAATTGAGTCGGCTGTTCAGGTATGCTGGTCCGGTGTCGTGGAGGGCCTTGTGTGCGTGGGTGAGCATCTTGAAAGTGACTCTTGCCTCGATGGCGAGCCAGTGTAGTGTGCGCAGGTGCTGGGAGATGTGGCAGTGTCTTGGCAGGTTGAGGATCAGTCTTGCAGCGGCGTTCTGGATGTTCTGTAGTTTGCAGGTGAGGTTTTTGTTGATTCCGGCATAGAGTGCGTTGCCGTAGTCGAGTCTGCTGGTGATCAGGGCGTGACAGTTTTTCTGTAATCGAGGGGGATTCATTTGAAGGTCTTACGTAGGAGGCGGAGGGTGTGTAAGCAGGCGGACGAGACGGCGTTGATCTGGCGGTCCATTTTGAGCTCGAAGTCCAGGATGATTCCCAGGTTGCGTGCATGGTCCGTGGGGGTGGGTGGATTTCCAAGGGTGGGGGGCCACCAGGTGTCGTTCCAGGCGTCGGGGTTTGGGCCCATGATGAGTACTTCTGTCTTGTTGGTGTTTAGTTGTAGGCAGCTGTTTTTCATCCATTTGGCGACAGCTTCCATGCCTTCTCGAAAGTTGTGTCTGGCGGTGTTGGGTTCGTTGGATAGGGAGAGGATAAGTTGGGTGTCGTCTGCGTATGACACAATGTTGAGTCCAAAGGTTCTGACGATGGGGGCGAGTGGAGCCATGTAGACGTTGAAGAGCGTGGGTCTGAGGGAGGACCCCTGAGGGACTCCGCAGGTGGTTGGTTTAGGGTCCGAGAGGAAAGGGGGGAGTCTGACCCGCTGTGCTGTGCCGTAAAGGAAGGAGCGGATCCAGTCGAGGGCTTTGTCCTGGATCCCTGCGTCGTGGAGTCTGCGTATTAGGGTGCGGTGGAAGACTAGGTCGAATGCCGCTGAGAGGTCGAGGAGGATGAGGGCCACTGTTTCTCCTTTATCCAGTAGGGTGCGGATGTCGTCTGTTGCGGTGAGGAGGGCGGTTTACGTGCTGTGGTTTTTTCTGAAGCCTGATTGGGAGGAGTCGAGAATGTTGTGCTCTTCGATGAAAGTGGCGAGTTGGCTGTTGACGGCTTTCTCGATGACTTTCGCCGGGAACGGGAGCAGGGAGATGGGTTTGTAGTTTTTGAGGTCGGTGGGGTCAGCCGAGGGTTTCTTTAGGAGGGGGTTGATCTCGGCGTGTTTCCAGTCGTCGGGGAACGAGGCGGTCGCCAGGGAGCGGTTGATGGTGTGGCGGAGCATGGGTGCGATGGTGTCGGCGGCTCTGTTGAAGATGTGGTGGGGGCAGGGGTCTGTGGGGGCCCCTGAGTGAATTGACTTCATCGGTTTCAGTATGTCTTCAGTGGTGAGGGCTGTCCAGTTGTCCATCGCTGGTTTCAGTTTGTTGGGGGTGGTTGGTGGGGGTTCCGTGTGTTGGTTGTCTTCGTCTTTCACTATCAGGACATGCCACACACATCAGGGCATGTCCTACCTTTCACATACACTACCTTAGGGTTGACTAACATGTAAGAAAAGGGAAGGTTAAGGCCTGGCAAGTGGGTGCACTTGCCAGGTTGACATGACAGTTTACAAATTGCGCACAGGCACTGTAGTGGCAGGCCTGAGTGACCTTTTCAGAGCTACTCATGTGGGTGGCACAATCAGTGCTGCAGGCCCACTAGCAGCATTTGATTTACAGGCCCTGGCACACTCAGTGCACTTTACTAGTGTCTTATCAGTAAATCAATATGCCAATCATGGATAACCAATCATAATAACAATTTACACAGAGAGCATATGCACTTTAGCACTGATTAGCAGTGGTAAAGTGCCCAGAGTCCTAAAGCCACCAACAGCAGGTCAGGAAAAAATAGGAGGAAGAAGCAAAAAGTTTGGGGATAACCCTGCAACAAGGCGAAGTAATGACCCACTTTGACAATCTATCCATAGTGTAAGTTCTTGACTTGTATGCAACAAGTTGTTCTAATAAAATACCAATTAAACTTTTTTTTTTTTAAGTATGTAAAGGTATGTATAAATGAAATAATCTAAGCTACACTTCTACTCACTTTGAATATATACATATCACCATGGTATGTAGATGTAGAGTTAAAAATAGGAAATCTATGCTTGCCTGTATATACTTACCTTGACATTTTGGTGGTATTTGATATTCTGGAGCCAATATTTTTGTAGATCACAGTGAAAAACCTGATATTCTGGTAACGCATGAATGGGACCTGGTAAAATGTAGACTAGCATAGCTATATGGGCTGCATTTGATGCCTGTCTGTTAAACCAGTGGCAAGAATATTTATAAAAAGCTGAATATTTTGAAGAATTTGAAGGTGCGCAGTGTAATTGGCAGGACTGTCCAATATTACCCTGTATGGAGCCATTTGTAACTCTAAGATACAGACACCACCTGTGTTGAATCTGTGGAATTTGAAACAGGTTTGCTTTATGCCGACGATGCTGGGATGTGTTTTTGTTCACCATTAACCTCATTACAGTTGATTGAAGTAGAAGCATTACAATATAGGATGATGTCTGGATATACACTAAATACTGATAACTCACAAATTATATTTTGCAATATGATCATTTATCTTTATCTCATAAAACTATTAAGTACTTAATATTAAAATAATATGTAGACAAAGGTGAGATTTGCCATATTCATTTTCAAATGTTATTAAGGAATGCTATTGCAAAACTCAAACATGAAAATAATCTTCCACTGTCTCTTATTACGGCGAATAACTTTATATGAAAGGCTATTTTATCTAAATGTTCCCCCTTGTCCAAGCTGTTTTGATATCTGTACCCCACAGCTGCTTTGCACAACCGCAGAAAACATATTTCCTGTTTTCTATGTAGACCAAAGCTACGCTGGAGAAGTTGAAAAAGGTTTACCATACAGTCAAAGAAAGGGGCTGGTACCCTAGAAGATAACATTTTACGAATGCGCTGCAATAGCTTGAAACTCGCATGTGGAATTACACAGCCTAAGTCAATACATTTGGCAACCACGGTCTTAATTATGAATTGACCCATAATGTTATATTATATTGTGCTCTGTTATGTTATGTTTTGTTATGTTATGTTATGCTGTGTTGATGTATAGTGCACTAATCACCAGAGAGGTTATCCAGGTGCTTGGACAGGTGTTAAGCTGTGTGGTCTCCAAGGTGCCTATACGAAGAGCCAGGTCTTCAGGTTCTTGCAGAACTCAAGAAGTGAGTAGGAGGCTCTGAAGTATTAAGCAAGGTCATTGTGTGTCTTGGTTGAGATGTAAGAGAATGGCCAACCTTCGGTTTTGCTTTTGTGGATGCAGGGACTGTGTGTGAGTGAAAGTGAGTAAGAGTGTAGGTTTCGGGTGGGTTGGTGAAAGTGTATGCGGCTTGTAAGGTATTCTGGTCCTGTGTTGTGTAGGGCTTTACATGTGTACATGAGAAGTTCGAATTGGCTGCGCTTGTGAATGGGGAGCCAGTGAAGCATCTTGAGGTGCGGTGTGATTTAGGTGTGGCGCAGGTGGTCGAGTATGAGTCATGCTGTGGTGTTCTGAGTAGTCTGGAGTCTGTGCAGGAGTTGTTTGGAGATTCCGGTGTAGAGAGTGTTGCCGTACGCCAGCCTGTTGGTGATGAGTGCTTGTGTGATGGCGTGCCTAATGTTCTGAGGCAAGCATTTGAAGATCTTGCATAATATGTGGAAGCAGGAGGTGCAGACTTCGTTGACTTGAGCCATCATGTTGAGCTTGTTGTATAGGATGATCCCTATATTTCTTGCGTGGTCTGTGGGTGTTGGTCCTAGCTCCGACAGCCACCAGGTAGAGTCCCATAGCGAGGTCTTGTTTCCAAAGACCAGTACTTCCATCTTGTCGGAGTTGAGCTTCAGGCCGTTGATTCGCATCCAGTCTGCTCAGTGGTGGCTGGTGACATTTTAAAGTGGTGGGGCGTAAAGGTATTGCGTACTGCACTATGGCGAGCGTTGCGAGCGAGCCTGAACAACTTAAGGGGGGTTCGGGAGGGTACTCCCCCGAGAACATTTTGAAAAAAAGAGTGTACAAATGGTGCATTTTCAAGCAAACTTGAGGAAGCAGGAAGGTTAATTAAAGCAATACGATTGAATTATTTATCATTTAAGAAATTGCCAATTTTTATTATGAGTTGTAGCGGACAATCTTTGCGTTGATTTTGTTTGTGAAAGGTGGGGGGGGGGCATGCTTTTCAGAATTAATTGTTTGACTTTCCCTAAGTCTACAGTGTTAGATTTGTGGTTTAAGAGGCAAGAAGCCCACAAATATCAAACCTTCAGTTTTCCCTCTAAATGAAATGCTACTGTGGTTTTTGTTACCTTCGCAGCCAGTGAAAAGTTGCTACAAAAGTCACTGTTAGGACTACAGAAGCTGGTCCGGTGCTGCTCGACTGACACATTCAGAGCTACTTGCAGTACCGCTGGAGTCCTGCATTTTGTCTGTATGCTTAATTTAAAGTGCTGTCTTTAAGAAGTGCCTCGAATTTCTAGGGGACACAAATCTCTCTGGTCTTTGAATGACCAAGTTATAGCCCTTTGTTAGAAAACTTGCCTGCAAGTTCCAGCCAATTCGTTGCGGTGGAGTTTCAATCACTACTCAAGAAATGAAGAGAGGCACCAGACGGCCCTACACTGTTATTGCCAGTAGGACAACTTCAGTTTGAGACCTTTGTGTCTTTGCAACAATGCCTCTTTTCAAGTAACTGGGTCAACACTGTTCCTGCAATCAGCACTGTCTATGCTGAGGGAGGTAAAAACGGGGACAGGGAATCAAGCCCCACCTCAGAAAAACTTAGGCTAGTGGAAATGACGTAGATTGCTCCTCTGCTCCAATCCCTAGTGCTTATTTCTTGGTAGCAGGAAGTAAGCGGCTGAGGGTTGATTTATCGGCATCCTCGCACCAAAGATAATCAGAGGGAATGACTGTGAGGTCAGGCGAGTATGAGCCTCTGCTATTGGTTGGATGGGAGGCCCTGGGCAGGACAGCAAACTGAGGCTATGTTTACAGAGCTCTTTGCAGCAGCTGAGGTCACTCCATTGGGTGTCACTGTTTCCAGCATGTGAGGACTTCCGGTGGCGGGGAGCAGGCATGTATGCTTACCTACCTTAAAAACTGGGGAAAACTGTGCCGTACTCAAATCAAAGAAAGCCGAGGGAGGCAGCCTCCAGCTCTTAGAACTTAATAAACATCCCTGCTTCTTCCAATAAGCTCGGCGCCATCTGCTGCTCCCAGAGGGAACCCGCAGCATGACATATCACATAGTAGCACTTTCAATATAGGCTCTCTACTCTTAGGCTAAAGTCAGCAATCAGATATCAGTTTAATTCAAATACATGTACCTAATTAGTAATAGTGCAATTCCAGTTTCCTTCCGGCTTTCAATTTCTCCATAAAAGATGCTGGGGGAGGAAAGACAATCATCTTTAAGGAAGAAATGTACACGCGCTTACGTTCGAATATTTAATGATGTGAAACAAAAACATATTGCAGTACTCATACTAATCAGTTCGAGAGAGTATTTATTATTTTTCACAGGGAAGCGTTTTTTTGCATCATTTCAGCTCACCCATCACCAGTCGCGGCTCGCAACACTCGCGGGGGAGGGTCGCACGGGAGTGGGGGGTTAAAATTAAAAGAAAACTTACCTGACCGGGTCCGCGCCGCCTCTGCTCCTGGGCCGGGGTCCCGCTCCCGCGTTCTGAACAGTTCAACAGGAACAGGCATGCTGCAGCCCGCTCCCCTCCTGTAAGCCAATCACAACGCTGCACTGGCAGCATTGTGATGGGTGCGGAGTCCCAGACGGCGCCCAGCCGGGCCCCAGTAGGGAGGCCATTTTCTCTATGTAGGCTGCATGCAGCCTACATAGAGAAAATGTAGAGTGCGCATGACTGCTTTGGTCAGCCCCAGGGCCGACCAAGCAGTCAGGGCACTTAGAGTGGTGCAAGCCACTCCTCCCTGACCCGCCCACCCGCCCACATAGGCATAGGCTCCAACCCGCCCCCAACCAGGCATACCCCTGCCGTCTGCTTTCTCGCAGCACGAGAAGCAGAAAATAAAATGGTATTTAAAATACCATTTGTTTTCTGCTTCTCGCACAGCGAGAAAGCAGTGGGGCGGTGCTCCAACGCCCTAATGGAGCGGCCGCCACTGAGTCTGCTACCATGCTCAATCAGTTAGTGAAGTTGGTTTTGGTGGTGTTTGTCTTGTCCGTCAGGGAGAGGATGAGTTGGGTGTCATTGGCATAGGAGATGAAGGTGATAACTTGTGACCGGACGTTGTTGGCGAACGGCTTCATGTATATGTTGAAAAGGGTGTGGTTGATGGATGATTCCTGTGGGACTCCGCATATCAGTTTCTTGGTCTTTGATGTGAAGGGTGGCAGCCTGACCCTTTAGGTTCTTCCCGTGAGGAAGGAACAGATCCATTTAAGAACAGATCTTGTGGAGTGTTCTGATGAGGGTGTTGTGGGAGACAGTGTCGAAGGATGAGCAGGATGAGGGTCGCTGTTTCTCTTTGGTCTAGAATGATTCAAATGTCGTTGGTGGCTGTGATAATTACTGACTGACAAGTGTAGTAATTTCTGTTACCAGACATATTCTAATTATGAGTTTTGTGTTATTATCTCACGCTGTACATACCAAGTGCCCCCCAGTTACTGGACCCTTGGCTGGATCCAGAGTGTACTGCTCCTGAAGAAAATGTGAAGATACAGACATTTGGGACAACTTGTGACAGAGAAGTGACCTCTTTTTGCCAAGAATCAACCACCCGCAACAGCCGCCAATGCAAAGTTTCAGTGGACTGTTTGCGCCCCGACAGTCTCCGTCTGCGATGGCCACCAATGCGAAGCTGCCATGAGACCTGCTCTTCATGGCAATAGCCTGCATGAACTGCAAATGCTAATCTCCAGCAATAACCAGCTCTTCACGCTACAGCAGCTGCTGTCCACGACACTGGACCTGCTCCCCCACTGACACACTCATCCATGCAGCACCTGCCAACACGAATGGCACTCTTTGTGAATGATTTGAGACAGTAACTCTTCAGCGGGACTAGCCTGGTTCGTGTGTTGGACCCATGTCCCATCGTGGTCAGTCTGAACTTGTGACTTTCCCTCAATCCAGCTTGACCGATAACCGTGAAAGGCACAGTGGTCCCGAGACAAGGCAAAGATGGGAACAACAGATAAATATAGTCTAAGAGTCAGTACTATATTGGGATTTGTCCAGCCGGACAAATAAGTTTAATCGTTACTTTCAATGATTAAGACAAAAATAAACCGGTGGGACACAAGCCTGCATCCTACCAAACAGAAAAAACAAACAATTAGGAATATATACAGGGGACAGACAATAAAGAAAATATTTATACACACAAGGGAAAAAGGGCTCAGGCAAGAGAATTCCGCACTATCTCCCGGAATCATCGAATCCCTGACGTGTTGACATTGCTCTCCGATCTTTCAGAGGTCTATTCAGACCCTGAGAAGCTCCCGCAAGGCGGACGCGCCCCTACCTAAAATTATAAGCCCGACCTTGGCTTTATGGCAGGCATGCTTTATACTTGCATTCAAACCAGGACCGTTGCAGAAGTTCATCGTAACCTTAACGGGTCTTCAGGTCATCTTCACCGATCGCAAATTACACCAGGCTATTTATTCAGGCAATACCTCAATGTCCTGATGATGATCCCGTATATGTGGTTAAGGGATCGAAACGTCGTCGACCAATAAGTACACCTTATACACCTACCTATTGAGTAATTCTGATGTGTATTGGTGTCCGCAGCAATTTTTTGTTTGCTGTATGTAGATGTGTAAAATGCAAACAAATTCTATTGCCTGAGCCCTTTTTCCCTTGTGTGTATAAATATTTTCTTTATTGTCTGTCCCCTGTATATATTCCTAATTGTTTGTTTTTTCTGTTTGGTAGGATGCAGGCTTGTGTCCCACCGGTTTATTTTTGTCTTAATCATTGAAAGTAACGATTAAACTTATTTGTCCGGCTGGACAAATCCCAATATAGTACTGACTCTTAGACTATATTTATCTGTTGTTCCCATCGTAGCCTTGTCTCGGGACCACTGTGCCTTATAGCTAACTACTACCCAAGGTCCCTGACCGATGTTTATTGGGTTCCCTTGTTTCCTAAAATGTATAGATAACCGTGAAAGGCGCTTTATGCTTTTTGGGGCTATTTTCACCTGAAGCTTTAAAAACTCAGTTCTCCAGTTCTGCTGATTGGAGTGTTTTGCCTTTGGTGTCATTTTACTTATTAAATTACACTCAATTTTTCTAAATTGGTTTGGGATTTGTCTTATATTGTGTTTTCATTTTATTACTGTTTGAGTGTTGCATAAATGCTTTACACATTGCATCTAAGTTAAGCCTGACTGCTGTTGTACCAAGCTCCCAGAGGTTTAAGCACAGGTTAATTGAGCGACTTTTGTGGTTCAACCTGACAAGGTTTGTGTTTATTATTTGAGTGGAGCTTCCACCTATCTCAACTAAAAACCCAATTTCTTACAGTGTTTAAAATTGTTTTTATTTAATTGAAACAGAAGAGACTCTTTCATGTGAGAGAGCACTGCTAATGCTAATTTAAGGCACAGTGTCAGCCACAGTTTTCGGCTGAAGGGTGTGCTGAATAGTTGAAGAGCTGGAGCTGCGCTATTTTTCCCACATTTGACAGTGGAACAAGCATTATTTAAATGGAAACTTTAAAGGCGCTCACTGTTTTTGACTGGAAATGTAGAAGCATTTGTTGACATATCTAGAGTAAACAAAGAAACATAACGGATTAAAGTACATGAAGAAACATAACGCAATTAAAACAGAACAGGGCACAATATCACAAAACAGTCAAAATACAAAACAACAACCACCACAGTAAAAACACAACAATATTTTTACAAAGCACTGTCTTGACCTAGTACCAAGGACACAAAATAGTGCTGTCAAGTTTTGTGATTCAGCCGCAGATATTCTGTAACTGCTATATTATATTGTTATAATTAACTATTATATTATTACTAAAATGCTCTTGGAATAAACCTTAAGGCAGATTATAAATGTCCATAGCAAAGCCAGCTCCCCCTCCTCATCCAGGAAGGGGGGAGACTGCAACAGGGAATGCTAATCCATTGTACTTTGCACGCGTGGGTTAGCATCCCATCCTCATCGCCAGTGTTGAAAAAATATACTCCAAACGATCAAATGTTGAAGAGAAGTTTATTCAAGTGACAATCTCAAGTCGCCTCAGCTGACTCTTCAATAACAGTCACCAAGCCCAAACATTACAAACAAGTTCATGTATGTATGTATGTATGTATTTACATTTATAAAGCGCACAGCTACCCAACAGGGTCTCCCGGCGCTAGACATGTGGGAGCCACCACAACTCAGCAGAGAAATAGCAGGAGTAAAGAAAGAAAAAGAGAAACAAGAAGAGAAAGAAGGGGGTCAAACAGAGTCACTAAACAACAGTGTCTTTAAATTTTTACGGAAGGACTGACAATTTCTAAGATCAAGCGGGAGGGCATTCCAAAGCCTGGGGCCGAGACAAGAGAAGGAGCGACCCCTCATACGGGTCAGCCGAAACCTAGGAACTGAAAATAATGAAAGACTGGAAGAACGCAATTGGCGAACTGGAGCGAGGAGTGTGAGTAAGCTTTGAATATAAGGTGGAGCGTGGCCCCATTTGGCACGAAACATGTAACAGAGGGACTTAAACTCAATACGCTTACTGCTTTTGAGCCAGTGAAGTTGACGAAGGAGAGGAGAAGCTGAGGCATATCTCTGTAGACGAAAAAGGAGGCGGGCAGCAGCGTTTTGGACGACCTGTAGCCGATGTAATGAGGTTTTATCAATGCCCAGATAAAGGACGTTACCGTAGTCCAGTCTGGATGTCACCAGAGCCTGGAGAACCATTCTCTGAGCTGCCAATGGGATTAACCAAAGGATCATTTTAATCCATCTG
Organism: Calotriton arnoldi; assembly: GCA_963921515.1. Taxonomy (NCBI): domain Eukaryota; kingdom Metazoa; phylum Chordata; class Amphibia; order Caudata; family Salamandridae; genus Calotriton; species Calotriton arnoldi. The sequence goes on along the minus strand of CAWUFW010003664.1, from coordinate 249,760 downwards.
AGAACGGCAAAGCAGGTTGAAGCAACCCTGGCGACCTGCGGTTTAAAAGAGAGCTTTTGATCGATAATAACGCCCAAATTCTTGACTTTAGACACAGGAACAAGTTCATTCCATAGTAGAGAAAGGGAAGGGGACAAGGAATAAACCAATATAACAATTACATTACAATACATACTAATAACTTCATGAATACACATCACATATAAATAATATCACATAACTAAATTGTGCATAGCAGAAAAGATATCAATACAACACTAATTAGGGAGAGCTGCAGCTGTTGTGCACATGTTCTCCTACAGCCCCTCTTTTTCGGATGGAATATTTGATCATTGGCTATCATCTCTGGATGTACATTTCTGATTTAGCCATCTTTTTTTATAATAGTTCTAAATTTGATTTTGCAAACAAAAATATTCACTTGTGACCATTCTGCAGAATTAGAAGCTGAGCTTGCCTACAGAAAACAATCTGCCATGGTGTGTACAAGGACTATTTGACAGCAACTGGCAATCTCATCTTGCATCTAAGATTATCATAGTTGCTTTGTACAACTGATTAATACAACAACCAGCCAAGTGAGTACAATAACATGTAAAAACTGTGTGCACAAACATGGTTCAGGTGAGTATCACCCCCAATTATATGTCATATGCAAGCATGTTAATATGGAGACCCAAAAGTTAAGGGAGCAGGGGAGTGTCAGGGGTAAGGACTCACAGATGAAAAGATCCCATCCTGGGAGGACCCACCCATCGACAAGGATGCTCTCGTTCCTGTCTGCCACTCCCCTACGCCATCTACAGTCCTCCTTCGCAAATGGATATGCTCAAGGTTGTCTGCAGGCAGATTTTGCTTCAAGAGATTCAAGAAAGGGATTCCAGCGTGCGTATCATGGTAGCCTTATCCTTGATAATACGGGATGGGATAACATATCGATCCGGGCGTGTGCTCGCTTGACCAAGTCCCGCAGCCAGTACCCTACAATCGGTGTGGAGGGGGCTTTCCAAGCCCTAGAACCAGTGCTTGATCAATAAATTTACAAATATGCTATGTTTTCAAGGAGCAAGGCATCAAGCCCAGCTGGCAAAGCTGATTCAGCCATTGTTTATAGTTATGAATGCACGTCTGTGTATTATAAGGCAACAGGGATAATGGAGTGAGCAATGCGTGCTCTTATCCTTAATGCTGTATGAAGTTTTTTTAATTGCATTTGTCAGGATAAATGAATTGCAATGTACCATGGATGGAGTTTGGATATTCCTGCCACATGGCAAGGTATTTTTGAATTCTTGCAGATGTTAATCTTTCAATGTTTTTATTGTGATTGATTTATTGCAATAGTATTTTTTAGGTCGAGCATTCGAGACCTCTTGTATATACTTTAGTATATACTTATATGTGTATGTACTTTGTGGGCTCTGGAGATCAGCCCTAGGACTTGTCTGCTTCCGCTTAGGGACTTTTTTTTCTGTTCAACTGCCTCTATTTAACTGTCTTGATAGAAAACGACCAGTAGAGGTCAGTAAAATGCCAGAATTGCTTTCTGCTTGTTCAACTGCCTCTATTTAACTGTGTTGATAGAAAACGACCAGTAGAGGTCAGTAAAATACCAGAATTTCTTTCTGCTGAGGGACTTTCTCTTTTTAATTTTTCTGGCAACTGCCTCTATTTAACTTTCTTGATAGAAAATGACCAGCAAAGGTCAGTGAAATACCAGAATCACTTTCGCATTCTCTAGATTCCAGTCCATAGAAATTGTCTTCCACGAGCACCCGTAGACAATAATATTTTTTTCAAATCTTGTATTTTCAGTGATATGACCACTGAAGGCCTTGATTTTATATTAAAAACAGAGCTTTGGACTATACCATTTCCCGCTGAAAGGCAATATTTCTCTCCATGTGTTCCCATACCTGGCGTGTCTCGCAGTTTGGTGCTTACTTTCCCTCCATGTTAAAGAACAGTAGATGTTTCAGCACCCAGGCTAATGGGCTGCATAGCTAAATACATATAAGGTCCCAAAGGCGAGACCGTTTGCTTTATATTTGTGTCTGTCTCGGGTGGAAAAAATAAAAACACTGACAGAACAGCAGCTGTGTTTCTTCTTTGGCACCTACACATGATCTTTTTTTTGTTTGAGGTTCATCATCAGATGTGATCTGTTTATTGGAGGAAGTGATCCTGTTTGTGTGCTGATGCCCCTATTTTCTGTGAGGTGTAAGGGAGTGCTTTAAAGTGACCTCTTCACTCCATGTCTTTGTTTCCAGTCCTGGGTTTTTATGTGACAGCCGAATGTAATCCGGAACTCTTGGTTCGCTTCCATTTAACTACTTGGGTAACACATCTGAAAGTAGTGATCTGCAGTTGAAAAGCTGAGTCCGCGATGACATGAACTGAGGTGGGGACTCTTGGGCAGCAGTGTAGCGTGGGTTGCCAGCGCCCGTGGCAAGGCAAGTATCCTTTCATTTAAAAAAAAACAATTTACACACCCAAGAATGCCCCTGCTCCCCTAAGAATGCCCCTAAAAATTTTGCGCCCGGGGCAACTGACTCTGTGGCCCCGCCCATGCTACGCCACTGCTCTTGGGTGCTGGTCGCTTATGTTTTTTCATGGGTACATTAATGGGCATGTCATTGGTGTGTGATCGATTGAGAACTTCAAATGAACCTCATATATCTTTTGCCATCAGTGTGTTTTCTGGATTGATGCAAGCCTGCTAGCTATCCTTTTGCTATCCTGAAGCTCATATTCGTGACCTCCAGATGGTTGAGAACTCCTTATGCTTCTGCACGACCCGATCCATAGCGGAAAGTTATATTACAAACATTTTATTTTTTAAATCCATATTTCACTACCTGTCCCTCACGACACAATCCTTTACAAAATGATTGCAGCATTGTCAGTGAAAATAAGTAGCTATAAATTGATAACTTTAACTGTAACCAAGCTTTTCTTAAAATTCTATAGCTTATAGCTAAACTATATTGCAAGACGCCCGTTCTGCCACCAGCACCGGACACAGGACTCCAGCAGCAAGGGAGGGTCAGGACTGCAAAACCCAGCCTGCCCAGCGACTGCCTTGCCACCATCGCCATTTTTGTGCACCAGGAGGTGCTTTAAAATCCTTGCAGGGCTCCCGCAGCATGGGACGCCCGTTCTGCCACCAGCAACGGACACAGGACTCCAGCAGCGAGGGAGGGTCAGGACTGCAAGACCCAGCCTGCCCAGGGACGGCCTTGCCGCCATCGCTATTTTTGTGCGTCTGGAGGTGCTTTAAAATCCTCTCAGGGCTACTGCAGCACAGGACGTGCGTGGGTGTGCCCGGGCCGTGGCCGGGCGGAGTCCGGGCCAAGGGCTGGCCTGTCCATGCCCGTCAGAGCCTGAAGGAGGCTGGGCCCCCCCCCTAATGTTTGACTTTGGGGACCTAACGATTCGAGAGGATTAATATAACCAGTGACTGCTTTCACATTCTCTATCGCTCCATCCATCAAGGTACCATTTTTTATCTTTTTATTTTTCATTGATTAGCTTGAACTTGCTGGGCTGCTCTGCTTCTGCTTTGCCTTTTTGCTCTTATACTTACCCCAAATTTGACATTGTTATACTCCTGGGATAATGGGTAAACGCAAGGCAGGGGATGCTGTTAAGAACGAAACTCTGGCCAAAAAAACTAAGAAATCTGGGAAGGCTAGATCAGGTGCGGCTCAACCAAACTTGCAATCCCTGGCCGACATCCACCACCTCATTGAGGAAGTTGAACAACTTATAAAAACTAGTGAGAATAAAAGGGAAAGAGAAGAGTCATCGGCAAATAGTCCCAGAGATGTTCAAGAAAATAACAAAGGTCTGTGAACAATCAGATGCGATTACTAGTGGTGTTTGTGACTCATCAGAGCCTGTGGGAATCCTAAATGAATCAGTCCCTGATAGGATCAACTCGAGTAGCCCAGTAATGATTGAGAGCTCCGAATGTCCATTGTAACCTAAAATTAATATAGTTGCTAACGTCCCCTGTCACAATCGATTTGAACTGTTACAGTTGGCTGATGAAATTACGGGGCCACAAGCTGAGCCCAAAGATTTGAATCAAGTTTTACCTGCAAACATTGCCTATGTTACCCCACAGGACATGAACAGTTGTCTTGGAAGGTTGGATAACAAACTGGACCACCTTAAAAATGGAATCTTGTTGCTGTGGGACAAAGTTAACAAGCTACCAACTAGATCCTGTTCGTGTGAACATAACAAAGTCTGCCAGAGGGCGGCTGCAGAATCTTTGCCTACAGTTCAGTCTAGTACGACTTGTTAAATCCCCTCTCCCACAACATTAAGTACTGCACCTCTACAGGAGATCTCTACTATCCATAATAGACCACAACCAGGGAATGCAGCTGCTCCATGGAAGCGGTTGAATAGCTCTCAGCAAGCAGTGACCAAATTAAGCTCAGAGTCATCAAGGCCACCAAGACCACAGAGCCTATTGAGTTGTGTTACTAACAAACCGTCCCCTACTGTTCGCCCAAGGAGGTTGGGAGATCATCATCTTATTGGCAGAAGTACGCCGCCTAATGCTAACTCTCGGCTGCTAACTTCTAATCCATTAAGGAGACCTTATGACAATGATCGTCGTTTGGCTTCACAAGATTATCCACACTCTCCCCACTTTAATTCCATTTTTGTGACCCAGGTCCCGAAGTTGAAACCTGGCACCTATGAAGACTCAGATGCTCTGATTAATAAAGCAATCCATTGGTTGAGAGGAAATGTCTCTCAGTGATCAGATCCGATATCGTGCTCGCCAAAAGGTACACATCGAGCACATCGATCTATGACTATATACAAGTTGCCCTCACATCACACTATTTGGTCGAAAACCTAATCAACTTTGAGTTACGCACTTGTAATTTGTTTGGGATCCGATCACTGGGAATAAGATTAAAGGCATCCCCGCCATCCCCTGCAATCTCATGGAACTCTGCTGCTGCCACAACAAACTTGGATGAAATTGACTCACTAAGGTTGACTACTAAAATTGATTTTAAGTCACAAATGAAGTCGAGCGAATTAAATACAACCTGTAGGTTGCATGTAGTCTCTCATGTTACAGGGTGTATTGATGCTCTTGCTCTATCTCCTGCTGATCGAAGTAATTCCCTTGTTCATTGTGCTGGGGATGAAGCGATTAAGCCTATGGTCAACCATCAGGCGGGGATTGTAGATCTATGTACCTCAAAAGGGACCCTGGGCCATGCAGCCTCTCATGTTACAGGGTGCACTGATGTTTTTGCTCTATCCCTTGCTGACCCAAGTACATTTCTTGTATGTTGTGCCGGGGATGAAACGACTAATCGCATGGTCAACCATCAGGTGGGGCTGGTAGATCTATCATCCCCATTAGGGATCCAGGGTCACACTATGTTACATCCGACATTATCAACCCCGTGTAAATTGGACAATAATCTTGTAGATAACAGGTGTAAGCATTATGCTGTTAACAGTTCCAACACCACAGGGAACCTTGTTCAAGAGGAGATATTAGTTGTTTCGACTGGAAATGAGTTGAGTGGTCAGAGTTATCATCCCTCCCTTTTCAAACTACTATCCTGGAATATAGCTGGTCTGGGCCTAAAATTAGTTGACTCCGACTGGATGGCATATATAGCTAAACAAGACATGTGCCTGTTGCAGGAAACGTGGGCGACAGAAAAAGTATTCCTTGATGGGTTCACCTGTTATAGTGTGAAGGCAAAACCGGCAGACCTCGTTGGGAGAGCTATAGGTGGGCTCATGATTTTAATTAAGAACGGATGTGTTAGCAGCTCCACGCTGATGGCAATTGATAGTTTGGACTTAATGGGGGTTACTGTGACCTTTTCATCAGGACTCTGCTTGGCCATATTTAATATTTATGTGAGGAGTATGAGGGGACCCGATAAATCTCCAACACTATCCCTCCTTGAGCGACTTGTGGATAACTTGAAACCAAATAAAAAAATTGTAGCAGCAGGTGATTTTAATACCTCCTTTGAACCCTCAATTTATTTAAGCGAGATAACAAAAGAGGAGGATGAAGCCTGGGGTATTCCACCATTATTAGGTGTCCCTAAGAAAAAGCTTTCAAATCTTGCTCTAGAATTGGCTTTGTTTACATTAAGCAGGGGTCTTAGAGCATGTAATGGGCGCACTACCTCTGATTCTAGTAGGGCAGTAACATTTAAAAGAGGGGATTGCACCAGCACTATTGATTATGTTTTAGTTGATATAAAATTATGGCCACTCCTGGATGATATGAAAGTGGTGACGCATCTGGATAGTGACCATAATTCTCTTGAAGTAATTCTGATCGGTGATTCTTTGAATCAAGATAAAATCCATCAGACAACTATTGTGCCCGGCCCCTTTGGTAACAAACAATCGTCATTACGTTTCTTGGTTGAATGTTATGTCCAATCACAAGTTGTTCACACAGATTTATAAACTTTACGTAGCGCACCTTGAAACATATGAAGGGTCGAGAGAGGATGCAATCCCTATTTTAGATATACACATTTGCCTATTTGAAGCATTACGGGAATTTTTTTAGCAAAATAGTACTGTTAAAATTTCTAACCCTCCAAAGTTGGAGAAATGGTTTAATCAGGCTTGTAAACTAGCAAAGTCAGCTTTTAGGAAGACTATAATAGAGGGGAATTGTGCCAATATCAAGGGAGCAAGAACTATATACAAGTCTACCCTGACCAAAGCAAAGAAGAATTGGGAAAATAATTTATGGCAAGATATTTTGGACGCCAGTAAAAATAATGACATCAGACTATTCTGGCGTCTTGTTGCCCAAACCAAGTTGGAAAAGCCTAATTTACATCACTATAACATTCCCACGGAGAAATGGGTGTAGGAGAGTAGGATCTGCTTCACATGGGTACCCCCACTTTTTTGCTGATGCTTCACTGTTTTTCGACTTTAGTCTGGCTGGGGCCCTGCTAATCAGAACCCCAGCCTAGCTGCTTCCTCTCTAAAATGGTTTCCATGTGCCTTAGGCACATCTCTGATTGGAATCTGGAGTGCCCTTATAAGTCCCTAGTATATGGTATACTATGTACCCAGGGCATAGGTACCTCAGAGGCCTGCCAGGGGCTGAAGCATGTATTATGCCACCCCTGGAAGGCCAGCCAAAATGACACCATAGGTCTGCTACTGCAGCCTGGGTAAGGTGGTGCATGCACCCCTTACTGTGATATAGGTTACCTATATCACTACATACATACACACATATAAACCTATAAGTCACTCCTATGGCAGGCCTTATCAATCCTGAAGGCAGAGTGCTTGGTTCCTATGTGAGAGGGTGCCCCTGCATGAGCAGAGCCCCTCTGCAGCGTTCGGAGACCCTTCTCTGATGCTGTTTGTAGTGCAGCCTGACCATATACTCTTAAGCGCATTATAACCTCGCGTTAAATGCTAACTTTGGGATGGCTGCACGGAAACATGTCGTGTTTGGTGTCAAACATCTTGGAATACTACCCCCGCCAGTTCTGGCAGCGGGGGTAGCATTCCACCCTTCTAGAGGGAGAGACATGTACACACCGGCCTGCCCGGTAACTTCTTTCCAAGCCCTGGCATCACAAAATGGATGCCGCTGCCACAGACACGTGTCTGGCCTCCTGCTGCTGACCGAAACTCCGGCAGGGAGGCCTGGACAATAGGTTTCCTGTCCCAGGGAGGTGTAACCACCTCCCCAGACAGGATAATGTGTATTGGGGCTGGGCGGGAGCACTCTCTGGTGCTTTGAAGTCCTGCACTGGGGGCACATTTGGTGTCCCTGTGCATACCCCAGTTCAAACTGGTTCAGGGGCTTCCAGCCCCTGCTCTGGTGCGAAACTGGACAAAGGGAATGGGTGTAACCAACCCTCTTCCATGACCCTCCCATAGGTGGGTCCCCAGAGTATGTCCAACCCCCTAACTTGGTATAAGTATGGGACCCCAGTCCTTAGGACTTTAGATTACCCTGGACGAAACTCTGACACTGAATCCTGGACCTTCGACGCTCTACTTTAAGATTAGAGGACTGAAGAATCTCCCTTGGGGTCAAGGAGTGACTCCCCTGCTTGCCAGGGACCAACAATTGTCCGGTCTGCATCGCTGAAGCTCCCACCGGACGCCGAAGTCTTTGCATCACCAGAGGTAGGTTTCCATACTTCTCCGAGGCTGCCCTGAGTCCCCAGCAAAGCTGAGGCCCGTAGCTGTCGTGGGTAACGTGGAACCATGACCCCTGGACACTAAGTACTTTTGCAAGTGCATCCTCTTCCTGGTCTTCCACGAAGTTGTGCTTTGGGCTCCGAGTAGCCCCCGCCTCCAGCACCGACTGCACCGAAGATCACTGGCCTCCACTCCACGAGTGTCCCGTGAGCCAGCTCCAAGTGCGTCCACTCGAGGCTCCTTCGCAGTCGCTAGTCCATTGGCTAGTGGGCCCTCCTGAAGGCAACTCTTCTTCTGCTTGGACTTCCCTGGTTGCTCCAGACGTGCCCTGACTTACCCTCGCTGGGTGAGTCCCTCAGACCTTGCTGGTCTGCACCACCGTCCTTCTTCTATTTCCACAAGACTTGCCGTTGCCAAGGCTTGTTGGGTCCAATCCAGTCGCCGACACCTCAGCAATTGACAGACCTCATGGGACAGGTCGAATCCAGCTCCTGGTCATCGTCGACACCTCCTGGACCTCGTGGCTGAAGAGTCAAGATGACCGTCAACCTACCTGAAGCACCCGACATCGGTGGGCATCCGCTCATCGCCTTCCTGGTCACTGGCTAGTGACCCAGACTCTGTCCCCTCTGCTTTCAGGTTCTTCAGATCTTCGATCCACCTTTGGATCCACCCGAACACTTTGGACTTGGTCGCCAGCAGCACTTCGCAGCAGATCGCCATTGAAAACGACGACGAAACCCGACCCTGAAAGACACCTATGCACCCGGCTTCCCTGGGTGAGGTAACTCGAGTACTCCGGTGCTCCCGTGGGTATAGACTCTAGAACGACCTAGTTCTAAAGGGGTTTGCTCCGAGTCCTCCTCTAAGTGTCCTTTTTCTCTAAAACTCCAACCGCGACATTCCCCATAGAAGTCAAACGGCGGCTCGCTGCTGTGTTCTCACACTGCACGCGTCCCCGTGGGTCCCCTGTGTCACTACCTTGGGTGGTTCCTTGAGGGCCAAGCACTTCTACAGGCTCTAGGCCTTGTGTCTAGCTCAGTCGTGGTTCTTATACCACTTTATTGGTATATGGTTTGGTACGCCCCTAGGGCTCAAACGTGTATTTGTGCTATTACTGTTGATAACTGACTTGTAACTTATGTACTTCGAACTCTAGCCTCATAAAGAGACTAGAGGGGTGTGTTTAAGACTAAATACATATATTTTAAATATATACCTGGTGTGGTCCTCTTTCATTTGGTCACTCAAGAGATTATAGACTGGTAAAACAAGCTGCTTTACATTCCTTCAAGACTTAGCCTGAAGGCTGCTCTCCATAGCTACCACTAGGATAGCTTTCAATAAAGGTTGTCTTTAACCTATCTCCAATAAGGGGTTGTTTGGACTGGTGCAAGGTGCCCACTATAAATAGTGGACAGCATATACCAGGCCAACTTCTCACATTGGTGTGCAGCGTGTGGGATTCCAGCTTGCTATTGTTTTACCAGATAATCTCAATTGAATTGATCAACTGAAAACCACTAAGGGTACCTTAGGTACATATAAAACAAGCTTAGGATACAGTAAGTTCTACTGAACTTAGAGTTGTGTGTTAAGGGATAGCACACCCTTTCTACAACTCAAGAGAGTTTAGTAGGCCACACTAGAGTAGGTAGTGCATACACCACACCTCACTAGTAATGTCTTCAAAGCCAGGACCCAGTGAGTCCTTGCCAGAAGCCAGCGGGCTTCTTCCCTCCAAGTATGATAATCTCCCATTCTTGGAATTGAGAGCATTGTGCAGTACTAGGAAGCTGAAGACAGGCAAAAGTGCCAGAACCCAACACCTCAGAGAGGTGCTTCTGTCAGATGATCTCAGCAGACCCTCAGGGTCTGAAGGGGTAGGCAGAGAGGGTGGGGCAGAAAATGAGGAAGGGGTCAGGGGTGAAGAAACCCAGGACCCCCCCCTCTGAAACTGGCCAGGAAGGTGACAATGACCTTGACCTGGAAAATCCAGTTCCTCCTATGGAGGAGGAGGAGGATCAGAATGACCTCCCCTTTGTCCCCCCAGGCAGAATTGAGAGTGTGCCAAGAAGGGCAAGATCTCCTTCTCAGGAGTCTAACCACTCTGACACCTCAGTAGGGACCTCTGTCTCCTCTCATAGGAGGGAATCCTCTCATGAAAGGAGAAAGAGATTGCTTCAGTATGAACAAGCCCAGCTTGAGCTCAGAAAACAGCAATTGGCTATAGACAGGGAGTCCCTAGATCTCTATAGAGAGAGAAAAAAGATGGGACTAGAGTCCCATGGTGGCAGCAATTTCCCCAGAGATAGGGAAAGGTCTTATGACCATAGAAACCTGAGCAAGATTGTCCCTCCCTACCAGAGTGGGGATGACATCCACAAATGGATAACTGCACTGGAGAGGGCCTGTAAAGTACAGAGGGTCCCTCAGGAGCAGTGGGCAGCAATCTTGTGGCTCTCCTTTGCAGACAAAGGTAGAGACAAGCTCCTCACTGTAAGAGAAGAGGATGCTGACAATTACAAAGTCTTGAAGAGTGCTCTGATTGATGGGTTTGGCCTAACAACTGAACAATACAGGTTAAAGTTCAGAGATGCCCAAAAAGCACAGACTCAAGACTGGGTAGACTATGTGGATTGTTCTGCTAAGGCTCTGGAAGGTTGGTTGATGGGCAGTAAGGTATGTGACTTCACAGGATTGTACAATCTTATCATGAGGGAGCAGATTCTTAATAACTGTCAAAATCAGCTGTTGCATCAGTACCTGGTGGACTCTGATCTGACCTCTCCCCAAGAATTGGGAAAGAAGGCAGACAAATGGGTCAGAACCAGGGTGAGGCAGAAGGTACAGAACCAAGGTGGTGACCCAAAGAAGCAAGATTCTAAGAACTCTGATAAGGGTGGGGAGAAGGGTAAAGACCAGAAGTCTTCACAAGGCCCCCAAAAAACTTCTTCAGGTGGGGATTCACAGTCTAACAAAGGGAAGGGCCAAAAGAAACCATGGTGCAAGGTCTGTAAGCAAAAGACCCACTGGACCAGTGATTGCACCAAGTCCAAAGACTCTACTCCAGCCCCCACCAATGCCCCTAAGGCACCTGCTCCCCCTAGTGCAGTTACAGTTGTTGGTGGTACTACACAAGCCAAGGGTTTAGTAGGGTTGACCCTGGGTAAGGAGATGAGCTCTGACCTAGTCAGAGAACTCACTCAGGCTGTCCTAGTCTGTGATGGAGGCATGGATGTGACCTCCTCTGTGAGTCCCAGTAATCTGGGCAAGTACAGGCAACAGCCATTAATAAATGGAAAAGAGGCTTTGGCATTTAGGGACACAGGAGCAAGTGTCACCATGGTGACACAAGATCTTGTGGATCCTGGGCAGATTATACTTGGTGAAATGTACCAAGTGACCAATGCTAGCAATGTCAGAACAGACCATACTCTGGCAGTTGTTAACTTCTCCTGGGGAGGGGTAACTGGCCTTAAGAAGGTTGTGGTAAGTGCAGACCTACCAGTTGAATGCTTGCTTGGCAATGATCTAGAAACTTCAGCATGGGCAGAAGTGGAGCTCAGGACACATGCAGAAATGCTGGGCATCCCTGCAGATGTGTTTGCTGTGACCAGGTCACAGGCCAAAATGTCTAACACTGAACAGGCCTTGGATTCTGGAATAATGGACCAAGTGCCATCCAAGAAGAGGAGTAGTAGGGTAAAGGCAGTGCCTTCCCCCTTGGCTCAGAAGGAAGATCAGTCTCTTCAGGGAGATGATCTCAGTCCTGAGGAAGGAACTGTCCCAGAGGAGCTTGAGCCTGATCAGGTTGAGTTCTTAGGGACAGGGGGCCCTTCCAGGGCAGATCTGAGCCAGGAGCAGCAGAGCTGCCCCTCTCTTGAACCCCTCAGACAGCAAGCTGCTGCTGAGGCTGCTGGGAAAGCTAGTGGTCCCCATACAGTGTATTGGGATGATGGACTCTTGTACTCAGAGTGTAGAGACCCCAAGCCTGGTGCCACCAGGAGGTTGGTTATACCTCTGAAGTTCAGGGGCTTCTTATTGACCCTAGCCCATGACATTCCTTTAGCAGGTCACCTGGGCCAGAACAAGACTTGGAACAGAATTGTCCCTCACTTTCACTGGCCCCACATGTCTGAAGACACCAAGGAGTTTTGTCGCTCCTGTGTAACCTGCCAGGCCAGTGGCAAGGCAGGTGGCACTACAAAGGCCCCCCTGATACCACTACCTGTGGTGGGGGTTCCCTTTGAAAGGGTGGGCATTGACATTGTTGGTCCCATGGATCCCCAAACAGCATCTGGGCACAGGTTTATCCTGGTGGTAGTGGATCATGCCACCAGGTACCCAGAGGCTATTCCCCTTAGGGGTGGACAGTCAAAATATCGATTTTTAAATATTGAAGCACAGTTATATCGAGTTTTAAATATCGTAGGGACAAAATATCGAAGTCAAGAATATCTACAACCAGAATATCAAAGTTAAGGTAAGAAATATCGATGTTGCAAATATCTATGTTAGTAATATCGATAGTTAAATTATCGATGTTAATAATATCGATATTTATATGAGTGTTATGTATTTTAGTATGTATTTAATATGTATGTGTTCTATATTTTTTGTTAAGTATTGTACTGTTTTTTAAATCCATGTAAACATTTTTTAGAAATTAGTAATTTTTTTAAAAGTAAATTTTGCGTTTTAGTACCGTAGTGGGTTGTGGGATTATAGGGGAATAGGGTGGGAAGTAATTTAATTATAGTAAATTAAATAATAATATTTAGGAATTATTAATTGATTTTAATTAAATTTTGTGTTTTATTTCTGTAGCGGGATGTGGGTTTATAGGGGAATAGGGTGGGAAGTAATTTAATTTTAATTAAGTAATTATTAATTTTTAATTATTGTTATTAATAATTAATTTATTGTTAATTAGTTATTAATTGGTAATTATTATTAATTGCTCATTATTTTATTTGCATTAATTTATTATTGGAGTGGGTTGTGTGTTTTTAGGGGAATAGGGTAGTAAGTAATGTATTTGTAATTAAGTAATTAATTAAGAAAAATTGAGTATTGATAATTAATTTTTCTGTTAATTAATTTTTAATTGGCTAATATTTTTTATTAAATATTATTTATTGGTATTGATATTTTTTTGTTAATTAATTATTAATTGGTTATTAATCTTTATTAAATATTATTTATTGGTATTGAAAATTATTATTTTTGCTAATTCATTATTAATTGGTTATTAATTTTTATTACATATTATTTATTGTTATTGACATTTTTTTAAATTTAATTATTAATTGCAAATTAATTTGTATTAATTGATTAATTGAACATTAATTTAATTGTGTGAAATTTTATGTGGAGTGTGTTGTGTGTTTATTGGGAAATAGGGTGGGAAGTATTTAATATTATTAAAGTAATTATTATTTTTGATATATTTGTAGTTTTTTTTTTTCTAAATTTATTAATAAATCATTATTTAATTACAATATTTATTTCATTTACATGTATGTTATTTTTAACATCTACGTTGTCCAACGCTTTCCCTACTGTTGCACTCACTGGAGTGGGAATAGTAATTTTTACCCCTACGCTATCCAGCGCTTTCCCTACTGTTGCACTCTCTGGAGTGGGAATAGTAATTTTTACCCCTACGCTATCCAACGCTTTCCCTACTGTTGCACTCTCTGGAGTGGGAATAGTAATTTTTAACCCTACGCTATCCAGCGCTTTCCCTACTGTTGCACTCACTGGAGTGGGAATAGTAATTTTTACCCCTATGCTATCCAGCGCTTTCCCTACTGTTGCACTCTCTGGAGTGGGAATAGTAATTTTTACCCCTACGCTATCCAACCCTTTCCCTACTGTTGCACTCACTGGAGTGGGAATAGTAATTTTTACCCCTACGCTATCCAGCGCTTTCCCTACTGTTGCACTCTCTGTAGTGGGAATAGTAATTTTACCCCTACGCTATCCAGCGCTTTCCCTACTGTTGCACTCTCTGGAGTGGGAATAGTAATTTTTACCCCTATGCTATCCAACCCTTTCCCTACTGTTGCACTCACTGGAGTGGGAATAGTAATTTTTACCCCTACGCTATCCAGCGCTTTCCCTACTGTTGCACTCTCTGGAGTGGGAATAGTAATTTTTACCCCTACGCTATCCAACGCTTTCTCTACTGTTGCACTATGTGGAGTAAGTATATATATATTAATTTATATGTATATGTTTAATTTATTTTAACATTTAGGGGCCGATTCCGATTCGGGCCGGAAACCTCTCCGACCGAGCCGGACTCAGAGAGAATTCCGACCAAATCGGACCCTAGCAGTCCGACCGAACGAGTACGATGCGCACGTATGCTATCGGACTCGATTCGGTCGGACTCCCATTGAAGTCAATTGGAGCCAGTCGTACGACGCGTACACGGGCTCCCATTGACTCAATGGGCACAACGTGAACAAGGGCGCCCCCTACAGCGTGTTCGCGTCGATGCCTGTCGCACCGTACATGCACGTGTAGGGGGGACCCATGGCTCCCCCCTGTGTGCGACTCGCGTGCCTACGCTTCCAGGGGGGTCCGACACGGACCCCCAAAGTGCGGCTCCGACAGCTCCTTGGAGCCAGACTGCGCGAGTCGGTCGGAGCGGTCGCGATGCGCATCGTACTTACCCGGCCGGGGAACGTCTCCATTGCGCGGTGCGAGTCGTCCCCGTGCGAGTCGGTCGGAGCGGTCGGGTCCTGCGAACGAGTCGTCGGAGATTTCGCGAGCGCACGCATCGTACTCGCTCGCCCGGACGCACGTACGACTCGGTCGGGAAATAGGGCTCCGAATCGGATCCGGTTAAGCCGAATCCGATTCGGTGCCCTACCTGCCGAGATCGGAATCGACCCCTTAATGTATTAGTTATTATTTTTAAATATCTTTTAACATTTTTAACTATATTTCTTTTAATTATAAGTATTATTTACATTATTATTAAAACATTTAAATTATAGCAATACACAAAAAAGGTGATGCAGGGGAGCCATCGAATTATAGGCCTATCAGCCTTATAGACAATGCCCAAAAAAGTTTCTCAAAGCAAATCTTAGTGAGACTTCTTGACTGGGTAAATGCTAATGACATTTTATCTCCCCTCCAGGCAGGTTTTAGATCAAGAATTAGCACAATAGATCAGATTTTTAGATTCACAGTTTAATATTGGAAATATGTTTTACTTCAGAAACAAAAACTCTATGTGGCTTTTATTGACCATTATTGAGCATTCGATTTTATACCACGCTCTGCTGTCTGGTAAGCCCTGACAAGTATGGGGGTCCCAGTTAATTTAGTACCTCTAATAAATAAACTGCATGTGAATAACTACGCACAAGTTCGCTGGGGCCCCAACGGCGAACTTTCGGATCGTATCCTCATAGAGAGAGGAGTTCGCCAGGGCTGTGTTTTAGCGCCTACCCTATTTTCCCTGTATATTAATGATGTTGTGGATGCTTTAGAACATTGCAGGAACGACTCCCCGGCTTTGAATAACAAGAAGATACCTATCTTACTTTTTGCTGATGACTCACCCTAATATCTAAATCATCAATGGGTCTCCAAATTTTAATTAATACTTTTTAAAAAATTTGTAATTCAAGAGGTTTAGAATTAAATATAAATAAAACTAAGTTTATGGTGTTTGAAAAGATAAACAAGGGAAGTCTTAGTATCCATGTAGGTAGTGAGGCACTTGACAGAGTACACAACTTTGACTATTTAGGCGTTAGACTTATGGATAACCTAAAGTGGATGAGTCAACTGGATAAATCTACACTAATGATTGAACATAGATCTAATGCTATTTTAAGGTTTTACAATCAAACTACGTCATGCATAATTTACCCTGCTGTGGAAACTTACCGAGCAACTGCTCAGGGAGCTGCTCTATATGGGGCGGAGATCCGGGGCTGTGGAAATTTACATTCATTGACGATTGCCAAGAATAATTTTATTAGACGGCTACTAGGTTTACCATCTAGCTCACCATTAACCCCTATGTACTTTGATGTTGGGATAAAAAGAGTTGCTGACCTGGCTATTCTAAAAACCTTAGCATACTGGATCCTTTGGTCTACACCTAAACTTGGAGTTTTTAAAATTCACTGGTAGAGCTATTGAATCTCCAAGGAGCCAGGGATAGTCCATGGGTCAAGTCCGTTTCAGGTTGGTTCTCTAAACTTGGAATGCAGAACTTGTGGGAAGACCCTAACAGTATCTTAAAATCTGACAACAAACTGTTAAAAGTTCGATACTGGGCTTACATTAATAACTGTTACGCTATGAATAGACACAATGGGTCTGTAATTAGCACATTCCTAGTTCACAAGCACATCCCTAGGTTTGAAGAATTCTTATATCTAATATTTCTATCTTCAACTAGGAATTTGTATATACGATTTTGTTATGGAATCCTACCACTGAGGTCCTTTACAAGCAAATGGTGCACCAATCTAGATCTCAGAATTTGCCCTGCATGTGGCTCGGGTAATGAAGATGAGAAACATGTATTGTTCTTCTGCAGGGAGTATCATTTTATACGTCGCAAATGGCTAGTTCCAATTTGCCGTGGTATGGCTACTGGTAGTTATCTGGAAGCTTTCAGGATTTTAAAAAGCGGCATGTCGCCAAAAGTAGTATTTGCTGTAAGTAAATTTTTACAAGCAGTGTGGTTTAAAATACTAAGGGGGTCATTACGATGGCGGGCGGAAGCACAACCGCCGTGCTGGCGGATGCAAAAACCACCAGTTACCGCCGGCACGCAGCAGTCCACACGCCCGCCCTATTACGATGCGAAAAGTCGGCCAAACACCGCCGGCAAGCCAGCGACACCGTCCGCCATCAAAGTGCGTCCGTACACGTAGCGGCGCAGCACAATTGACACACACCGTCCGACGAAATCACGTCCCGCCCGGCGTACAAATTACGATGCCGCAAACAAACGGCTCCCACGGCTAAGAGACACCGTAAGACAAACCGAAGCGGTAACACGGACGCCGAGCACGGACACTGAAGAAGCGGCTCCCCCGAGCATGAATCCAGCACTGCAGGCCCTCCCCATGCTCTTGCTGATGCACCACCAAGGATGCAACGTACCGCGGAGACGCAGGTAGGCACACACACAACAAGTGCACGCAAACAGCGCACACAGTGCAAGGGCGGAAAAAGCGGACAACCCCCACCCCGCGTGTACACTACACATCCACCATTGCATCCACATATGACACACAGGCCAAATCGTAACATCTCGTAACACATGTGTACACACCACCTGGGACTAGGAACCAACGACCCCGTCACGGCCCCAAAGCGGCGATGACGCCGCCACACATGCGCACAACACAGAGGCCAACCGCAGCGCCATGCATGCGTCGCACACAGACACAGGGACACAACCAAGCAGCACACACATCAGCCCCACCCCGAACGCACATGACAGGCCTGCCACAGACATGTCCCCAACGCCCAATTCACGGACAACACCCAACGCCACACAACCGACGCACACATGTCAGTGAAGTCACGCAACAGCAGGACACACCCCAGTGTAACAATCATGGCGTAGCACACAGCGGCGGCAACACCAACTAGGAGAAGCAGGGCCCCTTCGGGAAGAGGAACGCCAGTACCACACTGAAACACCCATACCACCCTGCACATATGAACAAGACATATAAAACGAAACACCAAAGAGCCCGGGGACCGACAACAGGTGGCCCAAGAATAACATTCACACACAAGGCCCAACGCAGAGCGGAAAGGCAGCCTGCCGCCCACACAAGGGAGAGCAGACAGCACTGAATGACCTTCCATTCCAACTCCGAAACCACAGCCCTACGAAAGAAGCCGGTGAATACAGCCATTGTCCAAGAAAAGACCAACACAGGCATGCCGAGGAGACCGACCACAGGGCAGATAGCGCAAATCACAGAAGAACACAACGGACGGGGAAAGAAAAAGAAAACACTCCCCCATGTCGGCCACATGCAAGTTAATTGGAAGGAGTCACACATCACTGACCTTGAACTGTCTGAGAAGCATGTGGGATGAGGGCCCGTGTCCTCCGCACAAGCCAACAGAACACAAGTCCTGTCTCCCTACGACTACACAGAGCTCACAGCAACCTCGGAGCGTGCACATTGCAGACTGCACACACAGCCTGAGCACGCCACCACAACGCACCGCTGCAAAATGGCAACCGCAACACACCTACCCAACTACGCCGGACAGGTCAAGCTGTACAAAACCAACCTGATACATATATTGGGATGCGAACTCCTGTCCCTGCTGAACGTCAGTTACCGACTGACTTACCGCATCACATTGTTCAGCTGCGTCATGCCTGTCTTCTACTGTCGGAGGTGTCCCTACCAGCATCCCGTGGAGATGTGCCTCTCCAACCCGGCATGTCTAAAGGCGGACCTGCTACCACTACTCCTCCCTCTGGACGCACACGACAGGGCCTGCTCTGCCTATGGGGGCATGGCGTATGTGGCCAACATCGCACCCGCAATGAAACGTGACCACTGTGCCTCCACACGACGGATCATCGAGAACAGCTACATCGAATGTCACCCAGCATGCCCCATCATGGTCCTCCAAGGGACAACTTACGAACAACACCTTGACAGCCACCATCCGCTACATTGGCTGGCAAACATGTACACCACCAATGACATGGAAGCCCTGCTGGACGGCATCGCATACCTGACAACCTGTAAATTCGTCGGACCACAACGCAGGTTCCCCGATTGACCTATGATGTCCAACCCCGCACCCATGCTTAGCTTCCGCACGGACTGGCCAGTCACCACCACAACAGCCATACCAAACGACCGGCAACTGTTACCACACCATCAACAACATCGCCATGACATCGGATATGACCGGGACATGCACACTGTTCCCCATCACATCCAGGAACACCGCTTGCATCGTGGGAGGCAGTGGCATGGGGTCTGTGTATCGCACCCACATGGACGGAACTGCACGAACAACCAGGACACGACATGGATCCAGCGCCCATGGACACACACACCGCTCAGTGGACATGAATAGGTCGCCTGGAGTCTGTGGGTGCTGCACCCCTCCCACCCCCGCCCGGGAATCCCATACCAGGACCTTTGCATGGACGACAAGTGCATACAACAACAACACGACCCCAGTGACTGTGACATGTCCAGTAACCACCACATTGCAACAACAAGTGGCACGCCGCTGCATGCACGCAAGCACATGCCCTGATGTCATCTCACATGCACGCGTGCATGAGGAACAACCGCAGCAAACCTGTCACATGGAACTGAGATGGACTGTGCCCATGATGCCAAGCGGTCTGGTAGGCTACATGTATACCGTCTGTGTCAAAGTCCGCAGCTCCGCAGCTATACGTAAATGTACATTAGCACAGCCTTGGCCAAGCAGATGTAACTCTGAAGCCCACATCCCACATGCAACAGCCAATCACATGTAACCCCACACCCTATCCCATTTGTAATCATGCTCAGTATATCCTCAACATGTATTCCGCTGCCAGTAGTGTCCACTATACTGCATCACAGAGGACAGAAGACTCAATATAATGTTTGAAACCAAAACTGTCTCCGCTGACTCATTTCACAAGTACGAATGAGAGAGGATGAGAGTATGTGAAGTACACGGCAGTCGTGACATGACCATGTAGTCCACTGGTATTGGATGTCAACGCAAATGAGTAGCACAACTGTGGAAGACACACATGTGTCGTGTGAAGTCGTATGGACGCAGTGCTCAGGTGGGTGGGTGTGACGGGTAGATGCGCACATGCCAAGTTGGAGCACGCCGTGTTGGGAGGGGTCATGAACAGTACACCACCGCTTCCCTGGGCATTGTGAGAGGACACCTGTCGGGGGAGTGAACACGTGTGTGCACAGCAGCCGGGCACACGAACAATGCGGTACCAGGCGCACACGTCAGCCCACCCTCCGTGGACAAGCTGGATCCTGTTGTGCGCACGCCATGCCCCTTGACAAGGCACACACAGCCCCAGTCGACCAGGTGTAACCCCAACATAGTCAATCCGCACAGGCGATACAGGGCACGGGATGGCAGTGGAGCATGGTGTGTGAGAGGTCTCCTCGCGCTCCTCCTGGTCATATCACGCAGGCAATAGAACCTCAACGTGTAGCATGGCACAAGTCAAATGGAAGTGTAGGGGGACGCACCACAGCAAGAGCAGCACTGACGTCACGGGAGGTGGCTCGCACCATCCCATCCATTGCCCATCATACCAACCACGCCACATGCCATTGCGACTAAGTGCAAGCGCGTGCGCCACCACCCCGAGCCCTCCCCAGAGAGGCCAAAGAGTGAATGTGTGGGCCATCAGCCACAGACGGACGCGGCATGGCCGCAAGGGCAGCCACAGCCACTGGGTGTCGCAGGTGGCGGATCCGGAAGGCGAAGACTGTGATGCATAGTCCATGCAGGCCGGGTCTCCATTTGGGGCACCACGCAGGTGGATGGCGTCCCACCACACATCATACCCTGAGACAGCCCACTCGTGCAACTGGACCCACACATACACTCCTTGCCCTCTCTGGTGCGAGCTTGGGGCTGCCTGTGCAAGCGCTAGCCTCGCAGGTGCACATGCATATTGGGGGAGCGAGGGGAGGACATGAGGGCTGGGGCGAAGATGACTGTATCACTGTCAGTTAGTACAAGGGATGACCCAGATGTGGAAAGGAAGAGACGTGTCCCGTGTGTACTGCAACTAGTCGCCAATCCAACTACCCCCATGTCCGGAATGTAAGCCCGCACCTAGGCCCGCCCATCCGCCACATCGAATATGCCACCAGCACGACAACCTTCCCATTCGAAACACTGACTGGGGGTGGCGACCAGTGAACAATCATGTGTAGCCTACCCACGCGTACATGGGGGCCCTCCATGATCCATGTCACCTGCGGCAAAGTCATGACATGCGCAATGAGGGAAGTGAGGAGAGCTGTCCGCCCCACGCACAGAAGGTGCATCAGCTCCACAGACCCAGCAGCGAGTCCAGCAGGGGTCACATGTGCAGGGGCAGCTGTGCCTGGTGTGAAGGCACATGCATATAGACAGCACATCGACCAATGTGTAGTCTGCCCACATCTACAGTCCATCATCATGCGGACATAGGAATTGAACACAGGGCAACACATCTTAGTTGGTGCACCCACCGTGACCAACAATGCGCAATCATCGACGTACCCGCCCTGTGCATGGCCCCCACCCAACGGAGGCACATCCAGTGCCACCATCCCACACACACAAGCCTTCCACGGAACATGCTGTGTCCAATGGTCAGTACAGAGTCAGCGCCCATCTGGTGGATCCTGAACAGGAGACACATGCACACACATGCCAGTTCCCACTATGTACGTCTGCCACCTGGCACGTGCAATGTAACCTCTCACCTGTGACGTGTGACTGCAAGCACACAGCCGTCTTGGCATGGGGCTGTCAATGTGGACACCTGTCAATGTTTCGGGAGGTGTGATCCGTACAGTGCTGTACATAGGGTGCAGTGCTGACACCTACTACTGTCTCATATCCCCTCGTGCCACAGGTCCCACTTGTTTTGGCCGCTCAGCCTGTGCCCACATCGTCGTCGTCGTGTGCCATACTCATCCAGCCTCGGAAGCAGTGCCATGCTCAGCAGACATTCATGTTGCCGTGGCGTTGCCGCTTGACGAATATGCAGTCAGTCCCCATCAGCACGCCCCGCAAGTCATTGGGGCCTAGATCCCCATGTGCATGCACATGGCAGTGGTTTGTATCACTAGCCATTGCCATTGGTGGGAGACCTGTGTAAGTGTATTGTGGCCGTGCCGTCCCTGCTTGACAGCTGGGCTGTGACTCATGTGCTTGCTCAGTCATGTCAGTGATGTGTATGCGGAATTGCTATGTGTCGTGTTGCTTTGACATGTGTCCACTGCCATTTTCCCTAGGCGGAGACCGAACATTGACCGCCCATACCAATTGCTGGCGGACATGGACGATACTGAGGTCATTAGGAAGTTTCGGCTGGACAGGCCAACCCTGCATCGACTGTGTGCCATGTTGGAACCCCATCTCCGTACCCGCAGGGTGTATCCGACAGCAGTCACCCCCACGGCTAAGGTGATGGCCGCCATGCATTTCTTCGCCACTGGGTCATTCCAGCACACAGTGGGCAGTGGAGGAGGGATGTCCCAGCCCATGTTCAGCAAGGTGCTGAGGGATGTACTGGCAGCCATGATGCTGTACCGAAACAGGTACATCCGCTTCCCCAGGGCTCGTGAATTGGCGGCAGTGAAGGGTGCATTCTATGCCCTTGGCAGGATCCCACACGTCGTTGGAGCCATTGACTGCACACATGTTGGCCTTGTTCCACCACAGGCCACTGAGCACCTGTACCGCAACAGGAAGCACACGCACTCCCTGAATGTGCAAGTGGTGTGCCTTGCGGACATGGTGATAACCCACGTGTGTGCAAAGTTCCCAGGCTCGGCCCATGACGCACACGTCATGCGCAACAGCATCTTGCCACGACTGATGTCCAATCTGCAACAGGATCGTGGCTGTATTGTCGGTGAGTATGTGGAGTGGTGTAGCGTGCTGGCTGTGCGATGCTGTCCCCTGTCCAGTTGGATTAGCAACGGTTCTCTGTGTCCCTCACACCCAGGTGACTCTGCGTACCCGAATGGGGCATGGCTGCTCAGTCCATTGAGGAATCCTCGCACCCCAGCAGACGATCGCTACAATGAGGCACATGGGAGGACCAGACGTGTGGTCGAGCGTACCTTTGGCCTCCTCAAGTCCAGGTTCAGGTGCCTGGACCGCACCGGGGGTGCGCTGGCGTACTCCCCACAGAAGGTGTGCCAGATAGTGGTGGCGTGCTGCATGCTGCACAATCTGGCCATTCGGAAGCAGATCCCCCTCATCGTGGATGACGGAGATCAACCAGGGCCCCAGCCCGCAGACCAGGACAGCTCGAGTGAGGAGGACAGCGGAGAGGAGGAAGCTGGTAATGTGCGGCAGCAGCTCATCGCCCGCTACTTCACTTGACGGTGAGTGTCCATGTACGACGGCTGATGTGGCTGTATCTGTGCAGGTGTGTGTGTGCTGTGTCAGGGTGGCCGTTTGTTCACTGCGTGCTGTGTGTCAACGCTCCATGGCCAGGGTAGTATGCCACTGTTGGTGGCTGTGGCATTGTGCCCTATTGCTCTGTGCGATGTGTGTACATTGCTTGTAGTTGTTGACATGTACTGTGTGATGGGTGTGTGACACACTCATTGAATGTGCTCCTGTTCTGTCTCCCACCCCTAGGTCCCTACAGGCCCTCCGGTTCCATTGCCATGCCACGCATCAGGTGCCTTTCCGCCCAAGGTGGCCGTTGTATTCCGTACAAATAAAACACAGGGCACAAACAGCAGTTTGTGTAAGAGGTGCATTTATTTCAAACTGTGACATGTGATTGTGTGCGAGGTGATGACAAAAGTGGTGCGTGCAGTGACAATGAGCTGTCGGTCACGGCTGCGTGATGCTCAGGGTGTACCCACTTGTTCCATGTCCATGGTCCAACAGACACATGCCATCCAGATGGCTGTGTGGAGTGGGATCGTAGTCCAAGTCAATGCAGTGGGTGGTCAAGGAAGGCTGGCTGGCTGCCTCACTTGCGTCTGGAGCGTGCGTAGTCCTCCCGGGAGATCTGTTTGTACTTCGGACAGCCCCTTCCACGTTTGGGAGGGGGTGTGTGGTGGCGACCTGCTGGTGGGGGGTGAGGTGTGCTCACTGGCTGTGGACGCAGGGGAACTGGACACTGCTGCTCGACCCTGCGCCCCGGCAGGTGGTGGCGGTGGTGGAGCTGCTGTCCCTGGCTGTGACCTCACCACCAGCTGGCCCATGAGGTCCACGAGTTGGCCCATACGGGCGTCCATGGACCTCAGCACCCCCAGCACCTCCCGCGTGTCTGAAGCAGACCTGACCCATTGTCCTTGGGCCTCTTCATAGGCCCCAAGGACTCTGGCCATTTGAGGCAGGGCATGGCTCCCAGGGGAGACTGGCGTTTCCCTGACCCTGCTCCTCCTACCAGTACTGCTGCCACCGGCCTGCCCACTAGCCACATTGCCCACCACGGTCCTCGCCCTGGCTCCCAGGGTGGATCCAGTCGGCCGGGCCACCACCTGCGCTGGGGCTGGTGCCAGCGAAGACGTGGTGGTGGTGGCGGCGGTGGTGGTCGGTGCGGCGATGGTGGCGGTTGCGGCAGTGGTAGTGGCCGCAATGACCGTGGGTGTGGCCGCAATGACCGTGGGTGTGGCCGCAACGACAGTGGCAGCAGGGGGCTGGGAATGTTCAGCAGCCCTGGATGATGGGTTGGTGGGTAGGAGGGGTCCTGGGGAGCGGCTGGGCCCTGCCACACCAGATGGGCCTGCTTGGTGGTCCGTGTCCGAAGAGGAGGACAGATCCTCCACATCCGTGTGTCCTCGTTGGGGGCTTGTAGGCTGGCTGTGCTGGCTGCTGTCTCCATCCCCAGCATCCAGCAGTTCGTCACCTGTGGAGAGAATGAGATTTGTTATTGTGTTGCACCTGGCGAAGTATGTATTTGTCGTCTGACATTAACAGTTCGTGCAATCTCATACATGGGTTTCCCGGAGGCGTGTGTGTGGCTGTACCATTTGTAGTTGTGTGTGCTTGGCAATGGGACTGTGTGCTGTGCACATGTGGCATGGGACGGATTGGCCATGCCGATGGGTGTGTTGCTGTGCCCCTACTTATTGTGACTCTGGTGTATGCGGGCTCCTGGCCCATCCTGGGTCTGGTTTGTACTTTGCTTTTGGTGTTCAAATGGGACGCTTAGGAACGCATATGGCAACATGGGGGCCATGCCCCAGATTCGCATTTGGGATGGAATATGCTTTTGGGGTACATGCTGTGAGCCATGGGTGCCGAACGTGACATGTGTTGTGGCAGCATGACAGTGCATGGTCTGAGGTGTGTGCATGCCTGACATGGCCTGCATATTTGCTGTCTGTTGTGATTACTGGACATGGCATTGGACGCATCGTTATGAGTGAGTGATGGTTGTGTGCCAGCCAACGTATTGCAGTTGTCCCATCTCCTTGGTGTGCGTGCTGCCCTGTGCCATGTGCATCACTGCAGTGCTCGGGGGGTGTGGCCCATGTTGTGTGTTGTTGCTCACAGTGTGGCGTGCGCTTCATTGACTTCTGGCACATGGTTGGTCATGGGCATGTATCTTAGCGTGACTGCTGTATGTGTGGCAGCTGTGCGGATGACATGCCTTTCATGAGACTGGGGCTGACGGATGGGATGGATGGTATGTTGTATGTGCATGGTGTGTCTGTGTGTTTGATGGGTTCAGTGGTGTTCGTGTGCATTTATGTTGTTCCGCTCTGTTGCGTCTAGTGTTGTTTGTCTTACATAGGCGTAGTTGTGGGGTGTGTGGTTGACAGGCAGTAGGGGCTACATGGACAGGACTTCAATGGTGTTTCGGTTGTGTGTGATGGGTTGCACAGTGGCTGCTGTGTGGTACTATATTCAGTGTGGCTTGTGCATGCAGACGTGGCTCCTTGGGTGTTGCTGTGTCTGTGATGGGTCATGTGAGGTGTGAGTCTGTGGTTCATGTCCGTGTGCACATTGTTCACTTGTTCGTGACGGTGGGCGGTGCTGCGTGTTCGTCTGCTACGTGACATGTCCCATGTGTTGGTCGTGTTACGGTCCTCATGCCTCCAGTAATCCAGCCCTGTCCAGTTTCCCACCTGCAGGTTGTTCGGGCGTGCACTGTACTGGATGCCACATGGTTCTAAGCGGGGGTGCTCCATGTTGCAGGTCTGTGGGGGTGGGGGGGTGTTGTGGGTCGTGGTGGTGGCTGGACACCCACTGACACCAATTGTTGTGGACCGTGATGTCTACCTTTCGGCTGTCGGTGTGCACTGCGGTGGCTGACACGTGGCTGTGGGGTGTGGGGGATGCTCCTCCTTGCTGTGCTGTGCTGTGGGACTAGGGGCCTGGTGTGTGTTGTACTTGGGCTGTCCACCCTCCCACCCACTGCACTTTGTGTTCCTGCCACTTACCTGTTACTTGTCGGTTAGTGCAGCTATGGCGGACACATGGGTGTGGTGGGTGCTCGTTGTGGCGCTTCTGGCATACTTGGGGACCTGTTGGTGGTTACGTGGCTGGCTGAGTGTACACATGTCCCCACGTATCTTACAGTTGTTCGGTTTGGGCTGTGTGTGGTGGTGTCTGTTGCATGTGTGTGTGATGTGTTGTGTATTGTGTGCTGGACATGGGGGTGTTTGTCCCTGGGAGCTGTGGCATGGTGGTAGTGCATGTGAGTACATAGCGGTGTGCTGGTATACATTAGTTTGTACTTACCAGCCTCCACTCCCCCTGCTAATCCGGCGAGGATCTCCGGATGTATAATGACTCGCACCTTCTCCTCCCACGCTTTGAAGGTCTTGAAGAGCGCGGGATTCCCTCCGCCAGTGACGGCAGCCAGCTCTCTGTTCTTGCTCTCCTTCTTCTTGACCAGGCTCTTGACGTCATTCCACCGTTTGTTGATTTCAACTCTGTTCCTGGGCAGGGTCCCGACTGCATTGACCTGGTCTACGATCCGGTTCCACATTCTGTTTCTGGTGGCTAGTGGTGTGTGCTGGACCAGGTTCCCATAGATTTGTGGGTGCACCTTGATAATCTCGTCGACCATGACCGTCAGCTCCATGGGCGTGAACTTGGGCATTCTTTGTGGTGCCATGGTGTTTGTGGTGCTGGTGCGGTGTGTGTTGTGTAATGTGCAGGGGGTTTGTGGTGCCGGTGTTTGGTGGTGGTGGTGGTGGTGGTGGTTGTGATGTGTGCGTTTCTGTGGTGTGCTGCTGTCCTTGCTGTGTCACTGTGTCCTCTTCTCTCCTCTCTAGTTTGCAATGTTGCAAGGGGTTGTGGTCTGTGGGAGTGCTGCTTTTGTACTTACCTATGTGGGTGTGTCCTCATGGTCTGTTGTTTTCAGGTGTGTTGTGTCTGGGGTTCTGGCCTTTGTAGTTTTTGTTTGTCCAGGGGGTGTTTTCGGGATGTGTACTGTGCTTGTGTATTTGTGCGTGCCTTGCTGTGTGGACTTGTTGGCCATGTTGTGTGCGATTGTTTTTGTCAGCGGATGGTTTCTGTGCAGGGACGTGGGCGCCATGGCTTCTGCCGTGTCGATTCTCATCGGCGTTGTTTGCGCTGGCGGGCGGTATATTTGTAGTTTTCCCGCGCTCATGGCGGTGCGATCGTAATCTCACGTGCGGTGTGTCGGCCGTGAGGGCGGGCGGTTTTGTGTTGTCGTGCGTGTTTCCGTCCGTGGCGGGCGGTTTGACTCCGACTCGGACGATGGCGGGCGGTATCTTGTGTGATTTTTCAGCCGATGGCGGTTTTCGGTTTGTGTCATCGTAATGGCGTGGTCGGTGTTCAGACGGTGTGTGCGGGCGGATTTTTGCCGCTTTCATGCCTGGCGGATTTTTTTACGCCGGGTATCGTAATGGCCCCCTAAAGGTTTTAAATATTACAGATTGCTGTGTTTATTAGTTTAATGCTACCTTCGATGTATTGCTGCTCACTTGCCTATTTGCACTATGCACGGTCACCTTATGCATTTGTTGCACAGCCTCCAATGCATATTTGAGGACAACACTTGTTAATGTATAGGATGCCTATAGTAGTTGTGCTTCATAAGCAATTCAAAATAAGAGAACTATAAGCCCAAAGTTATTCGTTTTGTAAATTTTTTTAAAGTAACACATATTTTAAATTACCTTGCACTTTAGTGTTGTTGCATTTTGCACCTTCAACGTTGAGTTTTATTATATTTTTATCGCCTGGAGGAATATTATCAAATTACAAGAAATGTTTTAAACGAATTTTTGATTGCAATTTTAACAAGGAGATTGTGATGTTGCTGTATTTTGGTGTACGTATGCTCCCTTTCAAAATGAGTTTTATGTACCATTTTCCTTATGTATTGATTGTTGGTGCTCTGTTTTTTTTTTGCTTGTGTATACTTTGATGGCTATTTTAACCGAATAAAGTCACTATTACTTACTATTGCTGCTTCAGTTCTGTAAAGTAAGTGCGAATTATTCCTGAATTTTGCTATTTTTCAAATGTGCATTGTTAAAGACATAAGCACAGCATTTGGAAAAAACTGTTCCTTGGGGTCGGTATGTGTCTCAGCTCCATGTACCCTACCATGCTGCGACTCCTATGAAAAACTTGGGGCCCCTTCCATTATCTTTTTTTAAAACAAATTAAGCACAAGGTAGAAGCAGCTGACTGCAGAGAAAATAAACGTGCTTAATTTGTGAGAAAAAAACCCCTAACTGCAGGCATTCAAAGTTTTTCTAAAGAAGGGGTGGCTCAATGCCCAGGTTGCAGAATTCCAAGGCTGCGTAACCTTGAATCCACCTCATACCCCTTTCATGCACTTCCTGTGTCTTGTCTTTACGTCACTCTTACAGGTTTTTTTATTCCTGTGTTCTTCCTTTGTTACTGCTTTCCTATCTTTCTCTTTCTCCTTCTTTCTTGCTTTTTTACCTTTCTCTCTCTTGCTCAGCTTTAAAATTTGAGGATGGAAAATGTGTCCTGGTTCCCAAACATGAGTGTCAGTTTCCATCACCTGCACGTAGAGGCACTGGTAAATGAAGGTCTGTTGTCAAATGAAACCCACATTAATCAAACACAGAAAGGGCTAACGGGCTAATATGAAATACAAAATGAAGGTGAAAAGCTAAAGTTTACTTACCACTAATTTTACAGTCCATAAATAGCTTCGAAGATGAGAAAAGAGACTGCAATAAGGTATAAAGCAATTAATAGGGAACACCCTTGTCTTGGCAACCACAGCGTTTTTTAGCCAATGCTTGTATGTGATAGCGTGAGCATGTGCATGCACATGCTTTTGCATATATTTAATTATTATATCACAATAATAATAATAATAATAATACAGACATTTGTAAAGCGCAACAGCTACCTCAAACAGAGGTGTCCCGGCGCTAGAGCGATCGACAGTATGCAGATGAAAACCAAGAAGCGAAAACCGCGGACCCATTATTCTGCCCTGAAAAGCCAGGTCTTAACCTGTTTCCTAAAATGAGGCTCTGCCTCTATGTTGGGTAAGTCACCTGGCAAGGAGTTCCACAACTTAGCCGCCCCAACCGTGAAGGATCTGCCTCCTAGGCGGGCCTTGTTGAAGCGGGGCGTGCAGAGCAGCATTTGTGAGTTGGACCTTAAAGATCTCGTATGCTTATAGCCACGTAATCTTTGTTTCAAGTAGCTGGGGCAGTTACCATGAGTGGCTCTGAATGCCAGTGTCAGTGCCTTGAACTCAATCCTTTTAGCCACGGGTAACCAGTGGAGTTCTTTTAAATGCGGAGAGACATGATGTCGGAAAGGGACCCGCCGAATCAGTCTTGCAGCCACATTTTGTACCGTCTGAAGGCGTCTAATTAGGGACTTTGGCAAGCCTAAATAAAGGCTATTAGCATAGTCCAGCCTGGATGTCACCGTGGCATGGACTATGATGTTCCGGCACGCCTCAGGCAATAGATGCAGAAATTTTCGCAAATTTCTTAGTTTACTAAAGCAGGTGGCTGTCACCTGCCGTATATGAGCCGAGAATGACAAATCAGACTCCCACTTCACACCAAGATTTTTTATAATGTCTGTAGGGGACGGGGGAAAGCCCATTTCCCTTGGCCACCAAAGATCCGGAGCTGGAGGTGGCTCTTTCCCAAAGAACATCACCTCCGTTTTTCCTGCGTTGAGTTTCAGTTTGTTGTTATTCATCCACAACGCAATATCTCTCAGGCAGCCTTTGAAGCTGCTGAGGAGTCCTTGGACTGCTCTTTGAAAGAGAAAACCAGCTGGCTGTCATCAGCGTAAGAAATCGCTTTTACCCCCCAACTGGCTATCAGAGAGAACAGCGGAGCCAGATATAGATTGAACAAGAGAGGACTCAACGCTGACCCCTGAGGGACTCCACACCAGAGCTGTTTCGGTTTGGACACAAAGGGTTGTAGTGAGACCTTCTGAGAACGATTGCTTAAGTAGGAGTTCAGCCAGGCCAGCACCGTGCCCCCTATGCCCATCTCCTGCAGTCTCTGAGACAGCAAGGAATGGTCAACAGTGTTGAATGCCGCCGATAGATCCAGGAGCACCAACATAGCGGATGCCCCTGAGTCCACCGCCAGCCTCACCGACTCAGCCACCTCCAAGAGTGCCGTCTCGGTACTGAAACCTGATCTAAAGCCAGATTGGGTATCTTGTAAGATGCCCTTGCTCTCAGTGAAATTAGTCAATTGTCGCTGCACCAGTTTTTCCAGCATCTTTCCTGGCGCAGGCAACAGAGAGATAGGCCTGTAATTATTCAAGTCCCCCGGATCTCCATTTGGTCTTTTCTGCAAGGGGAGAAGTGTAGCATGTTTCCATATATCGTGAAAAATGCCAGACGCAAGGGATGAATTCCAAATGTGTAACAGCACATGCATCAGAGAGTGTGCCATCACTTTCCAAAGTTTCGGGGGGCAAGGGTCATCTGGTGCTCCTGACTTACACCCCTGGATTTCCGCCAACGCTTCCTGCATTAGAATCGGGCTAAAATTCGTAAATGAGGGCTTTTGTGTGCCTCCCGCTCTACTGTCAGATTTCTCTGTTTCACGTATCTAAGAGAAAGACTCGTAGACCATCTGGATTTTGTTGTCAAAGAAATCGGAAATACTTTCGCACAAAGAGAGGGATGGTTGTGCACTGGTCTCTAATGATTTAGGCTTGAGAAAAGAATTAACCACCTTGAATACCTCTTTAGAAGAGTTTTCAGCTTTATATATGCAGCTAGCTATGTAATCCCTCCTGGCAGTTCTGATTAGTTTGTGCAATTCTTTCAGTGCGTTTTTATAGGTAGTTTTTGCCACCTCACAATAGTTTACCCTCCACTGCCGTTCCAGTCGTTTGCAGCTGCCCTTGGCCGCTCTAAGTGAGTCCGAGAACCAAGGGGCAGAGGGGGAGAGCCTCATTGACCTAGCGGCTCTAGCCGGGGCCGTGGAATAAACAGCTGTCGAGATCCACTGATTTAGAGCCCGGGAATCCGCATTGGGATCGGACGAGAGTATAGGCTGGCTGGCCTGTAAGATAGGGTCCAAGGACGCTTCTGTCAGGTTTTTCCAACTTCTTTTGGAATCAGATAGTGGTCAGACCAAACCATTTTGATGGGGGCCTCTGTACGTAGTGACTTCAAGTTAGAGAACACAAGGTCGAGAGTGTGTCCTGCCTTGTGGGTGGGGAAGATGACATGTTGCATTAAATTGGCCCCCGCAAGGGCCAGCACTAACTGAGCTGCCTGCAAGCAAGATGGATCATCCACATGCAAGTTGAAATCACCTAGTACAGTGAAATTAGAGTACAGTAGCGATTTCTGGGCGATGTAGTTGCAAAGCTCATGGTTTGAGTTGGGAGCACAGTTCGGTGGCCTGTAAATGAGGATGCCCGAGAAGGAGGTTGAGGGATCCAATTGAAAGCAGAAGTTAAGGCCCTCTATCCCCTCAAGATTGAGAGGAGCTGATGATGCTAAAACTCATGAATCCTTAAAAATAATGGCTACCCCCGCCTCTTTTGCCACTCTCCCTATTAGCGCAACATATTTTAAAGCCAGGAGGGACGGCTAGGGCCACTGTTGAAACAGAATCCGCGTTCAACCAAGTCTCCGTCAGAAAAATGACGTCCCACGCGTTTCCTGTTAAAACTAGCCATACCTCCTCGGCGTGCTTGGGCAGGGATCTACAGTTTACTAGGCAAGCCTTGATCCTGTCAGCGTGCCCGTCCTGCTCCCTGATAGCGTAATCTATGTCATTACTTCCCGCGGGCCCTCTGTGCTTCCTCAGCTCCCAGGAGCAGTCAGTATATCTATATGGGAGCATAGTTGAGGCTAGGTTGATGGCATGGACCTTCAGGCATGTCTTACCTCTACAAGACAGCAAAACCTCCCTAGGCCAACCGCACGTCAAACCACTGGACCGCCGGGCAGCATGGCTGGCGCTGGCAGCGATCCGGTTGCGGACGGGCGCAGACGGGCTTGCCTTTGGCATGCCTTGGGTGCGGCAGCGGCGTGCCCGCTGCGCACGTCCGCTGCGCGTCCGGGCACCCATGTGTGCTAAATAGTGGTGCCGGCCCCGGAAGTGAGGGAGATTGAGGGCGGAGTCACGTCCCTCCGTGCAATCAGCACAATCAAGCCGTGACGGACCAGGGACTCGTGACGCTGTAAAGTGCTGGCGTGCAAGAACAGGTAAGCCCCCCGTTTAAAAACCCACACTGACAAGTGAAACACACAACTTACAATGCTAAAACAAATTTGAAAAGCAGAATTTTAAAGCAGATAAAAGCAGATAGTAAAACAAATCGCTTTCGGTCACAGCGCAAATGCCCCTGGTAGTTTTAGCTTTTCGGCGCGCTACTACCTATTGCTGCGCGTCCGGGCCCCCATGTGTGCTAAATAGTGGTGGTGGTACAAACATTGAGAAGGGGTTTAATATTGGTGTCATGGATGTAGGTGTTTTTAGGTCGAGCCAGGGCAGCGCATGCGCTGCTCTGTGAGGCATGCTGTATTAAAGTATGGACTTAAAGCTCCGCCCAATCTCCGCCAATATTTTTCATTGGCTTATGTCATTGTCCTTTGTAAATGCTGGCTTCTGATTTGTTAATAGGCTTGTTAGTCCCTCCTTAGTACTGCCTTGTCTTCATTTGTAACCTCTCATGAGGGCTGGCCCTTTTACTTCTTTTGCTACACTGTATGTGTTATTTAGTCTATAAGCACTATTTTTTTTAATGAATTTCTCCTACTGCAGGCACCACATGCTTTCCTGCAACATTCAGCGTGCCATGCGCGCTTTCACTTTCCAAGCAACCCGGGACAATGGCGGACGCTTCTTTGCAAGGAAATAGGCCTCGTATTTACAAGAGTTTGAGCTATTGGCATTGTAAATTACAATGCCTTTTATTTATGTGTTAATTAGCAAAACAGATAATTAAAAGGCATTGCCATTTACAATGGAAATAGCTTAAACTCTCGCAAATGAGAGACCTATTGCATTGCAAATGCTTGTTCATTCGGCTTTCAAGTCGCTTTACAACGACAAACCTACTAGCCTAACACAAAATTATGCCCCCCTGCAGAATGTGATGATGGGGCCATGAGAGCCCACAGATGTTTGGGATCAATGCACCCCCTCAGAGGGATTGCACCCCCTCCCCCCCCCCCCCTCGCGCATCGCAGGGCCTGCAGGGGTCTGTGTTATGGCCCTCACGTAACTGCAATAAGCTTGTTTCTGAGTGATATAATATGGGATGGTGTTAACACAATTTGATAGACAAAAAAGATGGTGCTGGTGAAAGATAAATCTAGACTAGAGAGGAGGCAAGCGTTTTTGCATCGAGGAGATTGATAAATGTTGAGAAATAGTAGGTACCAACACTATTTCCGGCCTTTTGTTGTGTATTTTGCTGCATTCTCCTACGAGTTTATTTTAAGGTGAATGATATCACAACAGATCTTAAAACCCAAAGAGACATTATCTAACAAAGCATCATTCTGAAAAGCCTATTGTTAGTGACTGTTAGCATTGCAGGAAAAGGTCATGAGAACTGCTTTCTTCACTCTGGATGGCCCCTTTAATAGAATCAGAAGCTCTGTTATCACCACAATTTCTGAAATTGCAGGTCTCCCCAATTGCAGTATGTTAAAATAATGTTGTACCGACTGTGAGAGATTTAGATCAGTGTTTTCAGACACCGCCGGTAAGGGGAAAAAAGATTAAAGGGATGCAAACAGCCTGATGGAAAATGTGAGTCATGCAGCAGCCTGGAAGGAAATGATTTGAAAACCTCAGAGCAGCTCAATTTTGAAAACAGTTGAGTGAATACTAACATTGAGGTCAGGATATATTTATACTTGTACTGAAGCCATACGATTTATTTTGTATAAAATGAACAAAACACGGAACCTAGAACGTAAAAAGCATATATATCATAACAGAAACCTTCAAAATAAGGTACAAAACGACTTAAATAAGCCTGAGAAAAATGAACAGTTAAAGAACTACCGAAATGATAGTAGCCGAAATGAAGGGCAATCAAGGGCAATGAAATGAAGGGCACTGAAAAAAATCAACACAAATTAGAACAGGAGCTCAAAGGACCCTCTTACGAGTTGCATGGTACAGTGGGCAAATACTGTTGTTGGTTGGTATTGGTGCCTCTAAATTGTGCACTTATGAGTTTTCAGCGTGGAATGGGGACGGACCCGATCATGCATGCGCCTTACAGATTCCTGGCCTATTTCTACCAAATGCGGTTAGCCATGGACGTAATTTATGGGACACCAGGGGTCGCAGCTGCAACTCCTGGTTTGCTCTTTGCAACCCTTTGCACTGACTTTGCAACCCCTGGCTTCAGATGTGGCAAAATCAGTGCCAAGAACACGTGGCTCCCCATTCCTTACTTTCTACTTGTTTTCGTTTTGGTTTCCGTTTTTCCTATTAGTGTAATGGAAAATGAAGCACACATAGCTGGTATGGGACCTTTGACGGTGGCTGTGGTAATGAAAAATGGTTTTAAATGTCTGTTGTGTGTATGCCTGCGGGTGAGAGTGTGTTTAAGTGAGAGAGAGAGCATGTGTATGTGTGCGCAAATGTGTCTGTAGGTATGTGTGCTAGTGGAAGTGAGTGAGAGTCATTGACAGGTATTGAGTGAGACTGTGTACGATTGAGGTCCAGATTTACTATTCTTTGACACCAGGCAATGCTACACCAAAGTAGCTGTGCTGCCTTGCGTCATAGGGAGAGAGAAGAAATGCTCCATATCTACTAAGACATGGTGCACTTTTTCTCTATTTGTGCAATGGTGCCTTTTGGCAGCCATGAGACAGTCACACCCTTGTGCGTTAGTACGAAGGTGTGTGTGTATTTTCTGAAGCATAGGTTTTGTACTGGAAGGGGTGCCTTCCATTACAGAAATTATGCCTTAAGTCTTTTCCCACTTTGTATGTGTGCTGTACAATGCAGCACACGCAAATTTGGTAAACTGAGGAGAAATGAAAACATTCCTTCCTGTTACGCCTGACTCAAGAAGGTGTAAGGTTTTAAAACACCTGTCTACCAATGTTTGCAGATAGGGATTTGCATTAAAACCCACAGGTGGTTACATGGAAATAACCATGCAGCACCCATGGAATGACCCCTTGGCGTAAAATAATGCAAAGCAGTGTACAGCACAACTTTGTGTTACCTTGGAGTACAATCCACCACAAATCCTGGTTTGGGTGTTGGGTTTGCATCACAAAAGTGAGACAAACCTTGTGCAAATGTTAGTGAACCTTGGCCTGATTGTTAGTAAACATGAGTGTGTGAGATTAAGAGGGAGTGCAAGTGAGTGAGTGAGAAGGAATAAGAGTGAGCGTAGGAGGGTAAGAGAGTGTGAGTGAGAAAGAATGAATGAGAATGTGAGGCAGAGAATGAGCGTGTGAGTGAATGTGAGCGTGAACGAGATTGTGATGTGATGTGATGCTTGCAAGTTTGTCGTTGGGCATGGCATGTTGTAGTTAATTATTGTCTTATAGAGAAAAACAAGGTAAAATACTGGCAATGGCATACTTGCATCAATTGTTAGTATGGCAGACACCTGTGATGAAGTACTGGCAATGGCACACAGGGAGTAATTCTTGGCATAAAGGACACATTGGTAAAATACTGGTACTGGCATACTAGAGGTAATTCATAGCATATAGGGCATCTTTGAAAAAATACTGGCGTACTTGAGAAAATTCTTGGCGTGTGGATACCAGTGACAGAATGCTGGTGCTAGCACAATGCAGGTAATTCTTGGCATAAAGGTGGACACCCTGGCATGTGGGAGGGTGGCAACCATGACAAAATGCTGACCCAGACATACTGAGGTAATATTTGACATAAGGGTCACCTATGGTATACGGATGGCATCAATTGCAACATTCTGCCACTGGCATATTTTATTTTCATTTTTATATAAGAGTGTTCTAATGGAGCACGCATGACAAAATCCTTGCCCTGCCACAATGGAGGTAATTGTTGACATATAGAGGTACCCTTACCACATTTTTAAAGAAATGGGTTCAACTCCTGGAGAATATCAGGTTTCATTGACTTGGCACACCATGAAAGGATTTGAATGTTTAATGAGTGCACTTTCAGTGCATATGGCATTTTAGCAAATTTATGTGAACATTGTGCTTTAAAATGCACAATTTCACCCCATTCTTTTAAAAGATTTCTCAGAGGAGAAATTCGCTGGAAGAGGTCTGGCATATTTGCTTTGCTTGTGCACTACAATTCAGGGCAAGTATTATGCCCTCGAACTTTTAAAGATCAAGTCAACACCATGATATAGATGGCATCTAAAACAGTGTTGTGCTATTCTACTAATCATGCAGTTATCATGGAACTTTAGCAATGATGTCAGGATCATGTGAATTACCTTCCTGGAAAAAATCATGGTTGAATGTCATATGATGTCACTTCCTGTAATATCATTAAAGTCAAAATGTATGTGATATCACTTCTGCTACCCCTAGCATTTCAGTGAATCGACGATCATGCGGTTAGTGGTGCAAACCTGCTCCTGGTCAATTCGTAGTTGTGTAGGCTGACTTTTCCTGGCGAAATACCACTCATAACGACTCGTAATTGGGACCAAACAAAGGAATTTTAAGGATTTATGGAACATTAATAGACCAGGAGACAGAGTGATGGAAGGTGAGAGTGAGTTCCTCATTACCAGGGAAATTGTAGAGAAAGTCTAAACAGAAGCCTTCGCGTGGCAAAATATGGGAATTCCTAAGCTCCCTCTGATCATTCCATACAGCTTTTTGCCACTTGGTCCAAACGTATAATCCACTAACTTCCATCTAGTCACATCATTTCTCTCAGAATCACCAAGTAGTTTATGGCTGATAGGCACATTTCAGGCATACCTACTTGTTTGTTTAAATAACTTAAAGAATAAAGATTATATTGATGACATGATCTAATTTAACATCTAAAAAATATACTTTCATAATTATTTAAAAATTAAAACATTACTTCTGCCATTTTGGGCCTAATCAGTAAGCTGCAATTTTTGTCCTATATCACATTGGCCTGCAGCCCCTCAACTGGCCATACTCACCTGGCAGCTATGACAATACAAGTGTACAATAACTCACTATGGAAAAAGATTCAAATTGCACTTCACTGTTGAGAACCAATATGACCGAAAGTCTCAGTTTGCTTGTTCTGGCATACAGATGGAAATTGGCATAGCAGCTCAGAATGGACTGTTCTATCTGGGGTGCAGTCCATACTATTTTGCATATGGTTGGTTCTTGTCTTTAGCCGTAGAGTGTACAGATGATAGATTGGATTGTGAACTGCAATAGTTATCAGTGCTTAATTACCAGAGATTAATTCAAGCATTCCACCCATCACATTTATTATTTCTCTGTGAGAAGCCCTAATTTAACCAGGAAAAATCCACACGATCTCAAACTTTCAGTAGCCCCCTCATCGGCTTGCAGAGCAGGAGTCACCATCACCATCTGCAACAATGGTTTCATCCTCATTCAGCCCTCCGACCACCACCTAAATTTATCCAAGGAATTCTTCTCTAACATCATGAAAACTGTATCTAATTCCGATTCCTCCACCGCTCCAGTTCTTCCCAATGCTGTAGACATCACTAACTCACCCCTATCACCTGGTAGGTTGAAGTCCGTCACTCTCCACACTAGTTTGCAATATCATCCCATTCCCAGAATCTTTACTTCAGCGTTGCACAGCCAAGCTGACTCGACTATACCTTTAACACCCCATCAGCCTCTAACATGGTCTCCCCCCCTTTGCTGATCCTCCATGAACACCCAATAATTTACCATTTTCACCCTCTCTCTCCCATCTCTCCCCTCCTAAAGTTGATCTTTCTCCTACCCCATTCCACTCTCCTTAATGCCTTCTCACCCATTATATCAGCACCCTAACCCCATTGTCATCTCCCCCTTGCCCCCCTGCCTACCTCCTCAAGACCCGACATCCTGCCCTCATTCCATACTAGAATCCAGACTGGACGAGATTACTAAAAACCTGCATGATCTCAAAGCAGACCTACATAGACTCATTCACTTCACAATGAAGATGAACAATTTTCTGTTTACCAATAGGAACCACAGGTTGAATGCTGTCACTAAGGACCAACACTACTACCACCTTGCCTCCTCTCCAACACACCTCCCCTTCATCCTGACCTTTCCCACCACTTCACCCAGGCAGTGGAAGTAGAGAACTAGACCCTATCCCAATGCGTACACACAATTAATAAGACGGAAAGCCCATCTATCCGATATCGATATCCAAACCCTCCTCTTATCATATTACTCTCCTCACCCTAACAGCAATGATAACCCTCCTAAAGAAACCAGGAGCTGAGGCGGCTATCCTCAAGAACTATAGGCCTATTTCCCAGATTCCCTTCTTGGCGAAAGTGGTAGAACAACATGTTCTCAAAACTCTCTCACTTTTTCTGGAAGAACACCAACTACTTCAAATGCAACAAGCGGGCTTTAGGGCACACCACAGCACAGAATTGGTGATGCTCTCTGTCCTGGACGACCTTAGAGCCATGGCTGATAATAAACAACCGAGCGCCCTGATCCTATTAGACCTATCAGCGGCGTTCGATACGGTCAACCATACCCGGCTACTGAATCGATTAACGGCCCTAGGTATTCAGGGGCCAGCACACCGGTGGCTAGAATCCTTCCTGACAGGGCGGTCCCAGAGGATTCAGTTGGGGGAACAGGTATCAGACAGTGGCGCCCTCACCTGTGGCGTCCCCCAGGGCTCTGCACTGTCCCCGCTCCTCTTTAACATCTACCTACAGCCTCTGGTGACAGCCCTAGCCCATATGGACTGCCGTGTCTTCAACTATGCAGATGACACCCAGCTCATCTTCCGGATTGATAACTCCACCCATGCCCAGGAAGTGGCACAAAATATCCTTAGATTCACAGTAAACTGGATGACCGCAAACTCATTAAAAATCAACCCCGAGAAAACGGAAGTCCTTGTCATTCCTACAAAAGGCAACCCGTGGAGCGATCATTTCTGGCCCCAGGAGCTGGGTGCCACCCCCATCCCAGCAATTGCCGTGAAAAGCCTAGGCATTAAACTTGACTCAGAGCTCTCCATGGCTAACCAAGTCACCACAGTGGTAGGCACCTGCATAGGGCTTCTGAGACAGCTACGGAAACTTGTGCCCCTCCTTTCTACTGCCTCCTTACAAATGATCGTATCGGCCACAATTGTCTCCAGACTGGACTACGGAAATGCTTTATATATAGGCCTCCCTCAAAAGCTTATTAATAAACTACAAGTGGTACTTAACGATGCAGCCAGGCTGATCTTTAGGCTACCAAGACGGGCCCACGCATCCCCTCTGCTGTGCAAACTACACTGGCTCCCCATCAAGCAAAGAGTAAAGTTTAAAGGCCTCTGCATTGCCCATAAAGCAATCTACGGCATAGCCCCAGCCTATATTAAGGAACGCTTGAAGATCTATGTTCCGGGACGCACACTGCGGTCCTCTGAGGCCTGCCACCTGGCCACCCCAAGATGCAATACTGCATCTAAAGGGGGTAGAGCTTTCTCCGTGCTGCTCCCACAACTCTGGAACCAGTTGCCCAACCACCTGCATAAAGAACCGGCTCTCCTCCCATTCAGGAAACAACTTAAAATGCTCCTGTTTAGGGAGGTACTGGACAGTGTCTAAACTCACCACACTTTGGGGCCATGTTTCTGCCCACAACCTCTGGCTATTCCTCTTAAAGCGCTTAGAGACCCGCCGGTGATTAGCGCTATACAAAAATCAATTACAATTACAATTACAACCAGGTAAACATCTATACCATCCAGGCGCACCCTCATAGAGCTCCCAGGCTCAATTCTAGAGTGATCAACAAGCTTAATCTCAGGTGAGTTACCCTCACCTCAAACCCCACTTGAAATGCATGCTAATCAACTGCTGAGCAGATTTTAGACATGCTGGTGATATTACGAACCTGATCCTCACACATGAGCTTGGCCTTCTTATTCTGACCGAAACCTGGCTAAATGACTCCTCTGCGCCAATCCTTGACATACTAGTCCCGCCTAACTATGGCATTGCCAGATTGGATTGTTCCAGTGGACCAGGTGGTGGCATTGCTTGCATTCACAGCCTCAACCTGTCAGTAAAACACACACTAACCCCCGTCTCTATCCACCTGCGAATACCTATTCCTCATTATCTCTTGCATTAACAAACCATTATGCAAACTACACTCAATCTACCACCCTCCAGGAGACAATCAGGTTTTAATAGAAGAGATAATGGAAACCATTGTAACTAACAATGGACAACAGTGTACTCAAATCTTCCTCAGAGATTTCAACCTTCACTGGAATTATCTAAAGGATCCTGCAGTTAACAGCTTCAAAACCTTCCTTGCTGACCTTAACCTGACCCAATTTTGAGACAGTCTCACACATAGCAAAGGATTGACCCTAGATCTTTTCACTGGGAAGCCCAATTCAATTGGAATCGATCCTCCCCTGTTATTGGATCGACCACCACTGCATCACATTCCTCATCACGCAAGCGGTGACAACCAACGCAGCTCAACCAACAAAACCTAGACTCTGGAAAAGGAAGATGCACAACATCAACCATAATTAACTGACCTCTATCTGCTACAACATCCTGCCTCCTCTGGGAAGATGGCAGATGTCCATGATCTTACAAATCACTACACTTGCTCGATGGCGACGGTCCTTGACTCAATCGCTCCACGTCAACTAAAAAGAGTGTCCACAAAAGACCCCAAACCTTGGTATAATGGTTGCCTCAACACAGAAAGGCGCAGCTTGCGGTTAGCTGAACGTAAGTGGAGATCAGCTCCGTCCCTTGAGCACCTCAAATACCTGATATAATTGAGAAACAGATATTGTAAAAGCATCAGAAAATTGAAAGAAAATATCTCCAGAAACAGCTGGATCGAGCCAGTAACCGCCCCCAAAACTTTTTTGAGCTCATAAAAGGACAATCGAACAGTGCACCTATACGGTCATTCCCTGGATCTAGTCCACTGCCAAACTGTGAGTAATTTGCCTCCGTCTTCCTTCAGAAAATGCAAAGCATGAGAAAGGACCTGCAAACCTTCTTGGAACAAAGCACCTCTCCCACCTCCCCAAAAACAAATCCTCTTGGAACTCTTACAAAACCTTTGAGAAAAAGTGACATCCACAAGATTTTCACATCGCTGAAACCCTCAAACCGCTTCAATGACCCTCTTCCTCCCAATTTCTTCAAGAAACACTATTGACCAAGATTGTGAATGCCTCCCTCCTTCAAGGCACTATCCTGGACTGCCTTAAATCCAGTCAGGTTTCCCCTATCCTAAAAAAAACAAAAGCAGATCAAACTGACTTAAACAACTTCCAACCTATCTCAAATATTCCTACCCTGGCAAAGCTCCTTGAAAAATGTGTTCACATCCAAATCTGAAACCACATCAAACAAGTCCGACTATTAGACCAATTTCAATCTGGCTTTTGGCCAGGGCACAGCACTGCATCATCCATGGCGCACATAGTAGACGAGCACAAAAAATGCTGGATCAGAACCAATCATATCTCTTAATCCTCTTGGACCTATCCTCTGCATTCGAGCATGTCAAGCATGACAACCTACTAGATCTCTTGGAGCACCTGATGGGGCTATCAGAAATAGTCCTTAACTGGTTTACCTCCTGCCTCCATAACAAGACTCAAAGAATCAAGGTTAATCACCACTATGGTCAAAATAGGTGTCCCTCAGGACTCTTCACTCTTGCAGAAATTCTGAGTTCATCCAACATCCACTACCATATGTACGCTGACTATACCCAACTATACTTAAAAGTCTCCTCCGCACAAGACATCAGCACCCTCAACACAACTCTAAAGATAACTCAGAATTGGCTAGCATCCAATCACCTCATACTACACACTCAAAAAAGTGAAGTCCTCCTAATCGCCCCACTCAACCAGTCACCTGTCATTGCAGAATGGTTGAAACACCTTACAGCCCTCAACTGCATTCCTCAGGCCATTGACTCAGCAAGATCACTGGGACTAATTCTCGACAAGAACCTCAATATGCAAAAGCACATCAGTGTCACCACCAAAGGGCAAATCACCAAATGAACATTCTAAGAAAACTAAAACCCTTCCTCCCCCCAACGATTTCAAGCATGCAGTGCCAGGCTTAGTGATTCCCAGGTTGGACTATGAAAGTGCTACCCTCTCTGCATTGCCCAGATCCAAACTGGCACCCCTAAGGGCCTCACTCAATGCTGCTGCAAGGCTCATCA
This sequence comes from Calotriton arnoldi, assembly GCA_963921515.1. Lineage (NCBI taxonomy): Eukaryota > Metazoa > Chordata > Amphibia > Caudata > Salamandridae > Calotriton > Calotriton arnoldi. The sequence goes on along the minus strand of CAWUFW010003664.1, from coordinate 207,015 downwards.
CCGGCTCAAAAAGAAACAACCACATCACCAGTGATCTGAAATCCCTCAGCTGGCTTCCATACGAAGCAAGAATTCAGCTAGAAATTGCCTGCATGACACATAAAGACCTCCACTTCAAGGTATCAAGGTATCTTGCACAAAAGCTTGTACTTTCTGGGGGCTCCAGTTCTTCCAGAAGCTCCACAGAGATTCTTCAAGAAGAAAGCTTACAACTGATCTTTCTCTGGGATGGCCCAAAGAATTTGGAACACCTTGCTCCCTGAAGTCAGAATGAACCCCTCAACTATCTCCTTCAAGAAATAAGTTAAAGTACTCCTTATGAACAAATTCCTTCTCTAGATTCCAAGATACCCTTCTTCACTCACCCACACTCATGACTACTTTCAATGGCGACCTCTTTGTTCTCAACTCATTCAGTTCGGACTCTACCCTCCCGTTTATTGACATTGCCCAATACGATAGTTTTAAAATAACGTTATTTTTGCTTTTATTGCTTTTTCTCCTCTACTCCATGAAGCTTGTAAAGCATGCCCTCCCTTCTCTGGTTGCCACCTATATATCTATATTGATTTTATTGTTATTACTGTGCTGCTCTCTGTAAATCTGTAAAGAGCTCTGATACCTGCAAGGGTCAAGTTCGCTCTATAAAAAACTATCTAAATAAATATAAATAAATACAAATAAATAAGGTATGCTCTAATGTGGTTTGTGGTTTCATAGCTTGCTAATTCATGGAACTGAAGTTAGGTCTCATTGATGCGGTCCAACAAGGCCAAAGCAACTTGCTTCTGTTGCTGAGCAGAGGGGGCACAAGATAGCAGTTTGGACAAGACTGGGACTTTTGAGGAGATTCACAACTGATTTCCATATCATTAGTTTCCCACTGTAGTTGTTTGGTAAGCAACAAAAGATGGACTGGAATGTGGTCCAAAATAATTTCCACTGGCTGGCATTAATTTAATAATTCTATCCATAACACTACTGCTTGTCTCATAACTAAGTATTTCACCCTGGTTACGTCTCTTCAGTTTAGTAAAGGGCTTGCATGGTGAGTAATACATTAGATGTCATCTCTATCAGCAGCTCCTAATTTAGCTTAACCTAAGCAGAAAACACTTTGGGTGGGTGCACAAAGGGTAAAACCAGTCACAAATGTAATTTTCCAGCCAAATTTACCTTTTTTTGCACCTGCCTGAAATTCACCAAGGGATTCCTGGCACAGGTAAATAGTTTTTAAGTGGAGGTTTTTCTGTTACGAGTTTGGTTATGTCTGCACTCATAAATGCCACTCATGGGGTATAAAGAGAGCATTCCAAGGAGCATTTGCCGTGGGTTTGGGAACACCCAGAAACATGTATGTTTGCAACCATTCCCCAACATGGATCCTTCATTAGAAATGGTTACAGATTTATGCAGCATATGTCTGGGTGGGAAGGAAAACGGATCACTCCCACATTTGGTGGGGGTGTAGAGAAAGAGCTTTCTCTGTGAGGAAAACATGTATGTGTTTTCACAGACGACTCCGTTACCCTGTGCAGACATCTCTGCTATGGAGATCTCTGCTCAAGGGAATAAAGTCACAAGACTTACCCTGAAGGATGCCTGGGAGCCTGTGCCTGGTGCAGCCTTTGAAGGTGTACTTCAAGAAATGTTTGTGACTTGCAAAAAAAGAGAAAAGTATGCACAAGCAAAGGTGTAATCTCTGCTTGTACTTTTTTTTTTTTTTGTCAATAGGGTTCTTTAAGAGCAATCTACTTTGGTTACAGCAAAATAATTCATTTAAGTCCAGTCCGAACACACTTGCACTTTTAGCCATCCAATTCACATACAAAAAATGTTTTAGAGAATGTACCCATGGCTGTTTTTAAGAGTGTCTATTCCTTCTTCAAAACAATGAAATGAAAGCCCAAATGATTTTATCATCCCCTATCATCTTTGGAAAAAATAATACATTGTCCCTACTCTAATGCAGAGACCGAACCTGTTGCTTATTTATGACATTGATTTCATAACATATTTTTGTTATATATAACAACAATGGATTCTTGTGTTATATTCCATTCACATAGCAATATGCCCAATGCATTTCGGGATTCAATCCCTTCTTCAGGGGCTTCTCTTAACAAAAAAGAATAATAATGCATCAAAGTGGAGGAATTCACAACTGACATGTTTCATATATACATTGTTTTTTGTGTAACATCAATGCTTTAGCCGTAAGTGAAATAAAACCATGCTACATGAAATAAATGATGATGGCTGCCTTAGACCTTACCTTTGTTCTGCCTTACTTAATAACATGACTTTTGCTGTAGAGGTGGAGAGCAGTAGCGCGCACCCTCTGGTGCATAGCTCAGATGTGCCCGGAGAGCCATAGTAGCCGACCCTACAACACCAAACTCTAAATCAGACCCCTTGTTCTGATTTGAGGGAGCCCACGGATGCTGCCTCTGTTGGATCTTTTACTTAGTATAATATGAAACCCTAGAAGGCTGTATATACTTGAGGAGTGATCCAATACTAGCAGAAAAGCAAGCGGCTGCATAGTATAAAAATCCCTTCTCTGACTTACAAATGTGAGAAACAAAAATATGTGACAGGTGAGCACACAAACGTTTTGGCTAAATCTAGAAGAGCCATTTTAATTTTGAAGAGACATCTCTTCTAGGCCGTTCACTACAGTCAAGCAGTTTCATACATTTCATGTGTAGACAGTATTCATGTTAGCCCATGTTGTATGTAACGTCCCTTAAACATTTATTAAAATTCATGCCACACACAATAATTCAATGCAAACGCATTTTAATGGTGTACACAGAGGGGGATATTCTCAAGAACGTATGATAATCATCGCAAAATTAGCTTAACTCAACTTTGCACATCGCAGTCCATTGCGGGAAAATAACACCGTGTTAACGTTATATTCACAACCCGGCGACACCATGCGATAGTCACACGATAACGCGCCAAATGACCGCGTTAAAATTAACGCGACGCCGAAAAAATGCGAAAAAAGTTGCGATGCCCCAAATTGCGATAAAAAATCAGCGATAACCAGCGACAGGCTTGCAATTCCCACGCATCATGCGGGAAAATGCACCATAAAAGCAGAAAAAAAAAAAAGACAAAATAAATAAACTGCGTCGCACCATGGATGCACCCGGACCGAGTGCAGAGGACAACGCGAACCCCACAAGCCCCACAGACGACCATCAAGGAACCTCGGGGTCGGGGAAGGGCAAGGAGAGGAGGAAGACGGGGTTCAGTCCGCAGGAAAACCGGATCATCGTCACGGAGGTGATAGAACACTACCAACAACTGTTCGTCACCTCCACTGTGTCATTGGCAACACAAACGGAAATATGGCAGTCAATCGTGAACAACGTGAATGCAGTCGGAGTGTTGAGGAGGTCAATGGAGGAAGTCAGGAGGCGCTGGCATGATGTGAATAGCCAAACCAAGCAGAAACTCGCTGCCAACCGGAAGGCAGCAACGGCGACTGGAGGTGGGAGTCCTGCGCCACAGGAGGAGCTGGATGAGCTGGAGGAAATGGTGGCCACAGTCATCAGTGTGGAGACGGTGCAAGGAGATGGGGGTCCGGACACAGCTCGATATGACCTGACCCAACAGCAACAGGGTGAGTAACGACCAGGGACTGGGGGGACGGGGGGAGATGGGCACAATGGCACAGATGCACAATTATGTGTAGCACACTGCACACCCACAATGATTGTGGAACATGTCCCTGATACCCTTGGCACACTGCAGCACACATAGAAACACCAAGTAGGCCCCCGTCCACTATGTGCACAAAGGGGCCCCCTCCCTATCACCAATCTCACAACCTACCCATGCACATGTGCTGAATCCAGCAAAGCAGCGGCTCTGTGAGCCACACTGACAATGCAAGTGACATTGCATGACCAATAGCATGGCTGCAGTCAAAATACATGACATGGTGCACGACACAACACTGAGGTGGCCCAGTGTGGATCACATCCTCAAAGGAGCAGGTCACACTCTGACACATCCACCTGCACATACAACCCCTGACGTCAACAACACATCTGCAGACAAACAATGCACAAGAGTACAAAAACCGTCCAAGAGCACAAATGACCCAAGTCGCCAACATCTCAGCACCTTAAAAGCACACAAGTCAAAGGCACACCGCTTCAAAGGGATAAGGGGCCGCTAAATCAGAGCTGCAGGGGCGACTCTCCCACAATGCAGCACACACATAGCAATCACAGCACATCAACATTGATGACAATGTGGTACAAAGTGCAACACTTTTACTACAGAACAGAGGACACAACTGGTGCCGCTTGTGCGCAGAAACTGGCCAATCACATCTGGCATAGCAGGAAACTGTGAGATGATAATGTACGAGTACAACCTCACATCCATCATGTAGTCGGATTGTCCACTGTCTCCCATCAAATAGCCAGCTCATCCAAAACAGTCACAATGTACATTGTCATGCAGTCTGTATGTAAACATGTACAATGTGTCAACATACATGGAACACACTGTTAACCTGCATCTCCCCTTTACATTGCAGAGGGACAATCAACACCTCCTGCAGAGCAGACCAGACATCTCTTCAGTGATGATGAGGAGGACCCCCTGGCCATCTGCTCCGACACCCTCCAATGGCTCGTGGACAGCCTCCGCACCCCACCTCCAGGAGCAGGGCAGCCCAGCTGCATCGAGGTGACCCCTCCCCCTGAACAGCCCACACAGCAGGAAGCACCCACCACCACAGCTGGCTCCCAGCACCTCACGGAAAGACACATGGCATTCCAACGCCGTGTGTTAGACTGCCAGAGGGGGCTGGCTGAACAGGTGCGGGTGGGTTTCGACCTCATGGCAGCCAAACTTGATGCCATACGTGGGTGTATGAGTCCCATCAGGGACCACTTACAGTCCCTAACGGACACCCACAGTCCGTTCCATGCTCTACAACAATCCTTGGCTGACCTCGCTATCCATTACTCGGATACAAGAACTGTCTAGTCAGACAGGCTCCAGCGATGACAGCACAGAGTTGGCACAGATGCGGAGCACAATGGAGAACATGGAGCGGATGCAGGCTGGAAGGATGGCTGCCACAGCTGTACACCAGCGAGATGTAGCTGGGCTCTTCCATGCCCTGCAGAACCTCATCTTGCCATTGCTGCCACAGAGCCTGTCCCAGATGACTGCTGCAGGTACTTCGACACACACATCTCCGCCACCTGATGTGTCAGTGGCACACAGTGATGCAGCCATACCACCTCCGCCCCCTGATGTTTCAGTGGCACACAGTGATGCAGCCATAACACCACCACACACACCTGACACACCTGACACAGAAGACATATCAGAGGACTAAGATGTGGATGGCAATGACTCTGTGTGAGAAAGGAGGTTGTAGCATTCATCCCCACCATATGGCCTGTTCATGCTTGGTTCAGCCCTCTGCATCATGCCCGGGAACAACACCTTCCACTGTCCCCCGAAACACTCTGCAACATTCACCTGGACCCCGACATGGACTGCCATATCTGCTCTGGTTACCAATGACACAGCAATCAGGCTGCGGACTGAACTCTTCCTCTTCCGATTAAATTGTCATTCCCCAAAGGACTCTGGTTGGCCCTCCACTGGGCAACCATGTAATGTGGGGTTTGCATGGCCATGTACTGCTCCAGCTCCGACACTCCACAGAATGTGAATAAAACATTCCAAATCACACAGATCAATCAATCATATCATTTGTAAAGCGCACTACTCACCCGTGAGGGTCTCAAGGCGCTGGGGTGGGGAATGCTGCTACTGCTCGAAAAGCCAGGTCTTGAGGAGTTTTCTGAAGGTCAGCAGGTCTTGGGTCTGCCGTAGGTGGATGGGGAGGGTGTTCCAGGTCTTGGCGGCGAGGTGGGAGAACGATCTGCCACCGGAGGTCGCTCTTCGGAAGCGGGGGACAGTGGCGAGGGTGAGGTCGGCGGAGCGGAGCTGGCGGGTGGGGGTGTAGAGACATGACAGATGTGTCATGTCTATGTTCAATCAAGTATAAAAGTATGGATGAATGTAGGGACATTGATTGCACAAAAAGGTACACCCTGGGAAATGACATCAATGCGCATGTTTGACCCTGACTCACATGGCCAATTAGATGACTGTGAAGGTGTGAACTAGCTGTGGCCTCATTGCTCATGAACAACAATCTCGCAACCCCCCAACGTAGCCCACGTCCATGTATTAAATGGGGCTGTGTGTAACAATGTCTAATTCGGCAGCAGGCCTAAAGTAGTGTGCCCCATCACATGTGACAACAGAACATCTCTTCGCATACCTACTCACACTCAACTGTGTGGACACAGCCTGTTTTGATGGATCACATTGATCCACATGGCAAGAAGTTGGACACCATTCTCACATTGCTGAAGACACGTAAGAGCACAGGTCTACCAGCAACTATCCCAACCACAATGTCTGGCTCACAGAGGTGGAGCTGGCAATAGGGACTCACCCCTAAGTGAAATGCGTCAGTCAGTCCCTCCCTGTGTGCGGACAATGCTCATTGAGGCACACGATTTGTCATTCTAATCAACACTCATCACAGTTGAACACTAGTGAAGTGGCGTAGACTTTATTAGCATGAGCGTGTCAGTACGGGCAAGACAAGGGCCACAACATGCAGACCAATGCTTCAGACACTAACAGGCAGCATGGGAACATGTAGAGGTGCAAGAAATGGGGAGGCAAAAATGAACACCAATCATTACGGATGGCAACGGTCTCAGCCCACCTTGCCTTGCTGGACAAGTCATGTGATGTTTGGCGTATGCTCATTGGCCCGTGTCAGGGGACATGACTCACAGCCCATGGGATCTGCATAGTGCTGTACCACCTGACTGCGCAGACTGTCTGCTCTGCTGACAGTGAGCAGGTGAAAGTGTCCAACAAGGTCACATGTAGCACTACATTGCCATGTGTGTACTCTCCCTCCAGCAGTATGTCAGATTTAGGAACCTTGCCAAGCGACGCTGTGCAGCTCTGCCCATGGGACTGCCTCACCTTGCACAGGTGTGTGTCAACACGCGTAGGTGCACGCACATGCATTCTGAGTCCAGGCGAATGCAGCCATGTCCACTGTTGTGGTGGGATATGTGACCATTTCTCCAAGATGCAACAAGGTGTTGGGACCTGTGCTCTGGGTTACAAGCAGTTGTGGCTGCAGGAACGTAGTTACTCGTCCATGAATGCGACCGCAGCTTCCTGGGCAATCAGTTCCAAGAGTACGTAATTGTCGACTTCAACGAACACGAGGGCGAGCCAATCCATTAACTGGACCGGACAGATGTGCTCCGTCCACGCCGTTTCACCAATCCGCAACACAGCTCAACAGGGGAGTGCTTCGATGTGGTCACTGCACACGAGGACTTGTGCAATCTCCCATGCCCAACTGCCAGCACATACGCCAAATATCAAGGCATCCCATGAACGGGTATCACAGTTACACTCCTGGTCGTGGGCCAACAGGGGGCGCACACACAAGTCATAATCCAGTTCAGCTACCGTTGTGTTGGATAGGCAGACATCCATGGGCCACTCGAATATGCATGATCGACAGTGGAACCAGGGCTGGACGCAGGTGACGTACGCAAGACGGAAGCTCAGACGGTAACTGATGCGCAACACTGCCAGTGGCAGTGCCCCCAACAAATGCAGCATACGTGCACGGTACAGTTCCACGTGACAGGGGTTGTGCATGTGCCCGGGATGTTCTGTCATTGCGTTGGTGGCTCTCGTAGAACCGGCACTCTTCTGACCTGCGGCAGTTATGTGGATGATATGCCACAGCTCGGAGCAATGAGTCGTATGTGTGTGCAACGTTTGGACGTATGGGTTGTTGTGTATGTAAGTGTCAAGGGCATTCCATTCAAGAGTACCTTGAGCAAGGACTTCTGTGTGTGAGGTGTGGATACGTTGGTCTTTCATTAGCGCTGTGCGTAGTGTGGGAGTCGTCATCATCTGCTATGGTATGTCTCTCAGGGGGTGCCTGCCGCATGCAAGACCAAGGTCGGAGGTGCAGATGTCCTTTCTCCTTATGTATTGAGACAAAGGAGCTTTCATCCCTAATGTTAGTCTGACTACTGCTTGCATTCTGGAAATTTGATGTGGCTTTCGTCCTGCATTTGGGGCTAGGCCTTAGGCTTATGGTGCACCAATAGCGATACACACACAACAGTTGGCATGTATGTGCCAAGATCCTTCCTTTCACTGTCTCTCTCTCCCTCTCTTTCTCGCTCTCTCTTTCTCTCTCTCTCTCTCTCTCTCTCTCTTTCTCTCTCTTTCTCTCTCTCTCTCCCTCTCTTCCTTTCACTGTCTCTCTCTCCCTCTCTTTCTTTCTCTCTATTTCTCTCTCTTTCTCTCTCTTTCTCTCTCTCTCTCTCTCTCTCTCTTTCTCTCTCTCTCTCCCTCTCTTCCTTTCACTGTCTCTCTCCCTCTCTTTCTCTCTCTTTCTCTCTCTTTCTCTCTCTCCCTCTCTCTCTCTCTCTTTCACTCTCTCTCTCTCTCCCTTTCTTTCTCTCTCTCCCTGTCCTTTGATGAGCGCATGACACACCTTCTTTTCTTGAATTTTGTCTTGCAGGCTGTGACTTACAGATTGTCCAGAGAAGACCCGCCATGGCTTTTCCAAATAGTTGTTTTGAGTTAAATTTGAATAAAATGATTTGTTTGGAAATTCAGAGGTGAATGAATGATTCTCCTTTTCGGACCACACATGAATGTTAATTGTTGTAATTGTGCGACATCGGGCGAATTGTTTTGTTCATGATTTTGTAAAGTTGGTGTAAAATATCTTTGTCCGGGTTTAAGGTAATAGCTGTACCAGCCATTGTAAAGGGAATGCTAAGTACCATTGCTATGTGTAATGTATGCCTTTACCAGCATTGAGGGACATGGGCTTATTTCTGGCATTCCCTAGTGCTGTTCCTCATTCCCTTCTGCATTTTTCAAGCTGTCGCGCCTGCATTTGCCATGGAATGAAACGCAAAGGACAGGAATTGTACATTTACAGAGACACAGCCCATCCACTGATAGCAGGTAAATCCCAGGGAAAAATATATGGGAATTGGCAGTGTAAGTTTGGTTCCCGCATGTTATTCCCCACTAACAGTAACTGCAATGGGGGGATGTTGGGGGGTTATAACAGGCCCCTATTAATTAGGGGTTCCCAATCCTTTTTTCTCTTTTCTCTTTGTCCTTCCTATTTTCCATGTTTTGTCACTCAACTGGTAGGTTCAAAGTTATTTGAACTTTTTTTTATGTCTTCATTCACCTCAGACTCCAATACCTGACACCCAAACCTTTATTTTCGATTCTTGCCCTTGGTCAGGTATGGGGGTAGACAAAATACCCAATAGTGGGTGAAAGGTTATTGATTATTTTAAATATTGGCTTAGATTTTTATAAAACTATTTAGTTGTTACTCCCCTAATATAAATTTAGTTGCCAATTTTGCTTTTCTGACTCTAAGGTAAATTACTGAATCTTATTCAGGTGCCTGGCACTCGTCTCAAATTCGAATTGTATGGCAAAACTGCAAAAATATACTTTTGTAATTTTTGGACACCTTTCTTTTATAGTACATAGGGCCTCATTTCAAGTTGGTTGGAGTTTACAGCTAAGATATCGGAGGGCCCTAATTTTTTTTCCTGCAAACTACACCCACTACAAGGTGTTTCCCTGATATGGAATTTAAGGAGTCCTATTATTTCAGAGCAGTTTTTCTCCATTTTGGCAAAAAAAAGCTGACATTTTCCAATAATTCCAGGCCCTAAAACACTTTGGGTTCAGATCTATTCAAATTTTGTAGTCTTCTCCACTAGAACTTGAAAGGGGTTGAACAACTGGTTCTGTGCACAAAACTAAGGGGCATATTCTCAAGATCGTGTGATAACCATCGCAAAAGTGACTTAACGCAACCCTCAACATCGCAGTCCATCGTGGGACATTTACACCGTGTTAACCAAGTATTCACAACACGGTGGTACCATGCGATACTCTCCAGATAACGCGTCAACTGACCGCGTTAAAATCAACGCCACGCTGCAAAAATGCGAAACACCAACGCCAAAAAAGCTGCGATGAGGCCGAACGCAATACAAAAAGCAGCGAAAACCAGCAGCAGGCCTGTAAATCCCACGCGTCTGGCGGGAAAATGCACCATAGAAGCAACAAAAACAACTCACCAGAAACAATCCAAAGTGCGTAGCAACATGGATGCACCCTGACCCAGCGCAGAGGCCAACGCGAACCCCACAAGCCCCACAGACCACCAGCAAGGACCAACTGGGTCGGGGAAGGCCAAGGAGAAGAGGGAGAGGAAGACGGGGTGCAGTCCGTAGGAAAACAAGACCAGCGTCACGGATGTGACAGAACACTACCAGCAACTGACCCACATTCAGACCACCTTGAATGCAGCTGGAGTGCCGAGGAGGCCAATGGAGGAGGCCAAGAGGCGCTGGCATGACGTGAAAACCTAAACCAGGCCCAAAGCTGCTGCCAACAGGAAGGCTGCTACGGCGACAGGAGGTGGGAGTCCTGCGCCACAGGAGGAGCTGGAGGAAATGGAGGCCAGCCATCAGTGTGGAGACGGTGCAAGGAGGTGGGAGTACGGACACAGCTCGAGAGGACCTGACACAACAACAACAGGGTGAGTAACGAACAGGTCCTGGGGGGACGGGGGGAGATGGGCACAATGGCACACATGCACAACGACGTGGAGCACACTGCACACCCACAATAACCCAGGGTCATGTCCCCCATCCCCGTGGCACACTGCAGCACACACACATGGCAAACACAGCACATACCATGACAATGTGGCACAAAGTGCAATACCGACACTGCAGAACAGGGGACACAACTGGGTCCGCCCATGCGCATAAACAGGCCAATCACATTTGACAGAGCAGGGAACTGTGAGATGCATATGTACGGGTACAACCTCACAACAGTCATGTAGTCCAAATGTCCATTGTCCCCCCTCAAATTGCCAGCGCTGCCCAAACAGCCACAATGTACATTGTCACACAGTCTGCATGTCTACAAGAACAATGCGCCAACATAAATGCCAACACAATGTCAACATGCATCTCCCCTTCACATTGCAGAGGGACAAACAACACCTCCAGCAGGTCAGACCAGACAACCCATCAGTGATGCAGGACACGACCAACACACCTTCGACACCTACGCCCTACAACAGCCCATGGACATCCCACGCAACCCACCACCAGGACCAGGGCAGACAAGCTACTTTGAGGAGAACCCAGCCCCTGCAACAGACCACACAGCATGAAGCACACACAAGCAAGGCTGGCCCACAACACTTCACCGACCCACACATGGCACCCCAATGTCAGGTGTCAGAACGCCAAAGGGAGGTGGCCGTAAAGGTGCGGGTGTGGTCCGAACCCATGGAAGGCGAACTAGATCACATACGTGGGTGTCAATCACCCTTCAGGGACCACCTACACCCCACAAAGGAGACCCACACTGCCATAGAGACACACGCAGATATCATGTTGAACTGGCTTCGGGCATGTGCGCCCGGCCCCTTTATTGGCAGGGCCACATGTACAGTGACGCATGTGCTGGATGTGTGTGGGGTGAGCATAAGCCAGCCCGCACGGAGTGCTCGGTGCTGGCAACAGCTTGAACAGTGGACACCAGTGCAATGGAAACAGAAAACACATGCATAACAGAGTCAACTGCTGAGCAACATGGAGGGAGCCAGAGCAAGTACAGAGGTCACCCAACATACAAACAGAAGTGTCCGTGAGTTGCAGTGCACTGAGGTTGGGGCACTAGAGCTGTGCGCGCCCATGTGATGAAAATAACTTGGATTGTGTCCATTCGGGATATTCCTGATGCAGATGCAGTGGGGTGTGTTAGACCTGCAGCAACTTCCTCATCAACGTCCCAGGTCTCCCACAATGCCTGAAGTGACATTGCTGCGCAACATCTCCACATCACAAAACTCAATCAGTAATGGTCCATTGGTTGCGGTGCACTGAGTCAGTGGCACCTGGAGTGCTGAGCAGGGGATCAGCCAGATGATGGCATCCACGACAGGTCTGAGCAACTCCGTCAGTCTGCCAGTACCACTGTCTCGACTCTGGCAGATGGCGGTTGGAGTTGGCCCTGGCGATGGTGGCGTGTGCCTCCTGATGTGTGAGCCCTGGTGGTCCGCAGTTGAGGCCGGAGGCAGCGGACAGCGCAGGGCCACATGCACATGGCGTCGATGACCCCAAGACCACCGTCACAGAGGTCATCCAATATTCATTCAGACAGGGTCCCGGACTTGAGCTGCACAGAGTTAGTGGCCCCGGGTGCACAGCGGCAGGCACAGGCACACCGCCACGGGACGGTGACTTGCGGTCCAATGAGGTAGGGCCACGCAGACTGAGCGGGTCCTCGTCGATGTTGGAGGTGGATGTCGCGGAGTGTTTCGGGGGACAGTGGAAGGTGTTCTTCCAGGGCATGATGCAGGGGGCAGAAGCTATCCGGAAGCAGCAAATGGAGGAGTGGAAAGCGACTGCCTCGTTGCCACCACCAATTCGGTATCAGCTGCATGAGGATGAAAACTACCCCTAGTCCATAGACTCAAACACCACCAATGTACGACCAGAGAGTGTCCATGAATGTCGGGGAACAGACTTAGTGGCACCGGGGCTGAGAGGGAATGCAGTCTGCGATGATGCCGGTACACTGATATGAACTCCAGCATTGACGATTCTAGACTCTGTGACCTACTGGACCACAGTGTAGGCCGGAGGCAGCGGTCAGCAGTGGGCCACAGCCACATGTCGTAGGCTCGCGATGCACAGAGTTAGTGACATCAGGGCAGTTGTCAGTAGTGTTCGATCACCTCCGTAATGATGATCCTTTTTTCCTCCCAACTGCAACGCGTCATCCTCGTATGCCTCTCCTTGCGTGCAGTGATTCCTACTCTGCCTTTGAATAATCGATGTTCAGTTCCAATTCTGTGACCTACTCGAGCGCAGCGTAGGCCGAGAGCAGTAGTCCGCGTGGGCCCACAGAATCTTGCGGCTGTGATGTAACACTAAGACCTGTTGGCACCACATCGAAGGGTGTATAGTGACATACACTCAGCCATGATTTATGTGCTCTGCCATGGTGTAATCAAGACTCAGTTCCAAATGTGTGACCTACTTGTCCGCTGTGCATGCCGGTGGAGTACGTCAACGTGAAAGGAATACTGCCGGCCTGTGTTGCGGAGGCCGTGATGGTCTGAGGAGGCTGCCAAGGTCACAGGCCTCGGGCTTGGAGATTGCACCGGCACGTGGTGGGCCCTCATCGACACACTCCGGTGTTGGAAGGTGGGCATTGAGGCCTGGGTGCGCAGGGGCGGGCAGGACTGGTTCGGGGACCAGCGTCCCGGGGTGCAGCAGGCGCACAGGATCGCTGGCAACACCGCTCACGGCATCGGCCTCGTGGCGGGGTGAGGGGCGCCGCCCAGGCAGAGACGTTGGGCATTCCGGAAGAGGACCACGCCCAGGGTTACGTGCCTTTTATTCACACCCCTACACTGGCCTGGCCTACGCCGGGCCAGCCCACTCCACTCACGCTTACGGGGGGGACTTCACAAGCTACATTTCCGTGACTTCCCCACTGGCTGGGGTGACATGCTTTCGTCCACTGTCCACTACACTCCAAACACCGGCGGTGTGTGTCGATATGGATATGTGTGTGGTCTGCATACTGCAGTCTGGCCAGCACATCCACGCCACACTTGGCATTGTGTACATTCTCATTCATCGGCCCCTTGCCTCCTTCGCACATGCCTGGTCCCCACCTCTTCTGACATTCTGCTATTGTGTGTCCGAGGTGCCATGCCGTAGATGGCTCATGTACATGGCTGGCCCATGTTCCCACAGTGAGTTTTGCTGTTGTGTCTGGTGGGTGTGCATGTTGTATGTGAGCTTGTGACGTGTGCATTTCCTGTGTTGTGTGTTGCATGATTGTGGAGTTGAGGTGTGTGGTGTGTGCATTCGGTATTGGCCAACGAGCAGTGCATTTCCGTTGGTGCCATCCTGGTGGCGCAGGTTGATGATGGACTGTCGGGAGGTGCAGGTATCATGCACACTGCCTGGGTGGTTGGCGACGTCGTTGGCGGAGATTCCACGGTAGTCCACTATTGCCTGCACATTGGTGGGATCCGTGCGCTTTCTGTTGCGCTTATTGTGTTCAGTGTCGCAAGGGGCCACTAGTAGGACATGTGTGCAGTCACTTGCCCCCTGAAATGTGCGGAAAGCCAGCTGTGGCGTACACGCCTTGCTTGGTCTCCAGCTGTTCCTGCGCAGTGTGTGTGAGGTATGGATAGTGGGGTACCAAGCTGATGGTGTCATCCATGACCGTTGTGGGGGACTTGAATTGGCCAGGCTGTGTGACTCCTCCATCTCAGGCGGAGGTTGGTTGGAGGGTACCAGAGGCCAACACGTGCAGCACGGCCAGCAGCTTTGTCTGCGGTGGGATGTTGGTTGTCCGCTGTGTTGGTACCGTCAGCCTGTGGGCTATGGTGGTCAGGATGCGGAGGAGGGTTGTCCCTTTGGGCATATAGTGGGCAATGACATTCTCTGGTGTTGGGTGTTGGGTCTGTGGGGTTGATCCATTTTCAGAGGGTCGCTGTCTTTGTCTGCGCTGCCTCAGTGTTGGTCCAGGGGGAGGGGGGACGGTGGGTGTCCGGGGGGTGTGGGGGGTGGTGGTGGTGGGTGTTGTTGCCCTCTCGGGGTTCCGGGATGCATGGTGAGTAGCTCCATGGCATCTGTTGCCCTTCAGGTGTGGCTCTGGGCTGGGCTCCATTTTGTGGTGCAGGCTGTGCTCCGACTTTGCACCAGGTCAGGGCAGGTGTTAGTTTCCTGCTGCTAACGCGCCTTATCGCCTGTTTTGTGGTTTTATCGCTGATCGGGCTGGTCGTTGAGAATGTTGAGGTGTGGTGTTGTCGCTGGCTTTTGCTCGGGAACGCCTACTCTGCATCTCATTAGCGATAGTTGCAGGGGTCATCTGTGGCTATGTTTTTTGAGGATGCTTTCGCAGGTAAACTGGTGTTATAGGCTGTTAGCACCAGCTTGTGAATATTGCGATACATTTATCTTGACTTTGGCTGCGAAAAAGTGCCGTTAACTCGGCGATAGCTCCTTGAGAATATGCCCCTAAGTATTTAAATCATTGCCCCCACTTTTGATGGCAGGTGCGGTAGATTTTTGCCCCAATCCCTTGAATATTTAACTGTATTCCACACTTTGGGTGAAATAACATAAATTATATTAAGGGCCATACTGGAAAATAACAGTCGTAATTATCCAGAACCTTTCTGCCATCCTATGATAAACTCATGATAAACCAGATTAGAAGGCATATAGCTGCGAATAGAAAACCCAAAGGGGTCAGTGGGCTAGTTAGGATGTCGTGAGCACAGTGATAGTTCTTGCCCAGCCTTTTCTATTTCCATTATTTATATCCTTTCAGTCTCCACTATTTCCATTGCTTTCCTTATTCAGACTTTTTTATTTAATTTCATAGAAAGTGTGAAGTTTTAAACAAGTGCAGAAATGCTCAAAATGTCTGCTCCGTATGAACCTACTTTTATCATGATGATAAACGAGTTGGCACATTTGTCGCTGCAACTGTTTTGTCTTATTGCCGATTTAGTGTCTGCTAGGCCTAATAATTTTTTCAAAATATAAAATAAGATCGATATTCAGGTATTATAAAAACCCAGTTATCAGAGCATATATTTAGGAGCGCGACTTCACACCAGGGCTATCGAGAAAGAGGTCGCGCCAGTTGGCAGCATCAACTTTCATCGGAGGTGACAGCGTGGAAAAGTGTTTTTCAGCTGTTCGCTGTTTATGTTCCAGCCTCGAACAAGCTGTGAAAGGAAATATCTAGCTTGCTATTTCATGACAAAAACAGAGGTATGCTGTGCAAACCTTCTCTGAAACTCAAGAACAGGCCTGCTATTTATTGCTTCAGCTAAGACCTAGTGTAGCTCATAGGAATATCTTGAGGGTGAGAGGTTACAATTCATATTTTGTGCACTAGGTTAGGATTTTAAAATAAATATTTTACAATACATGTCTCATTTCTTAGAGCCATTATTTTGTGTGGTATTCATTGATGAAAGAGGATTTGGAGTTGCAGTGTGTCCAAGAGCTCATCTTGTGGAACTGATCATTACCAAGAACCACTTCCTGCACAGTATTACTCAGTGGGTTGTGTATGGGTTGCAGTCCAACTGGATGGCACATTGACTAAGTCCTTGGGCCACAGGGTTAAAAATCCGAACCCTGCGACTCTGGGTACCCAAAGTCGTATCAAGGTGGCCAATAAGTGCAGCCACTCCCAAAATACAATGAGCAGCCAGAGATACTAGGAAATAATATTTAGTGTGTTGTGAGGTCGAGTACTGAATACAGCACTAAATACTCTTGAGAGACTACAAGGGTAGAAAATGACTGAACCAACAGATACATATTTCTAAGAGCAATGTTTGAGACTATGGTTAAACCCTGGTGGAAGGGCAAAAACATCCGTATGTGGTCTCTGCACCCTTTTGTGAACTACTGTAGAGTAGAAGCTGAGCTCAAATTGTTAATTAGAGCAAATGTGTTGTTAAATATAGCACAAAACAATGTGAAAACATAAACGTTTTAAGGTAGCTCGAATTATGCAGAGGCATTTTACTGTTTTTTTAGTGTTTGTTGCAGTCATGGATGTGTGTTGAGGTTTCTCTGTCGGTCCATTAAAAGTAACCTGGTTTTTGGCAAGGAGACCCTTCCCCAGAGATACCGATGAAGCAGACATCTTTAAGTCCGAAGGGGCAGGGTGAATTACTGCTTATTATATTTTATTGGGTAGTAACATGCAAGAATCAGTGTTTCTCTACAGATTACCAGATTACTTCATGTTTCTGTCGCTTTCAGCAGGCAAAGACTGTAGCTGAAATATTTCTGCGCTGCAGTGCTCCCAAACTTCTTTACAATCCTGATGGGTATGGTAATTCCCATCACTGGCCTATCTGGATTACTGGGGCACTAATAATGTCGCCTTGTGTCCAAAAAACTGACAGGCTCGTTTACACTTGACAAATTTGCACTTTTTATATGTGAAAAATGAAGTAAAAATTTTAATCATTCGCATTTTTTCCTCATATTCTAACCACGACCACAGTGGCTGGAGAAAGGTGGTGAAATGTACCCAGAAAATGCATCTGTGATGCGAAAAATAAGAGGAAAATGAGTGGAGAAATATTGGGTTTTTTAAACCGCCTTTCTTTGCACACTTTCTGTCTGTCCCCCTATTTTTGGTTGAAAAAAGATTTCCTTGCATAACGTAGTAATACATTTTCTCTCCGCCTGCTTTGAGGTGACATTTAGGGCACATGCACTGGAAACTGTGTGGTGTGGTGGATGGAGGTTAAAGTCCAGGGCTTGAAATCTGTAGAAGGCAACTTAGATTTTCACCATGGCTCTTTTAATGTTTTTTGCTTAGTAACTGCTGAAAATCATTAGAGTGTCTTTGACTCGATAAGCACCTACAGTCCTCCAAATGCCACGCATCGAGGGTTAGCATGATGCATTTTAGTGCCTTACCTTGCTGCACTAAAAGGCAAAGTCATGCATTTAAACAGCCTGTGTGACTTGCTGAACATGCTTATTCTTTGCTGTGTGCAGTGCACCAGACAGTTGTCATGTGAGCTGAGCCCAGGGTTGAAGATATCTGACTAGTTGCCATAGATACCAAGACGTCTTAGCCTGGGCCTGGCTTGTGTACTCTATTTGCCACTGACATTTACAATTAGGCCACGGTGCCTCCGGCTATCATCCAACATGGCATCCGATCCGTCGTGGTCTAATAGGACCATGTTGCGCTATTTTAAGAAGTTTTAGGAAGTCTTGGGCGTTATAAAGCTGCCTGCCACCCAGACTCTTAAGATAAACCATGTCAGCAATGCAGCCCCTGTTTACATTTCATGTTTTTTTCTTTACTTGCATTCCCTAAGAGTATATGCTTTTCAAGATGCTGTGTTTCTGTAGTTTTTTTCATACAACATTTGACTCTTGAATAGTGCTTGATGTGAACAAAGTTGCCTCTATGTGTCTGGGTGTTTAGATTATGGGTGCATGTGTATAACTGGGCAACATTGCAAGCTGTAGAGTTGAGCCTGATGACTGTGTAAGTTTTCATACAACACAGCCGTAGGTGGACGTTCAGACTACATGCTCATGCAATCCTTGGCTTCTCTGCAGAGTTTACAGAGTGCTTGGATTGTCACACACATGCTAGTTTTAATTAGCATTTTATGTGAAAGTGCGAAGGAGAGAGAGAGTGTGTGTGTGTGTGTGAGACTGAGCGCAAGCATTGTTAAGCGGGTGACACAAGTAAGTACATGCAGAAGGACAGAGTAAAAATACAGGGGCAGATTTACGTTCCCTGGCGCATCCCTGCAAATCAGCAGGGATGCGTCAGGGAAGATGCGTGACGCAAGTTTACCCTTGCGCCACCACAGATGCGCCGCATTTACAATGCGGCGCATCATGGCGCAAGGATAAACAGATGCGTGATGCATCTGTCGGCGGAAGGGTGGCGCAGTACTGGAGTCGTGTCGCAAGTGCGACATAACTCCAGTACTGCTCAGGGGTGCCCTATACCTAACATGCTGCGTCACTCCTTACGCCTGCTTCAAGCAGGCGTAAGGATTTGACGCAGCAGGGACGTAAAAGTGACTCTGTGAAATCTTGTAGATTTCACTGCATCACTTTTACGGGCCTTCCTTGCGCAGGAACGCCCCCCCCTGCGCCGGCACGCCCACATGAAACCTGATGCAGGTTTCATGTGGCGCAGGGCTTTACAACGTGACGCATCTCCCTAGATGCGCCACGTTGTAAATCCCCCGCAGCATGGCGCATGATTTGCGTCGCCGCTGCATCACAAAAGTGACGCAACGGCGGCGCAAAAGTGGCGTAAGGGGCTTGTAAATCTGCCCCACAGTGATGAAAGGGAAGGAGGTGCTGTGAGATGTGCACATGGAGAATTTCAGAAAGAAGTGGGCATAAGTATTTACCAAAGCGAAAGACTGCAGAGGAGAGTGGTAAGAAGGAATTAACTGGAGTGACTGAGGCATTCCGAAAACCACAGCTCTTCCAGAGACCCCATTCACAGTCTAATTTTTTCAGAATTAAAATATTTTCAATTCTAATTATTCACAACAAAATCATTCTTATCACATATTCATTTGATACTGCTAACAAGCACTGAATATGCAAATAGGTCTGGTTTGTTTTAGATGTATATTTGTTGTTGCATTATGTCTGGATACTACAATAGAAATGAAACTAACAGAGACGCACCCAAATACTGGCCATTGCTTTCATTTGAGTGTGCGAAAGTGTGAATCAAAGTGTCTCACATTTGGCAGTAGACTATCAATCATACGTACACTGAAACCATAGTAATGAAACACATAGGCTATCTGAAAACCCGGCAGCTGCTATACTACTAATGAAATTCAGATTTCATTATAACTGGCAGTAGCAGCTCATGGTGGGAGTGCTGCGGGCGGTGGGGCGGGGCGGGGAGAGTAGGGTGGGGGTAGTAACTACGGCATACGGCCGAACAGAGGTAAGTAAACAAATAAATAAATAAAACGAATTTCATTGTGCGCGCTGCATTGCCAAATGCGATGGAGCGCGCGCAACGAAATTCGTTTTATTTATTTATTTGTTTACTTACCTCTGTTCGGCCGTATGCCGTAGTTTACTACCCCCCACCCTGCTCCTCTCCCGCCCCGCAGCACTCCCACCACGAGCCGCTACTGATAACTGCTTTTACCTACTTCCACATATTGGTTTTTGCAGAAGCTGTAGCGAGTAATAATGTACCACCTCAAGCTTTGGTGCCTTAACACTGGCTGGGTTGGTGTAGGCTCTGTGCTCTGCCTCACTGAATTACTGTTGTTTATAAAGGGAACATAAGCCTTCACTCTGGGTACCAGAGAAGGATGCCAAATGTCTCCCAATGTCTTCCAATGTCAGAGACCAGCCGGGTCAAACAGAGAACGTGTTCAGAAGACATCCAAGTCTTCAGGTCAGTTTTAAGGCCGCCCACAGCAAGGCATGTCTGCCGCAAAAAGAAGAAGCCCCTCACTGATAAGGTTTCCCTGGGAGAGGAGCAGCAGCTCACCGTGTGTCAGTTCTATGAAGGTCTCTGCCACCATCTTGGATCATGTACGGCACCTCTGAGTCCTTTGCAAAGGATGCTTTCTTGCTTCCTCTCCACTCTGCTGTTACTTTGAGTTCAGGGCGATCGCCATTACTGATGCACCTGGGCTCACAAGTCACAGAACTCAGCACAGGCACATGCTGTCCAGCCCCTGCCATGGCCATGCACCCTTGTTTTTCAAATTGTATGCTTCTATGACACTGTGAGCCAAACCAATGAACCCAAGCTAAATTATAGTGCTGAGACACTAGACACTATGCAAAACGTTTTTAAGTGTATGTGGTATAGAATATGTACACTTGTAATAATATGGAATGTTCTTGATAACTTTAGCATGAAATCTTTAGTTAAGAAGTCACTGACTAGAATGGAGTTAAAAATGTATGAACTTGGAAGGTGTCCAATGTAGGTCCATGCTTTTGCTGTTATCCTTGTCCTCTGCTTTACACTTCCATTCAGATCCATATCTAATCCACAATTTTCTCTCTACTTTTATTATCTTCTCTTCGTTCCTCTTGTTTCCCAAATGACTTTGGCTTAGTTTGAAGCAACCTACCCCTATTGTTTCCACTCTCTTGCTTTTCTGTCCTCTCATCAGCAAACCCATTTCTTTGCTAATGTCATAGAACAGCAACTCAAGTATGAGGAAGGTGGTAGTCGGTACTGGTGCAGAACAAGGAGGGGAAAAACATTATTTCATTAGAAAAAATTACAGAAGTATTTTTAAATTAGGAAAACTACTACATGCAGCATAGTTTAGTTTTTGGTGTTGACAGAGGTGCACTTGCATAAGAGGTGATGGAAGGTACACCATTCCCAACTTGAAAGTCAGTGCCAAAAAAGAAAGAAGATATAATTAGGAATAAAATGTTGCAATGATATCCTTGAGCTCCTGTTTATGAGTGGCAGTGGAATTATATCTGTGACTAGAGTTGGTTGGCAAACTCAGATTGTTCTTAAACAAGTATAGCAAAGGAACATTGAAGTGGAAAGTTGGACTTTTGCAAATTCTTTATCAATGCAGATGTAGGAACGTTTCAAATTTGCAAGGACATTCTTTGGCTTGTTTATCAAAGCAGGTATTTGACAGTACTTTCCATCATATTAGAATGCTATCAGTTGATAATAGTAAGATGGGTAACTTAGAAAGTTGTACTTTGTAGTTGTACTAGAAGCAGTGAATAGTGAACGGGTACATGTAGCAGACTCTTATGCAACAAGAATTTCAGAAGAAATTCAAATGAAGCACTTTGGGTCAGAAAGAAAAACTGAGGAAAGTTAAGTAGTACTACAAGTTCCTAATGATAGAATCAGTGGAGAGAATCTATTAGAACGCTTCAGTATAGAAATTTCTGAATTCACAGTGCCATCAGCAAAGATTCTAAAAAAGACAGGTGTTTGTTGACGCCATACAATCTACTAGGCACAGACCAAAAAGGTAGAAATCAACACCAACATTGAAGACAGAGATCTGGTACTGTGCTTTGATGTTGCTCGTTACTTAATAGCTGAGGAATGGTTTGATGTATGTGACAACTAAGTTGTCTAAAAATATTGCATTAGTAAAGTAGATGATACTAAAGTTCAGACGAGAGGCATTTATAATAATTTAGTGTCTCTCTAATTTCTGCTGAGCTCCAGCAGCTGAATGTTTATGAGAGCATTGTCATCCAAACTGTACACCCTTTCAATGCTATAGCTCACCTAAAGCCAAAAACTGCAAAGTTAACTCCCAGTTAGTTATTTAAAGGCCTGAAAGGAAAGTAGTATATTTTCCATTAGACTTGAATGAGAGCATTACAACTATTGATGTAGACCGAAAAATTGAAGAACCACTAGAGGTTTTAGTAAATGGTGTGGCAACAAAAGGCCCAAAAACTTGGCAAGAACTTGTTAGCTTAGATAAGGTAAAGAAAACCCTACAATACTCGAAAGCATTAAACAAGTATTTCAAAGAAGTAGACATAGATCAACATGTGTCTTCAGTTAGCTCCCAGCTTTCAAAGTCTCTAGAGAGTAGTCAGTTTCAGATGGTGGATTCTGCTACAGCAGAAAATATCAATGAGCACTACAGGATTTACCAACTAATTCCAGAGAAGATGTTGGTGATTCCTTGGAGTTATATGAAATGAGGCAGGCAAATGATGACCTAATTAGTGTGAGGGAAGAAGCCTTTTGTTTTCCACTTCTCTTACCTGCAGGACAAGGAGGTTGTTACAATAATAATCATGTACAGAACCCTGCTTCTAAGTATAGGTTAACCAGACTATATTCTGCAAATCAATGTTTTAGACAGAATATCTTTTTCATCTTGTGTTTAAAAGTGAACTAGCTATTGTGTGCTAGGTTGTAACACATATTCTCAAAACTGAAGCATGATTCCTTAATATGAGTTCAAAAGAATTTCTAAAACACATTTTCAGTAAAGATGAAATTCCCTAGTAAAAGTTGATGACCCTCTTATGCAAAAGCACCAAACTTTCTTGAAATGTGATGTAATGTGTCTTGCCAGAAAATCTTTAATAAAGTTGGTTATAAAAAATAAAAAAGTTGATGACCCTCATGGAATGCAAATTTGGTACAAATGTGTACTAATTCCATTGGCATGCTGAGTTAAAGTGCATGTTGCACAATTTAGATGCTCCTACCTGGTTCTTAACTCTCAGCCGTGTACAATATGTCTGGGATGATCTCCAGAAGTTTCTGTGCCAAGCAAACTCAAAGATTTCTGGTATCAATTTGAAGACAACTTCAGAATTGAGTTCCATGGTTCAACAAATGTCTGGGTACTTTATTCAAATGTTTCAAGCCATACTTCAGTTCATCTGCAATAAAATAAATCCTTCACTTGGTGAGGTTGTTAACTACTTTTGAAGGAAGGAATAGCAAGTGAGAGGCATCTCAAATATTTAACTTTTACTCTGGGTAAAAGGTGCACCAACAGTTGGAGTGAACAGCAACAAATTAATTTTGCCATTTATTCAGTAGTATGTAACTTGTGAGATTCTAAATGAGTTTCAGGATAAAACCCTTAGATAGCAAGTGTTGCCATTTCAGTCACACAAATGTGGAAAGTACTGTGTTGCAGGTACAGAGCAAAAGGGAAATACTACTTAAAGTATGGCTTTGGTTTCCCTAGGTCTGTCATTTTAAAAGGGAGAGTAAATAGTGTCAAGTCTACATTCAACGCCGCCCTAACTAGTAACCACAAAATAAGACATAGGAGTGAAAAAAAGTGGTTTAATAGTGACTGTACATACTCACATAATAAATTAATTAAGACACTGAAGAAAAAAGCTCGAGACTAATTGGAGGTAAAACAGTCACGCTTCGAATATAAACAGGTGTTAGGGAGACGTAAATTACACATAAGACAAGAAGCTTGGGAACAACTCCACTTAGCTTGCCAGAGAAGAGATTCTAGACGATTCTGGCAAATTGTTAATCAGGATTACTTTAATAGCTCCAATAATAGTAACATTGATGTTACAATTATGCCTGAAACCTGGGTA
The DNA here is from genome assembly GCA_963921515.1 of Calotriton arnoldi. Taxonomy (NCBI): domain Eukaryota; kingdom Metazoa; phylum Chordata; class Amphibia; order Caudata; family Salamandridae; genus Calotriton; species Calotriton arnoldi. The sequence continues at coordinate 183,202 of CAWUFW010003664.1, read as the reverse complement.
GAACATTTTTCTGGTTTATATAACACTGATAGTGGCCACACTCCAATTGTAATTTTAATAATGGGGCATCAGCTCTGGCACACCCGACACTAGATGAGGTAGAAAGGGCTTTAAATCATACTGTGAAGAACAAGGCCTCAGGCCCCGATGGCATCCCAGCGGACCTGTTTTTAGCTAATCAACCACTATGGCTACCACTGTTAACAAACATTTTAAGCTGTTATGCGGCCCAGGGTCCTCCTGACTCATGGAGAACCGTGACAATAGTCCCTATTTTTAAAAAAGGGGACAGGTCTGATCCTAAATGTTATCGGCCCATCTCTTTAATCGATTGTATTTGTAAATTGATGGGCAGGGTAATACTAGAGCGGTTGGTGACCTGGGTATCTGACAGTGGAGAGTTCTCAGATATCCAATATGGTTTTAGGAGAGGCCTGGGCACGGTAGAACAATGCCTCAATCTGCACCTGGTCATAGGCACATATACACTAGCTAGGTCAGGATCCCTTTACCTTGGTTTTATGGACCTGACGTCTGCTTTTGACTGGGTGCAGAGAGGAAGGCTGTGGGAAAAGATGCTGAATATGGGCATTGAACCATCTATTGTTTATTTCCTAGCAGCCATGCATAAAGACGTGATGGGGAGAGTCCGATATAAAGTAGTTTGCGAACTTACGGCCTCAATAAAAATGAATCGAGGGGTTCGCCAAGGTTGCGTTCTCGCACCTTTTTTATTCTGTTTGTAAATAAATGATCTAGAAAATTATATCAAACAGGGGAGTGTGGACGCCCCCACGATAGGCCGCAGGTCGCTACCCGCATTACTTTATGCAGATGATTGCGTCCTAATGTCTAGAACTGGGATGGGGTTGCAGAGGCTCCTAACCAGGTTTAATGATTTTATGAATGACCTTGGCTTGAAGACTAATGTAGGAAAATCTCACACTATGGTGGTGGGCAAAACCCCCACCATTTTAAAATCTTGTTTTATAAATAATGGGAAATTGTCTTATGTACCCACCTTCTCCTATTTGGGAATTCTTTTCGATCAGAAAAGCATGTGGCGTCATTTAGTAGAATCAAGGACTAGTAGTTTTAACCAAAACCTGGAGGCGATTTTTAGATTTACTAAAAAGTTAGGCTCTAAACCAATCAACGCAATCATTAATATTTATAGAGCCCGCTCATGTGCTGTCACCCTGTATGGTGCTGGAGTCTGGGGTTCTTGTAATGTAGGGGACTTACAAAGAGCCGAGAATATGTTTATGAAACGCTTGTTGACAGTCCCTAAAAGTACTGCTGCCACCATCTGTCACAGCGAAATTGGCTTGGTTCCTTTGTCTTTTCGTATCCAGCTAGCTCCGATACTACTGTGGCACACTATTTGGGTGAAGGAAGAACCAGCCCTAAATCGTGCTATTATTTTAGATTGCCTTAAACTGGAGTGCATGACAAAAATACTCTGGTTTAGCTATATAAAGAATCAGTTAGGGAACATGGGGTTGGTAGATTGTTTTTATAATCCAGCTAGTATCGCTAAGATACCAAAAGCGAAGTTAAAAAGAGATCTTTTAACGCATCTACATTCAACCAGAGGAAGAATAGAGATGGTCAAAAACAGTATTGTAGAACATTCATTGTTAGTCTGCACTCCATGTATTGAGCCCTATCTTTCTTTCCATTTTAGTCACGCCAAATTGTTTTATCTTATAAGATTCAGGTTTGGCATTTCACATTTTTTGGTTTCTTATCCACGTAAAGTTTATTGTGATGCCAAACTGGACCAGTGCCCTTGTGACTCTAAGACTGTTCAGAGCACTTTACATTTCATGTTTTTTTGTAAACTTTACATTACACCGAGACGTGCTTTTATTATTCCTCTTTTAAAATTTTTAAATATTAGAAAGTGTCGGGCAGCATTACATCACCTCCAGCTTTTAAATGATGAATTTACTTGTCTAATGATCTACAGATATATTTCTTTGGCTGTTCGGTTACGGGACATTGTTGGTAAATGATTTTATTTTATGAATTTACTTATACCCCGGTTTTAAATTTTCAAGATGTTATCTGTGGGAATTACTTTTTAGAATATTGATATCCTGAGAATGAAATTGCGATCAATATAGAATTATTATTTGTTGTTCATATTTTACATTGTAAATGGGTTTTTTTAATGATGTTTTCTTTTATGGCTGATATTTAGCTGAATAAAGATTTTTGACTGACTGACTGACTAAAAGTATGGCTTTGGTTTCCCTAGGTCTGTCATTTTAAAAGGGAGAGTAAATAGTATCAAGTCTACATTCAGACATACTGTTACTGAGAAATCACCCCAATACACCTACAACATTAAGGAAAGTGAGGCCTCCAGACTTATTAATGACTAAAACCATGTCATTTTTGTCTATGTGGAATGCAAATATTGACATTCAGTTTGCTGCAGACAGTTGCACGATACAACACTTCCTATGTAACAAATTCTGACAAGACAGAAGTGAAAGACATATGGAAAGAGATCTCAGCAGGGAAAGCTTTATCTAAGAAATTATATAGCTTCACTTTGAAGATTCTCTCACAAAGGGAGGTAGGTTGAAACAAAACATGTGATTGGCTGAGTTCTTTTAGCCTATACAGTGAGAATAGCAACATTGTTTTGGCCAATTTAGATCCTGCTTCAAAACAAAAAAGAGTGTTGAAGTCCTTTGCAGAGATACAGCATCTCACACATTCAGAACCAAATAGCATTGACACAGTGAACATCAACATGATGAACACTTATTATCCCAAACGAAATGTTCATTTAGAGAAATTATGTCTGTATAAAGTTGTTCAGTTCTACTCATACAGAAACAATGTTGAGGAAAATGTAGGAGCCGATTGCTTTGCAGTTTCAAGCTGCAACAGTTGTTTAGTGAGACACAACAAAGTGAGTCTCATTAATCATTATAAGCTGAGTACAGAAAAAAGAGTTATTTTACAAGGCTCTTCTGCAACTGTTTAAACCTTTGCGTACTGAAGAGGAACTTTAAGGTTAGTATGACATTTATGGGAATGCTTTCAATTCAGTGAAAGACAACATTCAGTGTCCTGTGTTTCCAACATACTTAAAAATGTTGAACAATGAAATTCAATAAGGGTAAACAATAGCAGCTGAAGTTGCCAGAGACATTTCCCAAGGGAGTTTGAGTCCAGGTACAGGTAACCAAGATCGACTTGGTCAACCTATTGTAGAAAGTGAGGTAGCCATAACTTTGAATGAAGTTGAAATTGAGATTGATTAGGGTAGAAGTGACTCTATTGATTTAGATAGACTTATAACACAATTTAATGAAGAGCACTTGAACATTATTTAGCAGCATTACAGAATCATTTGACCATGGAATTCTGCATGAGAAATCTGAATGTACCAGCAACAATTCAAGCCTACGCATGTCTATGTTAGTGGTCAGGCAGGTACTTGGAAGCAATTCCTTATACAAGTGCTTACTACAAATGTACAAAAAATACAATCGTACTTGTGATGTAACAGCACAAGCTGGTTTGGCTGCACACAACATAAAAGGTATACCTTTGCATCATCTGTCAAAATTAGAACATGACAACAAACCAGAGTACCTCAAGTTATCTGGTAATGCTTGTCAGGAAGTTGGCAGGGTTCTGAAGAAATTGAAACACCCTATTATTGCAGGGTTTAACATATTTTCAAATTTAATGATAGCCTTCATAAATCTGAGAATGCAGGAATTTGTCCAAGCAAGCTATGACATACTAGTCAGAGGAAAACATGTCATAGACTTTGGTGACCTTAGATAGAAAATCAAATCCAAATGTAAGGGAGGCACTCCAGAAAAGTCACAAACAAATTGTATACCTCATGCCAACATTGGATGATTGTGCACAGCTAGAAATTTTACAATTACAGAAACAGAACATTATTCAGCTTAGGTCCATAGACAAGATGGAGCATCAAGAATTAAATTTACCACTTTGTTAAAAAAGTGGTGAAGAAGCTTGATTAACTAGAAAGTCAGTTCCACCAACAGCAGGTTGAGAAAAGAACTCTATGCCACTATAAACATTAAAGCATTGTTTTGCACCGTAATTTGAATGTAGAACAAGGTCTAGTAAACGGAGCAATGCAAATGTGGTAGACTTCATCACATATGCCAACAGACCTGCCTTTGAGGCCGTTTGGTCCTGTTTGACCATTTAGAGGAACCTAAACAAAAAGTAAATGCATTGCCCGATTCTTCTTAGTTAAAGATCTGTATGTACGCAGAGAACAATTTCCTCTCTGTTTAGCTTATGCTTTCACCATAAACAAATCTCAAGTGTTAAGTCTAGATGCAGCAATGATAAATATAGACCAGCAGATTTTTAAGGAAGGGCGGTCATATGTTGCACTGTCATGTATTAAGTGTAGAGATCGAAGATGGCAGGGGAACGATGTTCCAGAGCTTTATTATTTTCATCAAAACAGTTCCCAAACTTTTTTATTTTAAAAAAACAACCATTCCTAAATGATTGAGTTGCTGCAGGTTAAAAGGGAAGAAGAAGGGACTCCTCTACCATGAAGTGAGAAAAGGGAGAAACAGATAAAAAAGAAGCAAGTCTTTTTCCCAGAGTGCTGACTACCTAAATGAAATGTAAATGTGTGTTGGAATCAGAATAGACTTTAATTGATACAATCTGGAACTTGTCTTTTTAATGGAAACCTATAAAAAAGGTTTTTACTATGTAGAGTCAGCTTATTACTAGGCCATAACTAGTGAAAACTCTGTAAACATTTAAACAAAATCTTTTCGCACATTTTGTGACAGCCTATTTTGCACTGTGTACAACCTATCTCATGCTGTGTATAATACATTTTTTATTCTAATGACTTATTCGCTGTGTTTTCTGTCACAGGCTTGGACCTCTTAGCACTATAAATACACTTTAGTATTTCCCTAGTGCACTGATCAGGGTTGAAATCAGTGACCATCTGGTTACACCCACAGATATCTGAAGTGATTGCATAAACTAACCAAACTATAGGTAAAAGGTTAGCAAAAAAGTTATCAAATATTTTGTTCTCTCAGCGATCAAACACTCATAATGCCAAGAACTAAAAGTTTGAGAAAAGTAGAGTTGATAAAGCACAACGGTTACAGAACCAGAGTAGCATTAACACAAAAAATTTAAGCTGGATAAAGTAAAGGATATGGGAGGATCCCTATTTTCTTATTTTTCTGGATTAAACTGCTGTTAACCTATGTACTAGAAGAGCACAGTTTGCTTTAAACTCTCACAAATAATCCCCTGTATCTCTCATGGTAGTTTTAGACATTCTAGAAAATGAAAGCATTCTAATTGATGAATTCTTTGGAATTAACTATGTATGGAAATATGAATGTGTGAAGTATCACTGTCACCATTCATCCACAGCTGACATTGGCTCTGAGCAATTTGTGTATTTAAACATACCATAAAGAAAATGACTAACATTTGATAGCTTGTTAAAAAAAAGCTATGCAACGCAACTGCCCAAACTGTAGAGCAGAGGTACTATAAAGCGTAGATGTTAGGTATAGTAGAAAATATGTAATCTTATTGTTACAAATATGTAGACCAGATGGTAAAAACTCTGATATTACCAATTTCAAATATGTACCGGTGTCTAAATATAGAAAAACGTACACTACTGTTGGCATATTTTTTCATGAAAAACAGACCATTATGTCAGCTCCTTATACAGTGTATTTGAATAATATGGCAGATTGGACTGAATGTAATGGCAATTATCTTACATTCAAGGGGAGGTTGCCAAGGAACATAAAATACTCACATATATTATGTCTGGAACTAAATATCTTGAAAATATTGAATATAGTATCCTAGATACGGTTTCAGAGATATTGATTTTGTTCATCTACTGAATACAAGACCTAATTTGGCCCGGAAAGGGTGACAACTAATTTTGGTTTTCAATTTTTTTTTAACAAAGTGGTAAATTAAAGCCATATGTACGAAACCATTTTGCACTTCCTAATGGTGCAAATAGCTATTTCAGTATGTTAGGAAATGAAAAAGTTTGTTTTGGTATGCACGAAAGCCATTTCCAATGGTGCAATTTGTGATTTCCATCATGTAGAAATTGCATTGTTTGCATTTCGAATTTGGAAATCGCAAATTGGTATTACCAAATAGTGAATCGCTAACACTGTTTACAAAGGATTTCCTAATTGCAATTAGTCACAAAATGGCCTTTTAGGAAATGCAATTGCCATCAATCTGTATCAATGGTAACCAGGTGTAAACTATAGAAAGTCAACCAAAGGGCATCTGGCTTGTTCAGAATGATGGCTCTGTATGTCTTGGCAGGGAGAATGAGGATTTTGGTTGGTAGGCAGAGAAGGAGAAGGAGACAGGCATTTAGGGTGAGGGTCACCCTTTTTGAACAGACTGAGGAGGAGATTTATGAGAAAAATAGACTGAGTAGTGAGGTAATTTGGGATACAATTGCTGAGTTAGAACCTCAGCTACAAACCTCAACAGTCAGAAGGAATGCAATCCCACCACATGTGCAGGTATCGTGTTGTCTACACCTTTTAGCTTCTGGCAGTTACCAGGGAGTCATAGCAGTGGTAGGGGAAGTATCACAAAGTGCATTTTCTATGTGCATTTTATACGTGTTTGGACATCATGGTTGGCAAAGTGAACCAATATGTTTTTTTCCAAACACTCCCCAAGATATACAACACAAAAATGAATGTTTTATTAGGTAGCACAGTTTCCTAATGTCATTGGTTGTGGTGATGGCCCACATATTACAAAATGTTCCTTCTCTGCAAATGATTTCATTTATAGAAACAGGAAAATCACCCATTCACTCAATGTACAGGTAGTGTGTGAGGCCTCATGCATCTTAACTGACCAGGTAGCCAGATTCCCAGGCAGCACGCATGACTCCTTTATGTTCCGCCACAGTGGAATAAATAACCTTCTGTCTCAGGGTGAATTTGCAATTACTTTTTACTTGGTAAGAGGCTTACAATTTATAGGCCTGGGCTTAAAACTCCTCTCTGCTCCGGAGTTTGTGGATGAGAGCGGAGTTCCTGAATTCCACCTTCTTGGGCACGAAGGGGAGTTTTTTTCTGTTCGTGCGCTTGAGGTTAGTTTTGGCGCTTGCTCGCGATTGCCACAATAAACTTGGGCCGGTAGCGAGCTCGTGCAATACTTTGTGCTTGTTTGCACGGCTTCCGGCTGCCTCGGCAACAATGTAGTGCCAATGGCAAACATACCGCTCCAGCAGCTTTTGTGGTCCAGAAGCAGCTGAGAGGCTTTTTGAGTGGATTTTCTTCTCCAACGGGCCATTTGAGTTGTTTTTATGCGTGAGGAGACTTTTTTTTCTCCAAAAGGAAGGAAGTGCCCCAGAGACTCCAACTTCCTCTTCCTGACCAGGAGGCTCCTCCCAGTGCTTTGTCCATCTCCTGGTCACTTTTCATTAAGATTTGGACCTGGAAGGATCACTTTCCTTCTCTGCCGCATATATACCAATGGATTTAAGGACTTTCTATTTGAGATTTCATAAGTAAGTTCAAAAACAGTTGTATAAGGGTGTGGTTTGTTTGATTGGAGGCATGCACCAGGATTTATTTGTACTTTTATTTGATTTTTAAAATGTATTGTGGTAGGTGGCCTGCAGTTTCAGTAGGGGCCTAGTTATTTTTTTGCATGTAATTATTTTTCTATTGCAAAGGAAAAATGTTGCACACTATGCGGCCTAGTCTGCCAATGGGCCTTACAGCCAGTGGCCTAGTACTAGTCATGGGTGCATGAAACAACTGTTTCTGTGGTGTCTGTTGAATTGAAACATTATTTAGGCCATGAATGGCATTGGATTAAATTACAAAATATGTGTTTTTTGGGGTTTTTCAAAATTTTTATCTGCAAAGAATGTATAGGTGGGGGAATATATTTGATGCCTTTGGGGGATGTGTGTTGCTGTAAACATTTTTAGCCCAGTTAGATTTCATTTTTGGCATTGCTGAATGAATACTGTTTGCTCTGTGTTACCAATTACCATGCCTCCTTTCTTTATCTGGACAGTGTGTGAGTATGTTTGCCATAGGCCACCATTCGTCTTTGTTCCTTATGCCGTGTGGTCAAGGGCCATTTTTAGGTCTCGCCTGAGCCAGCGCATGCGCTGCTCTGGCGAGAGTTTTAGTAAGCGGGTTTTGGAAGTGCAAACAGCAGTTTGCTGCCGACCAGCTTGCGTTCACGCGAGCGTGCACGCGCGATCAGGCGCCATATGGCTTCCCTTGTGATAACTTTCACTTTCGCGGCCGCGCGGCCGTGTCAGTTTCACGGCCGCGCGGCCATTGCTTGTTATTTAGTGTTGTCACTCAGTGGGTTGTATATTCTTTGTCAGACTATTTTTCAGGAAGTTGCATTGTACCCATTAACTCCATAGAATGTGGTGCCCATCAAAATTGCTTTCTTTCGCCAATTCCTTGTAATGCTACATCACTTGTCTGGTCTGAACCAGTCTTGGGTTTCTCTTATAAATAGTAAGAAAAGAGCACAAGGAATTATTTTTCTGATTGATAAACAATGATCTCTTAGCTATCCTTATTGGATATAACACAATAGACGCAATCTTGTTCCTGACGAAATGGAGATCGTTACGTATATTTATATCTTTCCTTCTCATTACTACTAGGATACTGATTGTCAGTGCACTCACTTTATGCCAATGCTTCATGCTACGACTCTCGTAGAGGCATATTTTTTTCAGTAGTCTGGCTTATTTTCTCACCAGGGTCTAGCGGATCCAAAATGTTATCAATTTTCCTGCTCGCACATCCCCCGATTGTGTGCTCTTTATACTGACTCCTGGTTCCTCAGGACGTTCGGGTCTTTGTTCTCTAGCACCAGCCATTTTCTGAATGTCAAATGTAAAAGCTATAAACACTTTTCTCCCTCCCCCTTCATGCCCCAATGCCCCTCCTCTCCCCCCTCTCCACTCATCCCCCTCCCCCTCCTCCCTCCACTGAGACTACTTTTGTGTTTACGGTTAACTTTCATTCACGAGAGACTTGCTTTTTACATGCAGGCAGTATATTTTGTGGAACAGCCTCCCTGGGCATAGACTGATCAAGGGCCATTATCAGTTTACAAATGATGTTACAATGAGAGGTGCAATTGTGTTTTGCCCAAAAAAATCACACAATGTTTTGCTCGTCACATATAACCATAGCATATAACCTTATTCTACGAAGGTCCTGTCCTGTGGAACTCAATCGTATCATTTTTAAAAGAAAGGACAAATATGCACAGTTTAAGCTAATTGTACCCATGTGTCCTAAGGAGAGTGTGAATGACTCAAATAAAAATTACTGTCACCTCCCTCACACTTTTATCAGATTGATTGCTTCATGAGTTTTAACCTCCTCTATCCTGCTTAGCCCTCTGAAGTGTCCATTGTTGTATGTATAAATAATAATCTTAGTAATTGCCAATGCAGGATTTTATATGTTCAAACTAGCTGCAAACCAACAAAATGTATAATCTAAATGAGTAGTCGACTGACAATGTTGAAAGCTGGAGAGAGGAGTTTATACCATGTTCCATGCCTCTTAGATGAATGGGGAATTAATTGTACAGTTGGTCACAGTATCTACTACAGACACTCTAAGCTACATAAGTCAAAATTAAGCGCATCAAAAAGAAAGGGCAATAGAAGAGGGTGACCTAAATAATTTTTTTATTATCAATATTTGTGACATTAAAACAGTTCATGTATTTTCATATAAAACTACATAAAACGTTCGGAATTATCTATGTGACTGTGCGGGGCGGAAACCTCCACTATAAAATCCTTAATCTATTCGGAACTTAAAAGAACTTCATATAAGGATATGGATCTTAATGTTACATCATCATATAAAATCTTAAAAATATACAATTTACCTGACTTGGAGTCGTTAGCGAAGTTAAATGACTCGTAAAAGTATTTTGAGAAGTGCTTTACTTAGCAGGCAGTGGGGGAATGACCTAGTAACGCTAAAGAAACACAAACACATGGAGCTAGTTATAGAAACATTTGCCTTTACTAGATCAAGATAACATCAGTTCCACTCTGCCAGGTCAGCTTAAACTGAACTATTTAAGCTTTAGACTGTTTTATATTCCTATTCGTGAATTTGAAGTAACTTGGAATCGAGTGTTCGAAAGAAAAACTGAATGCCGACTCTGTGGATATAAAATGGAAACCCTTGCGCATACACTGTGCACTTGCCCAAAATGTTTGTGTTTAAGGAAGATGCAAAAATAAGATGTACCCCTGTGGCTGTTAAGTATTGTTTTATACTAAAAAATAATTGTTTTATTATACCATTATTGACATTTTTAGACCATGTCTATAAAATGTTAGGGTCTTGTGTTTAGTAAATTTTAACTATATTCTTATTGTCTATTTATGACTCATGTAGCATATTATATCTATTTTTAGGTCTCGGCCTGCACCAGCGCTTGCGCTGGTCTGGCCGAGAGTTTTAGTAAGCGGGTTTTGGAAGTGCAAACACTGGCTTTTGGCTGGCGACCAGCTTGAGTTCACGATGGCGTGCACGCGCAGCTGCCATCTGTTGTTTCCTATCTCTTCCTCATTTCCTCGTCATGGCTCATTAACTCTCTGGACTCTGATGTTTCAATCGCAGCAGCAGCTCACATTACCAACTGAGGGCCCTGGACTACAGTCACATGAAAAACAACAGCGATTAGCATTGAAATGCAAGCTTTTTTTTGTCTAGTTAGAAATATTGCTTCGGTGGGTTGATTTCACCTTATATCGCTATTTGTTTTATATTGGGAGTCACAGCCTAATTACCAGTATTTTTGTCTCTCACTGTTTTTTTTAAAATATTTATTCGCGCAAAGCACAAAGCTATATTTAAGGTTACTTTTTCCGCGTCACTTCTTCACTCTATTTAAACTCCACACCCCCACTCTTATTGTCTCTCTCTCTCCCTCTCTAATTCTCTCTCTACTTAATTAACTCTCCCCTCTCTATCTTTTTTAGCCTTTCATTCTCTCTCACCCTTTTATCTGTTTCTCTTTCAAACTCCTTCATTCACTCTCTCTCCCCTTCTTTCTCTCTCTCTATCCCGCTCCACTCTTTATTCTATGTACACCCTTTCTCTCTCTCTCTTTCTCTCTCACCACCCTCTCTAATTGGGCATTATATCTTCACTCTATCTCTCACTCGGCAACACCACAGCATCACTCAGCGCAACCACAGCATCAATCAGAGCCAGCACAGCATCACTCAGCACCAACACAACACCACTCAGCACCACCACAGCATCACTCAGCACCACCACTCACAGCTATATTTAAGGTTACTTTTTCCGCGTCACTTCTTCACTCTATTTAAACTCCACACCCCCCACTCTTATTGTCTCTCTCCTTCTCTCTCTCTCCCCTCTCTAATTCTCTCTCTACTTAATTAACTCTCCCCTCTCTATCTTTTTTAGCCTTTCATTCTCTCTCACCCCTTATCTGTTTCTCTTTCAAACTCCTTCATTCACTCTCTCTCCCCTTCTTTCTCTCTCTCTATCCCGCTCCACTCTTTATTCTATGTACACCCTTTCTCTCTCTCTCTTTCTCTCTCACCACCCTCTCTAATTGGGCATTATATCTTCACTCTATCTCTCACTCGGCAACACCACAGCATCACTCAGCGCAACCACAGCATCAATCAGAGCCAGCACAGCATCACTCAGCACCAACACAACACCACTCAGCACCACCACAGCATCACTCAGCACCACCACTCAGCACCAACACAGCATCTCTCAGCACCACCACAGCACCACTCAGCACCACCACACCACCACTCAACACCACCACAGCATCACTCAGCATCACCACAGCATCACTCAGCACCACCACAGCATCACTCAGCACCACCACAGCATCACTCAGCACCACCACAGCATCACTCAGCACCACCACAGCATCACTCAGCACCACCACAGCACCACTCAGCACCACCACAGCACCACTCAGCACCACCACAGCACCACAACAGCACCACTCAGCACCACCACAGCATCACTCAGCATCACCACAGCATCACTCAGCACCACCACAGCATCACTCAGCATCACCACAGCCCCACTCAGCACCACCACAGCACAACCACAGCACCACCACGGCATCACTTGGCACCACCACAGTATCACTAAGCACCACAACAGCATCACTAAGCACCACCACAACACCACTCAGCACAACCACAGCATCACTCAGCACAACCACAGCATCACTCAGCACCACCACAGCATCACTCTGCACCACCACAGCATCACTCTGCACCACCACAGCATCACTCTGCACCACCACAGCATCACTCTGCACAACCACAGCATCAGTCAGCACAACCACAGCATCACTCAGCACCACCACAGCATCACTCAGCACCACCACAGCATCACTCAGCACCACCACAGCATCACTCAGCACCACCACAGCACCACAACAGCATCACTCAGCATCACCACAGCATCACTCAGCATCACCACAGCATCAATCAGCACAACAGCACCACTCAGCAACACCACAGCATCACTCAGCACCACCACAGCATCACTCAGCACCACCACAGCATCACTCAGCCCCACACAGCACCACTCAGCACCACCACAGTATCACTCAGCACCACCACAGCACCACAACAGCACCACTCAGCACCACCACAGCACCACTCAGCACCACCACAGCATCACTCAGCACCACCACACCACCACTCAGCACCACCACAGCATCACTCAGCACAGCACCACCACAGCATCACTCAGCACCACCACAGCACCACTCAGCACCACCACAGCATCACTCAGCATCACCACAGCCCCACTCAGCACCACCACAGCACAACCACAGCACCACCACAGCATCACTCGGCACCACCACAGCATCACTCGGCACCACCACAGCATCACTAAGCACCACAACAGCATCACTAAGCACCATCACAACACCACTCAGCACCACCACAGCATTACTCAGCAGCACCACAGCATCACTCTGCACCACAACAGCATCACTCTGCACCACCACAGCATCACTCTGCACCACCACAGCATCACTCTGCACCACCACAGCATCACTCTGCACAACCACAGCATCACTCAGCACAACCACAGCATCACTCAGCACCACCACAGCATCACTCAGCACCACCACAGCATCACTCAGCACCACCACAGCATCACTCAGCACCACCACAGCACCACCACAGCACCACTCAGCACCACCACAGCATCACTCAGCATCACCACAGCATCACTCAGCATCACCACAGCATCACTCAGCACCACCACAGCATCACTCAGCACCACCACAGCATCACTAAGTACCACAACAGCATCACTAAGCACCACCACAGCATCACTCAGCACCACCACAGCATCACTCAGCACCACTACAGCATCACTCAGCACCACCACAGCATCACTCAGCACTACCACAGCATCACTCAGCATCACAACAGCATCACTCAGCACCACCACACCACCACTCAGCACCACCACAGCACCACCCCAGCATCACTCAGCACCAGCACAGCATCACTCAGCACCACCACAGCACCACTCAGCACCACCACAGCATCATTCAGCATCACCACAGCCCCACTCAGCACCACCACACCACCACTCAGCACCACAACAGCATCACTAAGCACCACCACAACACCACTCAGCACCACCACAGCATCACTCAGCACCACCACAGCATCACAGCACCACCACAGCATCACAGCACCACCACAGCACCACTCAGCACAACCACAGAAACACACAGCAGCACCACAGCACCACCACACCACCACTCAGCACCACCACAGCACCACCCCAGCATCACTCAGCACCACCACAGCATCACTCAGCACCACCACAGCATCACTCAGCACCACCACAGCACCACCTCAGCATCACTAAGCACCACCTCAACACCACTCAGCACCACCACAGCATCACTAAGCACCACCTCAACATCACTCAACACCACCTCAGCATCACTAAGCACCACCACAGCACCACCTCAGCATCACTAAGCACCACCTCAACACCACTCAGCACCACCGCAGCATCACTAAGCACCACCTCAACATCACTCAACACCACCTCAGCATCACTAAGCACCACCTCAACATTAGAATAGGCAGGAAGAAGTTGCCAACATTGCAACGACAAAATAAACAACAAGACCTTTCTTATGTTTATTCTTTTTAATTGGGTCATTCAGTTGTACATAATGTCGTCTTAGTTATATATAAAGTAACACAAATGCTTATAAGTCTTTTTTATTATAACTTTTCAACATGCTGCACAGCAGCCACAATGCTCTTAAAAACATTGGCAAAACCAATAGCTCTGCCTAAACACTTATAAGGCCCCAAAGGCGAGACCTAGTGGCTAATAGGTCTCGCCTTTGGGACCGTATATGTGTTTAACCAGGTGTCAGTTATGCAGCACAATTGTTGCATGGCTAAACACTTATAAGGTCCCAAAGGCGAGACCTATTGGCTATGCCAATGCTTGTTTCGTATAGCCAGTGTCCATAGGATTATATGGGTTTTCCTTGTTTTCCGTGCCTCCTGCTTGTTGTTGTTTGACCATGTGGCTGGTGGCCATTTTGTGTAGCCTGCAAGTGTGCTTTTGCCATAGGCCTACATGTGTGCTTTGTTTTCCATGTCTCCTGCTTGATGTTGTGACCATGTGGCTGGCGACCATTTTGTGCAGCCAGTCAGTGTGCTTTTGTCATAGGCCTGCATGTCTTCTTTGCTGTGGCCATGCCTCCTTGCTTAGTGTTGTTGACCATGTGGCACTGGCTGGCAGCCATTTTGTGCACCTTTGCCATAGGCCTGCATGGATGGATGAGATATGAGTTTCATATTATGCTTGAGGACAATTTCACTTATTTTTAATTTGTTTTATTTACATTTTTTTATTGTAATATTTTTTAATTAACATTCTTTGTAATTTATACTTTTTGTTAAAAAAATTATTAAATTTTTAAATAATTTTTTTTACTGTATCTTTTTAGTCTCACTTCTTTAAAATGTAATTGCTTATTTTTTATTTTGGTTTGTTTATTTTTTTAATTTTAATTTTAAATTAATTTTTTTCATTTTGCCTCGGTTGATCCATCATCCATCCATCCACAATAGGTGCACAGTCATGCAACAGCATTCAGTTTTTTAGATGGATAATTCCATTTCCTACTGGACACACTGGCTGTGGTGCACTGTAAAGTAGACATATTAGCATCATTCATTTGTGTAATGATGATGATTGTTCCATTCCCCCCTGGACCACATTGTCTGCCATAGGCACACACTAACCTCCATTTTTAAATTACTATTCCATTTACCCAATCAGTTGCCGGAGTGCCACAGGTGTCTCCTTTAGAATATATGGACATAAAGGAAAGAGCTACCTCATTCTGTATATTGTGTGTTATTCTGATGGTGAATTATGGTATGGTGATGAGGTTTGACTTTAAAGTGGTTATCTAAGTCAACCAAACAACCACACTAATATTGCCTTTGTCTGTACTAATTCAAACTGCAAACAATGCCACGTTTCACACTAAATGTTTTTCTTGCTTGTTTGATTTTAGGTGCACAAGAGAAGAGACATAACCTGCAGTACTGCCAAACAAAAGGCCTGTGAAGTCACACATCAGTCTTCCAATCTCTTTCACTTGTGGAGCTTAGTGCCACTGCCAACTGAGAGCTTTAAGATGGCCCCAAAGAAAGATTCTTCAAAGAAAGTGGTCAGTGAAAAAAAGCAGCTGCCCACCAGTGGCATGTCGTCCCAACCCTTTTTTGGACCACCACGCCTACCACACTGGCCTCTGGGGAGCAAGCTGATACCAGTACTCCCGCATCAACAGCACCACCCGAACCTAAGCCCAGGACCACGTCTGTCAGTGAGGCAGCCACTGCAATCATGGCAATGCTGACGTGTAGTGACGTTGAATTGGATTTGTCCCTTTCACAAATTAGTACACATTTGTTTCAGGAAACAGAGCAAAGTGGACAGCAGCCAGCAATAGTACATATTCCTGATGTCGGATCAGAAGAGGATGTTGAGCTTCCTTCGGAGCAAGAACCTCCTCTTTTAGAATCATTGGCTCCCAGATCTCCAGCAAGGAAAAGGAGGGGTACTACTCCACCTTCTTCTCCAAGCGCCACTTCTGATGATGATAGGGACATGAAGTGGACCCTGGCAGGGTCCAGGAGACAACAGGAGAGGCAAGGGAAAAGAAAAGTTCCTGAAAGACTTAGACTTATGAAAGGGGATGATGACGACAAGGCAGTCATTGTGGAAGATGACACAGAGGAGTCTGGCATGGCAATTCAACCTGCTCGGAGGGATGTGGCACAGGTAGCACCATCAGCTCCCATATTCACAAAGCCCCAGCTGAGACCTGCACCAACCACTACCACAGGAGAAGCAGAGAGGCAATCAACAACACGCCTACCTACCTCTAGTTCTCCTTCAGGCATTGGCAGTGGCACAGTAAAAAAGTACTTCTCCCCAGTTTGGGACCTTTTTGTGGTTAGCAAAGAGGGGGAGCACATTGCAGTATGCAGCATTTCCAAGGTAAGCCTGGTACAAATTATGGTACTGGAGGCCAAATGACCCATATGAAAACACACCACACAATCAAGTGGGAAGAGCACCTTAAACACATTTCTGAACATGGTTGTGGTAGTGAGGAGATCCAGGGAACATCAGCTACAACTCCAATCACGGTGGGAGGTGATGACGAGGAAGTAGAGGGTAAGATCTTCATGTAAAGCAGCCCTGTCCCCAGCAGTGCACCAGCAGAATCACACACCTGAGCGACTTCACAATGGCATAAGACTCTGAGTGAGATGGAGACAGCACTGCATACAGTGACTGCCCCACCACGATACACATTGAGTCTACTACCACCATCTACTTCTCAAAAGAGGTTGAGCAAGTGGCAGCACCAATGACCATGCACAGGATGTTCCAGGAGTATCTGGATGATTCAAAAGAGGTCTTTGTGGATCAAAACCCATTGATGTATCAGTATGGGAAGATGCACCTATGGCCAGAGCTCAGCAGGCTGGCAATAAATTATCTGGCTTTTCCTATGGGCAGTGTGTCTGCTGAACGTGTATTCAGTGCAGCAGGTGCAGTTATTACAATGAGAAGGACCAGTCTCTCGCCTCAAAATGTGGAGAGATTGACTATGATCAAAATGAATCAACATACATACCATACAATTACACCGTTCCTGAAACAGCACAGGAGGAGGATGATAATTGGTCAGAATCAAGTGTGTTAGCTGACCAACTTCTGAGTGAACCACCTGAGTTTGAGGACAAATTCTACTTCCCGGACTGAGTATGCCAGTGCCCACATAGAACATTTTTATTATTTCTCGTTGAACTTCTATCTTTGCAACAAAAAAAACTGTAGCTAGTGGAACATTGTCATTTTTGTGTCAGATTTATGCTGCCCCACCATTTTTTGGACACACAGATTGCCGGATTGCAGTTGGACCAGTGTGCAATGAAGAAACCTCCACAATTCCTTCATGACATTGGAGGCACTGCCTGCCCCCTCACATGCCTATCCTTTTGTGCATCACTTAGCACCAGCAGTGCTGCCCCAGAAGATCGATTTCCCAGTTTGTGCGGCGAAACACGTGTTGGCTGATCAGAAAGAAAAGAATAAAAGAAAGAGAAGATTTCTGAAACTGTGTTTATAATTTGTGTATACTTGCATTGATATTTAATATCACTCTAGAGACGTGTGCTGAGGATTTTGTGAATTTCTATGTTGGCTTTGGCCACAACTTTGGGGGAGGTTGGTGGTTCTCCTCACCTTACAGCACCATAACTCAATACTATCCTGAACTGATATATGTGCGATTGTCCCTAAGGCACCGTATAACCTATAACTATACCACTGTCTATTAAATCTGAAAGATGGGCGGTCATTTTTTCCCAGGTGGTGATTAGCCCTTTCACACTTAACCGTATTTACTTGCAGGGTCCTCTCTTTTTTCTGGTTCTTCAGTGACCAGAACAGTCACTTTAGTTAGCAAACAAAAACCCATGCAAAATACTGCAATTCTGTTTCTCTGCTTGTTTTTCAACAGCAGTGCACTACACATCTACCTTGCTCAGGTCATGACTGGCCTGGGACGGAGTTACTCAGAGTCAGGAGGAGGATTGAAGCTCTCAGTGCGGGAGCTGGTGGACTTCCTAATCAACAAGTAGAAGCAAGAAGTAATTGACTTCAAAGGTGAGTCTGAGGCCTGGTACTCAGCTACGTGGAATGGCTAGAGGTGTGTTGATTTGTAAAATGCTGCTGTGTGTGTGTTGAACTGGTGGCAAAAGTGAAAGTCTGAGTCCCCCTCTAGTGTTTTTTTGCTCTACCTCTGAGACTTCTTGATACTCTCTTCATGAAGCTTACCTTCCTTCTGTCCTTCTCCTTGACTCTAAAACATAGTTTCTGTTTTACAATCTGTAGGCCTTCTAGCCTCCTGCATGAATGAAAGGTGAAAGCTGAGCACAACACTCCTGCTTACCTACCTGGCCAGTCCAGACAGGCACCCAAGAGTGATGGACATCACCAAAGAGAATGCAGATGCACCACCTAATTTTGCGGTAAAGTATAACTTTTCTTTTAGCAATCATATTTGGAGAACTGCGTGGGTGGGTTCACTCTCAACTTAGAATACAGAACATTTAGATATCTGATAACTTCGGTCTTGGTAGCAGAAGGACTGTTTGCAATGCATTTAACTGTACTGTGTTATACTCATTCTTTTGTTTCCTCCCCAACAGATTGATGACGATTGATGTGCTGCTCATTATCCAGATGAATGTTATCCTTGTGTAGTGTTTGCCTTTGTCAAATCTTTCCACAAATCCTCTTTCCCATCCATTCATTAAACCCCTAACCCTCTTCTCCTGGGCTGTGTGCTTTATTGAGGTGTGGCTTAATTTAAACCATCTATGGATCAAACACTTGGTGGGGCAGATGTGGTGAAAGCAACACCAGCTCACTGCAGGATCTTCTAAGCAATAGCCCACACTGGCCCCATTTACCCACCTGTGCATGAAAGTGATCCATATTTTAGATATAAAACGAAGAACATCAGTTGTCAGCATCATCATTCAGGCCTTGTGTTACGCAACCATAAACGCCTAACCAAAGCTTGTCCACTCCAGACTTTGAGTCCATTTTTAATGACTTGAGGATTTCGTAAGTTACTAGTAGCTCCCCATTGCTCATGTTACTACTATTGCTATTTCTTGTTATTTTATCACTATCAGGAATTCTTGTTGTGTCTTCATGTATTAGTCTGGTCTCAATTCTGTGTAAAGCTTTGATATCATATAACCCACTAACTCAGTGCTTTTATTTCAATTTAGTTGCCTTCCGATTAATCCTACAGTGGGATCTCACCTGGGTGGAAGTGGGACCTCACTTGTGAAGTTGTAATCCCTACCCTGTTATTGCTTCATCGATATTCAGGTAAGACAAGGAGTGAAGTGAACTAGTTAAGTTAGTAAGTAGCTAACTGCTACTGCAAGTAATCATTTATCTAGGTTGTTGTAATATAGGTCATGGCAGAGAGGTTTAACTCTATAACTAAGCGGTACACTCTTACAAGCACATAAATAGGCTGCATAAAAACTAAAGGCAGCAGTGCAAAGTAAAAGTAAAACAAACTACTTCAGCCATAAATGTCAATATAATATAATAAGGGCCTTATTACGACTACAGCCGTCAATGGAACCACCGTATTGTGGTGGCTGCCCAATTACCGCCACACAGCGGGACTGCCCGCAGTATGATAAGTGTGGCGTTTGGACTGCCACTAAACTGCTGCTACTGCCACGGATCAAGGATTCTGCGGCGATCTGGCAGCAGTTCAAGGCCAAAATATGCTGCGATGATACAGAGGCACCGCCAAGCATATTTTGAGTTGCCTCACCGCCACCCTTTCCATGGCGGTTGAACCGCCATGAAAGGGTGGCAGTGAGGCAACGTAGGGCACCCTTGTGCCTCTGTGCATGGGGGCATATGTTGTGCCCCCCTGTAGTTTTGCACTCCCAGTTCCTGCACAGGAAGGAATGCCCGACATGGTGCATTCCTTCCCATGCAGGAACATGCACTGGCACCGCCATGAAAGGGTGGCAGTGAGGCAACGTAGGGCACCATGCAGGAACATGCACTGGCAGTCCCACGATGTTGCTGTTTAAGGCTCACAATGAGCCTTTAAACAGCACCGCTGAGTGACCGCCACACCGCCTGCCTGTCAGACCACAAAATTACTTGTAATCTGGCAGGCGGGCAACAGTGAGTTTTGACAGACCTGTAAAGAAGCGTTTTCCTGCCGCCGGCTCCAGGACTGCTGAAACTCGTAATAAGGCTCTAAGTGTCCCCTTTATTTTTTTTACATACAAACCCACCCTTTCCACCAACAACAGGCCTACTCCTCTCCCCAAACAAACTGACCCAAACACCAATGTTCAAAAATCTGAAATGACCAATGAATAAAAAGAAATGGTCCCAACTTCCTTCCTCCCTCTCCACCCACATTAACAAGTCCCTCCCACTAAAACAAAAAATTTAAAAAAGGGCTAGAAAAGGGCATTCTGTATTTGGGTCCGGAGTGGGTCCAGGTTCTGCTCTATCATGGTGAGCTGGCTCTCAATAGTGTCCAGCAGCTGCAGGATGCGCCGCAGCAATGGTCTGCTGTCATCATAGTGGGAGGTGTCGGCAACTATTGCTGTCAGCTGACGGTGGCCATGGGATGGCCAGGAGGCTGAGGGGGACTGGCTCCACTGGGGCCTGACTGAGACTGAGAGGCAGCTTCTGACTTTTCTTCCTCCAGGACTACCAGCGGCCGGTATTCCTGCTGGATATGTTCCAGCCTCTGCCACCACAGACGGGCTGCTATCTCCTTCCTGTTGGTGTTGGGTGCTACAGGTGAACCAGCAGGAGTAGCTATATTGAGGAAAACAAAAAAGACAAACTGTAAATAATGCTCTGTGGAAACAAGTGTTTGAAATTAGTGGGTGGCACTGTAGCAATACATTGCTGGTCCCCTAGGGCCATTAGAATTTGATGTGGATGATTAGGAGAGTCACAAGACCAATTTTATGTTTTACCCACACATGCCTTGCATAAAAAGCGCTGACTGTGTAGCAGAAAATTATTAAGGCAGAAGAAGAATACCGGGTTACAAAAACTGTGATTTGATTTTTTTTCCATATATAAGGCTTTTCAAGTAACTAAACAGACACTTTGAGTGGAAAAATAAATTACCTTTCATTAATGAGTAAGGCATTATGCACTATGGAGTACAAGTTGTGTGTTGTGCTAAATTAATGGAGAAATGCTCATTGCTAGTCAGCGCATCGGGTATTTTGCTACTGTCTGCAGTTGGGGCAGCTGTAGTTGACAATTATCTGTTTTTAATTCTAATTGCCCTGCTCTTCTCCAAATGCCTTTTTCTTTCTACCCTGACTCCAAAGAGACAAATAAATAATAAATAAGATACTACATCACACACCTCACGTATGAAGTGCGCATATTATTATCCTGTCTGCCATAAGTAGACGTCGGGGAGAATGATGCACTGCAATACAGTGAAAGGAACAGACTATATATTAGGCCTGGGCGGTAAATTCCGTTCCGCTTGCGGAATTTGCGGAATTTGGGTAATTTCGCGTTCCGCGGAGAACGCAAAATTGCCAAAAATTCCGCGATCCGTGGCTTCGCAGAATTTTTTGCTTGTTCGCGCTTTCAAAATGCGTGTTCGCAAGATATTTCTCCCCGAGCCCGCAAACAGCGTTCGCGAACAGGAAAAAAGCATCCCGAACGGGCGGAACAAGCAATTCCGCGTGTTCGCAGAACTTTTGCGTGCTCGCGGAGATTTTTTACCGTTTCGCGGAGCTTTGCGTAGCGCGACTACGCAAATTCCGCCCAACCCTATATTGTATTTGGCATGTTCCTCACAACGTATCCCAGACACCAAACTTGACATCAAATCATGCACTTATTCCCATTTTACTCACTGGCCTCACTAACCACCACATATTATTTCCACAAATTAATTTGCTGTGCAGTAAGGAAAGGAAACTTGACTTACTCTACTGCAGGGTAGAATAGAGGGATTATGCGGGTAGCAGAAGATAAAAACAAGCAAGTATGGTGGCTGGGAATAATGGCGCACACAATCCTGTTAGGTAATAAGTAAGTAATGTCAATCAATCATGTAAGTTGAAATGTCCACACTTTGTATGGTGCTCAGGAGGAGGAAGAGCCACCCAATCTTCCTCTGCTGGAGGGGATTCCAAGTGTTATTGAGAAAGTTCTCTTAGCACTCATAAAATCACAGGCGTTGAGGTCGTGGCATCAACAATTCTTTATTTGATTCCAATGTACAAATTTCGCCCTTGCTCTTTGCTAACACGTGTTTCATCTTAGGCTGCCTCTGTCACAGCAGACTTCATCAGGGCTAGAACATACATATATTCCTTCATTTAGGAGGCGCAATATATGAAAATAGAAGTCCCGCCACCAAAGTCTGTGACCCAGAGGACACCAAGGGTGTTTCCAGTCTGATATAGTTAAGAAGGACTTATAATCTGTCATATGATTAGTCCATCATTGTAGGAAAGTAGGATCTGCTTCTATGGTTACCCCCACTTTTTTGCTTGATGGATGCTGTTTTTGACTAGTCTGACTGGGATTCTGCTAATCAGGACCCCAGTCTATCTGCTTTCTCCTTAAACTGTTATGTTCAGTACTTAGGTACACCCCAGATTGGATACTGGGGTACCCTTGTCAGCCCCTAGTATATGGTACCCCTGTACCCAGGGCATATGTACCCCAGAGGTCTTCCATGGGCTGAAGCATGTATTATGCCACCCATGAGAGACCATTCAAAATGGAACTGCAGGCCTGCCATTGCAGCCTGTGCGAGTTGGTGCATGCACCACTTACTAAAGATATACGTTTACTATATCCAAGGGTCACTGCACATAAAACCTATAAGTCACCCCTATAGCAGGCCTTTGCAATCCTGAAGGCAGGGTGCTTGGTTCTAAGTGAGAGAGTGCCCCTGCATGGGTAGGACACCCCTGCAGCCTACGGAGTCCATTCTCCTGGGTCGTCAGTGAAGCAGCCATATACTATATAGAGGGGCACTGCGTAATTACGCAATGACCATCTCGAAAACAGCTGCAACGAATCCTATCATGTTTGGTATCAAACATGTTGGAATCATACCCCCACACTGTAAACAGTATGGGAGGTATGAGTCCAAGCACTAGAAGAGCCCTGCCTTAGGCTCTCGGTGTTCCCAGTACCAGCATTCTAGCCCCGGACGGCACAAAATGGTTGCTGCTGACCAGAGACACATTTCTGCCCTCCTGCTGCTGAGCCAAGCTCGAGCAGAGGAAGGTAGAACAATAGGCATCCTGACTAACCCTGGGCAGAGTTCGCGGAGTTGCACTACACGGAACACCGCGAAGTGCAAAAAAAACTCCATCGTACTACGCAGAGATCCACGAGCGGCGGAGTATGATAGAAAAATGCAGTTCGCGGTGATTGCACAGTGCCGGATGCTTGTCCGCACTGTGCAATCATTGCGAACGGCACCATGCACAGTGCAAGCTTTCCTTTTCTGCCGCTCGAGTAGATTTTTATTCGAGCGGCAGCTTTCTCAACGCGAATGGGCAGTTTCTCAACACGAGCGGTTGCGAGCATACGCAACCACTCGCAATGAGAAACCTGACCCCCCTGCGTTGAGAAATCTCCCCGGGAGGTTGATTTTCCTCGCTCGCGGTCGCCAACTTGACGTTGACAAACGCGAGCGAGGAAATGCGAAGCGGAGTTTTTCGGAACTCCGCGATCTCCACGTAACGCGCAGTGCATAAAACTCTGCAAACTCCGCGAGCGGAGCGGAGTTCACCGCCCAGGGTTAATCCTGACACAGGGAGGTGTGACCACCTCCCAGACAGGATTTAGTGTATTAGGGCTGGGTGGGTGCGCTTGCCAGTGCCAGAAAGTCTGCATGAGGGGCACATTTGATGTACCTGTGCATAGTCCAGTTCAAACCAGTCTTGGGAGCTGTTGACTCCTGTTCTGGCGTGAAACTGGACAAAAGACATGGGAGTAACCTCCCCCTGTCCAGACCCTCCCATGGGAGGGTCCCCTGAAACTTCCCAACCCTTTCACTAGAGTACTTAAGGGCTTACCTGGGTGTAGGTCCCTAGATTCGTCGTGAGATAAGATTCAGATCAGACACCACTGCACTTCTACCGTCTGGGCACTCTGAACTTCGCTGGACTTCGTTTGGGCCTGGCTTCATCTCCCTTTCAGTCTGCTGCATCGTTTGTGCCTGTGCATCATACAGGAACCTTCCAAGGCCTGTGAAGCATCAAAGACACCTGAAGTAATCTCCCTTGGAGTGAAGGAGTCACTCCCCTGCATTTGCTGGCACCGCAACTAAGTCGATCGGTCTGCAGATCCTGAGCTCCTCCGGACTCCGTGGGCTCTGCAACACAGGTGGTGGTTTTCCACAGCTCCCAAGGCCTGCCCTGCCCTCTCACCAAGTTTGAGGCCAGTATCCCTCGGGGGGTTGCAATAACTGAACCCCTGTGCACTGCGTCCAACTTGCAGTTGCAAATGCTTGTTGGCTTCTTTGCAAAAAGAGGTTCAGGCTCTAAGTAGGCCCAACCTCGAGCACCTTCAGTGACCAGAGTCTTCAGCCACACCACATTGTGTGCATCGTGGCCTGCATCTTTTGGTGAGCTGCTTGAGGTCTTCTCACGACTCCAGTGGTTCCGGCCTGTGGGTCCACTTGAGGGTCACACTTGTTTCTTTTGGACTCCCCTAATTGCTTGGGCCTGCTTTGACTCCCCTGCCTTTGGTGAGTCCCCTGGACCTTGCTGGTCCCAACTTTGTACCTTCTCAACTTCCTGCATGGGTTGCATTTGCCAAGGCTTGTTGGTGCTCCCACCAGACACCGACCCCTCAGCACTCGACATCCTTCATGGGACAGCTCATACCCGGGTCCTAGTCTTCCTCAGCATCACCTGGTTCTCACAGAGTCAAGGTCATTGTCATCTTCCTTGAAGCACCCGACATCGGAGGGCATTCGTCTTCCAAATCTCCTGGTCACTCCTGAGTAACATAGACTCTGTCCCCTCTGCTTTCAGGTACTCCTCTTCAAGAATCCACGTTTGGATTCCCACAGACACTTTCTCCTCTTTCAGCAGTGGCACCTTCCTGAAGTCCTCCATTGGGTTCGACAGCGGTTTGCAACACCACTTCACACATAGGCACCCGGCTCCCTTGGTGTAGGTAACGTGGGTACTAGGGTATCCATGGGAGGGGTGGCTCTATAACCTTCTGTCTTGCAAGGGGTTCATCCAGGGTCCACTGGCAAGGGTCCTTAATCTTAAAAAATCCAACCACGACTTGCACATAGACTTGTACGGAGCATGCAGTTGTGTACACACACTGCACACCCTCTCCGTGGGGTCCCTATCTACTTACCTTAGGTGGTTCTGTGGGTCCCCAGAAATTCTACGTCCTCTCGACATCGTCCTGACTCGAGCCGTGGTTCTTATACCACTTTCCTTGTATATGGTTTGGTCCCCCCCTGGGGCCCTCTGTGTATTTCGTGCTATTTACTGTATTTCTTGCTAAAGTATTGTGTGCAGTGTATTTATCTCCATGTGGGAGATACTTGAACGTACTAGAGCATTCTATAATAAATACATATTTTGATAAATACATGGTGTGGTTCTTTTCACTTAATCTATATTATAAGATTGCATTCTGATAAAACAAGCTGCTTTACACTCCTTCTAGACTAAGCCTGAAGGCTGCTCTCCACCCACAGCTACCACTTAGAGAGCTTTCTAAGGTTGTCTAAGACCTCTTAAATGACCATAAAGGCTGTCTGGACTGGTGCAGGGTGGCCACTTACATTAGTGGACATCATATACCAGGCCAGCTTATTACAACCATGACCAAATTATTCCATGCTTATCACCTGTATTCCCATGAAGTGAGAAGAGAGAAAAAGGAAAAAAAGGAAAAAATCCTGTGAGGCCAAGATTTTCAACGGCAACGAAAGCCAGTGGTGCAGTACAACGGTGGGTGATGGAATATCTCTTACATATTCCTTATTTGAAATCAGTCCTGATTATTCTATTTAGTGCATAGTAGAGCATCACCAATCCCCGTTGTTAATGCAGGTGTCATGCTTCTCGCAAGGGGAGTATGACTCGCCTCATTTGATATAGAAGCGCTGACAAAATATATGTAATACTTGACGAGTCAGTCTACGATGTCACAGAGTGATATTCATCTGAAAAGATATCATAGTAATGATGACCTATCTTCCAAGTATCTGAATGGCTGAGTATCTCCATTCTTATCTTCACAGTAAATGATACGTTCTTACCTTGTGTAGCCCCCCTGGCTGGAGTAGAGCCTTGGGCCATATGTAGTGTAGTATCCAAATCTGTAAGTGAACGTGCACTCTGTTAGGAACGTCTCCCCATGATCTGACCGTAATATGAACAAACAAGTGTAGCTATGGCACATGCTCAGAAATCAAATCATAAGTATTGTCCATAAGGTAGGTGCGCTGTGGGTATCTGCATGGAGATAAACTCACAATCAGAGAGTAGGGACCATGACAATCAGAGAGTTGGGACCATGACAATCTAGTCTTAATAATGGGATGTCATCTGGGACCCCATTTCTATAGTAAGAGTGCCCAACAGTGGTAACATGATGGTGTGCAAACCCGCTCAGAGTTATACCCACACTGGTAGACTTGGAATCATGACAATCCTCTGCAGTCAGGCGTTAATAACGGAATGATATGTCGGACCCCATTTCTAGAGAAAAAGTGCTCAACCATAATATTGCGATAGTGTGCACACCCCCGGGGTATTGGGAAACAATTTTACCACTCGACGGTCTATCCCCCATAGGGTGAAAAAAATTATTGATTCCCAAATCCAGAAACAGCATATACTCGCTCTAGATTGAGTGTGTATACTATTACGGGTAACTATAATTCGTGCAGGATATAGATTCAAAGGAAGTGCCATAAGTGGGGATTGCAAATGGTACTGTTGTAACTCCAAGCCACCCCTACCAGGAAAGAATTACACATACCTGTTGGATGGCGAACCAGCGTGGTCTCTGGCATCTTATCGTTCTGCATAAGCACCATTTTAAGAATCGTATTTAAACAGTAGTTGAATCCATAGAGAGACTGTCTGGTCTCCACCAGTGGAGGGGAGAACCACGGCGGTCATATTAGAGTGTAATCCACTCTTGGTTCTTACATTGGTAAAGGCTGGAAATATCTCGATCTGAATTTTTTGATATCTGTGTTGGTCTGTAAATATGAAGATAGTACTTGATATAAAGTTAGTAAGGTGTGATGTCCTGTCAATATCCATATTGTACCTGTACAAGCGGAGCACCAGGTTGAGACAGTAATCCCTGTGTTAATAAATTTCTGTTAAGCAAAGTTGTATTCTCATGTGTATATATTAGCCTAAATTCTTGTAAACTAACTGCACAGAATAGTCGAGTGCAGCCTGTTGCCTGCGGTCCTATGAGTAATAATGTAACTGTTTATTGACCAATCTCTCAAACAATAAGTGTCCAGTCTCCCAAGGTTGCGAATACACGTCAGAGGGAACCTAGAGGGAACAGGTGCCTGTTCGAGTGGGGCGAAAGGGATACATAAATCCCTTTTTTGTAAGTAGATAGTGTCTATATGTCCACCTAGTAACTTGTAAGCCAACAGTACAGTGTAGTGATAGGATAGTCTATGAATATGGTACTAGGATCAGTATTGTGAATGACACTGCTATTGCAGTATTATATCTAACCCTGGGCGTAGTTCGCGTAGTAGCGCTATGCGTAGCTACGCGAAGTGCACTTCGCACTGCACGAGCTATGCGTAGCTACGCGGACTGCGTAGTGCACTGTGCAAAATGCTGTTCGCACTGATTGCACAGTGCCGGATGCTTGTCCGCACTGTGCAATCAGTGCAAACTGCATCTTGCACAGTGCAAGCAGTCGTTTTCTGCCGCTCGAGTAGATTTCTACTCGAGCGGCAGCTTTCTCAACGCGGACTGGTAGTTTCTCATCGCGAGCGGTCGCGAGCATACGGGACCACTCGCAATGAGAAACCTGACCTACCCGCGTTGAGAATCTCGCGAACGAGGAAAAAGTCTCGCCGGGATGTCATTTTGCTTGCTCGGGGTCGCCAACTTGACGTTGAGGACCGCGAGCAAGCAAAAAATGACCGCTACGCTACGCGTGTTTGCACTGTGCTACGTGCAATTCGCGTAGTGGAAAGTAGCGCAAACTTCGCAAACTACGCGAGCGTAGCGTAGTACTTCGCCCAGGGTTAATTATATCTGTATAGGATATATAAATCAGTCATTTCAATGACCATTAATGTGATCATAGTCTGGGTATGCTATGCCATTTCATGCTCCGTTCTGCACCACGTGGCCATGTCTAATATCATCATGTTATCTCTATGATCCCAAAATATGATAATAGAAGAGCTAAAGATCGTCATTTCTTGCGTGGTGGGTCAGGCATATGTGCGTTCCTAGTCCATTTTGTGTTGTGCTTTCACACAGTATCAATCTATGCTATAGTACTGGGCATTAGTCCTATGATAGAGAAGTAAGAAGACAGGAGATAGGAGATAGGTGACCCACAAGAAAGCAAGAGCCTGTTAGTATTCCCATATTAGTTCATATATAAAAACACATATACAATATATGTCCAATACAGTAAGTCTTTTGAGATTATCTAAAACATACATTTTGAACCATCACATTCGGATGCATTTCATGTATTTTCTAATATCTCAGGAAATAGTGAAGTTCCCTATCAAAATTAAGGTCCATTTCTACTGCTTTGAGATGCAAGATTCAGACTGCTTCTTCTCGTCTCAGATGTAATTCCCTATTGCCACCTCTCGTGTTCGGTTTCACCATTTCTAGAGCATGGAAGTGATAGGTTCTATGGTGATCCTATAGTGTACAGGTGAGTGTATGTAAGGCAAAAGGGTATTTGGGTTCTCCTAGTTTGACTGCTCAAAAGTGTTCCGTTATTCTCTCTTTTAACATCCTGATGGTACTACCCACATATATCTTATTGCATTTACATAATAGTATATAGACCACAAAATGAGTAATTCAGTTAATGTTCTGCTTGATATGATATGTGGGACTGTGATTGTATTAAAAGGTTCTTAGTTCTGTGGCTAATCTGCACATAGTGCAGTGGCCACACTTGAAGAAACCTATCATGTGTGGAGTGAGTCAATTGTTTCGAGTTTTGTTTCCTGGGTAACTGGGACTAATTAGTCCTCTCAATGTTTTCCCTTTCTGGAAGGTGAACCTCGGATGTAAGTTAATATGTGGTGCAATGTTCGTGTCTTCTTTCAATATGTGCCAGTGTGGGTTTAGTACTTTGCTAACATCTGCGATGTTGCTACCATAGGAAATGATCGGTTTAATAGTGTCTGTGTGTTTCTCTTTCTTGGGCTTCTGGTCAATGAGTGTAGTTTGTCTGTCTAATTTAACTGCTCTGTTGTGTGCTTTCTTAATGATGTTACTGCTATAACCTCTGATTTGAAATCTCAGTTTAATGTCTCTCAAATTGTCAATGTACTCTTTGTCACAACTACAGTTTCTTCTATCCCTGACCATTTCTCCATATGGTATTCCTGCAAGTTGGTGTCTGGGGTGGGCACTATTAGCATGTCGTACTGGATTACATGATGTTTATTTTCTAAACATTATACTCATTAACTTGTGGTCACTGGTATATAGCTCTACATCTATAAAATATATTCTATGAAAGTCAAAATTCATAGTGAATTTCATATGTAACTATTGCTGTCCAGATATATTTTGAAACCCTGTAATTCTTCAACACTACCTGTTCAGATCATCAAAATGTAATTGCTGCATCTACCCCATACCCGCTCCTCCTCAAACCACCCCATAAAGAGGTTGGCATAAGAAGGGGCAAATCTGGAGCCCATCGCTGTTCCACTTGTTTGGTGGTACCACATGTCATCAAATAGAAAAGTATTGTTGTCTAAAATCAACCATATCATCCTAAGGATCATCGCAATAGGTGATAACAGTTCCACTGGTCTTTTATTCAGAAAGTGTGTCATTGCTAGCATCCCAAATTCAGGTAGAATATTTGTGTACAGAGACACTATATCCAGTGTGACCAGAATCATCCCATCTTCCAATTTAATGTCACTCATCATGTTCAGAACATGTTTGGTATCTTTGATGAAGGAAGGTAAATTAGAAAAAAGTGGTTGTAAAGAAATGTCCACAAATTGTGACATATGTTCCATAGGTCCCCCTATCCCGGAGAAAGTCGGTCTGCCTGGCGGGAAAGTGACATTTTTGTGTATCTTGGGTAATGTATAGAGGTATGGAAGCCTCAGTTTGTCTATTTTGAGGTACATGTATTCCTCAAAGGTCAGTAACTCATCCTCATACCACATTGTTATGTCTCTATTAAGAATAGCTGTTATATGCGAAATAGGGTTGGTGTCCAAAGGGGTATAACAGCTGGAATTGCTCAATTGGGAATAGATTTCACTGTTGTAGTCAGTCTTGTTCATGACTACAACGCATCTCCCTTTATCTGCTTCTCTGCTGATCAGTATATCATCCTCCTGCAGTGTCTTAAGTGCTCTTCTTTCTCCAGGTGTGAGGTTGTCGGTACATATCAGCCTTCCCGTCTTAGGTCTATTTTTGATGACACTTTCGAGCAGTCAAATTAGGAGACCCCAAATACCCTTTTCACCTGTACACAACAGGATCACTATCGAACCTTTCACTTCCATGCTCTAGAAATGGAGAAATAGAAAGCGAGAGGTGGCAATAGAGAATTACAACTGAGATGACAAGAAGCTGTCTAGATCCTGAGTCTCAAAGCAGTAGAAATGGGCCTTAATTTCAATTGAGAACTTCACTTTTTTCTGGGAGATTAGAAATGACATGAAATGCATCTGAATGTGATTGTTCAAAATGTATGTTTTAGATACTCTCAAATGGCTTACTGTATTGGAGATATATATTGTATGTGTTTGTTTGAAACAGGGGTGTCTAGTTGTCAGGTTGTTATCCTGTCCAAGTAGGGAGCCGTCTTCCTAGTCAGGAAAAGGGAGTAACACTTCTAAAATAACCCCTGCTCTACACCTTCCACTCGGCGCCGCACTCGACCTGGACGCGAATAGACTATTGGCTTACTGAAGCATTGGGCTATCAGTGGAACAGCGGCATAGAAACTCTGCCCCGTATGCTGTCGGATCACTCTCCGGTACTTCTCCATTTAAACATTCAACATTCCACCAGATGGGAGCACAGATGGTCCTTCCCAGCCATGGCCCTACTGGACACGCTGTTTAAATCTGAAATACATGAGGAGATTAATGAATACTTCACTCTAAACGAAGGTTCTGTGCCTCACTATGCAACACTCTGGGACGCCTTCAAGGCTTACATCCGTGGCATCTGCATATCCAAACAAGCCGGGGTTCTGCGCTCGATACGTGGCAGTCTTGTCCGGGTTGAGGCGGAACTGACACATATTGACAACTCCCCTACTACACGAACACTTTTGCCATGCGCAACACACTTATACTTGAATTCAATGAGCATGCGGACAGAGAGGCCACATTGCTGGGCAAATATCACGTGGCACGTAGGTATGGAGAGGGGGAACGCCCTGGCAAGACCCTTGCACGACTGATAGGACCCCTCCGGGGAACCGGCCATATAGCGGCACATCGGCGATCTGACGACTCCACAGCAACTGACAGTGCTGATATAATGTCAGAACTCATTTCATACTACAGGTCTTTATATGCAACTAAACTTCCCGCGGGTTTCACACAACATATGGCTTACCTGGAGGAGGTCGCAATGGTATGGCTAACCAAAGGGCAGGCACAATTTCTCAGTGAACCCTTCACCGTCGAGGAGATTACTTAGGCATTAGATGCCCTGGGCGGATCGAAGGCCCCTGGCCTTGATGGTCTGTCAGGGATCTTTTACAAGGCGTTCAAACAAACATTAGCACCCCATCTACTCGAGGTATATGCCGAATTGCTTGAAAAGGGCACCCTTCCTCCCTCCATGAGAGAAGCAGCTATATCTCTCCTGTTAAAACCTGGTAAGGAACCCACTAACTGCACCTCCTATCCCCCCATCTCCCTAATTAATTTTGACAATAAAATATTAGCCAAGATGCTGTCCACCAGACTGGCATTGCTACTGGATCAAATTCTCTCACCAGTGCAATCAGGCTTCATTCCGCATAGATCCACTGCCCTAAATCTCCGGACTGTATTTTCGGTGATAAACAGGATCTCGCTGACGGTCCCAGCAGCAGTGGCCCTTCTTGACGCAGAGAAGGCATTTGACTCTCTAGAATGGCCATTTCTCGTTGCAACACTTCGCAAGCTTGGCATTCCCGCGAATTTTATTGCCCTAATCGCCTTATTTTATTCATCTCCTACAGCCAGGCTCTGAGTAAATGGTTCCCTCTCCCCTCCATTTCCGGTCTCCCACGGCACCCGGCAAGGCTGCCCCTTATCTCTCCTACTTTTCATAATAACAATGTATCCCTTAGTCAGACACCGACAAGAGAAACATATGTTCCGTGGCCTTCAATTTAATTCAGGCCCCTTGCTGATGTCCATGTACGCAGACGACATCCTGCTCTTTATCAGGCACCCCAGCATAAATTTACAGCCTCTCATAGATGAGATCTGCCGCTTCGGCGACATGTCCGGGCTACGGATTAACTGGGGCAAATCAGAACTTTTCCCGATCACCGATTCGACCAACCCGACAGGAGACGATCTTCCTCTTCAATGGGCGGGGGACACTACTAAATATTTAGGTATCATTCTACATAGGAATAAGGGGCAGGTTATTTGCCTTAACTATGGGCCGGCCATGGACAAGCTCACCTCACAGATTGAGCGATGGATCCAGCTACCGATATCAATGGCTGGATGCATTGCCCTTATTAAGATGAACGTCCTTCCCCGTTTTTTTATTTCTCTTTGTCAACATACCAATACCACTAATCAAGACCTTCTTTATGCTAATACGGGGCCTACTTATTCGGTTGGTCTGGGCAGGACAGAGGCCGTGGATCACCTGGGACACCCTAACACTCCCCTATGAACGGGGAAGTTATGCAGTTCCTGATCTGCACCTTTACTATTTGGTCGCACAAGCTCCATTTTCTCGACATTGGTTCTACCCGGACGCCCGTATACCATACACCAAACCCGAACGAGACCTGGCCGCCCCACCCCTCTAGGTGCATTATTTCCTTTGGGCATACCGCTCGATCCAAGTGACATACAACCCTTATCTACTACATGTTGGGCGTGGCGTAGACTCAGTAGATTACTGGGTAATGGCTCGCCATATTCACCCGATCTCCCACTGCCACAAAACCCGTTTCTACCGCTCACCTCTGAAGCGGTGGTCCAACGCACTCTCTACAAGCTGCAACTGCATACTATTGGCTCTCTGTTCCCCAACGGACATGCGATAACCATGACGGACCTAGCCACGCGGACCGAGATGTCCTATATGGACAAATTTATAGCGACTAGAATGATCGGAACTCTCCGCTCGGCAATTTCTTCTTTCCCTTCCCCACCTTAGGAGTTCACACCTCTCACACTGCTTCTAATGGAGAAGGATGGTTCTCATTTGATCACCAGGCTATATCGGGCATGTATGGCACTTAAGCGAGTATAGGACAGGGGGGTGCGGCATCATTGGGAAGAGGACCTGGGTCAACCACTGACTGACAAGGAGTGGACTTGCAGCCACAAACAAATTAAAAGGGTTTCCCCCAACCATAGGCATAATCTAATTCACTTCAAATTCATACATCAGATCTACATCACTCAACAACAACTTTCCAAATATGACCCTACCAAAGCATCAAACTGTCCCAAATGCCTTGCCCCTGATTCTGATTTTGCACACATGACATGGACATGCCCACCGATAGCTGCATATTGGATTGAAGTATTTCAAACGCTCACCGACATAACTTCCATATCACTCTCCCCTTCCCCCAAGCTGGCCTTCCTGGGAATAATTAGCGCTATTAAACTCTGCTACCGCAGGTTCGTTGCCATAGCACTATTACTGGCCAAAAGAGAGATTGCGCTGCACTGGGGCACCAGACAACATCCCAAAAAGGAAGCATGGCTCCATAGCATGACTTATTATGATATGCAGACCGACATATATGCTACACTTCAGCCTCCAACTTCACGACCTAAGGATATCTGGCATATATATCACCACTATCTACGCCCGACACAACAGGCCCCCACAGTTAGCTCGCCTCCTAGCTCACTTAACTCAGATAAGGCCTGTATACAGAACTCCTCCACACTCGTCCGTAGATCCAACACACTAGTGTCTTACACACCTCAACCTATTAGATATAATGTTCGCTACCCACATACTACCTACCTTTTCAATGGCCGCTTCAGAAATAATGCAGCGTATCTCTATCATACCCTCTGTATTTGATTGTACAGAAATGCACATGTGGAACACCCCCGCCCCCCCAATCTCTCTCCCTCCCCTTTTTTCTTTTTCTTCCTGTTTTCTTTGATGTTAAATGTTGATGTGTAACCATTCTTATGTCCTTTAACGGAAGTCGATATTGAAGTTTTTTGTCTGCTTGTTTTTGAAAAATAAATAAATATGGCTAAAATGGGCCTTCTGCAGCAAGGACAATATTCCTGCTGCTGCACGTGGCCAAAAGCACATCACTTAAAACAAAAAAAATGAATAACCCCTGCTCACCCCCTTGGCAGCTTTGCATGAGCAATCAGGCTTATCTCAGAGGCAGTGTGTAAAGCATTTGCACAGAACATACAGCAATACTGTGAAAACACTACAAAATTACACCAAACCAGTTGTAGAAAAATAGGCAATATTAATCTTTGTAAAACAAGACCAAAATGATAAAATCCAACATACAGTTATTAAAAATACTCACAAAGCAGAAATAGGCTTTGAAAACAGTTCCTGGAAATCGATAGCTCTGTCCCGGGCTATCACGGCATCGTGAGCAGACAAATCTGTGTTCTCCATGAGCGGTGTCCAGAGGTCATAGTGCAGGAAGCGTTGATGGTGATGGTGTTGCGTCGGGGATACCAAGGCTGTGGTGTGAAGCGAGGCGGTGCGGAGTACAGTGCCCACAGCTCACAGTGCAAGCAGCAACTCGGTGGCGGCTTTAAACTGCAGCATTGGTGAGACCAGGGTTGCGGTGCGAAGTGCAGTGTTGCCCTCTGTGGTGCCTTCAGGTCACGGAGCAGGCATCGGCATCGGGGACGGCGTTGTGTTGATTTTACCTCTGTGGCAACCGAAACAACCAGATCTACAATCTAGTACCCAGCGGATCTTGAAGTCTTTGTTGTTCCTGAGACTTCTTGAACAGGGGGCAAGCTCTACTTCAAGCCCTTGGAGACACTCAGAAAGAAGTTGCAGAAAGTCCAGTCCTTTCTCTGCCCAAGACAGAAGCAGCTACTGCAGGCCAACACAGCAAAGCACACAGCAAATTGGTACTCTCTCTACTCAGCTTCTCCAGCTCTTCTTCTTAGCAAATTCCTTGATCCAAAAGTGTTCTAAAGTTCTGAGGTCAGGGCTCCAATATTTATACCACATATTCCTTTGTAGTTGGTACAAACAAAGTTCCTCTGGAACACATAAAACAGTTCAGCCTGGCTCAGGCTAGGTTCACCACAGGAGGTGGAGACAACTTTGTGAATGGTAGCCACAGTCCATTCAGGTGCCAGCAACAACTCCTCCCACTACTCTAAATGCAGCCAGGTCTTGTCGGCCTGGTTATGAGTCCCCCAGGAAAGGCAGGACACACGTCAAGCCCCCCTTGTGTCTGTCTAGTGTGAATGCACATCCCCTGCTCCTGTCACTCTAAACCCAGACAGGGAATACACAAAAGGCAGAGGCACACAGGATGGTTAAGCCAGAAAATGCCCACTTTCTAAAAGTCACCAAGCTGGTGGAGCGTACGTAACATTCCACATGCGCCACACACAGCAAAAACAATTTCTGTAGAACTCTAGTTAATTCCGTATTCAATTTTAATCAATAACTTTGTCCATGATATAATCCATCATTTAATCACGTGTTTATTTGTTTAATTCAGGACTTTACATTTCCCATATTTTTTAAATGTTGCTGAAATGCCTAAAAGAGTGGATTACTACAACTTTAAAAGGTGTGTGAACTATCACTCTCATTCATATAGAAATTATATTTGTTTGCCCCTCCGATTGTTCGCACCCAGGATTACAAAAATGGATTAAATTGACAAGCTATAAGCTAATAAACAAAAAGCGCAAGTCCAAGCCAGCTCCAATACAACATGGTGATAAGGAGGAGTCTGTGCAAGTTGATAAGATCAAAGGCAACCGGATGACAGACTTTTTGGCATGATAATATACATCGGCATCACAGAAACATTGGGTTAACGTATGATGCATGATTTCTCTTCAAACATTTTGTGGCTAAAAATACGGGGGTATTATTTAAATGGATAATAGGTTGAATGAATTTTTCTTGGTGGATGTTTTCTCTGTTTACTACTGTAGGGAGGTTCTGGAATCACGTGGGTGGTTTAAATTACGGGGAGGGATCAAACAGCAGAATGGCGTTTGTAGGTGAAACTCCAGCAGTTAAAAACTAAGCTGAAGCACTCGTCATGGTGCTATGGAAATGGCAAAGTTGATTGATGTACGAAATAGGTATGTGTTGTTAGTAATGTTTATTTAAGTAAGTGGGCATTAATGAGAAGGGATTGGGGAAGTTTCATTGTATTTCATGTTCATGAGGAATGAGTATGTTACGTTTAAGGGTTCACGAGTAAGGGTGAGTTTTGGGGAGAAGTCATAACTTTTTGTTTTTGTAAAAAGCGATTCAATTACTGCAGGAATAGATCAGTAGTAACATTTACTACCTATGGGTTGTCTTAAAAGCTCAGATTACAATCATGTTCAAAGGGAGGTGCCTAAAGTAGTGACATTATCATTTGTTTTACATTGCAGCTACCCCTGAAGAAGGGCAATTTATAGCCCGAAATGCATTGGGTAATTTTTAAACTTGGCTGCCATGGGCCGCGTATTTCCTACGTGCTGTCGAAAAGGCCCGGATAGGCATTTCAGCAACATTTGAAAAATATGGGAAATGTAAAGTCCTGAATTGAATGAATAAACACGTGATTAAATGATGGATTATATCATGGACAAAGTTTTTGATTAAAATTGAATACGGAATTAACTAGAGTTCTACAGAAATTGTTTTTGCTGTGCGTGGCGCATGTGGAATGTTACGTACGCTCCACCAGCTTGGTGAATTATCGAAGTGCTGTGGGGGCACAGCACGAATGCTACTGCATGCATATATTCAGCCTAAGAGCATCAACCTAAAAGAGTGGATTACTACAACTTTAAAAGGTGTGCGAACTATCACTTTCTAAAAGTGGCATTTTCAACCACACAACATAAAAATAATCTTCACTAAAATATGAATTTTTAAATTCTGAGTTCAGGCATACTAAACTCCATTTCTCTATCTTGTCCCAATGGAGGGTTATGTTTGTAAAATGTTACAAGGCAACTCCCATGTTAAGCCTATGGGACAGACAGCCTTGAAATAGTGAAAAATGAAATACACAGTATTTCACTATCAGGACATGTCACACACCTCAGGACAGGTCCTACCTTTCATATACACTGCACCCTGCCCATGGGGGTACCTTGGGCCTACTTTAGGGGTGGCTTACATGTAAGAAAAGCAAAGGCTTGGGCCTGGCAAGTGGGTGCACTTCCCCTCCCACTCAAAAGGGGTACCCACCATGAGAAAGGGTTGGTGAGGGGCCTTCCCCTTCCTCTCACTCTTACCACACTTGCTTGGCAAGTCTGGCAAGACCTACAATGGGCATCCGACTGCCTTCACATCTGGGGCCAAAAGAAGCGGGTGACAATCCTGTCAAAGGTCTTGTCCTGCCCCAAGTGTCCTGCCAAAGGCATGCCGTGAGCCAGACCCAGTAGGAAGGTCCTGAATTGCTAGGGTACCACCAGCACACGGGCTGCCCCAGGCTCAGCGACCTTAGACTCACTGTATAGGTGACCATTCTCCCAGTAGATCCAGTGTGACCCAGACTGATCACCAGTTGCCTGGTTCACATCCTGCTGCCACAAACCCTCTAGAGAAGAGCATTATTCCTGCTCCCTGCATTACTCTTCCCTGGTGGGACCCCCTTCTTGCTGCCAATGGGTCAGCTCAGATAAGTCCCCCAGTTCAGCCACTTGTTCCCCTGTAGGTTCCTGGGGCATCCCCCTCCAGGTCAGCCTCCTCCCAGACTGTGGGAACTTCAAGGGTGGGTTTCCCGTGCCCCCTGCCCTTTCTCTTGGCAGGTACCTGGGCCACTGTTTCAGGCTTCAGGTCCTCCTGATTGCCCTTGCTGGCTGCCATGGACCAAGTGGTCATGCAAGCCCACTCTGGTAACCCCAGCATCTCCAAGTGAGACCTGAACTCCACCTCCTTCCACAAGGACTGCTCCAGGCTGTTACCTAGCAGACAATCTACAGGCATGGTGTGGCTCACAACCACTGTCAAGGGACCTGAGACCCCCCCACTCATAGGGAACCTGTGCCACCTTACATTTGTGCTCTGAATTGTCTACAGCAATTACTTGGTGGAATGCACCAGGGACTACTTTCTCCTCAGAGACAAGGTGACACCTTACTGAGGTCACACTGGCTCCAGTATCTCTGAGACCCTCTACCCTTTTCCCATAGATAGTCACTCAGATGTTGTACTTTTCAGTATTTGCAGGCACCTGGCTTCCCTGGACCATCTCACTGTCCCCTAGTGAGACAAGGGTCAACTCTGCATGGTACCCACTCTCCTCCGGGTCCTCCTCCTCCCCAAGCGCTACACTAGCCATCACCTTGGCAGTAGCGGCCCGTGGTGGGAGTGCTGCCGGGTGGTGACGTGGGGTGGGGGAGGGGCAGGGTGGGGGGTAGTAAAGTACGGAATACGGCCGTATAGAGGTAAGTAGACATATAAATAAATAAAACAAATTTCGTTGCACGCGATGCATTGCATTTGGCGATGCAGCGCGCGCAACGAAATTTGTTTTATTTATTTATATGTCTACTTACCTCTATATGGCCATATTCCGTACTTTACTACCCCCCACCCTGCCCCTCCCCGCCCCACGTCACCGCCCGGCAGCACTCCCACCACGGGCCGCTACTGCACCTTGGACTGCCCACCGGTGGGTGGCTGTGCCCCCTTTGGGCATTTGGGATCTCCCTTCAGGTGACCCACCTGGCCACAAGTATAGAATTTATGGGGTCCCATCTCTACAGGCTTTCCTGAGGAGACCTATGGTTTCTTATCTCTTGGGGAGCGGAAATCTTTACTCTGGGTACTACGTTGGGGCCCTTTAGAGAACTCCTTTGCTTTACCCTTGTCCCCCCCCCACTCTTCTGCTGTGAACCCTGCCCACCTTTGGCAGAGTCTCCCCCATACAGCTTCTTGTGGACCCTGGTACTCACCCAGCAGTCTGCCTCCATAGCAATCTTTCTGGATTCAGTCAGCTTACTATCAGTAAAGTGCTGGTGCACTTCTGCAAAACATAGACTAGACAAGTGCTCCCTTGCAATCAGATTGTAGAACCCCTGAAAATCTGTCACATTACTGCCCTTCACCCAACCATCCAACGACCTGCAAAAAGAATCTAAACATTACAATCAAGTGTGTGCATCAGTTTTCCTACTGGATCTAAACTGATCTCTGTACTTGTGAGGAGTGAGACCAGAATATAGCCCTTTACAACAAATGCGCTGTTCACTCATTCCTTCACAACGACCGCGTTGTTACCACGCGAACCATTACATCGCAAGTTGTTTCAAAGACTTGCTGTAGGGGGCGCGCTGGACTTAGGAATAGTATTATTTATATTCCTACTCCAGTTTGTGCAACAGCAGGGAAGTTGTTGGATTCTAAATTCAACACCAGCGCGCCCCCTACAGCAAGTCGTTGAAACAACTTGGGATGTAATGGTACGCGTGGTAACAACGCGGTCGTTGTAACGACCGCGTTGTAAAGGAACCGCGTTGTGGAGACAGCGTTGTAAATGCTGTTTCCCGTCAGACCATACCTAGTGAGAAGGGCCTCCTTCACGTCTGTGTAGGTGAGGTTCTGCCCCTCACCCAGAGCCTACAAAGTGTCCCTCCCTTCCTCCATGAAGTGATTCCACAATCCTGCGCCCCAGTTCTCTCAGGGACCCCATTCATGTGGATGGCTTCCTCATAGCCCTGAAACCACCTCTGTATATCATCCCCCTTTTTGTACTCCTTGCC
The DNA here is from genome assembly GCA_963921515.1 of Calotriton arnoldi. Taxonomy (NCBI): domain Eukaryota; kingdom Metazoa; phylum Chordata; class Amphibia; order Caudata; family Salamandridae; genus Calotriton; species Calotriton arnoldi. Next base: position 142,597 of record CAWUFW010003664.1, on the reverse strand, counting down.
TACATTCTTGGGAATGTGTACCACTTTCTCAGAGTGTGTTGAAGAATTGCTGCCACCATCTATGCTGGACTACTCTTTAGCTCCAGTTCTTTGATACCATGCTCATGGTCTAAACCCATCTTTTGTGATTTCATCTTGAGCCTCTCCAGTTCTATTTGATGCCTTGTGGTTTCTCTCCTGTCTTCCAGCTCCTCTGGGGATAAACCACTGCTGCCTGGCCTGGAGGGATCTTCCCCTCCCAAATGCACATCAACCCTTTGAATAGGTTGCTCAGCCTCCATACTAAGATCTCCAGACTGCCCACTGGCATATCTGGCTGGTACCCAGGCCCTCTGCGCCTTTTGTAGCTCCTCTTTCCTGGTGAGGTTGCTGATTTGGACTTCTATGTTTTTACAAATTGCCTTCAACTCCTTTACGATGTAGGTTTCAAATCTTTCCTTCTCAAAGGCCACTTCTGGGGATGCAACTGATGATGCTATTGACTCAGGCATGATGCAGTCGTAAGTTTAAGTTAAAAAAGATGGCAATCCAAAAATAGACCAAAAAAGAAAACAGTATGTGGTATGTAGTGGTCTGCGATATGGTAGTAATGTGCACCAATCAGTGTAGGTCAAGTGCAAATGCAAGACCTATCCTCACCGCTGACAACAAATGTTAGAAATTGGGTTCTCTAGTTGGCAGGTTGTTACCCTGCCCAAGTAGGGACCCTTCTTCCTAGTCAGGATAAGGGAGTTACACTTCTAAAATAACCCCCGCTCACCCCCTTGGTAGCTTGACACGAGCAGTCAGGCTTATCTCAGAGGCAGTGTGTAAAGCATTTGCACAGAACATATAGTAATACAGTGAAAACACTACAAAAGGACACCACACCAGTTTTAGAAAAAATTGCCAATATTTATCTGTGCAAAACAAGACCAAAACGATAAGGATCCAACATACAATTATTAATAATACTCATAAAGCAAAAATAGACTTTGAAAACAGTTTATGGAAGTCGATAGCTTCGTCCGGGGCTATCACGGTGTCGTGAACACACAAATCCAACTGTTCTGGCTGACGCAGCGTCGTGGGCCAGCTACAGTGTCAGGAAGAACGGCAAAACAGTACCTTCAGAAATGCAGGGCATCAGGGACCTTGCAATGAGCTCTGAAGAGCCAGTGTCGGTTCCGGAGGTCAGTGCAGGAGTCGTCAGGCCCTTGAAATCACACGCGTTGTAGGTGCGGTGTGCGGTGCCTTCAGATTGCGGTGCAGGCAGCGGCTCGGTGACGGTTGTCCAGCGGCGTCAGTGAGACCAGGGCTGCGGTGCAAAGTTGTACGGTGCTCGTCGCAGTGCTGGCAGGTTATGGTGCAGGTGGCGTAGTTGTTGTTGAAGCACTGTCGTCAGCTGACTAGCGGGAATCGATGGCACCAATGTTGGTGGGCCAAGGCTGTGGTGTGGGAGAGGGTGGTGCATTGTGCAACTTACGAGCAGTGCCCCAAACCATGATGCAGGCAGCGGCGTGGATGTGGACTTGGAGCGGCATTGTCGGTGAGACCAGGGCTGCGGTGCAAAGCGGGACGGTGCTCTCTGCGGTGCTTTTAGGTCAAGGAGCCAGCAGCGGCGTCAGAGACAGCATCATGTTTATTTTTCCTCTGTGGCAACTAAAACAACCACTTCCAGAAGCTGGTACCCAGCGTATCTTGAAGTCTTTGTTGTTCCTGAGTCTTCTTGAACAGGGGGCAAGCTCTACTTCAAGCCCTTGGAGACACTCAGAAAGAAGTTGCAGAAAGTTCAGTCCAGTACTTTCTTTGCCCAAGACAGAAGCAGCTACTGCAAGCCAACACAGCACAGCACACGGCAAAGTGGTAGTCTCTCCTCACAGCTTCTCCAGCTCTTTTTTTTGGCAGGTTCTTTGAACCAAAAGAGTTCTAAAGTTCTGGGGTCAGGGCCCCAATATTTATATCACATTTACCTTTTATACTTGGTACAAACAAAGTTGCTCTGGCACACATAATCCAGTTCAGCCTGGCTCAGGCCAGGTTCATCCCAAGAGGTGGAGACAGCTTTGTGAGAGGTATCCACAGTTCATTCAGGTGCCAGCAACAACTCCTCCCACTATTCTAAATGCAACCAGGTAAATTCAACCTGGCTATGAGTCACCCAGGAAAGGCAGGGCACACCTCAAACCCCCCTTGTGTCTGTCTATTCTGAATGCACATCCCCCTGCTCCTGTCACTCTAAACCCAGAAAGGGAATACACAAAAGGCACACAGGATGTTTAAGCAAGAAAATGGCCACTTTCTAAAAGTGCCATTTTTAACCAAACACCATAAAAATCATCTTCACTAAAAGATGAATTTTAAATTCTGAGTTCAAGCATACTAAACTCCATTTTTCTATCTTATCCCAATCGAGGGTTATGCTTGTGAAATGTTACAAGGCAACTCCCATGTTAAGCCTATGGGACAGACAGCCTTTCAATAGTGAAAAACAAATACACAGTATTTTACTATCAGGACATGTCACGCACCTCAGCACAGGTCCTACATTTCACATACACTGCACCCTGCCCATGGGGGTACCTTGGGCCTACTTTAGGGGTGCCTTACATGTGAGAAAAGGGATGGTTTGGGCCTGGCAAATGGGTGCACTTGCCAGGTCGACATGGCGGTAAAAACTGCAACCTGACAGTGCCGTGGCAGGTCTGAGACACCTTGGAAAAGCTACTTTTTTGAGCGCACAATCAGTGCTGCAGGCCCACCAGAAGAATTTGATTTACAGGCCCTGGGCACACCTGAGCACATTACTAGGGACTAACTAGTAAATAAAATATGCCACTCATGAACATACCAATCAGTAACGCAATTTACCTGGAGCACTTGCACTTTAGTACTGATCAGCAGTATTAAAGTGCGCAGAAACACTAAATCAGCAAAAACAAAATCCAGAGTACCACAAAAACCAGGAGGTCAGAAGCAAAAAGACTGGGTAAAGACGCCAAAAAATGCCAGGTCTAACAGTGATTGTATGTATGATCCAATATGGGAATACCAACAAGCTCTTGCTTTCCTATGGGTCACCTATCTCCTGTCTCCTCACTTCTTTATCATAGGACTAACACCCAACACTATAGCATAGATTGATACTGGGTGACAGCACGATATACAAAAAGAACTAGAAACGCACATATGCCTGACTCTAATGTTTTAGCTCCTCTATTATCACATTTTGGGACCATCCTGATAACATGATGATATTAGTCTTGGCCACGTGGTGCAGAATGGAGCATGAATAGGTCTATACCTGGCATAGCATACCCAGACTATGATCACATTAATGGTCATTGAAATGACTTATTTATATATCCTATACAGGTATTATACTGCAATAGCAGAGTGATTCACAATACTGGTCCTAGTACCATAATGATAGGCTATCCTATCACTACACTGTATCTTTGGTTTACAAGTAGCTAGGTGGACATATAGACACAATCTACTTACAATAAAGGGATTTATGTATCCCTTTCGCCCCGCTCAAACAGGCACCTGTTCCCTCGGACACGTATTCGTGACCTTGGAAGACTTGACACATATTATTTGAGACATTGGTCAATGGATGGTTACATTATTGTTCACAGGACCGCAGGTCATAGGCTACACTCTACTATTCTGTGCGGTCAGTTTACAAGCATTTAGGCTAATATATACACATGAGAATACAACTTTCCTTAACAGAAATCTATTAACAGTAATTACTGTCTCAATCTGTCGCTCTACTTGTACAGGTACAATATGGTTATTCACAGGACAGCACACCTTACTAACTTTATATCAAGTACTATCTTCAAATTTACGGTCCGACATTGATATCAAATAATACACATCAAGATATTTCCAGCCTTTACGAATGTAAGAATGAAGAGTGGATTGCGCTCTAATATGGACACCGTGGTTCTCCCCTCCACTGGTGGAGACCAGACTGTCTCTATGGTTTCCACTACTTTTTAAATACAATTCTTAAAATGGCACTTATGCAGAACGCCAAGATGCCCAAGACGACACGGGATCACTGTCCGACAGGTATGTGTAATTCTTTCCTGATAGGGGCAGCTTACGAGTTACAACAGTACCATTTGCAATCCTCACTTATGACACTTCCTTATATCCTGCACAGGACTATAGTTACCCATAATGGTATACACACTCGATCCAGAGTGAGTATACGCTGTTTCTGGATTTGGGAATCTAGAATTTTTTTTCTCCCTATGGCAGATAGACCGCAGAGTGTTAAATATAATTTCCCAATATCCCGGGGGTGTGCACACCGTCACATTATTACGGTTGCACACTTTTTCTATAGAAATGGGAACCGACATATCATTCCGTTATTAACGGCCTGACCGCAGAGGATTGTCATGGTTCCAACTCTACCAGTGTGGGTATATCTCCGAGCAGTTGTGCACACCGTCATGTTACCACGGTTGGGAACTTTTACTATAGAAATGGGGTCTGAGATATCATCCCGTTATTAACGGCATGACAGCAGAAGATTGTCATGGTCCCTGCTCTCTGAGTGTGGGTTTATCTCCACACAGATACCCACAGCTCATTTACCTTATGGACAATACGTCTGATTAGATTGTTAAGCATGTGCCATCGCTACACATGTTTGATCAGATTACGGTCAGATCATGGGGGAGACGTTCCTAGCAGAGGGCATGGAGGGCTCAATTACTATGCAGCTAAGAATGGAGATACTCAGCCATTCAGACACTTGGAAGATAGATCATCATTACTATGACATCTTTTCAGATGAATATCACTGTGGGACATCGTAGATTGACTCGTCAACTGTTGCCAATATTTCGTTACAGATTCTATATCAAATGAGGTGAGTCATACTCCCCTTGCGAGAAGCATGACCCCTACTTTAATAACTGGGATTGGTGATGCTCTGCTATGCACTGAATAGAATAATCAGGACTAATTTGAAATAAGGAATATGTAAGAGATATTCCATCACCCACCATTGTACTGCACCTCTGGTTTTCGTTGCAGTTGAAAATCTTGGCCTTATAGGATTTTTCCTTTTTTTCCTTTTACTCTCTTCTCACTTCACGGGAACACATGTGCTAAGCATGGAATAATTTGGTCATGATGAACTAATCATATGACAGATTAGAAGTCCTACTTAGCTACATCAGACTGGAAACACACTTGGTGTCCTCTGGGTCACAGACCCTGGTGGTGGAACTTCTATTTTCATATATTGCTCCTCCTAAATGAATAAATATATTTATGTTCTAGCCCTGATGAAGTCTGCTGTGACAGATACAGTGTAATATGTGTTGGCAAAGTGCAAGGGCAAAATTTGTACATCAGAATCAAATAAAGAACTCTTGATACCACAACCTCAATGCCAGTGATTTTATGAGTGCCAAGATTAGGGGTAAGTTAGAGCTTTTGATATAGAATAAAGGGGTCACTATACTGATCGTCGATTTGTCATTTTTGGCTTATTCATTCCCTGTATTAGTCGATGGAAGTCAAAAGGGAAAAACCTGAACAGGCATAAAATAAATCTGTTATGGGAAACCATGTAGTATATTTTGGAATCACTTCACATGGCTATAGAATCAAGGGGAGAGGAGTTGGCCTACAGGCTAGGGTGGTCGACCTCGAATCTGGGGAACTGGGTTCGAGTCTCTGCAATGACCCTGAACATCCTGTGATTCTGGGCAAATCACTTAATCTCCCCGTGCCTAACAAAAATGAATGTGTCCTCATGTAATGCAACTGGTGCTATGTAAAGTGCTCTGATACCCGATTCGGGTCAAGTTTGCGCTACATAAAACTCGGTTAAAAAAAAAAAATGTGGTACAAGCCAAGAATGGACTTTTCACATTTTTGGTGGGCTGGGACAGAAGAACTTAGGAAAAAATAAATGAGGTGACTGAGTGGGCGAAGGGAAATACACCTTGTGTGTTCATTTTGTAAAGCATTGAAAACTTTGTAAATGCTGCATTAACTCAAGCAGACGCACATTGCACAGCCAACACTGTAGTCCCGAATTCAACCATATTGCACTTCGGTCATAGGTGGTAAAATACCATGGGCGGGGAGGGGGGGTGATGAATGATGGGTGGGATACATATGCCTCACTTAACAAATACAATGAGTCAAGGGAGTACAACAAACATTTTTAAAATACCCGCTACGTTGAACCATAGCTTTGATAGCATAACCCTATATAAAGTAAGTGACGTAGGTGAGAATCATGCCCCTCTCCATGAGAAGAGCTGCCTTGTTTATTCATCCAAGCAATCTAAATATTCATTCATCCTTTCATTCTAATGCACCCATAGCCACCATGATTAAGCTTTACTTTGTCTCATCCAGTCTTTCACCAAAATGTCCAATCCATTATCCATCCATTCAATATCCACCCTTTCTTCCAACCATCCTTTCGCCCATCCATCCCTTTTCCCACCCACACACTATTTCACCCACCCTTTCACTCATATACCATTTTCCTTTCTTTAAACCGTCGGTTCTTTCACATTTTCCCAATTCACCCATAGCCACCATGATTAAGCTTTACTTTGTCTCATCCAGTCTTTCACCAAAATGTCCAATCCATTATCCATCCATTCAATATCCACCCTTTCTTCCAACCATCCTTTCGACCATCCATCCCTTTTCCCACCCACACACCATTTCACCCAACCTTTCACTCATATACCATTTTACTTTCTTTAAACCTTCGGTTCTTTCACATTTCCCTCAAGCCATCAATGCTCATTATGTGAGCTTTTGGTGTGTTGCAGATAGAAGAGGCCATGATAACTCAGCCACTGCTTCAGCTGATAAAGTTGGGGGGTTCACGGTTCATGAGTTGATGATGCCTTGGTACTAACTAGTGAGTAAAATAGTACTGTAATAAGCAAGTGATTATGTGACTTATAAGTGCCCATCTCTGCCGCCGCTTCTCCCCCTCCAACTTAGTCTTTGTTTTGTTTGTTTGAAAAGTTTTATATAGCACTGGCTAGACCCGGAGGTATGAGAGCGCTTTACATGAGGATCAGCGAGTTACAGGTTACATAGTTACATCAATTAGATCAAAGAATCACGGAGGGAGGAGGAGGGGGAGGGAAGGAAACACAATGGGGAAACGAGGAAAAACCATGTCAGATGACCGGCTGGGTAGGTGACGGCCGAGGGGGTGAAACCAGGGCCAGACTCCTCTATCGCTGCATGTGACAGCTCCACCGGGCATCGGCCAAGGTTGCTCGTGCACCGAGGTAAGTACAAACAGTTTTGATATCCTCCCAGAGTTACAGGTTACATAGTTACATCAATTAAATCAATGAATCACGGAGGGAGAAGGAGGGGGAGGGAAGGAAACACAACGGGGAAACGAGGAAAACAATGTCAGATGACCGGCTGGGTAGGTGACGGCCGAGGGGTGAAACCAGGGCCAGACTCCTCTATAGCTGCATATGACAGCTCCACCGGGCATCGGCCAAGGTTGCTCGTGCACCGAGGTAAGTACAAACAGTTTTGGTATCCGCCCAGGGGGCATCGTCAAAGGTCCATCGAAAGTTCTATCAAAGTTCCACTGGGCATGGGCCATGTTGATCCGGCTCCGAGGTGAGTACAATGTTCAAGGCTCTGGGCCTTCTTCGGCGGTAGGAAGACCAGGGGGAGGGGGTGGTCACCCCACGTCGTTGTCACCAGAACGTCGGACCGTACTGCTTTGACAAACCTGCTTTGACAACCGTGGCTGCTAAGTTCTTCACCTCTCGGGGGCAGCCCCTATTCAGCTGTGCGCACTGCAACCACTCGCCCAACAGGTCATTGCTGGTAGGGCCCGCTATTCCATAAACTCACAAGATCTCGGGCCTGTGCACCGCCCCTGATTGTACTCAAGGCCCCCTCAGGATAGCTGCCCTAGTCTGCAGATAGTCAATTTGTGGAACTTTTCCGGTCTCGCTAGGCTAAGGTTAATTCCTTGGGTGGCTCCTGCGTTATACTTGGATGGTGCCGCCTTCGTCCGCAGCCGCCATCTTAGGGTCAGGCATTGAGCTTTTATTGCCTCTCCCCCTCCGGATCGTGCTGCCAGCCGTAGGCCCGGTATCTTGGCCGCACTCAACACACGCCAACAGATCTTCCTTAGTCAGCGCCATGCTGGATTCGGCGTTCCCCTGCTCTGGTGATTGCTTCTTCTCCGCGGGTGCAAAGAAGTGTGACACCTTGGCTGTAGCCTTTTTTGGTGGCATAGATGCGGTCTCCACTATCTGCGAGGGCTTCACGGTCCCCTCAGCTCGCCGGTGCTTTCAAGGCCAGGTTTCTGCATTTTAAAATGCTCTCTCGGTATGTCCTCAATTGGGTGCCTTTTGGACTCCTCAAATACCAATCAAGGTGCAGCTCCTCGTGTTAGATGTCACCGATGGCGGCCATCTTGAGGTCAGGCATGCCCCATTGCTCAGACTTATCCATGCGGCTAATCAACTTGTCTCTTCCCACATGTGGTCGTCGGGGGCCCAGAATCTTCCCACCGCCTCAAGATACACTCCCCTGGGATCTTCGTGATGAGATTCCCCAGGAGAGCACTCCGGCCGCCATCTTAGGATCAGGCGTTACGGGGGGGGACACCTCGCCCCACACGGCTTACCCCCCTTCTTTTTACAGCTCCCCTCTGTCTTTGGGAATTTATAGGGGATAGCACACCTGTTGGTGCACGGCGTCCGCACTCACCTGCTCCGCTGCAAACCGGCTCCCCTGTAATGGCGGCTGTTGTCTTCACGGGGACGCTGGTTTTCTGGCTTCAATATTGATTATCCAGGTGGAGGAGCTCCCATTTCTCTCTTCATCCGGCTGTCTGCTCTCGTTCCCTGCCTCGTCTCCGATAGCGTTCAGCCCTTTCGTCTCTACCGATTTTCAAGTATGGCGGCTGAAGTCAGACGGCGCCATTTTGTTCAGCGCCGCCGCGCCCGCAACTCCGGGAGTATCTCCTTCAGTTCTTTTATCACCAGACAGCATCCTCTGGGCTCCTCTAATTCTCCACGGTGTCCGGTTCAAGTTTCCGTAGTTCTCAGGTACGTTGGGGCTCTAAAAACGCCCCCGACAGCTGCATGACGGCAGAGCCAGCACCCTGAGGAGCTGGCTGGCCGGTCTCTTCCAGCTTCCAGTCTATTTTTTCGGTCTATTATAGACTACAAGTACCAGCATGCAAAAGCGCAGAGCTGGGCGAGTTACGAGTTAGTCTCCTCCTGCAGCAGCATTACTTGAGCTGGCATCACTCGTGGTCTGTGTGGCTAGAATAAAACATTATATATATTATTTTTAGATGCCAGATACGTCTCCCCTTAATCTTTTCAATCAAAAAAATACAACCACAACACATCACTACAGTTCGGTTAGCACTGCAGTATCTTCTAACAAAAATATTACTCTGGGCATTTGGTTGGTTGACAATGTTAGAAAAGCCAGGGGTGGAATAATGGTCAATGAAAGACATATGGTGTTGGTTGGCAAATTCAATGGGAGTGGGACCTCATACTTTTTTTCCAGCCATGATGCACTGTCATAGAAACTGCTGGCATACTGTATAAATGAATGAAACAGCACATGCAAAATATGGACATATGGGGTTGAGGGGTGGTCCATGACCATGGCCACTCTCTTATGAACTCAACTGTTAGAGCATGAGCAGGAAAAAGAAAGCCTTCTCAACAAATATATATGGCGAATATTATTTATAATATTAGCTTATGTGGGTCTGCAATCTTCATAGTAGACAGTAGAGTACCAAAAATGTGTTATTCTTAGTCTTACTCTAACAGTACCACAAGATATATACGAGAGAGGGAAAGATTATCAACAAAGGAAAAGATAAGTGAACTAGAAACTAGAGACTGGAAAAAGTCAGCTACCAAAAAAGAAAACCATGCAGTATAAGGAAAAAAAAAGATAATGCAGGGATGACAGGAATAAAACAAAAATTTAATCTATTGTGCTTTGCACAAGTGGGTTTGTATCCCGGCCTCGTCGCCAAGTAAAAGGAAGACAGCAGGTAGGGGTGTCAGAGCAACTTTATTTCTCACCAGCAACACCAGCCTCCAGGCAGCAACTCCCATCCTGGAACCCAGCACCAACAATCCAATACCCTAAGATTCTACCCTAAGCCCACAACAATCATAAAACCCAACATTAGGGAAATAATAATAATAAATAATAGGACTTACTAGGCTGAGCATAGCCCACATCAGCGGCACTGGTGATTGGCGCCTCCTACATAGTTCTTCCCAGACCCGTCTCACCAACGTCCCTCTATTTGTCCTTGGGTGCTGATGTAATAAATGAAGACAATAAAAAAATAGATTAGTGCTTCAGGTAATCTCCACAAAATTATTATGACAGGCAAACACAGTCACATTGTACTTCTCTAAAACAGATCTCCTATAGTACTAGTTTTGAGTCCATCGACGATCGTTGAGCTGCCCATACTAATCTTAAAATCTTTATTCCAAATTTCCTTAACAAAAACTACAATTGGAACTAATGCATTGCAGTGAATGATCTTTTATTCTTTTCTCATTTCTCAACCCCCTTGATGGACCAACTCAGTCTCCCTTTTTTGCAATGCATAGATGCATACTGCACATCGCTATGAAACTGTAAAAGCTACATAAACAAAATCACAGAGAGAACGCTACTCACTGATATCACAGATTTACTATGGTGACAGAAGTACAGTCTGCAATGGCTTCTTAATTACTCAGCCAAAGTGAGCGCCAATGATGAGTACGATTAGGTAGTGCTGAGCACCTGCCTAGCAGAAACTAGAAACTGGATCACATAATAATAATAATAATCCAACGTAATCTAAACGTAGCTTACTTCTGAGTGTGAGCAGCATGCTATTCGGAAAAAGAATGTTAGCATTGTAGAACACAAACACAACAAATAATTAATACTCATGAGTTACGGATTCTCAATGCCTAGCAGGTCGAGCAGGTCCTGTTACCGTTCTAAGATATCTGCCCAGAGGTGGGTCAGCTGCTGGACGGAGTGCTAAACCTGGCCGGTACACCGCATGTACCGACGCCCCCTGAGGGGGTATCCACTGCCGGGCCTGCTGCCAGCATGGAGGGGAGGTGGTGCTGCACAAAAAAACTAGTGGTGCTACCTCCTCTTCACAGAAGATCGCCCGGAGCTGCACACCTGGGCGGCGGTGCTGCCCGCAAAGTAGACGACTCTCTGCCATGGCGCTGCGTGGGGAAAAGAAAGATGAGAAACAGAAGGAAAGGAAAAAAGAAATAAGGAAGTAAAGGGAAAAAAAGGCAAAATACCAAAAGTCACGGAAAACACCAAAAAAATTACAAAAAAACATAAAATACACAAACACAAACACACACACTAATATAATGAATAAAAATGAGAAGTAGATAAGTTTGATAGCGGGAGGATTAAAGAGGGATTGAAGATTAGGCCCAGCACCATAATAGAGTGGAAAAACAAGATGGCCATGGCCATGCGTACCGCATGGTGCCGTTCGTACGTGATGTGGAACTCGAGGACGCACTCCGCATTGCGTTTCACCCGCAAACGGGTGTGCCAGCAAACTCTGCCCGCGGAACTGTATGTAGCATGGCAGAGTTTTTTAGCCACTTCTCGGAGTTCTGCATAGCACCATGAACTCTGCCTGGGCCTAATTACAAACCTAATTCATACAGTGTTCAAATGTATGTTTGTCAAATAATCTAATAGTTTCTCGTTCTCATACTATTTAAGGAGACTATGCTTATGCCTTGTGCCCTTGGATACTGAAACCATATTTGCAGCCACGAACCAGAAGTAAAAGACAGTACAACAGGGCACATAAAACAATGTGATCAATAAATGAACACACATTTGGAATACTCAAATCACATATTAGGTGTGTGTCGGCGTGTTCACCTTGTACAGCATCCATCTGGCACAGATATGCGACTGATGCTAGAGCTGTCTTCACTTTCAGGTGATGAAACAATGTTAGGCACAGACAGGGTATGTCTCTGAATGTTCTCCAGAGCTGTGGTTACTTTGACCAGCTCACGTGCTACATCTTAGCAGCAGTGCCCTGTGTCATTTTGGATATTCACAGTTCTCCTGGCAAGAGTGGTGGTGGCTACTGCCAATTGATTGATTGATTTTGTAAATGCATCATAGCATGCCATGTGCTGCGGCTTTGACTGTGCTGCTCTTTCTCCATGGCCGCAACCCAACACTCTTGACCTTTCTGCAATTGCAGCATTGAACATGACGTGCTTTGCAGGTGCCTATTCACTGTTTTTAAGTGTTTGGCTTGCAGGCGCTGTAGTGTGAGAATTGATTTCTCAAGGCCACCAAACAATCGAGAACTGTCTGACATGTCATCAGAGACATTATCATTTTGAACTGTTTGTTGTTGGACTCTATATTGTCTGTGTGTCCTGCGCACAGAAGAAGTTGAGTTCCTGCCTTGTGTTTGCTCCTCATCACCTTCCTCAATGTCTGGTAGTAGTGCCATGTTTGCTCTCTAGTAGTTGGAGTAGGAGTTACGGATGTAGGAGTAGCAATTGTGTTGTCCTCAATTACCAAATGTGTATAAATTGCTTCATCTGCCTCAATGGTTTCAGACATGTCCTGGGTGTGGTCTGTGGAAATGTATGTATATAGTTATTGTAGATAAATGGTTACTAAGTTTGCATAATATTGTTGAAAATGTGATTTATGTGTTTTTGACATGAAGATTATATATAGATATGTGTAATTTAGTAATCAACACCCAGTACACCATAAACTTAGTTGTACCACAACTACCATAATGCATTGCCAATTTACAACAAACATCTAAATGGAGTTTTGGTAGATAAGATGTTGCACTTGAAGACTAACAAACAATATGTTATGGAAAAATGTATACAAAAAAATGACTTATCATGTCTGGAGCCTGCAGGATTGAAGGTGTCAATGTCTGACATTCCCACCACACTTTCAGGTTCAAGTGTCCCCTCAAAAAAGTGGTTCCATTGGAGTGGGAGGAGGCTGTCTGGAGGGACCAGCACCTGTGCCATGAGCCTCAGCCATCCTGCTGGCAACCTTCTCTTTAGTACAGGATCTTAAGTCATACCAGCGTTTCCTTATGTCAGGTATGGTCCTCTAGGTCACCCCAAGAGATTTCACTTTTTCCATGATGCTATTCCAAATTATGTTTTTTTGGGCCTCAGCTACAGAAAATGATGACTTGCCCAACAACAGGGCCATGTGTGCCACACATTCACTGTCAACAGCTCCAATTCCTTATTAGAAAATTTTACTTTTGCTTCCTGCTGTAAAGGTCCTTATCCCCATTATCCTTAGACATGGTGTTGTAGGCAAATGTGAATGTCACTGACAGTAGTAACACAGGAATTCACCTTCCTTCCAGCACCTTCCTGGGCTTCTGAATTGTGGCCACACCCTGTATTTCTAAACTTTCTGCCTCTTACATCATCATTCTGCATCCAAAATGTGACTTTTCCTACTGGAGATTTCTTTTTTGGAAATCACATCAGTGCGATTTCCAAATAGGAATTTTCCTAATTGTGACTGCAAATTTGTAGTAATCACTAATTGTGGAATACTTTCCTACGTACATCTTATTTTGCGATTTCCAAATAGCGATTACTATTAAATCGCCATTTGGAAATCGCAAACAGTAACTTTCGTACATATGGCCCTTAGTGTTTAGGACTAGTTAGGGCAGTAAATATTGGGACTTCTATCCATTCTCCAAGTAGTAATTGACTAAAGGTCTACTGTAAATGATGTCTGCCACATAGTGAACTTTATGCTTTTTTTTGTAATCCAAATGATTTTTTCTCATTGTCACATAAGGACAAAACATTTTTATGAAGTTTTTAAAGTGCTGAAAATGTACGGGTAGTCACAAGTGGTAAAAGTCTACATGGTGAAATGGCAATTGCTGAGAACAAAACAAAAATCTTTTTCAGTTGTTTTAATCATACAGTTTGTGGAGTTTTACTAACCAACCAACCACTGTTCTTTTAAAAATTGCATGATTGCTTTGGAAATTGTTCATAAGAATTACATTTTTCCTATCTCAATAATGCTGATATATATTCTAACTGTGTAAAAAACTAAATTTTCTATGCCCGTTCATAACAAGTATTTTTTTCCAGCATACACAACAACAGAGAGTAACAATGACTACTACAGAAGTTACAACAACTACTACAGAACAAGCAAAACATAACTGTATGCACTGAAATCACTGATTGTAAAGTATAATGCCAAAAATGTTTAATAGTGTTAAAACTATTTGTTTTAAATACTTCAAAAATTAAATAGGCTAAATAATGAAAAGTATCTATCAGATGGGCAGATAAAGATGGTTATCATGTGACTTTGGAACTCATGGATATAAAAAACTCAGTAGACTGTTGTTAAAGAGAAATAAACCACTGTAACAATAAACATTACAAATTGGTGGAGAGCCCAACACTCTTATAATTTATATTAATGAAATGTATTAGCCTAATGTCATTCTGAAATTAATTTCACATCATGCTGAAATCATTTCTTTCAATGTAAAAATATTGGTGTATATTCTGATGTATTCAATGATTGGTTGTGTTTGAATTGTTGATTGTTTCTTTAAGATTAATTTTAACAGCCCTGGAGAAGCAGCACTTCACTTAAGCCATGAAACACATGTTGGCTGTTTTGCATCAATATTAACTAGAAAGCAACATTGAGTTTGATATGAATAGGACATGACTCGATTGTTCACAGACACAAAATATATTTCTGAGAAGTTTTATATTGGCTCTACAGTCAGAATGCTAAAAATTAGATGGCAAGAACATATAAGATCAATTAAAATAGTGACAAAAAAATCATCTATTGTAGAACATTTCCATGCAGTACATGATATGACAGATGTAATAGACATTACATTTTGGTGTATTGAGCATGTATAATGAGCCAGAAGAGAAGGAGATAAATCCAATTTTAATGTACCCTGGTGGTTTGGTGGATTGAGGAACCAGACGCCATTAAATATGGTCCCAATATAGAAAACAAATTCTGGCATCTTTCATAAAAAGAAATGAGCGTTGATAAAAGCCCTAAGTAGACTATTCATAATGTGTTTGTTATCATTGCAAATGTTTAGGTTTTTGGGGCTATGCGTAGGAAACGTTTTAAAGAACACCTCAAATGGTGATTCTCGTCTTTCAGTTTAAGTTTGATTCTTTGAGCTTGCCTATTCTCTTTGCAACTATTCTCGTTTTTCTGCTGACTTTTCAGATGAGCAAATCTTCTATAAGTGAGTTGTTGAAGTGATTAGCAATATGGTTAAAGAATACACACAGGAAAGCATTCTGCATAGAAGTGATAGGGAGTTTAATCCTCCAGTAGATCAGGTGGTTCAGTGAGCTTTTCTATTCCGCTTGCATTTCTCATTTTTTTCTATTGACCCTTAAGGTGAATCAAATCCTCTATAAGTGTGTTGTTTTAGTGAATAGAAAGATGGTTAGCGAACAAACACAGGAGAGCATTATGCATAGAATTGAAAGGGAGTTTGATCCTTTATTATGTCAGGCAGTTTATATCTTCGTTTTTCTTCTCTTAGGTGAAGTGTGTTGGTTCAGTGAGTAGAAATACAGTTAATATAAGAAACACAGGAGAGCCCTCTATATAGAATTATGAGGGACTTCATTCCTCTAGTATGATAGGTGGTTTATATTTTCTTCTTTTGCAACTGTTTTATTATGTATATTTTTGAAGATGGCCGATTTGCGAATCAGTATTTTTTTAAATAGAGTAGAAGATTCAAATTTTAAACTAGAGTAATGTGGAGGTGTATGTAGAAGGTAGGTAATACTGTTTGTTTACATTTTTACAGATCCGCTTTGCAGTTAAGACAAGAGGAATCAGTTTAGGTGGAGATTTGTAACGTATATTTGAAAAGTGTCACTTATTGATAAATAGCATTTTCATTGGTGCATTCTGAGCCTAATTTTAGAAGAATGTTTTTATTAGTGTGCAACTAGTCTAAGGATGAGTATAAATGGTTGCGGCAAAATGTGAGCCATTGACACAAGCGGATTATTAAGTGGCAGACATGGGGTGAAGATTGGGAGGACTAATTGGGGAGACTCTAAGACCATGAGGAATCTGTGGTATAGGAATTCAGGTGGCTGTTGGATTGGGAAAGGAGGTGCAAAGGATTATTTAAATCTTGACTTCTAGCATGCAGTTGAATACTATTATTCATTAGAAGATAAATATATGGTAGTACAGAAATTGTGACCTGATCCTTTAATAATGAGATTATAGGTTGAGGATGATATTGAATTACAAAGTCAATGGTTTGCTTAAAATCTAGGGTATTGTAAGGTGGACATCTTTTGAGGTGTTTATATCTGGGTAACAGTGGTTATAAGTAAGAGAATATATCAGATGAACAGCTCAGCTGAAACATTACATTTTGATTGATTTTGAATTTGGAAAAATAGTAACTTGATAACAGAGGATGTGGGCAATTTCGCCTTATTTAGTAAATACAATTATGCAAAGAGGAATATGGACTTTTAATCAGCTGAAGAATTGCTTCTAAGAAGGATTAGCCATACAAAAGAGTGGGTGAGTGCCACTTTTTTATTGAAAATTTCTCATGTTGCATTGATTAAAGATGTCTTCGGGCTGGTCTTTTTCCTTTTTTTTCCTTGACACTGTGTCTTTGTTTCTTTGATATCATATAAAGTTGTCTGCAATCAGTTTGTGGTTGATGGATGTGAAAAAAGGAAATTTTTGAAGCTTGTGGCAAGATTAGTTTGTTAGATAATTTGATTATATTTATAAATATAAAAATATTGGGATATAATTCTTATGTGTATAATGATTAGTTGTTTTTCTTTTTTTAGAATTTTTTTCAGTCCTCATATGACCTCCATAGCTTAAGCAACCTCTCGGTCTGATCCATCCCTGCTGCTCATAACTTGGGGGTCCAGTCTCAGCTGATGTTCTCACGAGAACCAACCCGCACAACACATCATGAGCTGACCAAGAGGTATAATCAGTAGACACTATATAGCAGTCGTACCCGACTAATCAGGATCTAAAAGGTCTAAATGATTCCAAAATATCCCAAGCTCAGTTCTTTCTCTGTAGATATTAACCTTCTGATCTAAATCCCTAAAATATCTCACTGAGTTCCACCAGGCTCTCCATGTAGGGGGTGCCGCCTGGTGCCAGAACTTACAAATCTCCCTCCTTGCCAAGAGGATCAAATAAAACACCAATTTATTCTGCATCCCCGAAAGGTCTATCGCCCCTTTGGGCATCAATACAATGCCAAACAAGATAACAGAAGGGCTTACCTCCACCTCTATGCCAAGGACGTCTGACAGAGTCTTACCCACGTTGCCCCAGAACTCTTGAATCAGGGGGCAGGAAGCAAACACATGGATATCATCCGCCTTCTGAGCACCACATCTCATACACTTTGCTTCTCCACTGCCCTTTATTTTGGAAAGTTTGAGTGGGGTCCAGTATATCCTGTGGAGCGTAAAAAAATAGTTTCTCCTTAGTGCAGCAGATTTAATCAACGAGTAAAGCATATCTAAAGATACTTGCCATAAATTTTTCAGTTCCTCACTCGGCAAGTACTTCTCCCAGACCAAATATGGGTGTTCCAGCTTTCTATCAGCTGCAGCAAGGAGATGATTATATCACTGTGCTACTTCCTTCTTTTCCGGGTTCTGATCTTGTAACTCGTCTTCCATAAAATTGCCCTCCGGAAAATGCCACTGCTGACTCTTACACCATGATAAAATTTGATAGTACTTAAACCTGGAAAGTGCACCGCTAGTTAGATTCCTCCAAAAATCACAGGGTAAACATTTGTTACCGTCCACAATATCCTTCCAGCGTGCAACACCCGCATCCTTTAATGGCTGGACTAGAGCGTCTAAAAGACACTCTGGTGTTCCTGGAGAGTCCCACACAGGTGCCCATTCACAGTAGTAGGACAAACCCAAACAGACCCGACAGTCCGACCACAGCTTGGCCGCCGCATGTAAAATCTTCAGCCGAACTTTTTTAAAGAATTTGGGAGCGCTAAATTTATACATAAAGCCCTCCTCCGCGAAATCCAACAGCATAGCTTTAAACATGCTGCCAATCAGAGAACTATCTGGCCTAAGAAGTAACATCCTGCAATTCTTTAATTTGTACGCCCAACAGTAAAGCTGGAAATCCGGTAAGCCCATACCACCATGTGAAAGTTTACGCCTTAATTTCTTCCACGACAACCTGATCCCTTTACCTGCCCAAATAAAAGAAGAAATCTTGCCCTGTATTTTAAGTAAGCGACCTTTATCAAATTCCAATGGGATGTTATTAAATAGGTAGGCATACTTAGGAAGAACACACATTTTAATCAAGTTGACCCGCCCAAAGTGAGATAGCGGAATGTTCTGCCACCTTTTCAGTAGTACATCCACCTCCTTGGAGACTATCTCCAAGTTTATTTTAGGAATATCTCTAAGGTCCTGGGTCATAGTTATTCCAAGATATCTTAACTCGTTGGAAAGCTTCGCCCCTTGAGCTGCGATGTTCCAGGCCATGATTTACGTCTTATCGTTATTAATCTCGTAGCCAGACAGTTTCCCAAAAGTCTGAACTTTAATAAGTAACTCGGATAAAGTATGATTGACATTGGATGATAATAAAATCAAGTCGTCAGCATACAGGGCTAACTTCCTCGTGAAGCCATTTACAGCAAAGGGGATGATCTTTTCATTCTGCCTTAAACTCTGGGCCAAAGGCTCAATATACAAATCAAAAAGAATGGGAGACAGCGGGCACCCCTGTCTTGTACCGCGCTCAATTGCGACCGAAGCAGTGAGGCTACCATTGACCAGAATCTGAGCCCGGGGGGCTTTATATATTTTCTTAAGGACCTCCCTGAAGATATCGCCAAAGCCAAAAGCCTTCAAAACTCTACTCAGGTATTGCCAGTTCACTCGATCAAAGGCTTTTTCTGCGTCAATGGTGATAATTGAGAGTGGGACGCCCTGTGCTGTTGCCAGATCAATCGAACCGATTAAAGTATAGACCAGATCCAACATCTGCCTTCCCGGAAGAAAGCCCTTTTGATCTTCATGGATTATCGGCCCCACGATCTTACAAAGATCTTACAAAGACGGGCATTCGGTATCCCAGCAAAGGTCTTATAATCACAATTAATAATGATATTGGCCGATAGGACTGGCACTGGGTTGGGTCCTTCCCGGGCTTCAGAATCAGTGAAATGACAGCCTCGCTCCCCGAGTCAGGTAGAGGAGAGGTGCCTCTTAGGATTTCATTAAATAATTTCAGCCAGACAGGGATAATTTCATCTATCAGTAAAGCGTAAATCTCATTAGGAATCGCATCCGGCCCTGCAGCTTTCCCTTTCTTAGCTTTATTGAGGGCAGCGAGTATTTCATTCCCTGTTATATCTTGAGTAAGTATTTTTTGGCTATCTGAGTTCAGCTTTGGAAGTTGTTTCCCAGCAAGCCATTGGTCTAAAGCGTCTTCCTCAACCAATAAATCCTCCCGATATAAATCCTGAAAAAATTCAGTAAATGCCTGCTCAATACCCCTTTATCCTCCACAACTTGCCTACCCACTTTGATCTTACTGATATAATTGCAAGATCTATCTATTCTGCTCTTCATGGCGAGGAGTTTACCACAATTCTCTCCCTGGTCGAAGTCCCTCATTTTACTTACTTCCCACTTCTGTAGCATGATCTCTTCAGTTTTAAGTCTAAACTTCTGCTGCAGATCTTCGACCTTCCCTAGTAAACTTTCTTTCTCAGTGCCAGAAGCCTGCCCAACCTTTAAAGCTGCCTCAGCCGCCGCTAGCTGCTCCTCCAAATCAACCATCGCCTTTTTTTCATATCTGGCCCTGGTTGTTTTTCCAATTGTTAATTGCTTCTTCAACATTAATTTTAACAGCCCTGAAGAAGCAGCACTTCATTTAAGCCACGAAACACATGTTGGCTGTTTT
The DNA here is from genome assembly GCA_963921515.1 of Calotriton arnoldi. Lineage (NCBI taxonomy): Eukaryota > Metazoa > Chordata > Amphibia > Caudata > Salamandridae > Calotriton > Calotriton arnoldi. Next base: position 122,527 of record CAWUFW010003664.1, on the reverse strand, counting down.
GCATCAATATTAACTAGAAAGCAACATTGAGTTAGATATAACCTGGACATGACTCCATTGGTCACAGACACAAAACTGTTATATGAAAATTATTCATTAATTAAATTAATGCTGTAATGATTTCAGTGTGATTTGGAATTAATTTCAGAATGACATTTTAAGTTAATACATTTTAATAATATAAAATCTAAGGGTGTTGGACTCTCTGCCAATGTGTAACATCTATTGTTACAGTGGGTCATTTTGTGGCAACAGGGTTGTATTTTAGGACATTGTCAACCCGGGTTGGTTGAGTCTAGCAGGGCCACTGTTATTCACAATCCCCTATATTTTGAATTTCTGTTGTTAAAGAGATACGTATTTGCAGCTTGTCCTGGAGGCCCTGGGAATGGGACCTGAGTTCCTGGGCTGGGTTAAGTTACTTTAAACGGCACCACGGGCCAGGGTGCAAACAGAACACAAAATATTGTGTTGATTCTACATTGGCAGGAGTACACTGCAGGGTTGCTCCCTCTCCCCCATAATCTTTGCACTGGCAATGGAGCCCCTGGCCTCCCTGTTAAGAGTTAGCGGTCTAGACTGGGGCGTGGCATTGGGGCCACACTGACACACAGTCTCGCTATACACGACGATGTCCTAGTGTATGTACGTAACCCTAGGCTAGAGCTGAAGGCCCTTTTTGACCTTTTAGACCTCTTTGCTGATATGGAAAGGCCTTCAAGTAAACTGGGGGAAGTCCTGCATTTTCTCCCTAAGGAATGTGGAGCATGCAGATTTGGAGGAACCAGAACCTGGCCATCTACCCTGGCAATTCAAGATGTTTCGATACCTTAGAGTTAATATATGTCACGCCAAGAGGGATCTCCTTAATAGGAACCACAACAGAGCACTAGTGTCACTACGACAATCCTTGGGCTTTTGGATGCACCTGCCCCTGTAGTCTATGGGCCGAGCTTCCATAGCTAAAATGATAATTCTCCCGCGGATCCTGTACTTCCTTGCGGCAGTGCCTGGGGTCCTCACTAGAGCATTCTTTGGGGATTTGCTGAGATTACTCTGTGACTTAATATGGGGCGAAGTGCGTAAGCGAGTATCTATTCGGATGCTCCAGCAGCCATTAATGAAAGGTGGCCTGGGAGTGCCTGACATCGAGCTTTACTTCGCGGCAGCACAGCTACAGTGGCCTATGCGCTGGCTGGTAGGAGATGCCATGGACAAAATCAGTTCGATCAGGGAGGAACTGGGTCATTCTGGAATCTTGGATTGGCTACTATTATCTGGTGGCCTACCCAGAGGGATGAGCAGACTGGCACGCATCGCGAAACACTGTTGGAACAGGTATATTCAGCCACAGCGTAGATTGCCACCTTATGCCCCACAACTACCACTCTGGAGCATGCCTTGGATGAGGGCTGTACTGGGGGCACATGACCCTACACCTTGGCAGGAGGGAGAGGTGTCCTGCATAGGAGACTTGGACAGCGATGGGGACCTGTGCTCCTTTCAGGATTTGCAGGATGTCTTTGGCCTGGGAGCTGCCCAATTTCTGGTCTACAACGCTCTCTTTCTAGAAATTAGGAATACTTGGATGGTGGGTCAAGAGGCCTCAACCCTACACCACAGGTTTCAGTGCATTCTGACACATGACCTAGGTTGTAAGGCTATCAGAGTACTATATGCAGCTTTGCAAGCTGTGGACGCTGATCTTGCATTGCTTGGCTAGCCCTGCTGGTTCAAATGCCTGGAGACAGTTCTGATGACCAAGCAGTGGGGGATGGCACTAAAACACCATAATGCTCATTTGAAGTTCACCCAGTTCAATTATCTGCATCACAGTTTTCTCACACCACACCGGTCACATAGGATGCTCCCGGGGGTGGCCCCAGTATGCCCTCGATGTTGTCACAATGACACGACCTTCTTTCATATAGTGTGGGAATGCCCCTCTTTAGCGCAGATATGGGTACAAGTGATGAAGCATATCTCGGAAGTGATTGATGTGCAGTTACCGGCTGACCCCCTGCTCTGCGTGCTAGGTATTACCAAGTGCACAAAACGCACTAAACATTATCTGAGGCTGGCTGACCTGGCTATGGCCCTCTTCAAGTGACTAATAGCTATATCCCAGAAGGCAGCACAGACGCCCTTGATTGGCTGCTGGCATCAGGTTGTGCATAAATGGGAGACTGCTGAGGCTGATGTTATGGCCTATGACTCACATTTGTGGGGAACAGGGGCTGCCACATTATGGAACACCTATGTGCTCAAGCTGCAAGACAAGTTAGATGACCCTACATGATCACTGATGCAGTCAACGACACCCCAGGAGTCTCATATCACAGGGATGGCTGCTAGTGTACTAGTTCTGGGGAACCCCTGGAACGCGACCCAACTACCCCCACATGCTAGAGGAGCTTCACCATTTAATGCCCTGAGGGTAGACAGGGCAGAGAGCGCTTACTCATACACGGCTACGCATAGACACCCCTGGCGTTTCCCCGATATATAATTCCTATTTCTTTGTATATGGATCATACTACCAAGTTCCTGTTACAAGCCCAGTATTCCCAGATTGTTTATTTATGTTTTTGGTTATTCACTATATACATTGTTTTGATTATTTCCGTGCAGATGGCATCAACCTGGTGAATGTATTGACCTAGCCTGCCTCCCTTGTTCGAAGGCTATAACATTTGGTCTTGATTATTGCTTTAACGACATAAAAATGCCAATAAAAAAATGACAAAGGAAAATCCAAACCCAAACTGAAGTAGGTTGCCCCTGCTTCCTAACACATGCATCTGAACCAGTGATAACATGCAAAATGATGTTTGAAACTAGGCATGAATGTCACCTAAAATCATTTAATCTGAAAACAACTGTAAAGCCATAGTTTCTTCTGGACTGTTTGATGACTGAAGTAGGTGACAAAGGAAAATCCAAAATAAAACTGAAGTAAGTCGCCCCTGCTTCCTAACACCTCTGTCTGAAAACTCATAATCAAAGAAACACACCAGAAAATGTGCATTCTACAAAGTCAGCATGGTTTGGAGTCGGGTATCAGGCCGGTCTAAAATTTTACATCTAGAGTCATCTTTACTTTCCTACATACTGAGAAAGAAATTGGGGCTTATCCTGCTTGGAACTCTTTGGAAACACTGTTCAGAAAGTCACTGCAAAATGGGTTGCTGCTAGGTGTACCAAAAGGGTGAGAGTCCCTTTTAGAAAGTGGACTGAAAGCTCGCTCTGAACCTCACTTGCCCACTGAACATGACTGTGGGATACAAATACTACATCTGAAGAAGTGGAACAACAGTTGGTAAAAGGTAGGTTTCTAATCTGTGAAAACATGCAAAATGAAATCTGAAACAGCGCCCGGAATGTTCATATAATCTGTAAGCAGCTGAAGAGCCTTAACTTCTTGTGGTTAGCGTGATGACTGGAGTAGGTAAGAAAGGAAAATCCAAACTCATATTAGATTAACTTGCCCCTGCTTCTGTAAAATCAAACATCATGGTGGTTACTGCCAATGTATGAAAAGTTTGACGTACAGTAAAAAAGTTTAGCTTGAAAAAATAGAATCTTTTTTTTTTTTTATATTGTAGCAAATTAATTTTATTTATTTATTTTAAATGTAAAACAAAACACAAAATGCTACTAACTTAACTTAAATTTGAATTAAATTGTTAATTAATATTAATATATTAAATTAAATAGAACATATTTTTCTGAATGTTAAACTATAAAATTCTCACTTAAAGTAAAAAAATATTTTCTTTCTTATGCAATAATAATTGTTAAAAGTGATGTATAGATGTAATTAAAAGTAATATATTTATATTTTAATAAAAAAATGTACATTAATTTATAAATTCCAAAAGGTTGCTGAAATCCTTTACAATTAAATAATAAATATGTTTCATTTTAGTTTTTTAACTTTAAAGTATATATGCATTTATTTTTCTAACTATTTTGGATAATTGAATTAAATTTAGTATTTTTTCCTATGGGCTTTTATTTTCAGTCTCTATTACCATTATTTTCTATGAGTGTGTTGCAATGCAATGGTCAGCCGTATGTGGTGCTGGACTTACTCCAACTTTGGGTTGGATTAATTTACTACTGTTTTGGTCTCTTTTTAGTGTAGTAACTTTAGAAGTGCAGTTTGTGAATAGCAATGGCAATTCTTTTTTGTGGGTGGGTGCGTGATCCTCTCTAAAACTCTCCCTCACCCTTCCTAACTCCTCCTATTTTGTAGTAGGTATGCCCCTTTTTCAGCCACTCCCCTTGTCCCTCCCACATTTACTACTATGTAGTAAACTTAAATGAATGATAATCTCCCCATAGAAAAGATATGAGAGGTGGTGGCGGAGATTTACACTCGTAGGTTTACTAACAGCATTTTGAAGTACTTTAATAATACTATTGTAGTACAACTAAAGTACTACAAAATACAGTTTGTGAATAGGCCTCCTGTATGTGGGTAAACTGTAGCAGTGAAGGCTAAGACATTCCAGCTTAAATGCTGTGAAAGAACACCTGTCCAAAATGAGTGAGAACATGGATTTCAATGCTTTCCTCTTAGGACATAACATCATAAAAAAAAATCACGTGTGTCCACCTTTATATATGGTATTATTAAAGAAGAGCAGGCAAATTCACAAAGAGAAGCTTCAGAAAGAATTAGGGAAACTGACAGAGAAATAATGCAGACTACATGTAAGGTTATCGATAATGGTTACCAGACACTCATTTAATCAGCCCTCAATCTTCTGAAAGGAGATTTAAGTCTTTTACAACAAGGACAGACTATGATGCGAGTCATAAATTACACTGGGCATTACAAACTTTGAAAGCCAGTAAAGTGTCATGGCAGCTTATGAATGAAAATGACATGTTTGATCCTTATAATTTGACCTCAACACAGAGGGCAATGGGTAAACAAGAAGCATCATATACCCCTTTAAGTATTGAGGAAATAGAAAGCACCCCAATTTTTGGGCAGAAGCCTCACATATCTCGTGGCTTTTACATGGAGAAATATCTTTGCCAGTTATTGCCTTTCATTTCGATGATTGCAAAAAACACAAGTCCTTCAGTGGGTATGAAAAATACATAATGATTTCCTCTATCATGAATAGATTTTTCCATTTGAATTCCATTGTTGGAAGAAAAACAAATCAACATTCATAAGCACATCTGCATGCTTCAGTCCTCTAGGACATTCACTTCTCTGTGATTCCATCACTCTGCATGAAACTTGTAACCATTTGATGCTAGGTTTCACCTGCAAATTGCTGGCAAGACCTGCTCCATGCATTCATTCATTCATTCATTCTTATCACACACTGCTGGGCAATGGTTCTTATTTAATAAGATCAAAAGATAGCTTTAATGGGATGTTTTCCCAGGGTCACCTATTTGATAGCTGTTGAAAAAACTATAAAACGTTGTAATATTACTTTGTATCTTCCTCCAAGGAAATTGTTTGAAAGTTTTCCAATGCCAAAAATAGATATGGTAAATACGTGCTTTGATAAACTAAATAGGTCAGTTGCAATATAAATGCAGAAAGAAGTGTCTTTAACTTCTGCAGAAGAAACCTGTGCCTTGCAAACAGCCTGTTCTGCATCTGAAATCCAAAGATTCCTGCAGAGGTAGTCTCCAACCCATTTTGCTGACTTACTGCACATCATCTTCCACTCATCGAACACAACCGGCATGACTAAAAAATGTAAAAACATTTGCTCTGTTTAATTTAATTGACTGGTTTTAGAGCTATTTTTGAACTGATTGCTTTGTTCTTCAGTTAAATGTTTTCAAGTCTGTTTGGTGGATTTTCAACTATACTACTGACAGTTGGTTGTGCAACTCTAATTTTTCTTCTAGTAAAGAAATAAATTCACCATAAATTTCAAAATGAGACGAAATTTCATCTGTACATCCAAGCAACAATGTCATGTAAATATGGAATTCCACTTTGGAGGAGAATTGTTGTTTGCAATAAATACAATTTAGACACTTTCATTCCCTGAGTTTCAAGCTCCCCAAGGGAGATCTGCCTTTTGGTGCATGAAATGTTTTGATATAATCTGATTAGATATTCCATTGGAATTACCAACGATGATCTCACTCAACATGAGAGACATGACTTGGCCAATAAGGTTGCGCCACTCATACTGCACCCTGATGCAACTTTAAACCCTAAAATATGCAGTATATGATGAGCCCTCAATGCCGGCAACGCCTGCTCCATCAGTGGCTTGGCAAGAGTCAGACCACAGACAGTTTCTGCAACCTTGGATTCTCTTCTTGCTGCACTTTAATTATGTATGCACCCAATCTTCAATGGCAGCAACAAGACCGATGCTGTCAAGCTCATCAGCTGTGTTTTACAAGACTGTCATTATCATCATTGGCTCCTGCCATTTGCAGGGTAAACATCCTCATTCTTTGGAAGATCCATGTCAGCTTGGACATCTGGGAGAAAGTAACACAGATGAGATTGAATCATGATGTGCAAGCAACTGCTTCTTCTTCTTTTGTGAATTACATGAAGAAAAGGATTACAAAAGGATAGTTTGTACTTTTTCCTTTTTTCCCCATAAATAATTTTGAACCCAGCCACAATAAATAGAAAATGAATATAATTGCCTAGCTTTATTCATTTATGATTGTATATATAGCTTCACAATAATTTACAAATATATTGATCACAAATTATACCTTTATTGACATGAATATCATGACTTTTCTCTTCTGGCTATTGTCCTTCTTGAGTTACATGTGCTAATCTATCAACCAAGAATGAATACATGCGATTAATTGAATGCACATTTGGTTTGTAATATTCTGTCCTGCAATGCTATAATAAAGTTTGCTTGAATATATATGCAGTATTTTATCTCAACACTGACTGATCTGTTTCATATTTTTTGTTATTGATTTCCAAAGAGTTTCTAGAAGGTTGATAACTATGCCAGGCCACTATCTGCTAATTGTTTTTCTGAGAGTTATACCAACAATTAAATAATGTTATAAAAGCTGAACATAAAGAGTGAGGGGCAAGAGGGGAATATTCATTCCAGGCAACAATGGGACAGTCCATGCTGAATCAAATTACTGGCTGTAACCAAAGGCTTCTGGAGCACGCAGCCACTTAGCCTTTGTTCGCTAAACTTACCAGTGCAGCTGGCCTTACACAGCAAGAATAGCAGTACTTGCCATTATTGCTTTATTATTCTTACAGGTATACTGGTGCGACCCATCTCTGAAACTTAAAATAGGTTTTAATTTTATGATGTGCTAGAATTAGTCTAGCACTTAGGGGCCGATTCTGATGCGGGTTGGAAAAGCTTCCCGACCGAATCGGTTGGGAAATGGTGTCCGACCCACTCGGATCGGGAAAGTCCGACCGGCGGAGTAGGATGCATCCGGATGCTTCCAGATACGATTTGGTTGAACTCCCATTGACTTCAATGGGAACATTTGTTCCTAACCGCATCAGAATTGGGCCCTCGGTCGGGAAGACACATTCCCGATCCGATTTGGAAGGAACAAATGCCGTTAGGAGGCTTTCCTAACCGCATCAGAATCAGGCCCTCGGTCGGGAAGCTTTTCCAACCCGCATCAGAATCAGGCCCTTAGAAGTAGCAGAAGGTGGGTAGAAATGCTTTAAATGTATAACAGCGAAGCAATCATGTTGGAGTTTTACTTTTCATTCATGCTTTTGCTAAACGTTACTGGTACCAGTTATAAATAATATTTTGTGTGTACTAGAATAGGGTTTTTGTTAAACTTGGCATCCTTGGTGTGGTTTTCCCTGACTTTATACCGCTACCGCCTGTGTTTTTGATGCTGTGCTGGATTTCGTTTTTGCTGGCTTAGATGCTTTGGGCACTTTTCCACTGCTGATCAGTGCCAAATTGCAAGGGCTCCCTAGGGAAATTGTTATTATGCTTGATTCTCCATGAGTGACATATTTGATTAACTGGTAAGTCCCTAGTAAAGTGCACTGGGCCTGATTCACAGAACTAACTTACGTCAAAAACGTAAAGTTAGTACTTTTTGGTATTCACAGAATGCACTTACTCATTTTGGTATTCACAGAATGAACTTACTCATTTCGGTATTCACAGAAGTTAGTAGTCCTAACTTTAGGACTCCTAAATGCCTTCTGTGAATACCGAAAATCTTAAAGTTAGGATTTTCTCAGTTTAGGAGTAGTAAAGTTAGGACTCTTAACTTTACTACTCTAAACTGAGAAAATCCTAACTTTAAGACTTTCGGTATTCACAGAAGGCATTTAGAAGTCCTAAAGTTAGGAGTCCTAACTTTACTACTCCTAAACTGAGAAAAATCCTAACTTTAAGACTTTCGGTATTCACAGAAGGCATTTAGGAGTCCTAAAGTTAGGACTACTAACTTCTGTGAATACCGAAATGAGTAAGTTCATTCTGTGAATACCAAAATGAGTAAGTGTATTCTGTGAATACCAAAAAGTACTAACTTTACGTTTTTGACGTAAGTTAGTTATGTGAATCAGGCCCACTGAGTGTGCCAGGGCCTGTAAATCAAATGCTACTAGTGGGCCTGCAGTACTGATTGTGTCACCCACATGAGTAGCCCTGTAAAGGTATCTCAGACCTGCCACTGCAGTGTCTGCACACAGTTTTAAACAGGCATGTCGACCTGGCAAGTGCACCTACTTGTCAGGCCCCAACCTTCCCTTTTCTTAGATGTAAGGCACCCCTCAGGTAGGCCCAAGGTACCCCTGTGGGCAGAGTGCTTTGTAGGTGAAAGGTAGGACATGTGCTGGTGTGTTTTACATGTCCTGATAGTGGAATACTGCCAATTTCTTTTTTCACTATTGAAAGGCTATCTGTCCCATAGGCTAACAAGGGAGTTGCTTTGTAACATCTTACAAACATACCTTTCCATTGGGACAAGATAGAGAAGTGGAGTATAGGCTCTTTGAACTCAGAATTTAATAACACATCTTTTTAGGGAGATGGTTTTTAAATTGTGTGTTTGAAAATGCCCCTTTTAGAAAGTAGGCATTTTCTTATTTAACCATCCTGTGTGCCTCTGCTGTTTTTGTGTATTGATTGTCAGTGCATTCACTGTATACAGCCGTAATGGGGGTTGAGGTGTGGCCTGCCTTTCCTGGGTGACTTATAGCTGAGCTCAATAGACCTTGCATTTAAAGTGGTGGGAGGAGTTTCACTTACACCTGAATAGGCAGTGTCTCCTCTGCACAATGCTGTCTCCACCTCATGTAGTGATGCTGCACTAGAGAGGACAGAACTGGTTTGGACTGGGCTCAGAGACCCTTGCCACAAAGAGAACAATGACAAAATGGGGTATAAGTATTGCACCTTAAGCCCCAGAGAATTAGATCACTTCTGGACTCAAGAGGAACCTGTGTCAAGGAGAAGAGCTGGAGAGCTGTGAGGAGGAGTACTGCCCCTTTGCTGTGTGCTTTGCTGGGTTGGCCTGCAGTTGCTGCTTCTACCAAGGAAAGGACAAAGACTGGAACTTTGCTGTGAACCTGCTCGAAGAAGAATCTCCAAGGGCATGTGTGTGCTGGCCTCCTGTTCTGAAGTCTCAGGGACACAAAGACTTCACCTGCAACCCACTGACCAGCACCTGGACTCCTGTGTGGACTCATGCATTCAAAAGGGAGACAAATCCAGTTCCTGGGCCCTGATAATTGTGTGGTTGGTGCTGCAAAGCAGGAAAAACAACTCTGATGCCGTCAGCAACGCTGCCAGTGATGCCGCGACCTGCACCGAGGCCAGGGGCTCAGCTCAGCTCAGGAAGCTCACGACCCACCGCCTGGCCTGCACCACAGCTCTGATGCCTGCCGACACATGCAGTTATCAGCCTTCCTGATGCCAGCATTCCTACTGACGCCATCACCGCAAGCGGCAGCATCATGTTATCGCGGAGCCGATAACCGAGGGTGACTTCGCATCCCCTCACCGGAACCGACGCCTCACCGCCAATGCTACCGACTTCCCATGTCCTGGACTCACGTCGCCTCCTTGTGGACACGACGCCCCGCCTCCCCCGTTGCAACCAGGGAACTGGCCTTGACCTTTGCACCGACGGTTCACCTCCACCTTGTTGTGCATCGTCCATAGACTTCATCTCCAAGGTACTGTTGTTTGGGGGTCTGTGTGACTCGTGCCCTACGCCGCGCACCTCATGGTCAGCACAGTACTTTGTATTTATGCCTGTCACAATGTTGTAATAGTACCAGGTGGAGCCATTTGTTTCTACAGGTGCTATTTTTGAAGTAACTGTTCTAAAAGTGATATTCTGGTACATGTATGTTGGATGTTTGTTGCTTTGGTCTTCTTTGGTTTAGATAAAGGTACTTTATTTTTTTTAACTGGTATTTTCACTGTGTTACTGTCTGTTTGGAGTACAAATACTTTACACTTTGCCTTTGAGATAAGCCTGTCTTCTAGTGCCAAACTACAGAGGGAGTCAGCAGGGGTTATCTAAAGTGTCTAATCCCCTTATCCTTATAAGCAAGAGTGCCTAATTGGACAAAGGTGCATACCTCTGCCAATAAGATACCCCTATTTCTAACAGTTTTGGTTTTACAAGAAATCTTTGAAATGTATCCCCTGAGTTCTAGTGTTCTTTAGTGTGTTACCTCTTAATGAAATGAGGTTTGGGGCTCCACAAACTATGCATGTAATGTTTCATGGGATTGAGAAATACCTGAAATACATCTCACCCAAATACTGTTCAATGGGTATTGGGGTGGTTCCAGTACAACTGTTTTTCTGTCTTAGGTTGGCATATTGATTGAGTTCCTAATGCAGAGGAGTCTAGAAAACTGAACTCTGCATTTCTAGAAAATCCAGAAAACGAATCAGGGGAGGAACAAAAAGAGCACAAATGGAGGGGGGTGTCTTTAAAAAATGAGTAAGATTGGTAGGGATGGAAAGCCAGCATGTAGAGCGAAGAAATGATGGAAATTTAAAGGAGGAAACAGCACATGGGGGAGAGAACAAGAAACCACATTCACTCAAATTGAGTGCTTATGGAAAAAGAAAAAAGTATTTCACTGATTGTAAGCAAGGCTACCAGTGGAAGGATACAAGTGAACCAATCAGAACACTGTGAGAATGAAATGCTCTAGGGCGGGACATACACATGAGTAGGGAGGAAATCCATTGAATCAGGAGAAGTGATGGAAGATGCCCACAAAGTCATCCAAACATGGGTAGAGGGTGACTCTAAGCCAACTATATGCTATTGGAAACTTTAGGTCTTGCCAACAGACAGCTAAAGCTCTCTGTAGCCGAGATCTAATGATGTCCTTGAGGACAATTTGGTAGAGGGTTAAATGTTACTAGGGCTGCCATAGTGTACAAACGTGTGCTGGTGTCCTGCGAGATGGGGAATGGCTTCACAACAGATGTTGCAAGGGCTTCATTATATCAATCTAAAATGCTGTCCAAGTAAGACACCCAAGAAAGCATGGGCCACTTTGTATCACTCAAAGACGCATCTATTGTTCTAGATCTTCACTCTCTTGTGCCTCTCAACATCTGTAAAGCTCAGCCAAGCCAAGGGAGTGGAGGGGTTTGGAAGAGTGCCATTTCAACATAACATCAATCTCTAACTTCCCACTAAACCAATCAAAGGAATCAACAAATGTAAATGGGGCTGAATTACAAAACCTTTGCAGTGGCATAAATAAAAAGAGTAGATATATTTGCACCATTTTCGCTGGTTTTTGAATATTAAGCGAAGCCAACTGAATCTGTAATAATGCATTCATTTACTACCCTTATGTAATAAGATTGTGACAAAATAAATTATTTTCTCTATTTAAATATAAAAGAAAGGGGCAAAGCTTGAGGCAAGATGATTTAAATGTTTATTTCACAATTAGCAAACGGTGTATAGTCAGCTTGCTCTATTTATTATAAAGAGCTTTTGATGGACCATAAAATAATTAGAATCACCCTCAGACACACAAAAAGATGTAGATGCAAAAAATTGTGTTATGCATTTGTAGGAAATCTTCGCTTATTTCCCCGTTTTGCAATGTTGAAAAACGCTTTCTCTACTGCTGATGAGGGAGAAAATGTTTTACTTCATTTCGCATTACACAAGCAGTCTTTTTTTTAGCACCATTGCAAAGTTTCTATAGGAGCCCACGTATATATATTGAAGATTTTTTAAAAGAACGTAAAATGTATTATGCAGTTTACCTCTCAAACAGACCAGTGTTTTCTTTTACAAGCTTCCCGTTTTCAGGACAAGGCCTGGGTTTGCGTGGCATCGACAAATTACTTGATTTACCATAGAGTTTCAGAACGAGCACGAGTCATAGCTTTACATCAACCACACAATATATGGGGATAAGGGTTCTGGCCGCTGACTGTGATGCATGTTTTCAATAAACAATGTTTACATTGCATACCTTGACTGATTAAAACAGTCGGGAATAACGGATGAACGAATTGTTTCCTGTTGTATTTGGTAGACATGCCCTTAATCAAGCGTTACGCAATCTTCTGTGTAGTACATCACAGGCCCAGCACGTCTCGACGTGAATTCATTGAGTCTGACATTTTGAAAATGAATTTACAGGGCATGCTCATGCTTGTTGACAATGTGTTCGAATGTTCAGTTGGGGTCTGCATAGCTGGAAGTCTGCAGCGACATGTCGGAAACAAAACGTGGCTTACACAGCAACGGATTGCTCTTTAGCACAGTAATATCTACGATTTAACCCTGTTTTCCACTGAAACCCCTGTTACTACTTGCCTGCAGCCGAAACATCGCCAGAGAGTTATCAATTGTGATGGCTTCCTTTAATGTAAGAATTAATGTATTTCCCAAGCTATACATATAAGCTTTAGAAAAGCCGACAGGACTGGCTTTAATATGCTATCACAAGGAAACAGCATTTCGGCTTTACCTATGATTGTTTAAAATCGATATTAGTATGCGAGAAAATGCAAGACCGATTCTCGTTTGTCAACATTTTAAATCACGTACTGAAGACACAACACCCAAAGTGGCAGTGTGACGTAAGAGCAAGGACTCATTTAAAGAGTAGAAAGCTATTCATATCTACCAGCATCTCCAGCTCTTCATATTACATGAATATCTGGCTTTTAGAGTGGATTCCAGAACGGCTAGGACTGGAGAATCGTCTGCCAAACCTAACTTAAGAGACAGAGGGGCATATTATCAAGAGATATATCCGCTTTTTCGGCACATAGCGCCGAAAAAGCGGCGATTTTTTAATGTCAATATCATCAAGGACACGCTAACAAGCGTTAGCGCGTGTTTCCTTGCGACTTTGCATGTCAGCGATCAATATCGCTAATGACATGCAACAACATGGGAATCCACGCTAACACGGCTTCGCGATATTAGCAAGCCATGCAGCAGACCCGCGAAGCGATAAAAATAACCGCGCTAACCGCGGTTATCGCAGGAATGTTACGCCTGCTTTAAAAGTGACTTAGGCATACTGATAATGGGAGGTGGATTGCCAGGTTAGGTCCACACTCCCCTATCAGCAAGCCTCTCCTTAGCGCTGTGAAATCATCGCTGGATTTCACGCGCTATTCCTGGGAATCGGCCTCTATCGCTGGAATTACATCGCCTGTTAGCAAAACGTTGATAATACGTCGCTAACACGGCGATGTAATCCAGCGATAGAGTAAATCGCGCTAAGCGCGATTTGCGATAATTATCGCATCTCCTTAATAGTATGCCCCTGAGCCTTCACCTAGGCTTCATCTGGTCCCTCCCTCTCCTTACCTCAAAGTTTACTTCTCCATGGAAATCTTTGCTATCTCATTTGCCAGCAAAAAGTCCCAAAATACAAGCTGCAATAAAAAATCATGGCAAGGCATACAGCAATACTACTCCCTTGCATCTAGCCATTACGTTTTTTTTCCTCAGAGCAGTAATGAAATTCTTTTAAAAAGTAGTTACAATACTTTCGCATCTTTAATAGAAGTAGTTCACCACGCCCCATCCCTCTTGCCTCTACGCTTACACCAGTTCAGCTCAATCCACCAACTTTGGAATAGCTACGCGCATCCCCTCAGCAAACTCCCTGCTCCCTCCCTGTATTTCACACCTGAAAATAACTAAGCTACTTTATTAGGCAACCTAACTGATATGGCTCCTTTTTCTTTTGCTGCAGATCCTACAGCGATGGCCAAAACGAAAAAAGAATGTCATCTAGCAGACAATAAGGAAGACAGCTTTTTTTAATATATAATTTTTTTTTTTTATTGGCATTTCATAGAGAAACAGAGCAACATCACAGTGTTAAATATCTTCAAAAGTGATAGCTGCAAGAATGACATCACCATAATAGATCAGAGGAGTCAATAGCAGGATTACCACAAATATGAGACAATAGGAAGGGGTCAGTGAAATAAACAGTACGTGAGCAGAAAGACAGTCAAGAGAAGGCAAGTGCCGGGGTACAGTTCCTTACCAGTGGTGGGTGGTCTGGGATATTGGACAGATAGGGAAGGGAGTAGTCCTTGCAGACAAGCTGGAGATCACAGTGATCCATTGTAATGCACTCCTGAGAAACACTGATGGTGGAGGGAGGAGGAGTGAAAGAATATTTTGAGGTGGCAGATCCAGTGGAAGACAGGTTGACTGGAGCTACTGCTGCTGCTGCTGTTGTTAACTTCCTGTAGGTCTACCTCTGCCTTAAAAGGTTCAGTAGTACTGTTGTAGGCTCTCACCTGGCTGGGGAGGATGCCGCTTTTGACAAAGACACAAGAAGAGCTCTAGACACACGTCGGAAATGCGTGGAAAACCAAATACTTTGCCTAACTGACAAAAAGAGGCATGGCAATTGCTTGGCAAATTCCTCTTCAGCAAAACCTCTGTAATCTTGGATGCACTTCATGCGTTAGAGATTCCCCAGGCAGACGTGAATCTCTGAAGTGAGCAGTCATTCACCAGACAATAACATCCCGGGGCCTCCCCCTTCTAAAAGGACACCCGTAGTCCTTAGAACTCATACTGTGGTCCAAATCTAGTCATCTGAGGGACTATGCATTGTGCCACTTAATACCTGCACTTAAACTGACTTTTCCACTGTAAAGTGGGGTTTATATATAAAACCATTATAGCACAATGGTTGTGGTTGTGAGTCTTGCAAATTTAAGCTCCCTATGAAGGCACACTGTCCTGACCTTATTGCTTTTGTTTTCTGTGGCTTTGCTCGGTTGCTTATTGATAGCACCACATTTAGGGAAGTATTGTTCTGCACAACACAACATCCACGTAATTAATACTTCATCTTTTTTCACAGCCATTTGGGATCAAAAGTGACTTTGATGGCCATGAAGAAGCTCTTTCTCTGCTGTGCTATAGATTTTGAAATTAAATAATGACAAAGATGAAAGGCAGTCACTTTGTCATTCAGTGACAGAGATACAATCAGACTTGTTTCCTGCTGCAGGAACAAATGTGCCTTTGGGATAAAATTCTGGAGAAGTGCACAGTGGGCTTAAAATGTGAAACGTACTAAAACATAAGGATCACAATTGAAATTATTGGGGTCTAGTTATAGAATCCCAAAGTGAAAGAGGGTGTATGTGTCTTTTCTAACTCAAAAATAAAAAAATATGATATTGGATGAGAGCCAGAATCAAGGGTAGCATGCCTCTTCGTTACCGTCTGCCCGCACTCTCCCGGCTTGTCAATGAGACAGCCGGGAGAGTGCAAGCAGACTAAATAGGTAATCAAAAAGGCATGCTGCCCTTGACTACAGGGACATGCTTCCCGCTCCCCATGTGGTAGGGTGATATTCCCAACTAGGGAACCAAGATCCTGCAATTAGGTTAGTAATAACTCACCTTGCATGCCAGTTAGTCTTGCATGCTTCACTCGAGCTGAATGATTGTGTTGCTGGAGCAAATGAAATACTGACATCCGGATTAAGCCCTGGACCCTGGGCCTTAGCATAAGGGCTGTAACATGTCAACGGCGATTTAGGGTCATAGGACCATAATATCCTTACTCCCCCACTAAGATCATTTTAACTCACACCCAATCAAACCACTAATAAAGGGAAACCTAGGCTTGTTTGAGGTATTTTTATCTATTCTAGGTACCCCGGCCATGGTAATATTTAAAGTGCTCCCTGGAATATGGTCACGCCCATACTGGTTTTTAGGGACCAAGATGTGACCCAATGATGAAGCATCCACTAGAGTGAATGAGGGTCTTACATCAAGAAAAAGATTTTCCTTTGACAATATGAGACTGGGAATCTGATTGGGAAAGGATAACTTCCTGTATAGGCAAGGGATACCCTGGTTTGGTTAGGATTGGCAAGAGTTATCCTTTTCTCCATAAATCTCATAGTAACTTCTTGGGGTTTAGCGGGTCTACCAGGTAAGACCATGACAATCTGGCGATAACATAACATTCTGTTAGAAAGAACATGCAGACATGTAACCTAGCAAATAACATTTTGGCAGCACAAGCAACAGAATAAGCACCACATTCATAAGGACCTTAGACAAAGGAAATCAGGCATGCTGTTATATGGTTTTCTGTACATGTCCCTCTCTGTCATTGCTATACCTTCATTGAATTGCATTGTTATAATTGTTAAAATAGTGCATCATTTTCATATGGTCAGACCATGATCAATAAATACATCAAATAAATACATCAATGAATATATGCATAGATTTTAAACAGGAACAGCATTTGTGTGTAAGTAGAAATGCGTATTAATGCACACTGCAACAACAGTTAAAACTAACTTGTGAAAAGCAGAAAGAGAAAGAGGAAGAGTTAGGCAGCGCAATGTTATGTTAAACTTATTTAATGTGTTCTTTTAGGAGACAGTGCACAGCAGCGAATCAAGATGTCTGCTGGCTAGCAAACCTCTGAGGTGATTATGTACTCCATGGGAACGCTTTTTCAACATGTAATTTTATCTCAGCACTAGCGAAAGGTGTCAGAAGCAGTGGGGAGAGGCACAGTGAGTTTATAGACTTAGGCACTCATTACGATGGTGGGCGGACCGCCACCGACAGGCCAACCCGCCATCTAGGGCATCAGTCCGACCGCTGCATTACAATGCAGCTGGTCCGACTGCAGAGGTGTGGGGTAGGACTGCCACCTCCAACAGGATCAAAGATCCCATCGGTACGTCGATCGGATTCCTAATCCCTACAATGGGGGCCATAGGGAGTAGGATATCCCTTTCCAACTACCTGTTCATGGTGGTTCCACCACCATGAATAGGCAGCTGGAAAGGGACTTTGGGGACCTCTAGCAGGGCCCTCCTCTCCCATCGGTCTCTGCTATATGACCTGGGGGGCACTTGTGGTGCCCCCCAAACATCCATGCACCATGTGCCAGGCACCACATGGTGCCTAGCACATGGTACATGGATGTTTGAAAACATCCCTTTTTCTATTGCAGCTTGTGCTGTGACCCTTTTCCGCTCCGCAGAACAAGCTGCAATAGAAAAAGGGATGTTTCCGACCTCCTACATGGCAGTCGCATACTAATCTGGGGGGTGAGACCGCCAAATACTTGTCGGCCGGTCCCACTCCCGCTGCGATGCCGGTTGGATGCTGGTCCGACCACAATCGTAATGGGGGCCTAGGTTGCTGTCTGTATATCTCTTTTTTTTAAATTAAGTCTGCAGCTCCTGTTTTAGCTTCACAGCAGCCACCATTTTAGGTGCTTCATGATGCTTCAGATTTTTTTCCCTCAGCACTGAGGTGCCTTTCTTCCTGGGGCATTCATTGCCAGTTGATGATTTGTGGACATTATATATTTTTTTACTTTTTCTTTCACTGTCACATATATTCTTTGTATGGAGGGCCCTTTACCTATATGCCTCATAGGTCTATTTTGGTGACTTTTCCTCAGAAATGCCTAATATGTACAGGAGACCTATTTCATGGCGTTGGCATTATTCTTGGAACCTTAATTTATAATATTGTTCAGACCTCTCATTCCGCCTGCTTATTTTATCATTCATTACCGGCTTATTCACAGAAAGCACTGTCAAGTATCTTCACACACGGCTGTTTCTTTGGTGAGTCTCTGCAAGGGCTACTGAATCATATTTGCAATCACAATGGATGTGCCGCAGCCTTCAAAAGCGTCTACTTCCTCTGCCTCTAAAGCTAGTGGCCGCAAGGAATCGGACGGGAGCACCAACAAGAGAGTCAAGAAGGACCTGGGCTCCCCCACTAAATAACCTCTACCTTTACTGCTGGATGACATAATGGATGAACTTAAACAAATGAAACCATTTGTGCTGGAAACAAATGCATCTGTGCAAAGAATTGAAGAGAAATTGTCTCACCTCGACTCTAGAATCACCGAGGTGGAACAGCGTGTTAGCGATGCCCAGGATGTTATATCCAAAGATGAAACTTTAACCAGAGAAGTTAGTGGGCTCAAAAAAACAAACCAAGGACTTAGAAAATCGAAACAGGTGGAATGACCTCAGCATTTCTGGCATTCCAGAAGGCTCTGAAGGGAAAGATATGATTACATTTTTAGAAACTCATATCCCCAAAATTATTGTCTTGCCTGACTTATCTGACCTCAATATCCAAAGGCCTCACCACATTGGTTCATCACAAGCTTCTACATCGACTAGACCAAAAGGGATTATTGCCCTTTTCTTCCAATACTCTGACTTAATGAAAGTTTTGTAAGTAGCTAAACAACGTAAACAAATGCTTTGGCCTGGTCTTAAGATCTTCTTCAGTCAAGATGTCTCCAGAGCAACTGCCAATCGAAGGAAAGTCTTTTTGGACTTGAGGCCAGCATTAAGATCTATGAATGCCCATCATGGTTTTATCTATTTCTGTTTTTTTAAGGTCACAAATAAAGATAGAACAACTACATTTGACTATCCAATGGATCTGAAGCAGTTCATATATATTCACAAAGGCGAAGCTAAGGAACTAAGACTTGACTTGATCTGGTCTTTCCAGATTTCCTAATCCTTGGGTTGTCTTCTACTGTTTTGCAGGTTCTCGACTATCCTTGATATAATGGATTCTAGTGTTATGTCTCCCAGTGTCTTCATGTTCTCGTGTTTGGGTTTTGTCAACATTTCAGTGTTCATTTTCTTGTTAGTAAGTGCAAATGTTAGTTGTTAGTTTTCGATTGTTTATATTAATTTTCAATGTGTTTCCTCCCTCAAGTATTGTGTTAAATCTCTCATCCTCGGGGTTTGTTTCCGGCTGCCTTCCATTTCTCTCTCCACTCCTCTCTCCTCAAGACTTACTCAGCATTTCTGGCATTCCAGAAGGCTCTGAAGGAAAGATATGATAAAAAAAATTAGAAACTCATATCCCCAAAATTATTGTTTTGCCTGACTTATCTGACCTCAATATCCAAAGGGCTCATCACATTGGTTCATCACAAGCTTCTACATCTACTAGACCAAAACGGATTATTGCCCTTTTCTTCCAATACTCTAACTTAATTAAAGTTTTGTCAGCAGCTAAACAACGCAAATAAATGCTTTGGTCTGGTCATAAGATCTTCTTCAGTCAAGATGTCACAAGAGCAACTGCCAATCGAAGGAAAGTCTTTTTGGACTTAAGGCCAGCATTAAGATCTATGAATGCCCATCATGGTCTTATCTATTTCTGTTTTTTTAAGGTCACATATACAGATAGAACAACTACATTTGACTATGCAATGGATCTGAAGCAGTTCATATATATTCACAAAGGCGAAGCTAAGGAACTTACTAAGATTTGACTTGATCTGGTCTTTCCAGACTTCCTAATCCTTGGATTGTCTTCTACTGTTTTGCAGGTTCTCGACTATCCTTGATATAATGGATTCTAGTGTTATGTCTCCCAGTGTCTTCATGTTCTCATGTTTGGGTTTTGTCAACATTTCAGTGTTCATTTTCTTGTTAGTAAGTGCAAATGTTAGTTGTTAGTTTTCGATTGTTTATATTAATTTTCAATGTGTTTCCTCCCTCAATTATTGTATTAAATCTCTCATCCTCGGGGGCTTGTTTCCGGCTGCCTTCTATTTCTCTCTCCACTCCTCTCTCATCAAGACTTACTCAGCATTTCTGGCATTCCAGAAGGCTCTGAAGGGAAAGATATGATTACATTTTTAGAAACTCATATCCCCAAAATGATTGTCTTGCCTGACTTATCTGACCTCAATAGCCAAAGGGCTCACCACATTGGTTCATCACAAGCTTCTACATCTATTAGACCAAAAGGGATTATTGCCCTTTTCTTCCAATAATCTGACTTAATTAAAGTTTTGTCAGCAGCTAAACAACGTAAACAAATGCTTTGGTCTGGTCATAAGATCTTCTTCAGTCAAGATGTCTCCAGAGCAACTGCCAATCGAAGGAAAGTCTTTTTGGACTTGAGGCCAGCATTAAGATCTATGAATGCCCATCATGGTCTTATCTATTTCTGTCTTTTTAAGGTCACATATAAAGATAGAACAACTACATTTGACTATCCAATGGATCTGAAGCAGTTCATATATATTCACAAAGGCGAAGCTAAGGAACTTACTAAGACTTGACTTGATCTGGTCTTTCCAGACTTCCTAATCCTTGGATTGTCTTCTACTGTTTTGCAGGTTCTCGACTATCCTTGATATAATGGATTCTAGTGTTATGTCTCCCAGTGTCTTCATGTTCTCGTGTTTGGGTTTTGTCAACATTTCAGTGTTCATTTTCTTGTTAGTAAGTGCAAATGTTAGTTGTTAGTTTTCGATTGTTTATATTAATTTTCAATGTGTTTCCTCCCTCAAGTATTGTATTAAATCTCTCATCCTCGGGGGTTTGTTTCCGGCGGCCTTCTATTTCTCTCTCCACTCCTCTCTCCTCAAGACTTACTTACTTGTGTATTTCCACTAAGACTAATGTTGTTGGGCTTTTTGTCATCTCTTTCTTCTCTATATTAATAGGGAGTTCTCTTATCTCCCCACTTACCTCCCTTTCTTCTTACCTCTCATCTTTCTTTATTCTTTTCTTGATTCTTTTAATTTTTTTCATATACTTTAATGCAGGCTATTTTTCAACATGCAACTGTGTCTTGTCTAAGCCTGGGCGGTGAACTACGCTACGCTCGCGGAACTTGCGTAGTTTCGGCAACTTCGCGATTCGCGTAGAACGCGAAGTTACCGGGCACTACGCAATTTGCGGCGTAGCGTAGCTGTTTTCCTTCTTCGCGCGCTCAATATACGTTCTCGCGTGCGCGGTAACGACCTACCGTGATTCTGCGTTCGCCGACGCGACTTCCTATCCGTTCGCGAGCGCCACGAGATTTGGAATCCAGCCGCACGATCCCGCGAGAGTGTGCGAACGCGAACACATCATTCGGACGCGCGATCTGACTTCCGGCGGCAGTGTTGGTAAGATCGTGATCCCGAACACGAAGAAACTACAATCTGGCGAAGAATATCTCTCGAGCACCATAAATCCTTCTCGAAAATGATGATTTTGCTCTAAAAAACTCCTTAGATTGTGATTTGGCTTTAGTTTTTGGTGCAAGGAGTCCTTTTTCTTTTTTTACTTTTTTTTCCAAGAGGAAGGAAGTGCCCCTGATTCTCAAACTTCCTGTTCCTGTCCAGCAGGCTCCTCCCAGTGCTTTGTCCATGTGCAGTTCATTTTCATTTGGATTTGGAGCTGGAAGGATCACTTTTTGTGTCTGTCTGCTGCATCATATCATTGGATTGGATTTGAGGACTTTTGGATTTGAGATTTTACAAGTAAGTTGGAGAATTGGTGTACTTGTTTGTTTGATTGGGGCTTGTTTGTACCTACATTTTTGGGGGATTTCCATCGTTTTTAAACTTTATTGTTGTGGCCTCTAGTTTCAGTGGGGGCCTAGTTGTTTTTATTTGATTGGAATTTCAGCCAGTAGGCCCAGACTAGAGCCAGAGGTACCCATGGGTGCATGTTTCTGTGGTGTCTGTTGAATTTAAACATCATGTAGGGCATGCATGGATGTCATTGGATTGAATTGTTAAATGTGGCTTTTGTGGTGTATTTCACTTTTTGGGTGTAATATATATACCTTTGTTGGATGTGTGTGTGTGCTTGTTGTGTAACTTTCCAACCTTTTGTAGCCCTGTGGATTTTCGTTTTTGCATTTTTGAATTAAAGCTGTGTTGTTTAGCACTGCAGGCCTCCTTTGTCTGGTCATTATTATAGGCCTGCTTGAGTTCATTGTTTTCCATGGCCTGTTGTGACTGTGAGTGACAACGTGGCTTGGGGCCATTTTGTGGTGGTAGTTTAGTAGTGTGCTGCTTTTTCCATATAGGCCTGCATGTCTTTTCTTTGTTCCCCTTGGATTATGCTTGTTGTGCGAACTTGTGGGTGGCCTGGCCATGTGGTGGCGGCCATTTTGTGGGACCAGCCACTGTGCTTTTGCCATAGGCCTCCAAGCTTGCGGCCTAGTCTGCCAGTAGGCCCAGAGGTAGTCATCCTCATGGGTGCATAACAACTGTTTCTGTGTTGTCTGTTGGATTGTTGTAAGTGTAACATCATTTTGGCCATGGATGGCATTGGATTGAATAGCAAAATGTGGGTTTTGTCGTGGTATTTCAGTTTTTGGGTGTGTGTTACATCAATAGGCCTTTTCAGCCACTAGGTAACCCTGTGCGTTCAGCTCGCGGACTTTCGGCACCTCCGCACTGTGCGACAACGCGGACTTACACTTTTTCTCTTCTTCGCGCGCTCAATATACGTTTCCGCGCGCGCGATAACGACTTTTTGTGACGATCGCGATGCCGAACATGCAGAATTGACAATCTGGCGAAGAATATCTCTCGAGTGCATAAAACCTTCTCGAAAATGATGATTTAGTTCATTTTGCACAAAAAACTCCTCAGGTTGTCATTTAGATGTAGTTTGGTGAGCAAGGAGTCACTTTTTTTTGTTTTACAATTTTTTTCACGAGGAAGGAAGTTGCCCAGAGTCTCCAACTGCCTGGTCCTGTCCTTTGTCTTCACTTTGTTGTTATTTCGGGTGGCCTGGCCATGTGGGTGGCGGCCATTTTGTAAAGCCAGGCATTGTGCTTTTGCCATAGGCCTGCATTGTCTGTCTTGTGTTCCTTTTCTTGTTGTTGTGGCTGGCCTGGCCATGTGGTGGCGGCCATTTTGTGGGACCAGCCACTGTGCTTTTGCCATAGGCCTCCAAGCTTGCGGCCTAGTCTGCCAGTAGGCCCAGAGGTAGTCATCCTCATGGGTGCATAAAAACTGTTTCTGTGTTGTCTGTTGGATTGTTGAAAGTTTAACATCATTTTGGCCATGGATGGCATTGGATTGAATTGCAAAATGTGGGTTTTGTCGTGGTATTTCAGTTTTTGGGTGTGTGTTACATCAATAGGCCTTTTCAGCCACTAGGTAACCCTGTGCGTTCAGCTCGCGGACTTTCGGCACCTCCGCACTGTGCGACAACGCGGACTTACACTTTTTCTCTTCTTCGCGCGCTCAATATACGTTTCCGCGCGCGCGATAACGACTTTTTGTGACGATCGCGATGCCGAACACGCAGAATTGACAATCTGGCGAAGAATATCTCTCGAGCAATATAAAACCTTCTTGAAAATGATGGTTTAGTTCATTTTGCACCCAAAACTCCTCAGGTTGTCATTTAGATGTAGTTTGGTGAGCAAGGAGTCACTTTGTTTTTGTTTTACAAATTTTTTCACGAGGAAGGAAGTTGTTGGGTGGCCTGGCCATGTGGTGGCGGCCATTTTGTGGGACCAGCCACTGTGCTTTTGCCATAGGCCTCCAAGCTTGCGGCCTAGTCTGCCAGTAAAGTAGGCCCAGAGGTAGTCATCAAGGGTGCATAACAACTGTTTCTGTGTTGTCTGTTGAATTTTGCCATCATTTAGGCCATGGATGTCATTGGATTGAATTGCAAAATGTGGGGTTTTTTGGGAGGGTCTATTTCACTTTTTGGGTGTGTTAAATAAATGCCTTTTTTGCGTGTGTAATTATAATTATGTGTTGTTGTTGTAGTGGCTGTCTAACTTTCCAAACTGTTTTTAGCCATGTGGATTTTAGTTTTTGCATTAAAGCTGTGTGTGTTTTATCAGGCATCCTTTGTCTGCCCATATATAGTAGGCCTGCTTGAGTTCATTGTTTGCCGTGCCTTGTGCCTGTGAGTCACCATGTTGCTGGGGCCCATTTTGTGGTGGTAGTTAGTAGTGTGCTGTTTTTGCCACATAGGCCTGCGTGTCACTCTTTCCATTGTTCCTCTTGTCTTACTGCTTCCAAATCCATCCCCATTGCCAGCTGCAGCTCCCTGATGCTGCATACATCCCACGTGATGCACAAATTTAGGCCAAACATGCTCCACTACATTTTAGTTTTTGTTCTTTACTATTCTTATTCTTCCAGAGTGTACACACTACACAGTAGCCATGAAAGCCCTGGCCTTGTTGTCAAAGTCTCATAAATGGCTACACTGTGTGTTGTTGTTCACTGAGTTTCTAAAATTTAATAATTGAGGCCACCACCACACACTAAGTTCTATATTATATTTGTTTGATTTGTGCTATTGTCGTTTGACTGATGTTGTTCTGGCTTTTTTGCTTTTAGGTGCACAAAGACTGAGGAGGAGGTGTGTCATCATTGCCCGTTGCACTGCCAGACAGACATCCTGCTGCTGTACACAACGTGACGTGTGACCTGACCAGACATCTCTGCAACTGAGTGCTGCTGACATCTGAAGAAGAAGATGGGCCCAAAGAAAGCAGGTACCAGGTCCTCCAGTGCCAAGAAAGTTGCTATTGAGAAGAAGGAACAGAAGAAGGAAGTGACACTTAAGTCTGGTGTGCCGCCCAGTACCTTTTTGGGAAAAAAAAATTACGCCTGCAGCAACGGTGTCCGGGGGGCAAGCTGGGGGCAGCACCTCCGCATCAGTGGGCCCAACCCACCAACCCAGGCCCAAGCACATGAGTGTGGAAGAGGTAGCCAGCCTAATGGTGGAAAGCAGTGATGCTGAGCCTGAGATAAACTTATCGCTATCTCAAAGTAGTACCCAATCAACGCAGGAGGAAACACAGCAGATAAGTGGTCAACAACAACAGCCGCAACCACCGCCCGCAATAGTAGTTGTTGTTCCTCCCGAAGTAGGGGCAGTTCAGGAAATTGAGCCTCATGCAGAGGTAGAAGAAGAAGCCACTCATTCGGAAGATCCATTGTCTTCCAAATCTCCAGCAAGGAAAAGGAGGGGTAGTCCATCAAGTTCTTCGCCAAGCCCCCTTCTGATGATCTAGATGCCACTTGGAAGCCATAAACTGAGTCTGAGAGGGAGCCACGTCCCAAGACCAAGCTAGGGAAAAGGAAGGTTCCAGAAAGCCTTACACTTATGGAGGTCGATGTAGAACAGCAGGATGATGATGATGAGCCAGTCATCACGAACATCACTCCCGGCCCCGAGGAGATGGAGACCAACATTATTACCCTATCCAAAATCGCTGCGAGGGATGTAGCACGCATACCTCCACAGGTAACACCACCAACACGACCTACAGCTTCCATATTTGCATTAGCAAAGGCCCGGCAGCGACCTACATCCACCAGCACAACCACCACCTCAGTAGAAGTAGGTAGTGGTACAGCAGCAGCACAGAGTCAAATTCAACACACACCCTCCAGTTCATCCGCCATTGGAAGTGGCAGGTCCTCCAGCAGGAGGCCAAAGTTAAGCTCCCCAGTTTGGGACTTCTTTACGGTTAGCGAAAAGGAGGAGAACATTGCTATATGCTCCATTTGTAATACCTCTGTTAGTCGTGGTAAACTTGGTACAAACTATGGTACCGGAGGCCAAATGACCCATCTGAAAAAACACCACTTGATCAGCTGGGAGGACCACCTTCGCGACATAAAAAAAACTGCAACCATTGGTGTTGGTGGGGATAAAGGAGTAGAAGATCCGATCACGGTGGAAGAGGAAGGACAGGGAGACATTCTCTCTGGTAGTGGTACACAAGGTGTCCCTGACCCCAGCAGTGCAGTGTTGTTAACGTTGCACACATCTTCAGCAACATCTCAGTGGCACAAGAGTAAGAGTCAGCCTGAGACACCAAGGACAAGGAGTACCGCAATCCAAAAAAGTGCGTTGAGCATAAGAGAAAGGAAAACCATGCAGCCTACCATTATCAGCATGTTTGGTGGGGAGGGGCAGTACGAACGCAACCACCCAATAGCACGTTTGTACAATGCGAAGCTGGCTAAAATGTTAGCACTGGACCTTCTCCCTTTTTCTTTTGTTGAAGGGGTGGGTTTTCTGGAATTTGTGTCAACCATCTGCCCAAAATGGCATGTTCCCAGCCGCTACTATTTTGCCAGAGTTGCTGTTCCAGCACTACATCACGACGTGCTGGAATTGCTTGGAAAAGACTTGAAGCAGAGTGCTGTTCAGAGTATCCACCTGACATCAGACATGTGGACCAGTTGCCAAGCCACTGATTACATGTGCATCACTGCACACTGGATCTCTTTTGCGGGGGTTAGAGAACAGATATCTGCTGGTGTTGACGCTGCTGAGATTTTTCATGTCACTCGCAAACATGCAACTGTAGCCATGTTTGCCATGGAGAAATCTCATACTGCTGCAAACATTTTGGAAGAGTTTAACAGCAAGGTCTTTGAGTGGCTGCGCCCA
The DNA here is from genome assembly GCA_963921515.1 of Calotriton arnoldi. Lineage (NCBI taxonomy): Eukaryota > Metazoa > Chordata > Amphibia > Caudata > Salamandridae > Calotriton > Calotriton arnoldi. Next base: position 95,847 of record CAWUFW010003664.1, on the reverse strand, counting down.
AGAGGGCTTAACATTGGTTTTGTTGCCACGGACAATGGCAGTAATGTAGTTAGGGCCATGGAAGATGGTCGCTATTTCAGGGTCCCGTGTTTGGCACACTGCATTAACATTGTTGTTCAAGACTTTTTGAAAAATGAATCCAAAGTCAGCAACTTACTGGCCACCTGCAGAAGAATATGCACACATTTCAGCCATTCTTTTAAAGCCCGGAAGCAGCTGAGGGTCATTCAACGTGAGCATAAAATGCCAGTCAAAGCGCTCATCCAGGAGGTGCCAACACGTTGGAACTCAACTTATTATATGCTTGATCGTCTGTTTTAACTGTACATACCACTCAATGCTTATGTCATGCAAAGATTAGGGGAACCTACTGTGAGAGGCATGACCGTTGAGATGGGTCAATGGGACCTCATTAAATGCCTGACTGAGATGCTACTTCCTTTTGAGATATTCACACGTGAAGTCAGCAGGGAGGACTGTACTATGGGCCAAGCTATCCCATTGTTGCACATGCTAGAGCAACAGCTGAAGGAGGTGTCTGAAACGTACGCAGGTGTGGATAACAAACAAGACGCATATCATTTGGCGGAGACCTTAGCCGCTCGCTTATCTGAAAATACAAGGATTCAAAATAAAATTTTGTCACAACCACATTACATTAGTGCCACAATTTTGGATCCACGGTACAAAGTATTTCTGAACAGCAAGGCAGTAATTCCTTTTTCGGAAGTGGATGTTGCCAACTACAAAACTTTGATAGCTAAGGAAGCCACTTTTTTCGAAAACGAACGGCTGTTAATTGCAGGCCCTCCACCCCAGGCCATAACAACAAGTACTAGAGGGCATCCAGAGTCAAGTTCTACTTCGGAGCCTGAGGGCAGTGCGTTTGCCTCTCAGCAGTCACCTACACCAACAATAACATCAACAACAGCAAGAACAGGATCATCCACAGTACAATGTGCAACTGATTGGTTTCTACGGCAGGGGTATGGTAAGTCCAGTGCTGATGCAAAGGCAAAAGAGGCCGAGCACATCGGAGCACCCCTGAACATTGAGCGGACGGTCCAGGCCTATCTGGATGACCCAACAGAGGTCTTCATGGATCGAAACCCATTGTTGTATTGGTATGGGAAAAGAAGCCAATGGACAGTGCTCAGCAGGCTGGCGATAAAGTATCTGGCTTCCCCTGTCGCAAGTGTCTCTTCAGAGCGTGTTTTCAGTGCTGCTGGTGCCATTGTAACTTCGAAAAGGACCAGTCTCTCGGCCAAAAGCGTGGAGAGGTTAACCATGATCAAAATGAATCAGCACTTTATACCACCGGATTACAAAATACGTGAATCACAGCAGGAAGAGGAGAGCGACTTGGATGACGTAAATAGTGCGTTACAGGACCTACTTCTGTGCGAACCACCAGAGTTTGAGGACGAGCTCCTCTTCCCTGACAACTAGGCTTTCAAATTGTTACTTTCTTCCTTCCTTTATGTGTCTGTGTATCTGTCTTTCTGGTTCAAATCAAATCACAACAAATCCATCACCACCGTCTTCTCTTTTTATTTCCCTATTGGAGTTGCACGTCTGTGCATTTAACTGTCCACTCTTCAGAGTCCTGCTTCATCTTCCTGTCTCGCCCTAGTACATTTCCATCAAGCCAGACATTGGAGTACAAGAAATGTTGCCTTTAACATTAACAGTCCCTCCATAAGAAGTGAAACGTGACTATAGCTATCCTCCGTTTTGTTTCCGAGCCGAAAATCATCATCACTGTCCGAAGGCTACAGCCTCGGCAGGCATCCAAAGCTCCTCACTGTCAGAACTTGGGCAGGCATCCAAAAGTAAACTCATCACTGTCCGAAGGCTACAGCCTCGGCAGACATCCAAAGCTCCTCACTGTCAGGACAGAAGGTACTTGGCAGAGAAAGACAAGACTCTTCGAAGAAACTTGCTGACATTTGTGCAAACTCAGTTGACCAGCAATGAGTGCTACCCAGGCCGCGGCCCATCATCATCACAGTGCTGACCATGTGAAGCAACTTAAACAGTGACAAAGTGCCACAGATGAATAAGACGGAAACCGAAACAGCGACTAACACTCGAAATGAATGTGGACTGGAGTAATGATGAGGCTTCTGCCCCGTAAAAAAAAAAAACACACACCTGTCAGAAGTAGGCATCTGATGATCTGACAGCCAAAGAGAAGAGCAAGACAGGTAATGATGGAATGCATTGGATGCTAGCTGACTCTGAGCGATTGCTGTTGTTTGTTGTGTTGATGTTGTGTTGTGCATGAAGTCGAACTCTACTCTACTAGTTAATCTACAAAGTGACTGAAGTGACACTCAATGTTTCCCTTCTTGTTGTTTAATAACCAGATTGTACTCCTACTACTGCAGGTGCAGGGCTGCAGGCCAATATCTGTTGCAATTTTTTAATATGGAATATGGACTTAATCGGAGTCACTACAGACTGAGTTGGAGTTGGACAACACGTACCACAACATGATGATGACCATACTATCTTTGCACGCAGTCAGTCAGTTGGATCGGAGATGATTCAAGGAATAACTGCGTTTCATGAAGTGGCATAAGGTAAACATAAACACAACAATTCAACAAGAAAGTAAACACAGCAGACCTACATGTCCATGTTGTGGTGGAGTCGAGTCAGTGTAGTTATGTGACAGACAGCGGCGCATTGATTTTGTCACTTAATTTTGAAAATGCAAAGTTGCTGTATATATGCCTTTTGTCTGGCTCTGTCAAAAATTAAGGTAAATGGAGGTTGGGTCACAGGCTGGTGCTGTGGAGGGCCTGTTCTGTCCTGTTGTTGTTGTAGCTTAATGCTGTAAACGGAATATACATGATATATCCAAGCCGCCTCAGTCTGAAAGTGTTCTCTCTTCTCTTCTTGGACTCCACCGTAATTGATGCTTTTTTATATTCATTGATTTTTCAATACCCCTTTTGTTTTTCCATCTAGACGTTACAGGCCGGCCTTTACCCTGTGCTATACTGGGAGACTCAACTCACATTTACCTTACCAATCCGCATCAGGAAGGCAACCAAGATTGATGTGCGGAGCATCCATGGAAGATAGGACCAAGAGGAAGGACGAGATTCAACTCCACAATTTGACCAGGATAATACAGTAACTTTAGTATCATTCATCTTTTAATTAATTGGAATCCTTTTTTCTCTTCAATCATTACGACTGTGTGTTGTTGTTGTTTGTTTGCTAATTGATCCCTACAACTATTTTTAACTTTTCTTTGCTATCTTTAAAAGTAAGCCCAGTACAACATGGAATTTGGGTCTCTGTCTGAGGGCATATATTACAGGCAAGGCAAATTGCATAGAATATACTGCTGCCCTGTACTGTCTTGTCTAGTAGGAGTTAGTAAGTACTACTCATTAACCATCAAGTTATCTTCATCATGCATGCATTGCCTTTTTCTCCCTTTATAGTTTTTTTGTAGAAGATCATGGTCGTCTGCCAAGATTGCGATTTGCTTTTGTTGTCCATGCGTACTGTTTTTCTTTCTCAAACCTTTCCCCAAACTCCCCTTCCCATCCATTCATCAAACCCTAACCCTCTTCCCCCGGGCTTTGATTTATATTGAGGTGTGATGTGACTACATAAAATGTACACCAATTGATCACACGCTTGCTGGGGCAGATGTGGTAAAAGCAACACTAATTAAATTTCAAGGCAGGGCGAGGAGCTTCTTCTGCTTGCCCACCCATGCTCAGTCTATGTGCAAGCCGTCACCGGCTAATAGTACATCATAATTAATTGCCAGCATTGATTGGATTCATCATCAAACTCCTACCACACAGCAGTAAAGGTTACGAATTACGATTGTGTTAAGTTAAGTGACTCACTCGACACAACTACAGTTTGTAACTTCTTGTACTAGGCTGTCCCCACCAACATTATGTTTTATTTGACTTTAGCAGTTGCAAATGCAATATTGTTTGTTTGGCAGTCTTCTTCTGTACTGTATTTGACTTCGTTCTACTACTCCTCCCACAGTCGCTTTCAGGCAAGTGACTGTCTCTTTTTTATTTTTTTAGCAAATGCTGCTGGCAGTGTCTACTCTACTACTACCACCACAACCATGGCATCTTCTCCATTCTCTTGGGAAACCATGCAGCCATCGCTGTGCCGGACGTAATCATCATCAATCACAGGTAAGATAAGTTTGGTGGGAGGTATAATGGACTAGGAGGAGAGACTGACAGTACTAGTAGGACAAATCACTCAGTGAGGGGTACCGCATCTATCTGTTTGTGTTACATCATCGGCAGATTATTTAAATCAAACACTGGCTGCGGCCCTGCAGCAGCAATGAAAGAAACCATGTGACGTTAATTTGTAAAACAGTAACCCCCACAAAACATTAACATTGTATGTTGAAGTATAAATATAATTTATTACCCTAACAAAAATAAACTATCTCACACCTGACCCACCCCTCTCCCTAACCCCAACCAATGTCCAAAACGAAAAAAAGTCCAAAGAATGTCCAAAGTCCAAACCCCAACGCCCAATTCCCACCCACCAACAAAACGAATAAAAAAGGGGCAATGCAACAGGGTCCTATATTATATTCGGCGGGCTTTAAGGTGTTTGTCCACCAGAATTTTAACCCGCTCCTCGAGTTGCTCCTCTAGCCGTGCCACCCGGAGGAGAATCTTGCGTCGAAATGCCCTGCAGTGGCATCCAGGGTGGGGGACAGCAGTGCTGGTTGCAAGAGATTTGCGGCGGGCGGCTGCCAGACTGCGGCGCCGTACCACTGGAGGTCTGGCCTGGATGGGGCCCGGGGCATCGGACGAGGCTGCTGCTGCTGCCGCCTCCTCCTCCTCCGCCTGAGCCACCAGCCGCCGGTACTCGGCACAGATGGCCTCCAGTTTCCGGTGCCGGGCCCTGGCTGCCAACTCCTTCCGGGATGGTTTGCCTTGGGAAGGAGTACTATCTATATCAAGAAAGAAAAAGAATATTGTTGTAAGCAGTACTCTTAGCAAAACAGTAACACAAAATTAATTCAACACATAATGGCACAGTAGCACTAGCAAGAAGCACAGTACATAACATTTCTGGTATAATAATCTTTCTATCCTCCCACTTCCTCGGCCTGTAACATTTGTGGGAGTTTCAGGCATTATACTAGCACTATGGACTCCAGTACACCAGTCTTCTTCTTATCTCTACTAGTTTAGCGAAATGACATAACCTGGTTGTAGCCGGCATGCCAGCTCGGTCATCTATGCTTGCACCCAAGACAAACATACGAGTCATCATGACGCAGACTTACGTTAGTTTGATTTACTAATGTATGCAGGTGGGGAAGCTCGTATTTATTTTTCTATTACGGGTGGCACTGGCCATACTCTCTCTGTTACATGAAGCAGGGCAATTGGTCAATTTCACTTTAACAGTGCCCTGGCTACTACAAAAAGGCAGATTATATATCTGATCCAATGATCATTGCTTTTATGGGACGACGACATAAGGTCAGTAGCGGTCGGTGGTGGGACTCGGGGAGTGCTGCCGGGCGGTGACGTAGGGAGGGGCAGGGTGGGGGGTAGTAAACTATGGATTACGGCTAATTACAGGTAAGTAAACATATAAAGAAATAAAAGTAATTTTGTTGCGCCCACTGCATTGCTTTTGGCGGTGCAGTGCGCACAATGAAATTCGCTTTATTTATTTTTATGTTTACAGTAAACTTACCTGTATTTGGCCGCGTAATACATTGTTTACTGCTACCCCCACCCTGCCCCTACCCACATCGGCTTTGCTACTGTGGCGCGGTTTCTTTTACATTCCCTTAAAACTAAAACTGTGCATCCCGTGACAGTCTCCACCTATGCTGTCTATGATGAATACATACATGCATCCATCCATTCTAAGTAAATGTCAATCATTCTTCTTAATCTCTCCACAAACCTTACTTTGTTTCGCCAACAACAACCCATGCGTCCACTCACTCCGTTGCTTGCCTTGGCTTAGAGTTTCACCCAAACACCGCTGATGATTCTTGCTATCCACAGTATCCACCCATACTGTGTCGCCCACCCAGGCAGGCATCTGTTCTTCTTTCACCTTCAACAACACATGCATCTGATTCCTATCAGCCACCTATATCCATGCTTCCAACGTATCCTTCTCTGCCAGTCATCAATCATATTAAATCTCGCCCGTCCTTCCTCCTTCCACCCTTCTTTCCCTTTTTATTCAACACATCCATCAAGGTCATCTGATCTGACTTTTAGTCTCCTCCATAAAACTTTCACAGCTGAGTTGGAGTCAGATAGAAGAGGCCATTGGTTAATCAAGTCACGCTGGTAATGCTATTGCTACTGCATTGCTAATGCTAAGTAAAGGGTGTCTTCTCTTCTTCAACCGTTGTATAATGTTCACTACAACTTCATACCTAATAAGTCTCAACAACAGTACAGTGAGTGAAGTCACTCAACACCCTTCCAGCTAGTGCAATGTCAATACGTAATGAATATAACTTACCATCGCCCGCCACTGCTGCTGGCTCACCCCCTGTAGCTCCTGCAGGTGCCGCATCTCCTTCCCCCTCCGGAATGGCCGAATCGCCGCTGGCCCCGCCGGCACTGGTGGTCGCTACTACGCCTAGATAAAAACATGACACATTTTTAGATGCCTGTGTACACCTCCCCCTATTTATATTTCTTCTTTTTCACTAGCAAGATTGAAAAAAAAAGTTAATACATACATATTATTATACATCACATTCAGTAGTCCAAATCGGGTACTCGAGTCAGTAGACACTAGTAGTGTTATGGTCCCTAGGGTCATTATTTGTTATACTATACTCTACTCTTTGCAAAGTTAGCCTGAGCCATGCAACCATTTTTCGCTTCATGTCTTTTGCGCATGTTACCTCGCAGCTTGTTGTGCAGTAACAGTAAGACGCCTTTTTAGCCCACATGAGCACATACAGCTACTGTCTGAGCGTTGCGTACTAGAGGTCGAAAAACAAGCCACTTTGTTATGGAGTTCGGTTAGTCCCTATTGCTTAGCCATAAGTAACATGTTACACTTTTTTGGCAGGACTGACAAATGCTTGCATTATACTATCTAACGCGCACCATTTTTCTCAGGCAGAAGATTTCCTTCTACGAACCAGAGATTTGCAGAGCTTATGAATGATGCATGTAACCAGTAATTCTACGTTCTACGGTGAGGAGTCTCACAGAATTCTCACAGATCTTTTGTCTATCATCAATCATCATGCACTTGTTGTAACATTGTTTATTGTTTTAATCTTATGCATTTAGCTGTTGGAGCTGGCTGGAGTACACTGAATTTTATAGAACAACATACAGAGCTTGTTAGTTGAAAATAAACCTTTTAAACTTAAACATAGACTCTGTGGTATTTGGTGTGGTGGTGGTGGAGGTGGTGGACTTACACGAGTAAGTGAGCTAAAGGGTGTTATATTATGTTCTGGGTTGTGTAATCTCATTGAGTATCTTCGGGTGGGGGTTCAGGGACCTAATGAGAGTGAGACACTACACTATAGCTAGTCGTTCAGGGGATTGTGGGTTCACTTCTGACTGAGGTGTGAGGAACGTCCAAGTTCCAAACTCCCATCACCAACATCCTATTTCCTTGTGCATAGTTCTGCATGGGGCTGTACAGAATCCACACATCAGTAGTAGTATGTACTATATCCTATCAAAAATAGTCAAATATCTGGTTGGGCATTTTGTTTGTGGTAATTGTCAAAGCCTCAAGATTAAGAAGCCTAGAAGAGGACAACCGAAAGGACTGGACTCAGCTATTGGTAAATCGGAGTTTTATTCAAAACCGTACAATAAAGAGTGGCAATGCAAACTGGGCAAGCTTAGCGACAGACTAATAGTAGTAGTACAGACATTCATAGCAGAGGCAGTTAGAACTTAGAGGCAGGGATAACCAGAATTTAAAAACAGATAGTCAAGTCAAGATCAAAGAATCTTTTGTAAAAAATAGAATTAGGGAGTGGAACCATAATTAATAGTTCTGGAAAAATAAGGTGCAGTAAAAGTTAGGGCAATATAAATGTTAATATTATTAACCACTGGAGGACTTACTGGGACCAGCAGCAGGGCCCTCGGTAGAGGAGCGGTCCTCTGGTGGTTGTCCCGCCGACTCAGACCCCGTCTTCTTGCCCCTGGGTGCTGCAGATCAGTGATCATGTAAGATATAATAAAGAAAGACACAAACATTCATGATTGCTGTGAAACAAATAAATTATCTAAAAAAACGCTCAAAACGTTTTAGGAACCAAAAATTGCAATAAAATTGACCTATCTAATCCGATCGACTACTGGCTTGCGGGATTCACGGTCACGGACAGTCTACTTATTTGGGAACACTAATTCAGTGTTTCATTCGGATTGATTCAAATAAAATCCAGAACACTAACTAAGCCTAAGTACCACCTGACCTAGCCCACCTATTCCAGGCGGGCCAATTGTTCATTAAGTCTGCATTTCCATTTTTTTATTGCCCTCATAAATGCATATATGAGAAGGAGGACACATGCATAAATTGGTGCATAATGCATACACCAAATTGTTGGTTGGTTAAGACTGATGTTCTGCAGCTGAGTGACACTGCCAAGCTTACCACTCACTAAACAAACTACAAAAGGTTCTACTAGTAAGGACTGGGGTAAGCAGCACTCAGTGACAGAGGATGCGTCACGCAGAGCGCTCAAAAATTATCAACTAATAACTAAACCTACTAACAAACTATCAATCCATCCACCACTATTTGACAGGAGGACAAAGGAAGGACTAGAGTCTCTCTAGAAATAGCATTACCTAACTGAAGTTCTCTAAAGTAAACTCTTACATAATAATAAGGACAAGCGAGCGCAAAGTTGCAAACAAGTAAGAGTAGCGGCCAGCACCTGTGTCCTACAATCACAGAAGATTTTGAAACGTAAATTACCTGCAATGTAAGCAGCAGTATTCTTGTTATTTGTAAAAAATGTATACACAAATCACAATACTTATACTACTATATATATTAGCTACTCACCAAGCCCCACAACCTCGACACCTAGCAGGTCCAACAGGTCCTGCTCCCGGTCGAGGATGTCTGACCACCGGTGGGCCAGCTGGTTATGGGTGCGCCGGACCCCTGAGCAGCGAAACACTGCCCGGCGCACCTTCGCCCACTGGCGGTGACGCTCCTGGGTCGGGTACCCGGAGCCTGGCCTGCCGCCTGCTGCCAAGGTCAAGGGGAGGTGGCGCTGAAGAAAAAAAACAAGGGCGGCCACCTCCGCCTCAGTAAAAAGCTGGTGGGCTTGCACCCCTGCAGGGCGCAGTCTGCCGCAAGGCAGGCGGCGGCTCTTGGGCGCACGCGCCTTGCCCTTCGAGCCGTCACTGCTGCCCTTCACCATGGTTCTGGGATGGGACTGGGAGGAGGCGGAAAAGAAAAGTTAGAAGGGAAAAATAAAGTTAGGGGAAGAAGTAGGAGCTTAAAGAAGAAAATGATATAAAACAGTCGAAAAGTAAAAAAAACACAGTAAAAAGTAGAAAAAAATGCAAAATATAGACTTAGGCAGAGAGAGAGATAGATAAGAAATAAAGAAAAATTGAAAAACAGTGTAAAAAACTAAGGATTGCAAAGATTGAGGGAGGATAGAAAAGCAGGCCCAGAACCATAGCATAGAGTGAAAAACAAGATGGCCACGCCCATCGCGACCGCGTGGGTAAGTTCGCGCGATATTTCTCCCCGAGCACGCAAAAAGCGTCGCGAACACGTACGACGCGTTCCCGAACATAAAATGCGCATCGCGAGCATGCTATACGCGACCCGGAACAGGAAATAAGGCATCGCGAACGGGCGGGACAAGTGAAAAACAAGATGGCCGCGCCCATAGGCGACCGCATGGGTAAGTTCGCGCCCCCGCGCATGCAAACAGCGTCCCGAACACGCACAGCGCGTTCCCGAGGAAGAAAAACGCATCGCGAATGGGCGCGACAAGCAGCTACGCACGCTCGCGAAGCTATGCGTAGCTCGCGTAGCGCTCCGACGTCTTCGCGTAGCTTCGCGTAGCGCGACTACGCGAACTACGCCCAGGGTTAGTCTTGTCATCCTTCCATCACATCTTATCCTATCAATTCTATCAAATTTTACATATTCTACATTATATGTATATTTGTCTTTTTGTTGTTTATCTGTTCGCTATGTCTCCTCAATGAATAGTTTACCTATTATCTCCTGGAAAGTAAAAGGACTACGCAATCCTGTTAAAAAGCAGAGGACGCTTACTCATCTTTCTAAATTAAATTGTCAAATTGCTCTTCTGCAAGGAACACATCTTAAGGACCAAGATATTGACTGCTTACACCATCATTGGGTGGGACAAGTATTTTGTTCATCAGAGGTTAATAACAAAAATGGTGTAGCAATATTGTTTCATTAATCCTTTCATGAATCCTTACATATTCAATTTATAAGCAAAGTTAAGGATGAATTGGGTTGATGGATTATACCGACCATAAAGATTAATGATGCCCAGCTCTCCATATGTAATGTTTATGGCCCTGCAGGAGTTGATCCACAATTCCGGGATCATTTCTCCTCTACCCTTTCAGCGTATCCACTAGACAACCTCATAGTAGTAGGAGATTGTAATCAACTAATGGACCCTTTTTTGGATTGTCTTTCCCAAACTAGATACATCGGCAACAATATGCAGAAAGCTTTTCGAAATCGATAACTTGTAGGGGTTTAGTAGATGCTCCCCACCCTGATATTTGGAATTCAATTTTTATTCCCCTGTTCATCATTCACATTACAGAATAGACTACATATTACTTACACAGCACATTCTCCAGTTTATGTTGCATGCAGAGATAAGATCTATCCTTATATTTGATCATGCTCCTGTTATAGTGGATTTGGACATCCCAACTGACACACCTTCTTCTGATAGATGGAGATTCAATAATGTCCTGTTGAAAGATAAGTTATTTATTGACCAATTTACAACTTTTGTTAATGGATTCTTTTCTACTAACTAGTCTTCAGACACAAGGATGACCTTTATATGGGATGCCTTTAAGGCTGCAGCTAGGGGCTTTATAATAGACTATGTCGCTATTAAGAAGAAAACAGCCTGGAAGGAATCCTCAAATCTACTCAGATTAAAACCCTTGAACATGAATATTTTTCCTCCAGCACACCACATACCTTATCCATAATAATTCAAGCTAAATTAAAATATAATAAGCAATCCTGGGACGTTGCATGTGGTACCCTTCTCAAAATAAGTGTAAAAGTCTATGGAGGTAAGAATAAGGCTGGCAAGCTACTGGCAAATTATCTGAAAGTAAAAAAGCAAAAATCTAAGATTACTGTCATCACTGACAAACAAGGGACTAGACACACTAACGATTCTAAAATATTTGAGTGTTTTACAGAATATTAAACTAAATGATATACCCCGGAGGCTTCCCTACTACATAGGTTCTAGAAAGTTTCTTTTACTCTATTCCTAAGCCACCTGGTCACACAGAAGACCTTTCCCTTTAGGATACTATAATTTCCGAGCGGAGATCAAAAAGGCTATCTCCACACTTCCCAATGATAAAGCTCCAGGTCCTGACAGATTTTCAATTGAATTCTATTTAACATTTTCATAGCTTTTAATTCCCAAATTATTAATTATTATTACGTTTATTTTTAGCTGAAGGCCAAGTATTAGGTACCTTTACTGAAACTATGATATGCTTACTCCCTAAAAAGGGCAAGTACTCATCCATATGTGGTAATTATAGGCCTAGTTCTCTAATAAAAACAGATTGCAAGATCTTTTCAAAAGTACTTGCTTTAAGTCTTAATGATTTTATACCAGACCTAGTCGGCAATCAACAGTCGGGGTTTGTTAGAGGAAGGCACATTTCGGATAATATATTACATTCCTTAATATCATACACATGGCCTCTAAGCTCACTTGTCCAATATGTGCTATAAGTCTCGATGTAGGAAAAGCTTTTGTTCAGGTTAACTGAGATTTTATGTTTGATGAATTGAAATGGCATGGTTTTAGCCCTCATTTCCTCAATTATATACGTTTACTATACTCAGCTCCCTCCACTTCTGTATGAATTAATGGCAAACAATCACTGTATTTTCCCCTGCATAGAGGCACTAGGAAGCGGGTTGCCCATGATTCCCTTTATTATTTATATTATCCTTAGAACCTTTCTATGAAAAAAATCCATCAGTCCTCTTTTTTTCTGGTTTTAAGGATGAGGACATAATAATTACATTTACAGCATATGTGCATGACATTTTGCTTTTTGTTTCTGACCCTCAAACTACAACCACCAAATTCTTCTGTTTATTAAAAGAATATTCAATTGTATCAGGTTATAAACTCAACATAGATGAATCAGAAGTTCTGCCTCTGAACAAGTACTGCTTTCCTGAGTTATTTAAATACATTTGTTTCATCTGGAATTCTAACAACATCAAATGTCTAGCTATTGTTTACTCTAATTCTATCAAAGATACTATTAAAAAAGAATCTTCATGATGTCACACCTAAACTTTCCGATATGTCTGAGAGTTGGTCTCCCTTACATTTGGCTTGGTGGGGAAGAGTAGCCCCAATCAAGATGATGATGTCACCTATCATATATTTTTATTGATCTATGTTACCAATTACCCACCCCCACACTTTCTTTAAATCTATTAATAGTCTTCTTATATGGTTTTTATGGAATAATCAAAAATCAGGTATTTCTCTTGCTAAATTACAGCAATCTAGATACAACAGAGGGATCAATTTTCCAAACATCAGAAAATATGACTCGGCCTTTACTCTCAAACAAATCTGGACTTCTCTCTCTTCCTTCACTTCCAATCAATCTACTCCTTGGGATCAACTGGAACATTCACAAATTACACATTTCTCATTTCGTGAAGCTCTTTAAATTTCACAACCTCCAAAATCCCTTCTTTCACGATACTTACTCATTCCATCTCTGTTGCTAAACCTTTACTTTCACAATCGATATCTCTGTAGGAACTTCTTGCTCACACCCCTATTTGGTATAATAAAAACGTAAAACTAAACAATAAAGTTCTTTCTTGGAAATAATGGCTTCATAACGGGATAATAACAGTTGGTCATATATCTTCTAATGGAGATCTCCGAGAATTTCTAGATATTCAACAAAATTTGGCATCTCGCGTCTAAATATGCAGCACAATATCAACACCTGAAAACCATACTCCTTCAATTATTCTCCCAATCCAATTCTTGCACCCTACTATGCAACCTTTTTCTCCCTTATATGTTTTTCCCTTAAAGGTAAAGGCAACCTTTATCTACAAAGCTCTCATTAAGTCCCCAGTTGATAGACTCAAATCTCAGGTTGAATTACAATGGGAAACTGATTTACATCAAGTTTTCTCTCTATAAACCTGGAAGAAAATTTGGTCTAAGATACATACTACATACCGTTCAGCAGGTACAACTCAGACAATATATTACTTTTACAGCAGACTTCATTTTACTCCTAAGTCTCTCCACCGGTTTAAACTATACAAAGACACTAAATGCTGGTCTTGTAATCAATAAGATAGTGATCTCATAGACATGTTTTTTAATGTCCTCGAGTTAAAGGTTTTTGGTTACAAATCTGGGATAAAATAAACAAGGTTTTATCTACACATATACCTTTTCACAACACACATATTTTTTTAGAAGGCTCCTCTTTGTTATGACAATCTCAAGCGATGGTTGGCAAATTTGTTTATTTTGTTGATTTGCTTATTGCAATTGCTTTACAAATTATTACCTAAAATTGGAAAGACACCACTAAAATTTAATTCATTGGTTGGTGGAACTTACTTTGTCACAATCATAGACTGGATAGAGCTAATGCCAAAACGACTCCAATGTTGATCAAAAGAGATCTTTTATGGTTGCTGCTCACATCCTATCTATCTAAACAAAATGATATCCCCTTAGTTACTAACACCACTTTAGAACCCCGATGATGATTGTTATTGTTATTGGTTTGCTATAGTCTTTAAATCTTGTTTGTATAGTTCTACATCCATCACTAGTTAATCAATTTATTTTTCTTCTTTCTCCCTTCCATCTTTTCCTAGTTCCTACATTTTTAAATTCATTAAAATGCTATTAATTTTATAGTACATTCTTTCAGGTTTATTTAATATGTACTGTGTCAAGTATTATATGTTGTATATGTATTGTGCAATTAACATTATCAAATCCCTTTCTATTTATCGCAAGAAAAAAATGTGTTCTTTTAGCACAACCTGAGAGTGTGTCCTGGCCATGGACATAATTTAGGAGTCACTAGGGGTCACAGCTGCGCCCCCTTCCATGCCTTTTGTGATCCCTGCATTGTCCTTGCGACCCCCTACAGTCACAGGGGCAAATGGGCTAAAGTGAGAAAGCTTGCCTGGTATATACATACAGAAACTATGGTATCGCTGTACAATTCTCTCACATGAACTTGAATAAAACATTGTATTTTTCTCAATTATACTAGAACATTATAGTCCGGGCCCCTTGATATACCTCTGTAAAAAAATTGTTGTCCAGAGATTTTCATTTTTGATTTGTGTTTTTCTATCATTAAAGAAGCAATTTTGGTTGTGTAGACATTGCTAATCCAGGCCGAAAGTTTCTAGACAACATTTTTAAAAACGGCGGATGTGTTGCAGTAATGTCATCTTTCAGGAACCATGAGACTTTTATATACTTAATTTTGGTGACCAAACATAGGTTTTGGGGGTCAAGTTGTCTTATAGAGATAGAAAATAACTCCTCGGAGCGGCACTTTCGCCATTTTCCAAAATGGCAGCTCTATAATGATGTGCTTTAGCCATCATATTGGTAATTTATTTTAATATTGTTTTTAATTCAGGTTTTCCGTTGATTCAAATTTGTAAACATGGTCGAAGCAGGTGGTAGCAGAGGATCTTTACCTCCTGACAGAGTGTTGCTAACTAAACAATCTGAGGACTCCTTCAACAAAGAGAAATGTGTCATATACTAAACTAATCCGAAAGAAAAGCTTACATCAACTGCGGCTGGACAGGAGAGATGTTGAGATGCTGCAGAAATACAGCAAGACGATGTTCACAAAAGATTGAAACTGAGGAGTGAAAAGGATTAAATATTTTATCATTGTAGAAAGTGCAACAAGTCATATAAAGTGGAATACCTCAAACAACTGATCAGAAAGCAGAGGATCTTCAATGTGTTATTTGTGGTTTAACAATTATCAAAGGAGGGAAATAGAAGCATCTGATGACTATGATCCCACTCAGCTTCCAGGTATATTGCAAAAAAAATCAAAATGGAGTGGGACTGTGTGATCTGGAGGGATTTCAATAAAAATCTGTAGGACCCTCAGCAGCTATTTTCTGCCAGTGGTATATGCTTTGCCGTCGGCATACTAATAGTTGATAGCATCATCATTGGGTCTTGTTTCCTCCACCAGGAGGTGATCCCTCTGGTTCGAGAGATTAGTTGGGATCCACATGTAAAAAGGTGATCTAAAATGACCTCTTATCTAGGAAAAAATGATTTAATAAGGAAAAAGATATGGGTAAGGTTAAAACAAAGACAGTTGTGAAAATGGGATGTATGCTTCACATAATGTGGTAAAAATGGTCTACATGTTTCAGCCCACCTGTGACCTCACCGGGTCGATGGCTTTCGTCAGGATCAATATTTTGGGGTTACTCATGCCAGGCGGAGTATTCTCTGTTATCTATTATCTTTGTTTTAACCTTAACCTTACCCTTATCTTTTTCCTTATTAAATCATTTTTTCCTAGATAAGAGGTAATTTTAGATCACCTTTTCATATGTGGATCCCAACTAATCTCTCGAACCAGAGGGATCACCACCTGGTGGAAGAAACAAGACCCAATGATGATGCTATCAACTATTAGTACGTTGATGGCAAAACATATACCACTGGCAGAAAATAGCTGTTGATGGTCCTGCAGATTATTATTTGTGGTTTAGCCAGCACAAGGGCCAAAGGTGTTGATGAAAGAACAAAGTACGAGAGTATGCGAATCTCAAATGCCAAACATGTTTTTTATCTGCAACTAGTTTCTTCCAAATTTAAGATTTCAGCCGAGTAGCTGATCTGAACAGAGAGGTGAATGTATTTGCAGCGGATTAGATTTGTATGCCCACCAGAACTGCATGCGTGCATACATTCAAAAATGTGAATTTACAATGAGTTTCCAGTCAGAATGCAACTGCCAGCCTACAGTTAAGTGTGCGCTCTTGAAAAAGCAAATTAAGTTTTAAAGCTACTCTTGAGTGCTGGCTACGGGTTCACACTCAGTGAGATCAGAGAAATAATGGTTAACATTGATGAAACCTTATTGATCCATAATATTGAAATTAAGATTTTTCTGGTGAAAATGTACAATGTCAGTCTAACAAACAGAATGAGCCACTTATGGTGTTCAATGATGATTTGACTCCTGAATTTTTGCTGCCAAAATAAGATCATAGGATGCAGTAAAATGAGCAGGAACTATTTTAAGAAATGTCCTGAAAGATTTAGATTTTGGACTTAATAACAAATTGTGGGTTGCCCCAGAGCTCCGCAAATCATGGGGGTCAACAGGAATGCCTGAGGTTGTCTTAACAATTTTTACATCATTGTTTAATATCAGCAAAGCAAAACTGTTACAAACTAAAGTTCTTGAGTTCGGAACAGAAGCCGACAACATTGATGATGGCTTTGAAGATATAAGCTAAGAAGTGGGAGACAATCCCATGAACTGACAGGCTTATGCTGTTCAAATATACTGTTTTTTCCAAATCATGTTTTATGAATTACATCACAGCAAAAAGAAAACTCTGCTACACATGACTGCCCAAGCAATCTATGACAAGTGCAAAAGTAGAGAGCTAATCACTTCAAATAATATGATTGGTGTATCAACAAGTTATAATGACATAGTATGGAGCAGGAACTTGTTAGCAGCTCATGGTGTAAAATCGTGTGAATCCCACAGCACACCACTTCTAAGTCACTTTATCAGGAAAGGATTTACAATTGCTGCTCTTGATAATTTTGATTTTGAAGACAGCTCTTCTTTGTCTGGAACATCCAGCACACATGATACTGTCATGGTGCTTTTTCAAGACTAAATCAATGAAATAGCTGCTGGAAAACAAGCTGTGTCAGCTGTAGGCATAAACAAACGAAGCTACAAACTTGGAACCCAACTGCCTTGCCAACGTGTGCAAAAATCACTACAAGCTATTAACACGTCCCCGTCTACCAGATAGTTTCAAAGTGGCTGAGGACATGGATCTTCTTCTACCTGATGCTGCGGTCTGCAAAGCTGATTTAACTGAATTTATCATATAACTTATTTAGTGCGGACTGAAGGATGGAGAAAAGCCAGTTCCTCTGTGGGCTGAAATTCATGCTCAGATCTCCCAGAATACTGTCTAACTGAAGAAGGTTGGGTTTTTACCAGTAATACCATCTCCAGCCACAAACTAAGCAACAGTATACACAGCTCTAAAACATTTCCAAAATGTGCGTGCTCAGCTTGAAGACCAGCCTATCCTGCCAATTGTTCGTGATGAAGGTGTATTCTGTATTTTAGCTAATATTTTTATGAGCAATCCAGTCAAATCTGATGATCTTTATCGAATGATGGGCATTTTCCACATGACAAAAGTTGTGTTACGGTGTGCAAGACGTTATCTCAGTAGTTGTGGCATAGACAATGCACTTATTGAGGCTGAAATCTTTGGAAGCAAAACTGTCCAGTTCAGTCTTGAGTGGAGCGCATTATGTTAATTCATTACAAGGTATGCTCATCATATCTGAGGCTATGGAAACATAGGATTGGAATGATTTCTGGGAACAAGAAGACAAATTAGGTTTTGCATATCTTATCTCAGAAGTGAACAAGTCACAGGATGCACTTCATTCAAAAGACATAATGCAAAGCCAGGCAATGTTCAATACACTCAGTTCAAAATCAGAAAACCTGAAAAACAAATTTGAAGAGTTTGTCAAAGAATGTGAAGAACTTTGCAAGTACTGGGGAAATGTTTTATACATGATAGCTTTAGTATAAAACGTGGTACATGCTGACAGGGAACATGATAGGGAGCTGCACATAAAGACTGTGGAGTCACTGATTACTGTGTTTCGTGAATTCAATTCCATACACTACCTGAGCTATGGGTCCTGGTATTTAAAAAGAGTGACGAAGCTAGAGGTGGAAAAACCATACCTCTAAACAAAATTCATCCATAGACATTTTGTGGTGAAAGACAGAGCGGGAAGGTACAATGCTTTGGCTCCAGATATGAAACTGGAACAGATGATCCAGAGATCACAGAAAAGCTCCAAGGGAAATGTTAGTCAGACACGTAAAAGTGAATATGTTGCTCAATGGCAGCTAGTTTACCTTGAAGTCCTTTCTATTTGCAATGTTTTCAGAGAGATGACAAATTCAAAATTAATGCACCATCATGAAACTGTTCCTCACCATTAACTTGTGGGAAAGAGAGGGGAATGTTTTAATAAAAATTCGACAGCCTTCTTCATTTCATGCAGCTGCAAGGAAACCCCTTTGAAATGACTGAGCCTGTGTGACTACACAACTTTGTGACAAAATAATATGTGGATAACGATATAAAGACACATCTACTAGATGTCCTAGAATATGGATCAAAACTATACGCAGAACTGAAGCAGGAGAGTTTTGTATTGAAAGAGTAAACGCTGTTTGACATAACCACTAAAGCTAAACTTTCACGCTTTAATTGCCATAGTAAGAGTTTCATCCAACCAACCACTACAAAACAGGTTACAAAAAACAACTTTCGCAAGCACATAGAGAGATGGATGTAGCAAAAGAAAGGGGTAAATTTATCAACGACATTCTGTTGCATGATCTTCTTCCAAAAACGCATTATTTGATAAAGATGCTGCAACCAAACCAATGAAGCACAAACTCACTCAACAGCTCGAAAAAAACCTTTCACCTGATGAATTTCAATTCAAAAAAGTGTCCTCATTGAAAACTGCTGTTGTTGTGGACTATATGTCACAATTCCAAATGGTCAGGATTTCATCCATGCAAAACTTTGGAGAGGTCGCTCAGACTGTTCTACAGATATCAAAGTAAATGTGCACCTTGCAAGAACTGCACATTGTCTTTGACACTTATCTTGAACTATCTGTCAAAGAATGTGAGAGGATCAGACAAATATCTACAAGTGGAATAATTGACCTTACCTGCTTTAAAAAATTGATACCTATACCTGTGCAACTTGATAAATTCTGGTCATCAACATCGAACAAGATGAACTTTGGGAAAACATTGCTGTTGCTTCAGTGAACACTGAATTTCCAATTATAGCAAGTGGAATGATTGTCAATGAGGAGTTGGTGTCTGCAGAGATATATTCAAAAGGTACGGCCCATATTGTTGAAGAACTTAACAGTAAATTGGAGGAAGCTGACCTTCATGTTGTGCCACATGTTGAGTAGGCTGTTCGAAATGGTTCTAATCGAGTCATTCTGCTGTCAAATGACACAGATGTTATTATTGTGCTACTGCTATTGTCAGTGTATGGATACGGAATGCAACAGGTGTGAAAAGAAACTTAATCCCATTTCATATTCTGTACAAGAAACTTGACCCAGAGATGCCCAGTGTTCTTATCAAGGCACATATTCTTACTGGTGACACTATGAGCAAAATTGGAACAAAGCTTGGAGCTTTAACTGCTGAACCTGTGAATTTTCTAAAATGATTTGCTGAGACAGAAGAAGAATGTGACTTTAAAGATGTAGAAAAATACCTTTTGCATGTGTGGAAAACGGGTTCTGACTGTCACACATTTGATGATCTTCAGTACAGTGAGTTCAAGAGATCAGTCCCACTAAGTGACCTTCCACCAATGTCATATTCTGTGCAAGGACACATTAAAAAAGCATTCTACTTGATGAGAAGATGTATAAATGTTTTGGATCATGCATATATAGAGAAAGATCAGTGTGAATTTGGTTGGGAAGATATTGATGGGGTGCTAAAACCTACAAAATTTCTAAAGCCTTTTCCCACAGAACTTACACATACATGTACTTGCAAAGCCTGTGCTACAAAAAGATGTCCCTGTCGATATGCTCTTCATCAAATGTTCAACAGTCTGTAAATGTACTTCGAGCAATTGCTGAAACAAATAAATAAAGTGATCTATGAAAATATGTCTAGAAACAGGAGTGATAAACATTCTTTTTTTCATATTCAGATCCTAAACATTGTTTGGTGTATACATACAAGGATTAAAAACCATGAATATTTGTTTCATTTCTATATCTCTCTTCTTTCTCTATTATAGCTAGAAGTTTGGAAAATGGTGGAAGGGTTGCTCTGAGGAGTTATTTTCTGTCTCCAGAAGACTACTTGTCCCCCCAAAGTTATGTTTTGACACCAAAATGAAGTATATAGGTCTCATGGTTCCTGAAATAATACATCACTGCAACACATACCCCATTTTTAAAAATGTCGTCCAGAAAACTTCGGCCTGGATCAGCAATGTTTATCCAAGCTAAATTAGTTCTCTAATGAGCCAAAAACACAAATCAAAAATGAAAATCTCTGGAGAGCTATTTTTTATCGTGGTATATCAGGGGGCCGGGATTATTAAAGAGTGTAAGGCAAAAGGGTTTAATATTAAAAACCAGCTCAGAGGTGCTTGTACTAAGTTGTAGGGTCACATAGACCAGCAGTAAAAATTCAAAGGATTGCAATGCAGTGAAACATTTGCAAATTCTCAGAGCAAGTAACTACATTAAAATGCACCATACAAAGCAAT
Source organism: Calotriton arnoldi (assembly GCA_963921515.1). Lineage (NCBI taxonomy): Eukaryota > Metazoa > Chordata > Amphibia > Caudata > Salamandridae > Calotriton > Calotriton arnoldi. Next base: position 74,940 of record CAWUFW010003664.1, on the reverse strand, counting down.
AAAGATTATCAAACTTGCAAAATTGTAATTATGCTAGGTAATATGAATGCAGGACCGCTGATGCAAAGCGGCACAGGTGCACAATAGAGTATTTTGATGTTTTGTTTTAGTTGGAAATGTGGTCATGGCATTTAATAGTTGCTCTACTGGCATGTCATAGCCATCCTCCAATTAATAATGCTTGTTCTTTTACTTGCTTTAGTAATATTTTGCTATTTTGATAAACTTACACTTTAGCTGAGAGAGCACTTTCTATGAAGTGATAGGGGCTAAAGGTCACATGGCACTACTTCCATGATGTCACACGGGATAACAATCATATGATGTCACATCCTGTGATTTCATCAGGGACAAAGGATATGTGATGTTACTTCCGCTACCCCTGGCATTTTGGTGAATCAATGCTCGTGGTCCTGGCACTGAGTGATTGTAGAACAAAGAAGAGAGGTGCCTGCCAAAATAAAGCACTCTTGAAAGAGAAGTGTCATCAATGTGTTCCTAAAGCTCAGACAGTTTGAAGTAAGTCTGAAGGGGAAAGGAAGGGTGTTCCACTCCTTAGCTTCCTGTGCTGCAAAAAAACACCATCCAGTATGTCCCTTTTAATACTGTTGAGCAGTAAGCTTAGCAATGAATGCAGTGAAGTTGCCTAGGTGTGTTGTGCTTGCATCCCACTTGATGGCAACTCCCACTTTGCTAATAAGTGGGACTCCCGGCTCATGGACGGCAGGGGAGAGGCCAGCGGGCTGCCACATTTACTCTGCTGCAAACTCACCTCCCGGTGACCGGCCTGCCTTTACCACCTCCTGCGGGTCCATTCTTGTCCTTGGGGGGGAGGGGGGCAGTTGGGAGAACACTGCCAGCGTCTCCATGTTCTTCATGGTTCTCCTCCTTCCCAGAATCCTGGAAGATATCTGGGTTATTGATTTGCCCCATTCCAAGATGTTGGTGTGTCATGCTTTCATCATACCTCCCAAAACTATCATGGCGGCTTGTACCTTCCTGTGAAGTACTTCCTGTTCCAACAGTATAAAAGGCCACTATTTCCTTTTGCTCCTTGTGTCGCAACACTTCTTCGTTTCTCCAGGTGTGTTTCCTCGCCCCTGTTGTCTTCAGTTGTTCCTGTGAAGTAGTTCCTGAAGTTCTTCTTCCTGTGCCTCCTCTCCTCTGCCTTGTGGGGGCAATCTCCTGGTTTCCATTTGGCGTTCGCTGCCATTAAGAGGTTTATTGCCTTTGGCACTCTTTCTGGAAGGCACTGTTTGCTTAGGTGCTTTCACGTTTCGGCAGCATTGTGGCTACTGGAAGGGGTCGCCCTTACCTCTAGCAGACCAAGACTGTTAAAACCTGGGCTTCTTGGGTAACCTGCAGTCGGAGGTTGCTCACTGAGCGTCCGTGTTCAGAAAGGTCCGACAGATTGCGACGCCCTAATACCGGCCGTGAGTCAGATGCCATGGATGATGATGATCAGGTGGTGCAGATCGATCCAGCTCAAGCTTTAGTTCAGACAGTCCAGCAACTTCATTAAGAGAACTTACCCCTACATCAAGCTCTCGCTGCCAGAGTCTCCGATGTTCACATAGTATCCTCAGTTACACCACGCTTCTCACGGGATCCACATAAACTGAAGGAATTTTTGGATTCTTTGACAGTTTATTTTGCCTTCTGCCCAATCACTTTTCACCAGAGAAGCCAAAAGTGGGATATTGATAAGTTCTTTATCTAACCCAGCATTACCAACCTCTTTAGTAACCACAGAAGATCCGTGCTTATCAGACTATTCCACATTTCTAAAAACATTCAAACAGATGTTTGAAAAGCTCAATCTTGAGTTCTCTGCGGAGGAAACCTATGTTACATTCAGCAGGGCAATCAAGACTTTTTAACCTGCATCACCCATTTTCGCCTCTTGGTAGCAGAGACCACATGGGGTGAGCGGACTCTGGTTATCCTCTTTCGCAGAGGTCTCAAGGAAGAAATCAAAGATGAGCTAGTTCATTCAGCCCGAGCCGAGACCATGTCCTTATTGATGGACCAAGCATTGAGTCTTGAACACCAGCTAATTGAACGTCGATCCGAGAGATGTGGGTCTCAACTCCCCTCTGGTCAAGAGGGTAACTTGCTACCAGTTCAGTAGTGCTGGAATTTACCATGTAGGAATCTAGAGTTCATCTTGCCGAAGGTGTGATGAAGAAGGCAAAGTGCCTTAAAAAAAACTTCTATCAATTGGTAACCAGTCAAACTGATTTTTGAACAAAGAAATGTGAGTGTGTCTCTGACGACCGAAAATGATCCACTCAGCCCAATTCTGAAGCAGCTGGAGATTAGCAATCAAGCATTTGAGAGAGCTGAGAAACAGTTCATTGCAATAATCCATTTTCAAAAAAATCATTGCATGAACTACAATTTTCCAGAACTCCAGAGAAAGAACAAGATAGAGTTTCTTCAGCTTTTCTTGGTGGAGAAAATAGGACGAAGAAGCTTTGTTGACTTGGAAATGTAGTGTTAAAGAGTTGTATAAGAAGAAACAGAGTTTTGTGACAGCAGCGGCAGAGGTAGATAGGGGGAGGGACAAGGGCAAGGTGCCACCAGCAATCTGACCAGAACTCATTGGAGCCACTAATGATCAGGACCTCAGTCATGTCTGTGTTAAGTTTTAAGATATTTTCTTAAATCCATAGTATCAGTGCTGAAAGACAGTTTTTTTAATTTATTTTTTTACCTGGCTAATAGCATTGTCTAAGTGAATGATCAATTGTGTGTAATCTTTTTAAAGATAAAAGCAAATGACCTAATAAGGAGGGCCAGGGAGTGACATAGATCTTAAACAAAGTTGATTTCAGAAAGAGTCCTTTAGAACTCTGTGAAGAACTGATCTAGTTGTCCAGTTATGAAGAGAGTTCTTCAGAACTTGCATGTAGACTTGGAGATAAGAGATAATTTAGTCAAGGACAGCATCCCTGATCCCAGTGCCATGAAGCTGGGATGATAAGATGTCATGGGAGATTATATCAAAGGTGGCAGGGAGACACAGAGGGATCAAAGATACTCTGCCACTTTCATGAAGTTCCCAGCAGAGTTCGTCCACAACTTTCAAAAAGCCAATTCGGTACTAGGCAATGATCTGAAACCAAATTGGACTTGATCTCGTAAGAATTATGTTCAAGAAAAGCAGTGATGATATTGTGGATGTGTTTTTTTTTCTCTGGACTTTAATAAAAACTGGTAAAATCGTGATGGCTCGATAAGTACTTAAAATTTAGGATCAAGGCCAGGGTTCTTTCATACAAGGGAAATCACCACCTATTTCCAGCCTGGCAACACTTGGGTGGTTAAAATGGAAGCTTTGATAACCTAGGGCTTCGCAAAAAGCTTCTTTGAGTATTCTATTCCAGGGTATACTAACAACTGCATCCTGCCTAGATGTAGATTTATTATTGTGCTTTAGCGGCCAATTGAGGCTCATCAGATCAGACCAAGATAAGACCAAGTAAGAGGGCAGATGCCCAACAGTAGTATATTGGTTTGAGAATAAAAACATCAGATCTAATGTACATATTTAAGATAAGGGAGGCCATGAACAAATTCAGTAAATCAAAGGATTGAACAAACATCTGTTAGGGATTGTGTAACAGAACGTTTGTGAAAGTTCTGCCCAACTGTTAAACTCACCATTACTTTACTTAAACCATTTTCCTGTTACCATCTGCTTGGTCATACTATTTCATAATGATTTATGCCAAATACATTTTTGTTACTTTTTTTTAAAGCAAATCTTAAGTTACTTAGGCAATCTGACATTTTAATTATCTTCTCTGCAAACTGTAAAGCTAATCCATTCTTCTATTTTATCTGTAATTACTGTTATTTCATTTCATGCAAGTCATATTTTTGACCCTCACTATATCCTTGATTCTATTATTTTCCTTTGAAAATATGTATTTTTGTAGTCAACTCTAATATTTTATTTACATTAATCTATTAACATACCTTGGCTTTCTGGCTGTTAATGTTTTTCAATGAATTTTGAAATAAATGCTTGTCATTCCTTATTTATAGCAATTTAGCAATACCTAAAAAGCAAGTCCTCCCTCTCTTAATCCTTTTGCAGTTAATAGTTTTAAAATAAATTTTTGTAAATAATTATTGTGTTGACTACTTTTTAAAACACCCAGAAAGTTTATAATGATATAATAAGCTGCTTTCTGACAGCATCAGAGGGACTACCTGTCCCAGCGCTCTACTGGGCAGAGGAGGAGCCCTGCAACGTCCTGAAGTTGTGCTTGTGGCCACCAGTGCTATACAACCTCATTTTGTGTCCCGCGGCACGGGAGCCGCTTTTTGACAGCATCTGCAGGACTACCTGTCCCAGAGCTTTACAGGGCAGCGGAGGAGCCCTGCAACATCCCATAGTTGTGCTTGTTGCCACCAGCTCTATACAAGCGCATTTTGTGTCCTGGGGCATGGGAGCTGCTTTCTGACAGCATCTGGGATACTATCTGTTTCAGCACTCTGCAGGGCAGAGGAGGAGCTCTGCAATGTTGTGCAGCTGTGCTTGTGGCCACCAGCACTATACAAGTGCATTTTGTGTCCCGCGGCACAGGAGTCACATTCTGACAGCATCTTAGGGCCTACCTGACCCAGCACACTACAGGACAGAGGAGGAGCCATGCAAAGTCCTGTAGCTGTGCTTGTGGCCACAAGCGATATACAAGCACATTTTGTGTCCGGCCGCTTGAGACGTGTGGGCCACGCACAGGCACAACCTGGACCAAGGGCGGGTTCTTCATGCTCCCATCAGTGACAGGAAGAGGCAGGGCAGGGTCACCCCTTGGCCCTTTATAGAGGCGCTGTGGCCTATTGGGTTAAGATTTTTTATTTTAGACTATATCCAGGGCTTCTCTACTACTTGTATTCTCCACTGCACTGTGTGTGCTGTAAGCTGATTGGTCAAACAGTGACTGTATTCTTCGAACACTGTGATCTCCCTGCCTGGCTGCTTTGAATCTTAAGTACCAAGCTAATTGCACTGGTTGCAGTGCGAGATGGGAAAACGCAAAGCCTCTGACATTCTCCAGGGAAAGAGGGCCAAAAATCCTAAGTCCTCCTTGCCCTTTCCTTCTGAAGGATCTCAAGATAATTCAACCCTCAAGGACATAAACATATCAATAGAGGAAGTTGAAACCCTCCCGGGGGAGGTAATGCCAGTGGATTGCAGACTTATACAGCCTCAAAGAAAGTTGCTCCTATTTTTTCCAAGAGCTGGAAGACCAAGCCATTGCCACCGTCTCAAGCCCAGCTTGACACTGATATTACTGACACTAACTATAATATGGGAGACCTGTTGGTTGCTCCTAATGTTAATTACATTGTCTAATACTGTTACTGATGTTTATAATCCTATGCTATTGTCCCCTTTGATAACTTGTGTGAATAGATGCTCCCCCCTTGCCTCCCCTCCACCCAATCTAAGCAGCAAGAATGGCTCTACAAAGGATAATGAGGCCATGGCCCCTGTTAGCCAGTCTGTTGCTCCCCTGGAAGCGGTCACCACTTCTATTAACCTGGCCATAGTGTTGGGTACTTTCGAGCGTAGTCCAGTTGGTGCAATGCCTCCAGGCTGAGGTGCTCGATTTAAGATCAAAATTAGCCTTGTTCACTGCGGAAATTGGTGAATTGAGATCCCTTGTTAAGCCCCCAATCGCCAGACCTACCTCAGAACTGTTATGCCCTACCTACATGTCATTAATGGATTAAAGAAATAGTGTGAAAAACCAAAATATTATCCAACAAGTGGCTTCTTGTTCCATTTCTCACCCCTCCCGTGACTCCCTATTACCAGGCCCATGCACCTGATTCCTCCAGGCAGTAAGCTGGGACTGACCACCTCGTCGTATAAGTCTCAGGTGGTTTGGCCAATCACGATTATGAGCTAAAAGTGGAGTTTGAGGGGGGCATGCCTAAATTGGGGACCATGGATCTGATGGGAAACAAAGGACATATACACATGGTAAATGTTCCCAAACTGTCCAAGAGAACTTATGAAGACAACAACTCTTTGATAAATAAATGCATATTCCACATACGGACGGTCCATGCTTGCTATTCTGTTATTCACTCTGACATCTTGCATGCTAAATGTCTTCATTGGCTCTTTGATTATTTTAAGATAGATCTGAAGTCCAAATCCCTGGCGGTGGGCCTGGTAACCATTGAGTTGTATGGGGAACTCCCGTCTTGCACATTGATCAGGTTTAAACTTAACACTCCCCTTGCAGGTATCTCACAGGGTCACCAGAAAGAGACGCTTCTTGATCTGCCTGAGGCTTTGGGCGCTGATCCTGTTCCTTTACAAAGTAGTGCAGAGAGGGACTTCTCACCTGACTGTGAGACACTTCGCCCAAATACTGACCCTCTGCTTTTTCAGTTACAATGGATGAGGTCCATCCTACAATCTGCACTCTCACAAATTTTCCATCATGGAACATTGCAGTTGTGATGTCTAAGCTTGGTGATCAGGACTGGGGGACCTTTATTGATCAGTTCGATATATGTTTCCTCCAGGAAACCTGGTGCTTGATCCGGTACATAGATCGGGCTACGCGTCTTACCAGCTGCCGGCTCATCATGCTGGAAGGGACTGAACCTTGGGTAGCCTCCTCATCTGGGTAAAAGTGGCCTTTAATGCAAAAAACACACCTTCTGCCTTTTATTTCTCACTATATGCTAGGCTTAGCAATCACTAGGGAGGAATCACGCACTTACTACTTGGACAATGTCTATAACTGAGTGCCCAGAGGGGGGGAAAGACGCAGGTCCTGCGCAATCTTATCTCGCATAGGGACCTTTATGATTCCCATGGTTTTGTCAACATTGCTTGTGACTTTAACACTACATAGGAGTCATCTGATATGAATATTGCCTGCCCTGCTACCAGAGAAGATGAGGAATGGGGTATACCCATACTCCAGTGAAACGCTGGACAGGTGCTGCTTTCCAGCTACTGTCCCTCACACTATCATATGGCCTGAGGGCATGTAATGGCCATACAGCATCCGACCCACAAGCCATCCACACTTTCAACCGACCTGGACACACAAGTACAATTTTTTAATCTCTTTGTTTTTGGGGCAAGTTGGTTGATATGAAGGTACTCAACAGGGTAGATAGCGGCCACAGTGCTGTCCATTGCTCACTAAAATCTTTTTTTTTATTTTTTATTTTAAAAGAACTTTATTAAAGAATAAAGGTCATCTCCACAGCATTCCGCCTACATCCCCAGCAGGGCCGGCAGTGCAAATTATCAAGACAGTAGCTCTTAAGACTGAGTAAGGGAAATACACAGCAAGCCGCCTACAACCACTTTGGGCCGGCCGCGTTAAGGAGAGCTATGGATAGTAAGGCAATAAATGTGTGTAAGTACAGTGTAGTAATCCTCGTCTATTGGATAGAAGCAATCCTGCCATCGTACGCTAGCTGTACTCCACCTCTACAGGCGTAATGTAGAACTCACCAATCTACAGTTGCAACAGTACATGGGCCCTTGGATTTGCAGCCTATTTACGGCATGCGTGCTAAGTCAACCCATTAACAAAATAATAGAGGGCTGTCTCGGTTGCTATGCTGAAGAAAATGTTTGCACTTCGCACGTAGACTTTTCAGACCCACCGCTGCAGGTAACTATTCGCATCATGTGTGAGAAGATGGTATGTGGGAGGCTGGACATGCTGGTTTGCTGGCGTTGCAAAGTAGCTTTGACCAAGAAGGAAGCAAATAGATTTATGAAGAAGATAAAGGAAAGAAAGAAGGAGATAAGAGGAACCTGGGAGGCAGGTTGGGGGAAACATCTCTCTGGTCGGGTGGCACGCAAGAGGGAGGAGCCCGGGCATGCTGAGGCAGTCCGTAACAGACCGGAGATTGGCTTTCTGGCGCAAAGTATCGGGAGAGCATGTGGAGTTTTCGTTTGCTTAGGCTGTGTCGGCTTCGTGGGCGACTCCTCTGAGAAGTATTGGATCATCAAAGAGTTGAAGGGCGCGAATCCGAGGGGGTACCAATCTAGCGTGCTCCAACCGGGTCAGGTACTGGACCAAGGGCTGCCAAGTGCGCTGAAATTTGGCATCTGTATGTGTCAGTCTGTGGGAAAGGAGTTCCATCGCCATGACCTGCCAGAGTCTCGTAAACCACATGGTGGTGGGAGGAGTATAGGCCTTTTTCCAGTGAGACGCGATAACTTGCTTCGCGGCCGTAAGCATTTGAAATATCAAACGCCAGGCCATATGCGTCATTGCTTTAAGTGTGGTAGGGCGGAGGCCCAGAATGAGAACTCCCGGATCATTGGGGAGGGGGAACCCCACTATTACCCTAATGTGTTTCTGTATCTCCGACCAGTACGAAGTAATAAGTGGGCACTCCCACCAGATGTGAATGAATGAGCCCTGAGCCGTCGAGCAACGCCAGCAATTAGGGGTAACTCCAGGAAACATTCTCTGCAGTCTAAGAGGGGTGTAATACCAGCGCGTCATAAGTTTATATGCCGATTCTTGTTGTAGCGTACTTTTAAGTATGCGTCGAATGTCCCGCCAGAGCTGTGCCCCCCGGCCAGGAAGAATCTCATTCCCAACGTCCCTTTGCCACTGGCGTTGATAAGTGTGGGGTGAGACCGCTTGAGATTGTTGGAGGACCTTATAGGTCCGAGAGATTAGTCCTCTAGACCCGTCAAATGCTCTAACCAAAAGTTCGAATGGTGTTAGCTGGCGCGTGGCGCCTTCCATATAGGATGGGGCCCGAAGCCAGTGGCGGATCTGAAAGTATTCTAACCGAGTGTTTACTGGGAGGTTGAAGTCTGCCCGACACTGTTCAAACGACTTGAAAACCCCTTTCTCGAAGAGTTGCTCAATGATGCGACACTCTCCTGTTTCCCACGTTCGAAAAGAGGGTATGCTAGAAGCTGGGGGAAAGTCTGCGTTAAGCGCCACTGGAGTGAGGGGGGAAGGGAATGTGGTAAGGCCTCGAGGTACCGCGATTCTATCCCATATTTCCAATACCGTGCGCGTGGGCATGGCGATATAAGCACTGGGATGTCGAGCGCTTTCTTCAGCCAAGCTAGATCCCACAACGGGCGACAGGCCACCGCCCGGTCCATGTGGAACCAGTGTTTATCACTGGCCCGCACCGACCACTCCGATATATGACGTAGATGCGATGCCCAGTAGTATGCCAGGAGATCTGGACACGCTAGGCCCCCACGATCGCGCGGTAGCATCAGGACTTTGGTGGAAAGACGCGGTCTTCCTCCTCCCCAAATGAAGGTAACTACTTCTCTTTGGAGTCCCAGGATATCTCTATGAGGGATTGGCGTCGGGAGCGCTTGAAATATATATAGGACCTTTGAGAGTATGGACATTTTCACTGCGTTAAGGCGCCCCAGCCAAGAAAGGGGTAATGCTTTCCAACGGCGGAGGTCCTCTCGCACGGTGGTTCTACATGCAGGCCAGTTGGTTTGTGTCCAAGTGTCAAGAGTAGCTGTGATATTGATCCCCAAATATCGGATGGACTTTGAGGCCCATTGGAAGGGGTTGACTGCCTGAAGTTCTTCTAGCTGCTGGGGGGGAAGAGTGAGGTTGAGTGCACGCGATTTTGGAAGATTGATCTTGAGACCCGATACCAACTCAAATTGGGAAAGGGTGTCCAAGAGCGCCGGGAGGGAGGTCGCAGGCTCTGTGAGCGTCAAGAGTAGATCATCCGTGAAGAGGGCAATCTTATGGTCCACCCCACCCATGCGGACACCCCTAACATCCTCCGATCATCGGATAGCAATCGCCAGGGGCTCCACGGCGAGCGCAAAGAGCAACGGAGATAGTGGACAACCCTGGCGAGTGCCCCTTCGGATGGAGAAAGAAGGAGTCAGGAGCCCATTCACCCGAATTCGCGCCTTAGGGTCTGTATACGGTGCCATGATGCGGGCTATCATAAGAGGTCCTAGTCCTATACAGCGGAGAACCGCCCGCAGGAAAGACCAGTCGACCCGGTCGAAGGCCTTCTCGGCGTCAAGGGAGAGTAAGAAGGCAGGCATGGCGATGAACCTTTTGTACCAGATGGGCTATTCTCCGTAGGTTATCCGCTCCCTGACGTTCTTGTATGAAGCCCACTTGGTCGGATTCAATTAAACTCGGGAGGAGAGGAGCCAAGCGTCGGGCTAGGATTTTAGTATAGAGATTGGCGTCAACGTTTAGGAGAGATATCGGGCGGAACGATGCACATGCAGTATGATCTTTCCCGGGCTTCGGGATGAGTACAATCTCCGCCTCAGCCATTGACGGGATCACAGCTCCAGTTTCAGCGAATGAATTAAAAAGGCGCAACAAGGGTGCCTGAAGTTCTGGGAGAAAGAGGCGGTAAAAGGCCAGTGTCAGTCCGTCAGGGCCGGGTGATTTCCCCATCGGCATACTCTTTAGAGCGTTTAATAACTCCTCCGCTGTAATGCGCTCTTCTAGCTGATTCTGGTGGTAGGAGCCTAGAGATGTCCAGGGGTTAGAGTCCAGGAAGGGTTCTATCTGATCCACACAAGTGTCCCCAGCCTTATATAAGTCAGAAAAGAACCCAAGGAATTCCCTTTGCTTGGCACTTTCTGAGATAGCCCACCTCTCCGCCCGGCAAGGCAATTTTGGCAATGTGATTACGGGATATCCGAAGGCGGAGGTGGTGTGCTAGCATGGAGCCCACCTTATTACCTCCTCCATAGAATTTCTGCTTTAAGGCGAGGAGGGAGTGTTCCGCCTTGTTCACTCGTAGGGCTTTAAGTTGTCCCCGAAGTGACGCGAGCTTTTTCCTCACATGTAGAGAGGGTGCTGTGTGGGTTTGCCGCTCCAGTGTTTTAATGTCGCGACCGAGGTTGTCCTCTACCAATCGGGCCTCCCTTCGTCGGGCTATGGAAATAGAGGTGATGGTACCCCGGATCGTAGCTTTAAAGGCATCCCACAAGAGAGAAATAGGGGTTTCCGGGCGGTCATTATGAGTGAAATAGGAATGTATGGCTAGTTTCAGTTCATCTACGTCCACCGGATCGCGCAAGACTTGAGGAGGGAGGCGCCAACGTGGAGTGGAACCCGAAGGTCTGCCCATCCCCGCCAGGGTGATTTCCACGTGGGCATGATCAGAAACCGATATGTCCGAAATCACCGCCGATTCCAAGGCTCTAGCAAGTGTTTGGGAAATAAAAAAGTAGTCGATGCGGGAGTAAGATCGGTGGACATGGGAATAAAAGGAGTAATCCCGCGTGTCGGGCTCCCTGTATCGCCAAGCATCTACTAGGCCTAGGGCCTGTATGTCTTGCTTGAGCGTCGCGGACATGGCTCCGGTGCCTTGATACGAAGAAGCGGTGCGGTCCAAGCCAGGATCCCACACTAAGTTAAAGTCGCCCCCGATGATGGCGGGTCCGTCCTCCTGGGATAGGTGTGAACGTAGAAGATCGCGAAGAAAGACATCCTGTGTTTGATTAGGAGCGTAAATATTAAATAACGTTAGAGAGTTGCCCCGGGTTGAGAGTACCATCTTAAGATATCTACCTTCCCTGTCTCGCGTAGTACGGGTGATTTGTATTGGGGTGCCCGCTTTGAAACGGATTGCTACCCCCGCAGTCTTAGTTTGTGCAGAGGCCCAAACCTGTGTAGGATATTTAGGGTGGGACATACGCGAGGTATCCGCAGGAAGGAGGTGGGTCTCCTGCAAGAAGATAATATCAGGGTCGCTTAAAAGGAGGTCTCTCCAAATTTGTCTTTGCTTGTTCGGGGAGTTCAGGCCCCGAACATTAAGGGTCAAACATTTAAGTTGTGCCATTGGTCAAGTAGGCTGGAGCACGCTCTGCCATAAATTCACCCTCGCCTCCCGCCTGCATCCCAGATAAACTCCCCTCTGAGGGTATGGATCTCGACGGGGAGCGAATTAAATGCCTAAAGCCATGCCCTCTTAAGTGGACACCTGGCGCCCAAGCCTGTCTCAAGTAGTCCGGCCAATGAACCATAATGAAGCCCCATATGCAAGCCCCGTTCCCCCAGGACCAGAGGGAGTATAAGAGGAGAGGTTGAGAGGGGAAAAGAAAGAAGACATAAAGAATACGAAATAACCAGCAACTTGATGGCCAACTGGGCCATAAAGAACCAGTCCAGCCCTGGAGCAGCCCAATGGTGAGAACCAGGGCGGCTCTGAGGAAGTCACTCCTCATTTGGACTAAGGACATGGTGGGGGGGTACGTGGATCCAGGCAGCCGGGGTATCTGCCGCCCCCCGGGGGTCCATCTGTTCATTCAGCTGCGGTATTAGGGCGGGGAGCCTGTCAGAGTTTCCGCCCGCATTATGTCGGGAGAGATAACACCCACAATGGAGAGCAAGGAGCGGGGGAGGCCGAGAACTTGTCTAGCGGCTTGAGGAGTACCCGGGCAGCCCGGTCCGGGGTCGCCCGCTCCCGAGAGGTTCGACCATGTCACGCCATCGGGAACGAAGTCCCCCGGCGCAAGCGGTCAACCGCATCCTAGGTTGCCTCTTGAGCTAGCGCCAAATGTGCAGGTCAGGCCCACCCCGTCCGGGCTGAAAGAAAAAAGTCTGTACATCGTATCCAATTGTGTATGGGTAACAATTTGTAGAGTCAGAGTTGTAGCCTGGTATAACTGGGGTATGGGACACATAGTAACAGGCACTAGTGTAGCCTGGCAGGCCTGATGTAATATAATTAACACCTAAAGGTGTTCTCAGTGCCAGATAAAGGCCTAAACTAGGCATGCTATCCAGTAGTGCAAAAACTTGTTGGGAGTAAGCACTAAGCCGTGTCAGGGGGGAAGGCTCATGAAGGCACACTTTGCATGGGCTGCAGGTGAACATGATAGGTGGAATAAGCTCGAACAACACTACTTATACCCTGGGCAGCTGAAAGTTACCTACTGCCCCATCAGTTGTGTGCGGTCGTCATCTGCCAATTAGTGCGGGAGCATATAGCCCATATGGGTTACTCGTTTTAGGATGAGATCTATAAAGTGGCAGTATTGTGGCATGATAGGCCCTTCCCGGCAGATAGGGCACCTGTGGATACCCTCAGCAATGAATAGGATCACGAACGAGGTATGTTTACTAACAGCACGACGATGTGCAGACAATGGTCTTGGAAGAGTGCCAGAGAAAAAGGCACAATTGCATAGACAATGCTAGACTATGAGGCAGGTGCGGGGCATATGGTGAAGTCAAGCAATACCAAGAAGGCTCTTAATCAACCTAACCACTATACATAGCATCCCCCAAAATATAAAGTCCTGCAGCAGCGGACACACAACATGGTAGTACGTATCATCGTGGCCTACTGGTAGAGAAAGTCTCGCAGTCTCAAGTTAGGTGATACAGGAAAACCAGCCATGCAAAAATAGCTAGCGTGTCCACTTTCCGTCGTTGACTGTAGCATCATATGAGGTCTGTCCTGCCAAGAAAGGCAGGTTCAGTAAGGATGTCCCCCGTGGTCCTCAAAGCCCCCAGAAGCAGCCTTCGGAGGAATTTCGGTGCACAATACATAGGCGCTTCATCCATTGCCCAGGACTTAAGTAGGATCGGATGGCCGCAAGTCAGGGGCAGGCTCTGTCCTCCAGTGAAGGGGTGCGTGTGTGGTCAGGAAATCCACTCGGCAGGACGGGAGATATGGGTGGTGGTCAAAAGTCATTCTCCAGCACCTGGGCCCGAGGTCAAAGAGGACGCATGGCCAGGCCTCTTCTCCGATTGCATCTGGGGTTCTTCCAAAGCTTTCAGATGGCGGATGATGTCCTGCTTAGCTTGACTAGAGGCCGAGTGGGCCACAGATGATCCCGAGCCGTGACGTTGCACCTTGGACCATTCAGGGCGCAGCGATATCTGGGAGGCCGAGTCGGCAGGGGAGGGCGAGGGAGGCCGTGAGTCCTGTGAAAGGTGGAGCAACTGAAGTGCCTCCCGCAATGAACGTATGGACCGTCGCCGTCCCTCCCATTGAAAGATTAAAGCGAAAGGATGCCCCCATTGATATTTGATATTGGACGCCTTCAGCTTGGCCGTCACTGGCCGGAAGTCCCGACGCCGGCGCAGAGTGATGGGCGAGAGGTCCTGAAAGATCTGAATAGTGTGGCCTCCATATTCCAGGCTTTTCGGTCGCCCTGGAGGCCTTGAGGATTGCCTCTTTCTCCGCGTAGAAGTGGACTCTAGTCAGGATGTCAGGGACCAGGTTGGGGTTGCCTCGCGGGGGAGCTACTCGATGGGCCCGATCCAGCGTTGGGGGGGAGATATCATCATCACCTCGGATAGCGTGGAGGAGGTCCGCAACGTAGGAGAGCATGTCTGCTCCTTCCGCCCCCCGCGGCACCCCCCGTATGCGGAGATTGTTCCGGCGACTCCGATTTTCTAAATCCTCCTGTTTGATCTGGAGCTCTACATTCTGCTCTTCAAGTGCCTGAACCCTGCGGCGAAGATCTTCTAGGTCCTCAGTACGAGAGTCTATGGTGCGCTCCATATCGTCTACGCGATTACCGATTTCGGTGACATCTCGGCGTACGTCTGTCAGGTAGGTTTTAACCTCTGTCTTAAGGGAAGAGATCTCCGACTTTATCTCCTGCAGGAAAGTGGCCAAAACCGCCTGTGTGATAGTGCCTTGTTCAGGGTCCGTCAGGGCGGATGCCATTTCAGAGGCCTCCGGCGGAGGTGACTGGGTGCGCTTGTGCCACAGATCCTTGACCGAGGTATCCTTGGTGGCGGGGGTCGCTGCAGACTTACCCGTGCGAGGCCTGGTCATGCTGTTGGTGCCGGGCACAGTGCGGTCCTCGCCGGTGCCGCCGTGTAGCCCAGTACTGATCCCCTCTCCAGCGCGCGGGTAGGCCTCAGGGACCCTCAGGAGCGGCATGCGGCCGATTAAAATCCGCTCAGTCCAGCTCCCCTCAGCAGATCTCCATAAAAATAGCACCCGCGATCGGGCTCCGCTCAGCCAGACAGGTTAGCTCGGGGGTTTCCCCCTAGAAGGCCCTCAGGATTGCAAAGGGCCGCTCCCTCCACTAGCGCCGCCGCACTCTCAGACTCGTCTCTCACGCCTGTTTCACGATATGATATCGTCGTAGGCCGTTGGTTGCATGCGCAGTAGGGCGACTATTCAGGATGGGAGGCCACTCCAGGCCCCAGAAGCACAGCTTTCTCGATTAGGCAGGGGACTCCAGCCCATGTAGGCCTCAGCTGCCCCCTTGCGCGTTATGCCCCGCTTCCTGAAGTAGCGCCACCTCCTCGTAGGTTGTCGGGGGAACAGGCCAGCATCCACCTCTTTGGGGCCTTTCTACAATCCCGGGGGCACTTCAGTCGCACCTCAGAGCGGTATCACCTCCTCCCCCCGGGATCCGCACCCCCCTCCCCTCACCTCCAGTGAATCCGGGGCACCTCCAGGGAAGTTGTATCTGCCCCGATTGACTGCTCTCAGGCCGCTCTGCTTGTCTCACCAGGTTCCACAGGCAGTCGCCGCCCGCTGCAGGGGTCTCCTCAGCTCCCGATTGACTGCTCTCAGGCCGCTCTGCCTGTCACACCAGGCTCCACAGGCAGTCGCCGCCCGCTGCAGGGCCCCCTTCAGCTCCCGGGCCCCTGTCTCCAGGCACCCGGTCTCCGGCGGACTGCGCTATCACCAGGCTCCGGTGTTCAGGGGAGCTGCGTAGCCACCCAGCAGACACGGTACCTCTTCTCAGCAGGGCTTATAATGCGCCAGGCTCGGGGCACATCCTCCATCTACCAACGTCAGTCGGGCTCCCGGGCTCTGCCTCACCGCATCCACAAGATGGCGGGCCGGGCCTCCGCACTGCCAGCCCGCCCGGTCCCCGGAGTCCAGCACCTTCTCGGCTCTCATACCGCTCAGCCGAGGGTCCCCCCGGCACGCCGCCCGGTTCCTCTCATCCGCCAGGCAGCGATCGCCCCGCAGTCTCGCCCTCCGGCGCCAGCCCAGCCTCCGGGCCTCCGCTCTGATGTTCCGTCAAGATGGCGGCTGGGCTCTCCGTAACCGCCTCCACTAGCAGGCGCGTATGAGCCAGGGGGCCCCCACCTCGGATCTGGAGCTGCTGCGGGTACTTGTTTAGAAGGGGGGGACACCTCCTGTGCCCCCCGTGCCGAGGATCGCTCCCCAAACGCCTTAGATAGACCCCGGAGGACGGAGCACCAGCCGCGTGCGTCCTACCCCATCGGAGTTTAAGCCACGCCCCCCACTAAATTTTTTTTGATTATTTGGTCAATGTCCCTGTATCTTTAAGCACTAATTTGATCCCTACGAATAACAGGTGCATGGTCAAGTGGGGAGAATAGCAGTGAACCCGCAGATTAGAGCTACCATGAATCAGGCCCTCAGGGAAGCCTTAACTGGGTTAGATAAACCTATGCTTACCCAGGCCAGAGATAAGACATGGAAAACCTGTTCATAATTCTTGGGAATTGTCTCACACAGCGCTATAAGTCCTTTCAGGTGCTCATGAAGCCTGATCACACTTGGTTTAATAAGAACTGCAGTGATAGAAAGAATGAGCTTCGCCAAACCCTCGTTAGTGGTGGCACCTGCCATATAAGAGAAAGAAGGAAGGAGTACAAATTAGCTCAACTCAATGCACATGAATGAATGAATGAAGAAACATTTATTGAGCGCGTAGCTACCCAAGGGCATCCCAGCGCTAAAAGCAGATATGCACAGACAATGCCAGAGCTAGCAAGCTAGAGTAGTGAAAAGCCAAGTTTTGAGGAGTTTACGAAAGGCCAAATGAGTAGACTCGTAGCGCAGGTGGAGAGGGAGGGTGTTCCACATCCTGGCAGCACTATAGGAGAACAGCCGGCCACCGCTTCTCGCTTTTTTTATTCTAGGGACTACGGCAAGGCGGAGATTGTCAGAAGCGCAAGCACCTGTTCGGATGGTAGGGTAAGACAATGGATCACTTAATGTGTGGACCCTTCCCTGCTAATGACTTATGTACAATACAGAGAGCCTTTCATTTAATTCTCTCATGTATAGGAAGCCAGTGAAGGGAACTGAGTGGAGGTTTAGCAGAATGGCGGCTAGGAATCCTCAGAAGCATATGCGCTGCACAGTTTTGCACAGTCTGTAACTTCGCGATAGTGGCAAGAGGAGCTCCTAAATAGAGGGCATTCCCATAATCCAGGCGAGAGAGAATTAAAGCTTGGACCATGAGTCTCCTTGCAAGGAAAGGTAGAAGAGGAAGAACCTTCCAAAGCATCCTAAGGATTCCATAACAGGTGGCCGCTAATTTCAAAGCCTGAAGCTTGAAATTCAACTCACGATCAAGCCAAAAACCCAGACTTTTAATCTGCTTTTTGGGGGCAGGAGCAGGGCCAAGACAAGCTGGCCACAGCAATCCTGTCTTACAAATAGGGGAATTGCCTCAGAGCATCAACTCCGTCTTGTCTCCATTTAATTTTTAAAATTAGAGCTCCATCCACTTGGCCACCTTCTCCAGACATGGGCCAAGACCGGGAGAGAGGTTATCGGAGTGGTTGTCGGAGTGGTTTAGGGCCACGACAAGTTGTGTGTCGTCAGCATAGGTGACAATCTTAACACCAAATGGGAGAACTATCTCGGCAAGCGGGATCATATATACGTTAAAAAGGGTCGGGCTCAAAGATGATCCCTGAGGAACACCGCAGCTGAGAGCCATCCGTTTTAAACTGATATCTCCCTCAAAAACCTGAAAGGACCGGTCTTCCAGGAAAGATTGCAACCACGCAATGCCCCCCCCCATCACCCCCAAATCCCTAAGTCTAGAGACTAAGGTTTGGTGGTTAACAGTGTCGAAGGCTGCACTGAGATCCAAAAGAATAATGGCAGCAGTGCCTCCTTGATCCAGGATTTTCCTGGACTCTTCGACTACTGCTAAGAGAGCAGTTTCTGTACCCTGTTGGGGTCGAAAGCCAATCTGAGAGGGGTGAAGAAGATTGTGAGATTCCAGAAATGTAGAGAGGACACGATTTACATGTTTCTCAACAATCTTACTGATCCCTGGAAGGAGGGAAATAGGGCGATAATTCCCCAGGACATCAGGGTTGAGACTCTGCTTTTTTAGCAGCGCCTTCACCATAGCACATTTCCACGGAGGGGGGACTACTCCAGTGGCAATCGAGGCGTTGATCAGATCAAGTATCACTGGAGAGGAATCACTCACAAAATATTGATGGACAAAATATTGTGTTCCCAAAATATCGGGACATAAATATCGATGTTAAAAATACCGACATCCTATCTACATAATGGTAAGTACTAAAATATCGAAAAAATATATAGTTGTTAAAAATATCGAAGTTAAAAATATCGTTTTTTTAAATGTATAAAAAAAATGTAAAATAAATTAAATAATATATATAACTTAAACATTTTTTTAGAATTATTAAAAAATGTTAACAATTACAAGTAATAAATGTAATGTAAAAATAAATTAAACATACATATATAAAATGTAATATATATATTTACTTAATAATAATTACTAAATAATTATTTTAATAAATTATAAAATGTTAGAAATATATCAAAAATTATAAATACATATATATATATACATACACCTGTAACATAAAAAACCAAAAAATATATATATTATAAATTAAATTATTACAATATTTATTCATTTTTAAAACTACATTTTACACTACATTAACTGCAACAGTAGGGAAAGTGTTGGATAGCGGAGGTGAATAAATTACTATTCCCACTCCAGCGAGTGCAACAGTAGGGAAAGTGTTGGATAACATAAGGGAATAATTTACTATTCCCACTCCAGCGAGTGCAACAGTAGGGGAAAGTGTTGAATAGCGGAGGGGAATAATTTACTATTCCCACTCCAATAAGTGCAGCTGTAGGGAAAGTGTTGGATAGCGTAGGGGAATAAATTACTATTCCCAATCCAGGGACTGCAACAGTAGGGAAAGTGTTGGATAGCGGAGGGGAATAAATTACTATTCCCACTCCAGCAAGTGCAACAGCAGGGAAAGTGTTGGATAGCGGAGGGGTAAATATTACTATTCCCACTCCAGCAAGTGCAACAGTAGGGAAAGTGTTGGATAGCGGAGGGGAATAATTTACTATTCCCACTCCAGCAAGTGCAACAGTAGGGAAAGTGTTGGATAGCAGAGGGGTAAACATTACTATTCCCACTCCAGCGAGTGCAACAGTAGGGAAAGTGTTGGATAGCGGAGGGGTAAAAATTACTATTCCCACTCCGGCAAGTGCAACAGTAGGGAAAGTGTTGGATAGCGGAGGGTAATAATTTACTATTCCCACTCTAGCAGGTGCAACAGTAGGGAAAGTGTTGGATAGCAGAGGGGTAAAAATTACTATTCCCACTCCAGGAAGTGCAACAGTAGGGAAAGTGTTGGATAGCTGAGGGGTAAAAATTACTATTCCCACTCCAGCGAGTGCAACTGTAGGGAAAGTGTTGGATAGCGGAGGGGAATAATTTTCTATTCCCACTCCAACAAGTGCAACAGTAGGGAAGGTGTTTCATAGTCGAGGTGTAAAAATTACTATTCCCACTCCAGCAAGTGCAACAGTAGGGAAAGTGTTGGATAGCAGAAGGGATAAAACCAAAGATTACAGCTATTGAACCAAAAACCACAAACAAAATAAAAACAAAACAATTACCAAAAATATTTATAACTTAATAAATGAATATTAATGATCAACTATTGATTAATTTATTTAAACTAAATTACTTTCCACCCTCTACCCCAATAAACACCAAAACACACACCTAAAAATATTTACACAATTTCCATAACCAATTTTTTATTCATAAATTAATAACAATTAACAACAAATCATTAATTAATTTAAAAAGGTTTCTTCCCAACATTTACAACTATAAACCCCACAACTCACACATCAGAATTATTCCACAATTACCATATTTAATTTTTAATTAATTAATTAGCAATAATTAATAAATTCAAATAATTTACCTACCACCATATTCCCCTATAAATAACACCACCAATGTTCTAAAACATGACACAATTAACATAATTAATTAACAATTAATTAATTAATAACAATTAATAAACAAAATAAAAGCAATTATTAATAAATTAATTCACACAATAAGCACTATAAAATAACATTAGATAAATATTATATTAAAAAATGTATTAAAATTAAATTACTTCCCACCCTACTCCCTTATCAACCCACAGCCCGCTCCTAAAAAAATGACATAATTAACACAATTACCAATAAATTAATAATTAACAACCAATTAATAAATAATTAATAATAAATTAATTACCACAATTAACAATAAAAAATATTAAATATATAAATATTAATTAATATAAAATATTAATTAAGTAAAATTAAATTACTTCCCACCCTACTCCCCTTTCAACCCACTACCCGCTCCTAAAAAAATTACACAACACAATTGCCAATTAATTAATAATAATTAGCAACCAATTAATAAATTATTATTAATAAATTATTTACCACAAATAACAATATAAAATATTAAATACATAAATATTAATTAATAAACATTAATAATTAATTAAAATGAAATTACTTCTCACCCTGTTCCCCTATAAACCCACAACCCGCTACGGAACTAAAACGCAAAATTTACTTAAAATAAAATTAATAACTTCTAAAAATTAAATACATATATTAAAAACAAATGCAATACTTAGACAAAAAATAGAAAACATACATTTAAAATACATACTAAAATACATAACACTAATATAAACATCGATATTGTTAACAAAGATATTTTTACAAATGATATTACTGACTTCGATATTAAACAAAACGATATTTCTTACCTTAAAGTCGATATTCTGGTCCACGATATTCTTGCAGT
Source organism: Calotriton arnoldi (assembly GCA_963921515.1). Classification (NCBI taxonomy): domain Eukaryota; kingdom Metazoa; phylum Chordata; class Amphibia; order Caudata; family Salamandridae; genus Calotriton; species Calotriton arnoldi. The sequence continues at coordinate 54,077 of CAWUFW010003664.1, read as the reverse complement.
CGATATTCTGGCACTTCGATATTGACAACTCAATATTCTGGCACTTCGATATTTACAACTCGATATTCTGTCTGTGCACCGCTGGAGAGACAGTTTCAGCTACTTGGTTCAAGATAGTAGGGGGTGCAGGGTCTCTGGGTGAGCCGGCTTTTACCAGAGCCGAGGTGGTTCCTAATGACTTTAGGTCCATCGGCGGAATTTCCTCCAGGCGGTGCTCGCTGATCAGAGGAGCGGAATCTAAAAGTGACACATTGCTGTAACAAGCCTGTGAGAGGGATGGGCGGAAAATAAAGCGAGGAGGTCTTACAGGCCGATTAATGATGGCTTAATTTATTGTGAAATAGTCAGAACCATAAGACATGCCAGAGCAAAGGGAAGAGAGGGGTTCAGGATGGTCGTCGTCTTCGTCCGGGGTGGTAATGGTGGCGGCACGTCTCCTTTTCCTCTCATAGGGTAGCGATGGATCAGCCCTGGGGAAAACAAAGAAGAGAAGACGGTCAATGCGGCTGCCCCTTCCCTCAAGAATATAAAGCAGTGTAGAACAAGCCGTCACCGTGATTTGTACAGCTTTCGGGAACAGATGGGTAGGAGAGAGTGGGAGAATCAAAAAACAAAAGACACCCAAAAGGGTCCCGCCACACGGTAAGAACACCACAGTAAAGAGTGAAAAGTTTTCCGTTCTGAGTTCCTGTCACATACCCCTCTTAGGGGCTAGGGTGCGGAAAGTGATCCAGGGGGTGATGGTACTGTGCACACAACACAAAACGTCTGGTGAGATGCGTGAACCCTGAGTCCCTTGGACTCGCCGCCCCTCCCTCCCGTATTTACAAAACCCTTTCCCTAGAGCCACGCACCACAGGGGCCACAACTCTCCTGAGCTGTGGCGGCGGCCCCAGCGTCCTCCGGGGGTGTCCACCACTCCTCCGACCACTCCTCCCGCTCGGTATCAGTCTTCTCCGGGCGTTGCTGAGTCCGTCGTCCGCTTCCCGTCCTCGCTCCCAATCCGACTCGCCTGCTTCTCGTCCTCGCTCCAACTCCGACTCGTCTGCTTCTCGTCCTCGCTCCAACTCTGACTCGTCTGCTTCTCGTCCTCGCTCCAACTCCGACTCGCCTGCTTCTCGTCCCCGCTCCAACTCCAAGTGCTCCCTCCTTCCTCATTCGATTCTCGCCTCCTAAGCACGCACCCCTCAGCGTCTTCCGGGAACGTCTTTTCAGCCACACGCTTCTCCCTCTTTTCCATGAGGCGTCCCTCCATTGGACGGTCCGCGTCAGAGGGAGTTCCTTCCCTGTATGGAAGAAGGGCCGAAAGAGGTTAACTCTTTCCGAGCCATCACCGTACTGCCGTTAGACGTGTTCAGTCCCTCATGAGGACCCATGGGGGTTAAAGCGGGTCTGCCAGCCTGGCCCTCTTCACAAAGCCGCTTGAGGAAAAGCGGAATAAATTACCTGGATTTTATTGTGAAAAAACTCTGCAAGATTGTTGCAGCGGGAGCAGGCGTCATCAAAAGTAACTGGAGGGGAGGATGGTTTGAGAAGGTTTTTTGCAATACGAAAAATTTTGCGTAGACTGTTAGATGCCAAGCTAATTTTTCCTTCGTAATACGTGGCTTGTGCAGATTTAATTTCCGCTTTATATATTTTGATGGCCTCCCTGTATTTCAGTTTATTTACTAAGGAATAGTCCTTTCTCCATACTCTTTCAGCTTTTTTACAATTTTGTTTAAGCTCGCGCAGCTTAGGGGAGTACCATGGCGTTCCGTTAGTTCTAACTTTGTTCTGGATACACTTCTTGGGGAGAACAAGGTCAAGTGAAGACTCAATCGATTTATTAAAATTATCATTAGCAATGATGGGATTAGAGTCAAGGGTCGGTCTGGAATCTTCCAGAGCTGTAACCCAACGTTCTATTGGAAGTTTCGACCATAAACAAGTCTGTCTCTTGACCGAGCTGATAGGGGGAATAGGGCATGTAGGGAACCAAGTGAAGGGAATTAAAAAATGGTCCGACCAAGGCACTGGGATAGGATCCCTTACCAGTAGCGCCTCGATATTGGAGAAGACAGGGTCGAGTAGGTGGCCTTTCGAGTGGGTAGAACCGATGACTTTTTGTTTGAGCTGGAAGGCTGCCAAGCCAGTAGCCAGCTCGGAGGCAACTACGTGAATGGGGTCATCGAAGTGAAGATTAAGATCCCCTAATAACGTAAAATTGGAGGGGGAGCTGGATAAATTAGCTGCTAATTCAGGGAGAGTTATACAAAATTGTCCGTAGGCACCAGGGGGACGGTAAATTAAAATACATGAAAAGGTATGGGTGGGTGAGAATCCTATCGCGAAGGAGAGGTTCTCACAATCAGGTATAGGTCCTGCAGATGAGCGGCATTTAAACTGAGTTTTATAAATAATGGCAATGCTACCGCCTATACCCGATTCCTGATCTTGCCTCTGGATAGAGTATTCCGGGGGAAGGGCTTGAACAAGGTCAGGGTCTGACTCGTTGTTAAGCCATGTTTCTGTTAAAAACAGGGCATCCGGAAGTTCATCCTCTAGTAGGTTAGAGATTTCTGCAAAATGTTTGGAGATTGATCTACAGTTCAACAGGAACATTTTAAAGGGTACCTTTTTGGATGCGTTTTTGGGTGACGCAACTTGGGAATTGGAGGACAGACAAAATTTAAACGCACAGTGGGGGCAACAGGAATCATTGTTAAAATGAGAAATAGAATGGAAACATTTGTCGTCTGTTACCCCTCTTAAGTGAAGAAGCTGATCCGAAGTAAAGACACGTTTATCTGTAGGAGAACGGGCAGGGTTGGTGGCCCCTTGCCCCGGACGGGTGCAGACGGACTTGCCTTTGGCGCGCCTATGGCGCACAAGCGGCACGCCCGCTGCGCGCGGTCGCGTCATGAGCCCCTTTTAAGCGTCAGCTTTAACAACTGAACCGCTGACCAAAATGGCAGAGATATTCCGCGGTGCAAATTAGCAATAGAAGATGCCCCCCGGAGCCTTAACACAGTTCCTAACAGTCAAAATTCAGCAATAAAGTGCAAGTAAGTAAATAAAATCAGGTAAGAACAGTTAAAAAGCCCCCCGAACTTTGACACAGCTCGTAGCAGTCTACCACATAACGCTGCGCGGTCGCGTCATGAGCCCCTTTTAAGCGTCAGTTTTAACAACTGAACCGCTGACCAAAATGGCAGAGATATTCCGCTGTGCAAATTATCCCATAAGGAGTGGGATACGCAAGTCTGGGAAAGCATTCATGAGGCAGCCATCGAAAAAGATACCGGAAAATTCTGGAGGCTTGTGGCTTATAGAGGGCATTAATCACAGAAGATCCTGGTGGACTCTATTACCCCAGAGGCATGGCACTCCCACTTCTCTGACCTTTATGAACTCCCGTTGGGGCAGACCGTCGATGCAGAGGCTAAGCCAATGGTGGCGAGCCTTCTCCGTTCTGGACCATTTAATATTGAGATGACGGAGATTGTGGATGCAATAAAAGCCATAGCAGTTGGTAAAGCTGCTGGGCTGGATGGGGACCTTTTTTATCTTATATTCAGGGTTGGGCTCTGTATTTTAATAAACTGTCGAACTACATTTTGGAGGGGGCAAGTATTCATTGTAGTTGAAAGGCAGCCAAAATCGCTCCGATTCATAAAAAGGGCCCGTGGGATTCTCTCCCAAACTATAGGCTGATAAGTCTTATCGATGTAGCCTAAAAGGTTTTTTCTAGATACATTCTGGGGAAAACGGAATCCTGGATTGAGGACCACCAGGCCCTCTCTTACTTGCAAGTGGGGTACAGAAGAAGAATAAGTACTAATGCTCAGCTCTTTAGGTTTTTATCCATATACTGGAAGACTGTTGTCCTCCCGAAGGCAGACCTGTACCTGGTCTTTGTGGGCCTATAGTCCGCTTTTGACCTAGTTCCCTGTGGCAAGTTGTGGGAGGTTCTTAAGGAAAATTGGATCCCCTGTCCTCTTGGACATCCTGGATCGTCTGCACCGCAACACTTTCGCCCAAGTTTGATGGGGTTCAGGGGGGAATTGACAGATCAAATAGGTATTAATAAAGGGGTCTGACAGGGGTTCATCCTTGCACCAACTCTATTTTCTTTATATCTAAACAATGTGGTTTCCTATGTTGAGGATGGCCCAAATAATGCCCCTTTCTGGTCGGTCTCAAGACCCCCCTTTTACATTTTGCAGACAACACCTTACTGATGTTGAAGACTCCTAGCGACCTGCAACATCTGACGGATAGGTTTGTGGCTTTCTGTTCTAATCGAGTGCTGGTGATTAACCATTCCAAAACAAAGTTCATGACCAGCAGCCCACACAAATTGTTTAGAGGGTTGATAAAGCTGGAGGGTAAACTGTTGGAAAAGGTCACCAAGTTTGATTACTTGGGAATCAACCTAACTAGATCCATGTCATGGTCACCCCAGGTCCAAGAGAGTATTCTGAACTAAACACAACAATTTGACACTATAAGTCCTCTCGAGCCCGTCGATATCTCCCTCGTGATAAAGATCTATAGGGCAGAGGCAGAGGGATGTGTGTTGTATGGGGCAAAAGTATGGGGTAGTGCGAGTCTTGCCCCTCTTGGGGTTGCGGAGAACACATTTCTGAGAGCACTAACAGGACTTCCTAAAAACACTCCGTTAATACCCCTATGCTGGGATCTGGGTTTTAATACAATTATACTCAAGGCAATTATACTGGCGGAGGTTAAAATACACTCCAGCTCTAGAGGACTATTATAAAGGTCTTCAGGAAGTGGCCTGCTTGGACAAAACTGTGAAGATCAAGTGGGTAAGCTATGTTAAAGGTTCTCTAACCAAGCTTAGACTTGGAGATATTTGGTCTATCCCCCCGCCACAATATATCTAGCCAGGGCCACCCTTAAGGATGCCTTCTATACATGTAAAAAAAATGAGGAATGTGGCATTGGGGTCCCTTACTTCCAATTTTTTGAGATTTTAAACCAAACTCTGCATTCAAACCTTTTTTAGACTATATCCATTCACCGGCTGCAAGACAACTGTATCTCAAATTTTGATATGACAACTTGCCTCTTTTGCCCTTTCTAGCCAAATGGAATCCCCAGTCTAGTACGAGCACCACATACCTGTCATGCCGGCAGGCAGAGGAATCCTTGATCCATTTTATCTTCTTCTGCCCCAGCTATGCTCTCCCTGAAAAAGCTTGGATTATTCCTATTTGCAAACAACTTGGGTGCAGACAGCTCCCGGTAGTCCTTAGGCTATCTTTGTTTTAAATGTTTTTAGACCTGGGATTGACTGCTGACGAGAATCGAGCTTCAATGTTTTATGTTGTTTTTATCTTATTTGTTCACTGTATATGTTTTATGTACTTCTATGGTTGTAAAAGCTGAATAACGTATTATCAAAGAAATAATAAACAGTACCATAATATAATAGTAATTTTATTACATTCATTTAATAATTAGTAAGTTAATTTAAATAAGTAAGGATATGTTCTGTATGGCATTGACCAATGATGAAATGATTAAATGGTTGACGAGGAGATGTCAGGCAGTGAGAAATAATCTATGAGGCTGTGTCTTGGCACTCTCTTCTCCTTGAAACACTAAGGGGCCGATTCCGATCTCGGCCGGTAGGGCACCGAATCGGATTTGGCTTTACCGGATCCGATTCGGAGGCCTCTTTTCCGACCGATTCGTGCATGCGTCCGGGCGAGCGAGTACGATGCGAGCGTACGCGAAATCGCCGACCGACTCGTTCGCGGGTCCGAATTGCTCCGACCGACTCACACAGACACGACTCGCACCGCACAATGGAGACGTTCCCCGACCGAGCCAGTACGATGCGCGCCTCGAGCAGTCCGACCGTCTCGCGCCGTCCGGCTCCAAAGAGCAGTCGGAGCCGGACTTCGGGGGTCCGTTTTGGACCCCCCTGCACGCGTAGCCACGCGAGTCACACACAGGGGGGACCCATGGGTCCCCCGACACGTGCATGTACGGCGCGACCCGCATCGACGCAAAACCCACTGTAGGGGCGCCCTTGTTCGCGCTCATACCCATTGAGTCAATGGGAGCCCGTGTACGCGTTATACGACCGGCTCCCATTGACTTCATGGGAGTCCGGCCGAATCGAGTCCGATAGCATACGTACGCATCGTACTCGTTCGGTCGGGCTGCTAGAGTCTGATTCGGTCGGAAATCTCTCCGGGTCCGGCTCGGTCGGAGAGATTTCCTGCCCAAATCGGAATCGGCCCCATAGTGTATTCCTTACGGGTGTGGGATACACGAGAGGAAATTCCAGGCTCATTCTGGAAATTCCAAAAACTCAAAAAGTCAAATATGATGAGACAGGCATTCTCCTGCCAAGTCCAAAGAATCTCGAATCGACTTTCCGAATACTTGAGACCGAACCCTAGTTTGTTAGCTTGACATAAAGACCTAAAAAGCTACCCCTTCCGAATGCACTATCCAATGGGAGTCACTGCTAGCTAGTTTCCTAAACCAACAACCATAGGACTTCCTGTTTGTACTCTATACCTATGTGTTCATTGTGTTTTCTACCAGCTCATTCCACTGATGATCATTACTGTACTCTCATCTTTCTCGAAAAGCGACCCAATGACCCTACAGCTGGGGCCCTGTGATATAACTATACCAATAAAGTAATATAAAATAAAAAGACGGAAAAGTAGATGCACCATCCCTGCTACCAGTAGGCAATGAAAAACAGCTCTCATTAGTAAGTATGTGGTAAGGATATGTGTAATATAGTATCTGGTGCTGAAACAGTTAATCTTCATAACAATCTGAGAGGGTAACAATATCTTGAACACTTCAGCCAGTTTTATGGGGACTTTTTTATTTTAAAAATTGACTGAGATTGTTTTACAATAATGAAAATAGTTTCAGGTGCCATATAAAGTGTTTTATTTCAGAGTTTATCTGGTCAAAAAAGGACTGGGGGACTTTAACCATTAAATTAGAAAATAAGAATAAAAAAAGAGGGCGAATATTCATTTTAATAAGAGCCACTCGTCCCATAATTGTTAAGGGAAGGTTCTTCCATTGCGTAAACAAATCATGCATCTTATTAAGTGTAGGAATAAAATTAAGCGAAAATAAGTCCTCCAAGCAAGAGGTAATAAATATCCCTAAATACCTTATGGGTTGAGACGTTGTATGATGATATCCCTGCATTGAAATGGGTAACATATCCCAAGAGCAGTTAAAAAGCAGGGCCTCTGACTTTGTGGGTTTATTTTATACCCCCAATTGCCGTGAATTCTCTTATTTTCATGAAAGTTCGCGAGATGTTATCATCCACGGCGGACAGATACAAAGCCATATCATCCGCAAACAGCTTAAGTTTTACAGAGCCAGGCACAGGGGTAAGATAGCGTGATACTGCCTATTTGCACAGACTAGTGGTTCAATGAACAGGGAAAAGAGTGTTGGGCAGAGGGACAGCCTTGGCGCATCCCATGGCTAATAGAGATATGGCCAGCCCTATTCCCATTTATAATTATGGAATCCTGGGCGCCACAGTATATATTCCTCACTGCTTGACAGAATTTAGATGGTACCGCAAATGTATTCATAATAGCAAACAATACATTCTACTGCACTCTCTCGAAAGCTTTTTCGGCGTCTAACATTAAAATTAATTCTTTGATTTTATTAGTGCTAAAATAGTCGATTTATTGAAGTAGATAATGAGTGTTAGAGGCCAATAGCCTACCTTGGACAAAGCCGTTCTGGTCGCGATGTATAAGGGAAGGGGTCACTTGAGCTAATAGGTTTGCGAGGATTTTTTAAAAGATCTTATAATCAGCATTAAGTAGACTTATTGGGCGATAAGAATTGACCTCATCCTCGGGTTTCCCCTTCTTAACGAAGCTAACTACCGCAGCTTGAGTGAAAGTAGCGGGCACTGCATCTCCTTTAAGAATCCCATTGAATTATAATTTCAAAAAGGTATTCAACTGGGAGAGGAAAATCTTATAAACCTTGATTGGAACCCCGTCGAGCCCAGTTGCTTTGGCAAATGGTGATGAAGTCACTGCATGGCTAACTTCTTCTAATGTAATGTCCGTGAGCAGAGAGTCTCTCTGTTCCATAGATAGTAAGGGGCAGTTAATCCCATTTAACCAATTAACATCTTCCTCTGTTGAGGTGTTATGTGGGTCAGAATAGAGCTCCCTATAATGATCAAGGAAATGGCTGCAATTTCCTGAGGGTGAGATGTAGGTCTTGTAGTAGCTGGATCCTTTCTTTTTTTAATACTATTCATATTGTCCCTACATTTAGCTGACCAAGCCAGGTATCTGCCGATATGATCATTTTCTTCATACCTTTTTTGCAATACTGAATCGTGAGCTAGGATCTCCTTGGAGATAAAAAAATCTTGTAAGTTATGCTTTGCTTGGCCGAGCTTGTTTTTGCTTTCCAAGGAGGGTTGAGCTAGATAAATTGCCGTAGCTATGGAGAGTTCTTTTTCTAACTGGGATCTTTCTTCATACTCTTTGTAGGCAATTACCTCCCCTCTAAAAAAGGCCTTAAGAGCACCCCATACTGAAAATTGAGAAGCTGTGTTAACATTGAGTTTCAGGAACTCCTCTAATGCTACGCGCATATGGGCCACCCACTGCTCGTCTACTAATAGAGAGTTATCAAATACCCATCTGAACTCAGTTTGAGTTTGAATTCAAACTTGAAATTGTACTGAGATTAGCGCGTGGTCAGAGAAGGGATTTTCAATGATCTCGGACTCAGTGTTTAAGAGAGCATGGGAGATAAGAAAAAAATCAATCCGAGACGAAGAATGAAATCTCCTTGAATGGCATGTATACTTCCTCTCGCAGGGATATTCATCTCTCCAACAATCCACTAGCCCAAAATCCCATATTAGATCCTGCACAACCTAGTCGATTTAGGTTTTGTCTGAGTTTTCTGTGCTCGTGAAGAATCAATAACAGGACTAAGCAGTAAATTAAAATCACCCCCGAGCACCAAAAACCCTGTTTGGGCCGTTGCAAAATCATAAAGTGACTGTAACGTCTCAGGGGAGTCCTCAATAGGGCCTTAAAAGCTCCCAAAATTGAAGAGTTGATTAGAAATCCTCATCTGCACCCAGAGCCACCTAGCACTGTGGTCCCTTTGCACCATTATAATATCACACTGCAATTTTTTTTACTTACTAGTATAGCTACCCCCCTAATGGCCGCATTCAAGTAAGCTTAAAATTCATGTTGAACAAAAGTAGGGGTTTTGTCAATTAATGATCCTTCCTTATAGTGAGTCTCCTTAAGGAAGTTTATATCGGCTTGCAAGGCCTTAAACCAAGCCAGCATTGATCATCGCTTTACTCTGTTATTAAAGCTGCTTACATTACATGATACTACCTTTAGTGATCTAGAGAACATTTTAGTGAAAAGGTGAAAACTTGGGGGCATATTATCAAGAACGGCGTTAAAATTATCGCTGGTTTAGCGGCATAAAACGGCAGTTTTCTGCCGCTAAACCGGCGATAATTATTAACGCCTGTTCTTGATAATATGCCCCTAAATAAGCTATTTCATTCCCTTGAATTGCCACACTTGCTACATTTTACTTTTTCTCCCCCCCACCCCAGTGAACCCAATCCCCTTCCCTCCACCTCCTCCCGGTGCCCCCGTCTGGGGCTCCCTGGGTGATCCCCCCTCTCACCCAAGTGACCATGCCCCCCTCCCCCTACCCCATATGTGCCCTTCCCAACCCTCCCCCCTCCCCTGTATTGGGGTGCTGTGACATGGCACCCAAGTTGGTGAGCTAATGGCTGGCAGTCTAAAAAAAGCTAATCCCTGTGCCCCGGCCTCACGGCTAATCGACTACTCCTTTTCCAAGAGAGGGAAAAACCCAGACAGAAACTAGAGACGTTACAATTAGATGTGGAAGACGGAGGCTTTGCATTACCTAACTTATGATTATATATCGGGCTTCACTCATTAACTGGTTGAATTATAGTAACTCAGAAGAGATGTACTCCGCTAATTTCTTCCTGATAAAAAAAATAAATAGTTTCAGTTTCCGAAGATTTCATAACACCCACATAATAATTGTTGCCAGTGAATGTAAAAATGATGCTATCATTACATGCACTGATTGTTAGCCTGTTCGTTCTGCCTGTCTGGTAGGACGTATAGTACTGGTAATTGTGGTGAAAAGCAATTGCTTCTGTCACTGCTTGTTTGAAAGATTTTGTGAGTAAGACTTTTTAGTTGAATGCTTCACTCTCAACTGAGTTATACGTTTCCTCCAGTTTAATGAGAGTAAAGTCGATATATCGTTTCTCTAAGGATGTTTTATTGGTGATTCCGCATCACTGAACCAATGTTTGTCTTCGGAAAGAATGATTATATTCTTATCTTTACATGGCAGTGTTTTTGTAACAAAAATAGGACTAATGTATGGTAATAAAAGAATTTTGCTAAAATTGCAATAAAATTATTTCTAGATCGTTTAAAGAAGTACAAAACGTATATTTTCTAAATTGAATCTTGCACTGCATTTTGAATTTCATGTTTTACACAGTGCTACACTTCAACACGAAATGTAATTTTTTCAAATTCTAAATTTGTCTCACTAAGAATGACTCAGATTTTAGCAATGGAACATTATGATTGCTGTTGTTTATTTGTATTTGATTAGTTTAAATATATTTTGTAAGTAAAACAGAATTTCACAGATAAACGTTTTTATTAAATCCTGAAACATTATTGTGACTGTACTAAATTATTTCATGTTAAGTGAGCTCATAGCAGTTAGATGCTCCTGTCAACACACCTGCACCACTGATGACCTCCGAGAACCAAAATGGTATGGCCGAGCCTTGACGAGATGTTGGAGAAAAACAAACCACTTACCACCAGCACCTAATGTAACAGACATTATAGGGGCAACAAACGTACAATTCCTAGTGCAAATACAAGATTCTTTCAAGCTCAGAGGCAGATGCTGAAAACTCCTCCAAAGAGATTCGCAAAACCTTCAGCAACCTAACAGACGCAGCTACGGAGAAAATGGACAGCAACTTAACACCCTTTTTCAAACCAAAGTGAAAAAGCTCAGATTTGGTGATGGTGTAATGTCATCCCATGGAAACTTCCCTAGGGAAAGACAAGTAGGCATGCAAGCCTCTGCAATGGAAGAGCCATGTCACTGTTCACATAGTCAGTGGTTATTCAGACAATGCAGTATCGTTTCATCTCTTTTTAAGCAATGTTTGATGCCTCTGTTGTACGACTCCACCTCTTGTCTGAAAAAGAAGCGACCAAGGGCCTGATTCAGAGTTGGTAGACCGGTTTCTCTATCACAAATGTGACGGATATCCCGTCGGCCATAATAAAAGTGCATTATATCCAGTGGCACTTGAAATACGGCGGACGGGATATCGATCATGTTTGTGGTGGAAAAACTTGTCTGCTGAGCTCTAAATCAGGGGGAAACAGCCTTTACAACGTGGGCTGAGCCACATGTGCCATTTCCCCACATGAGTAACCACGCTTTCCTGAACCATGCATCTGTTAAGGCAGATAGCGCTCTAGAGTCTGGATGGGCGGGGAAAGGAAGAGGAAGCGCCAGAACAGGAACAGGAAACATGGACGGGTAAGAGGGGCTGGGGCCGGGTTGTTTTTAGAGGTGGGGTTCAGTTTTAGGGCTCAGTGCGGGGGGGCTAGGGGGGGGGTGGTTAGAAGTAGTTTTTGGAAGGGGACAGGGTTTTGGGCTTGGGGGGGTCAGAGTAGTTTTAAGGGCAGGTACTGGGTTTCGGGGGTGGGGCTTTTTTAGGGGTAGGAGTCGGATTTAGGGTTCAGGGGTCGGGCAGTCAAAGTTGTGCCTTCATGAACTTTTTCACGCAGAAAGTGAGGCTTGGTTATGTGAGAAAAAATGTGCAAGCCCTAGAAGGATGTTTATGGTGAACTCGTTTGAGCTCCCCCATTTCGAGATATCAGCAATTAAGGGGGGAACAAGTGAACTTGGTGTGAATGTGTACCAAGCACGTTCTTTATAAACTGTGTGAGAGAAATTATCCCTAAATCTGGTGTCTCAACTGTAACACTGGTTTTGAACCGGCATTATAAATACGAAATCTTGCTTTGAAATCTGAAACTTCTCATCATCTTATATTTCTTTCAAACAAGTATCCAGATATCATCAACTGGTTCATTCTGACACGTTTCAAGCCAGAATTTAGCAATACATTGTGAGTTAAGAATAACTTTTGATATACATGTAATACATTGTCAGTTATTTCGCTTAACAAAAATATACAAGTAGAGGATTTAATTAAGGGAATGAAAACTTATTTACGAGACATATTTTATGCCAATCAAGCAAAAAGGCCCAAGTGTGTGGGTTCCCCTACTTTTTCAGGAAGGTTTACCCAGGAACACACTCAAACCTGCATTTACTACTACATTTTGTTTCTAGTGCACCAAACTGGCAGATTTTCCTATTGCTCAAAATACCTTTATTTGGTAAACTCCTACCAATCCTAAATTGCTGAATGAGGGCTGAAAATTTCGAATGGATTTTCCATGCCTAAGGTGACCATAGGTGAAAACATGCTTTGAAATTGTGGTCTTAGCGAGGAGGTATGATGCACCTGCTCTTCATAAAAGCAGAATGAAGGTAAACAGCAAGCTGGGTATAAAAGGAAAGGAATAAGGTAAAGGGTCCCCGGTTCTCGAAATTATACGAAGTCAAATAGTCCCTCTCCTGCTAAAAGTGCCATCTTGATAGATAACAGGTATGGCGGTGCTGTCTGCTGAAGATGTTTAGATACTGGTAAGTGAAATGACAATCTTTCTTATTATGGGACATTTTGTTGTTTGATGGTCCTCAGACTATGGGAGAGAATAGGCTTTGGAAAACATTTAAGGACTGCCTGCTAAACATGCTAAAAGGGGTGCATGAGGCTAGGTGGACCTGTCTAAATGTTGCATTGCAAGCCATGGCTGACATAAAGACTTTTGGGAGTTCTAATCACGGTGTTGTTGGCTGTGTCGAAGCCTAGATGGCATTTAACAACTTAATAACTTAGTACCAGGATATGTCTTTTTTGACTGCGACTCATTTGCTGTCCAGCTGATCACTTCCACCAGGACATCTTGCTTGGTATCGAGCAGTCACGGCCGGCATGGCTCGCGCATGGCGAGCAGGGCGGGTCGCACGCACGCGCAGGGGGTTTGTGTAAGGGAGGAGCCGCCATTGGTATAGAGGACGGGTGGATTGGGAGAGCTGAGATGCATGTCTCATGAGAAGACTACCTGGATCTAATACAACTAGGGTTCGATGTCAAAGGACGAGATGCGTCCACCTATTTCTTATTATGAGGGAGGTTTATGTTCATTTGGGCATGGCTTCAACGTATTTGGTTAATTTCTCCCACTAAAAGTATGCTTCCTATTTAGAGGGAATTACTGCACTTGGATTTTTTCTTGACCCTGACCCAGGAAACACACTACCAGTAATTGAAGGAGTACTCCCTTATAGTACAGCCATATAAAGCATGCATTTCAAACATCAGAGTGTCTAAAACAAACCAGACAGAGGGATTTTGGTGCTGTGAACAGTCTTACGGAAATTCACATATGTTTAGTCAGTGAGATTTCAGCACACTGAGAGTATTTAAACTCTTTTGCTTAGGTTTTTGTTTATAATGGCCACTCAAAAGCACTGTATGTGGCATCAATATATAGTTAGAACATTTTCTAAAATTGGTTCACAAGGCTGTGTAACAGTTTTGTATGACTACAATCACGACACAAGGATTCAGTTCTCACAAAAGACAGGTTAATCAAAACTTTAGGTACTTTAGCATATGTATATCTTGTCAGATTGTTATGCAGGGTCAATGGTAAAATCTGGTGCAAATGTTTTGGGCAAACAGCGCACATTCTGAGTTTGTTCATCATAGAGCGAGGGAAAACATACACTATCAAGATGTTATCCTTCATTCCTATGTCTGATTAGAATGGTGTGGTAATAGCACACCTGGAAAAGACTAACCACAGCGGTATCAATTCACACCCATTGTCCACTTACCACCAGTAATTATGCGAGGGGCAGAATGAGTACCATAATGTCAAATAATTCTTACAAGGTACAAATCAAGATCTCTGTGCTTTAACAGTTGGAGTGTTATTAGGGAGCACTTGAGTGCAGTAAGACATCCCACTAGGGATGGTTCGTCCCATCAGAATCAGATTAGCCCACAATAAATAAATCACCTGGATGGAGGGCAGATCTAACACGACAGAAGGACCTTTTCACCAACTCTTGTATGGCGATAATAAATGTAGGAGTTTGTCAGGATCTTCATTATTTATCAGTCCTACAGAATTCAGAGGCTGGCATTCATTTGATCGAGTTTTAATCTGCTCAGAGCCAAACGGTCATAGTCACTTGAGAGACTGACTGTCCCTAGAAAGGATTGGGCTGTGGGAGTGGCCAAAGGGGAGAAGGAATGAAATACCAGACACCTCTGGAGGTGGAAACCTCCATAACCTTCTCCTACTTCAAAGCTGGCACCAGGTATAAATATTAGACCCTAAGATCCAACTCTCCAGTACACATCTAGAACTTTGGAAGACTCAGAAGGACTGCTGTGCTGCGCTGCTGCAAGAAGGACTGTCACTCTGCTGCCCTGCTACCTGAGTGAAAAAGACTGGACCTGCATCTTGAACCCAGGACCACCAAAGTGATTCCAAGCTGGACTCCTGATCAGAACCTCTAGGACAGAAAAGGCTCCAACTACCTTGAAACGAGCACCTGGACTGTGTCTGCTCTGAAGCCTACCCCACCAAGTGGTGCCACCACAGTCCTGGGCCCTTGGAAGTGGGCCTGGAGGTGGTCTGCCGGCACAGCCGTGGTCCAAGCAGAACCTATACAGCGTGACACATCGCACCTCTGCATTGTAACCACCACTCCGTGACGGATCCTCGACACAGGACCTCGCATCACAGCTCTGCAGCTCCACGGAATCATCAATGCTTCTCAGGCCACAGCCCATCGGAACCACCACTGCATGATCCTTGTGGATCTAGTGATGCTCCTCAACCCGGATTTAGGGTGCTTTGTTCAGTGGGCCTAACTTGGTCCCTGTATTCACCCTATGCTCCATTGTGGTTGGCCTGAACTTGTGACTTTGTCCTGGCCTGGCATGACCAGATAACCACAGTTGTCGCGTTGTGCTTTTAAGCACTATTATCACTTCAATTTTTAAAATTACCTATTTCTGGTTCTACTGATTGGATTTTTGTCATTTTGATCTCCAATAATTTGTTGAATTTTACTTTAACTTTCTAAACTGATGTGGGATTTTTCTTGTACTGTTTTTTCATTTTATTACTGTTTGAAGTGCTGCATAAATACTTTATCATTGCCTCTCAGTTAAGCCTGACTCCTTCTGTGCTAAACTACCAGAGGGTTGAGCACAGGCTAATTTGTGGTTTGCTTGTGATTTCATCCTGACAGATTTGTGGTTGCTGCTTGCGTTGGGTTTCACCCCCCTCAACGAGTAACCCAGTTTCCTCCAGTAATGATAGCTGCTTCTATCATAATGCCAATAGAGTTTACTAATGTTTCTTGAAAAGTTTGCATCAGAATCATAGTCCCTATACAACTGCATTTCAAGTGTGTGGAATTGATGCTTTTAAAATCGGTTCTCTTTCATCCCTGATATTTTTCCAAGTAGTCTTTAGTTTACTGCAATTGATCCAGCATAACTTTCTGTATTTGTAGGATCTGGTATAATTGTTTATCAATTTGTGTCACTGGACCTTTTATTGTCGATTGGAAGTGAATGAAAGGAGCTAGCATCAACACCATGTTCAAGGACAGTGAACCCAATTTGGCTTCACAAGAACGACAGAGAGGATGGTGTCCAAACCATGAAGGTTTATAAGCAAAGTTTAGTAAGAATATAAATCAGTCATTGAGTGAGTCAATTTATCCACAGAGCATGAATCTCTATATTGTTGTACAATCTGAGTTTGTATATTATAAAGAAAAATATGTTAAATATGATGACATAGAGAGCACAGATAAAGAGGTAAATTGGTTCCATAAAGAAATTTCCCTATTCTAAATAAAGCATCGAAAGTGGCAGGGGACATTTCTGAAAGGAAGGTGTCAGCATCAAATGAACCAAATAAGGTTCAAGGAGAAAGGCACAGGTGAGCAAGCATGAAGCTCAACACCCTGGGCACGGAGAATCAGCAGAGTTCGAGAAAAGTCTTCTCTCAGTGAGGTCAAGGCAGAATCTGTTAATCTATTCTAACAAACACAAAATTAATACAAGAAAGAAGATTCCGGAAGCTTCTTCCCACCAACTATCTCTGGATGGTCCAATTAGGAGATGATCTCTGGGATCAGGCAGACTCCCCTGGTTCCAATCATCGAACAAAGAAGTGAACAGCTGCACGGCCTTGAAGTTAGCAAACTTCTGTTCTGCCTGGTATAGAAGACTCTCTCCCCTCTCCATGCTCTGCACATCCACAGCCAAATTATAATTAAAATGTCCAATCTAACAGTTCTCTACAATAACCAAAAGACTATTCTAATGAACATGCGCTTCTTGATAAGCACCTGCAGAGGAAAGAATAATGTGAAACTCACAGTGCAGTTTATAAGAAAACAGTTAAGGCCTAACTATGAGTCTGGTGGTCTGAGGACCGCCAGAATTGTGGTGACGCGGCTGTGGCAGTCCAGCCACCATGGCACCAGCGGTCCGACCATCCCATTACGACTTGGGCTGTCGGACCTCCCTGGGACCACCGCTGTCGCCAGGGAACCGCCATTGCCTGGTGGCGGAGTAGCGGTCAGAGGTTGCAATATGCTTGGCGGGACCGCCGTGGTCCAGCCAAGCATATAACGAGTTTCTTCTTTGCCAGGGTTTTCATGCCGGTTCTATCACCATGAAAACCCTGACAGAGAGGAAACAGATGGGGCCCTACAGGGCCCCCTTGTGCCTCTGCGCCCTGTGTGCATGCATGCACCCTAGTTCATGCATGGCATGGACTTTATAGTCCATGCCGTGCAGGAACCTGTGTGGCATTCCCATTGTGGTGCTTTTTTCAAAGACACCGCTGCCTTTGAAACAGGCACCGCCGCGGGAACCACTACGTCGCCCGCCAGACCACAAGATTACTTGCAATCTGGCGGGTTGGCTCCAGCGGCTCTTGGCAGTGCGAGGGTGCAGCAGTGGCAGGCTGCTCGACCCCGCACTGCCAAAAGTCGTAATTGGGCCCTTTAAGTGGTTTAGGCCTAGTCACAGTCATGGCAACGTTAAGAGGGAAAATGGCAGTAAAACGAATGCAATTAATTTGAGCAAATACATTGACTGTAGTTTGATTATATAAATGTGGCTTTGTCTATAGGTAATACAGTCACCCACCAACATTTTCATTAATACATTGCACACAGGCTAATATTATTATCACATGATGAATAAATATGTGGAACACTAAATTATGCGGCTCCAGCACTCAAAGAACATGTGCATATACAAGCCAATAGGATTAGAAGGGTTCATGTAAGGAAAGTGTTGAAAACAAAGAATCATCTCATTCGCACTCCTATATTGGTATGTCTGTGGGGAAGCCAGATATTGATATGCCAAATCTATATTAATAAAGTTGCACAGATCCGATCAGTGTCACAAATGAGTCCATGTTCTGGCTTGAAGTTCAAGTCACCTTTGGGAACCTGTGCATTAGAGTTAAAGAGAAGCTGTCGTTTCAATAACAAGCCTAGTTTTAACTGATCGTGCATGATGTACCTCTTACCCAGAAGAGGGCTTGTAGCAATGACGAGTGTGTAACAATTGTTTTTGAAAGAAATTTTCACTTCTTTGCCCCTTGAATCGAGGATATTAGTTTTGGTTTTGAAAATAAAATTATTCAAAGTACTTTGAATAAATAATGATCAATGAGATCATTTTCAAGAACAAAAATATCTCATTTCATTAATTGACCATGACTAAAAATAAACAAGTTTGAGTTATGTATAGAAGAATTGTTCTCATAGTTTTCCTCCAGTTGCTTGAGCCAATAACTAATGGGTTCACATGAAGTTATAATGGTACATGGCTTATTTTACTGATTAATATTGCGTAGTTTAGAATCAAGAGCATTGTACTGACAACTTTTAGAAACATCAGTAGCAACTTTGATATGGAGAGACTCACTTTGAAGCCCGACAGTTACATTTCTATTTTAACTTACTATGAATCTCTTCCATTGAACATAAAATGCCAGTTAGACCAATGAACACATTTTCCTCAAATGTGGACTTTTTATGGATCACACCAGTAACTACATTACCATTTTTACAGGAGTTGGACCAAAGAAAGCCCACGTTCTTCGCCTTCACCTGCTAACAGATATAGGTAAATGTTGCATTTTTCTTTTACAATCAAATGACTGTACATAGAGCTCTCTCAACACAAAACATTTGGTCAATACTAAGGGCCCGATTATGATGTTAGGCAGATCGCCACCGACAGCCTCCGTCTGACATCTCAGGCTGCGGTCCGACTGCTACATAATGATGCGGTCGGTCAGAGCGCAGCACATGGAGGAACTGACCGACGTCTCCGACAGTGTTAAGGAGCCCATAGGGTCGTTGGCCGGGGCATAATCCCTCCAATGCGAGCGGTGCCTGAGGAGGGACCACCGTAGGGATCACGATGACCCTCTTCCCTCTGCCTTTAAATGGAGGTCCGACCACCATGTGAAAGCAGGTGGAATGGGTCTTTGGGGGGGCCCTAGCAGGACCCCCATCCCTCATGAGCCTCTGCTATGGGCCTAGGGGGCAAATGTGGTGGCCCTCCCAAATATCCACCACATGGTACCTGGCACACGGGGCATGAATGTTTGAGAACTGCCCTTTTCCACTGCAGCTTGTGCTGCGGCTCTCTTCTAGGGCCGCAGCACAAGCTGCAATGGAAAAGAGCAGTTTTCCGACTGCCTGCATGGCGGTCGCATTGTAATCGGGCAGGTGGTACCGCCGACATATAGTTGGTCAGACACCTGCCCGAAACAATGGCAGTCGGACACTAGTCCGACCGCTATCGTAATGAGGCCCTGAGTTAGCTATTATCATCTAATTTGAGAACACGATGAATGTAAAAACTTTTTAGATGGGGAAAAATGAATGAGTTTGGTCAAGAAAATTACCCTAATGTAGGGAGAGAAATATGGATTAAACTGCGAAAATAGAAGAGGTCTTTGACCAATCTTAGAAATGCAGTGTTAGAAATGCAGGAATAAGACAACAATACCAAAGCCTGTGGGCTCTTGGAGTACTGCAGCTCGGTAAACAGCCCTTACTACGAATCCGTCACCCCGCATGCAATTACAACGCAGTCGTTACAACGACCGTGTTGTAACAATGCATACCATTACCCCGCAAGGCATATCAACGACTTGCGGAGGGGGGAGAAGGTGTTGGATTTAAAATCCAACACCTTCCCTACCGTCCGCACAGACTGGAGTTGGAATAGTAAATTATTCTATTCCAACATCCAGCGCCCCCCTCCGCAAGTCGTTGTTACGACTTGCGGGGTAACAGTATTCATTGTTACAACGCGGTCGTTGTAACGACCGCGTTGTAATCGCATGCGGGGTGACGGCATGCGTAATAAGGAGGCATATTCCTGCAGCTCCTGCGAAGCGTAATAATGAGTTGTGTCTGAATAGGATATCGACCCAGAAAATGGTTTACATGTAACCAAAGCCAAATACTCTACAAAACTACTTATTCCAATGGTACTATATCATGGAGCGCACCTCTAAACTCCCACATTACTTCCACGTTGACCCTAAATCAGTCACCAGGCTCCTGCCCAGCAGCCACCAGCTTAGTTGACAGCGACACTTTTCTGTGAGTCTGTTGTCCTCTTCAGGGGGTTTCTTGTCTCCTGCAGCTTCACATACCACTCCCCTACAAAGAAAGTAAAGTCACTGAAACGCGCCTAAGACTCCTCTCGATGATGAAATTTGTTGTCAGCGACACTGCCTGCTGGTGTGGTACCATTCATCATAGTTTGATGGGATCTTTCACTCCAGTTTATCTCGCCATTAGTGTCAAGTTTCAAAGATTGCAAGTCAGTGACAGAAATCAGACTCGGGAGTATCTTTATTGAAGGATTTATTCCCATTTGTTCTTAACTTCAGGTTATGTATATCATCCATTTATGATACAAAGCATAGCGCAGAGGAAGGCAGAGAGAAGGGGAGGGTAGGTGAGAAAACAGGAAGTAAACTTGAGGTACACATCATCAGATGAGTAAATGAGCGAGTGGGGAAAGCAGGAAAGAAAATAGAGGGAGGACATGAGAACATGGGGTGCAATGTAGGCTGAAGTTGGGTAAAGGGACAGGACAGATGCAAAGTGAAAGCATGGAGGAGGATGAAACAGAGAGGGAAAGCAAAAGCATGGAGAGAATGGGGAACAGAGGTGTGTCGTCTGCTCCCTGATGTCCCATTACCAAAAGTTAATGGGAACAGTAATGGGACAATGTAACCTTCCAGGAAACAACTTGGGCTTGATGAAGAGCCCCACCAAACAATGGCAAACATGTAAAAACACATGAGAACCAATGGCTGAAAGGGGGCTGACTGAAAGCCCTAAATCTCTATAACACTTCTCATATGTACTTTTTTTTCAATGTGTTGGCAATATGGGGTTTCACACACCTCTAAAACTCTGTAGTGAGACCTAAAAGCAAAGTAAATCACTAGACTATCAAGTACGTAGAACAAATGACAGTCCTGATGCCAGTGCTTAATTTGTAAAAAAAAATAAGTACCATGGCTCTCTTCAGGAGGCCACTGCAGCTTACACCACACATTTCCCCTGCCATATTGCCAATGATAGTAAAAATACAACTATTAACCATCACACAACTACAAATGTGACGATTGTGACTATTTCATGCTCCCAAACTATAGAAAGGGCATGGTGGGAGGTAATAGTGCTCTTAATGTATATTGAATTAACAATTAACTGTTATTGTGGTCATCTCTAAATTAGCCAGACAGCACCTATGTCACAAGCACCGGATTTGTCAATTAAGTGCTGGTGCCGAGCACCAGAAACCACCGGCTGAAATTAAGCACAGCCTGATGCCCTGATTGAAGCACTCCCCCCACCTTCCCCGGTCCTCCACCTTTGGCTCGTTTCCCCTTCTACGTGTGATTGGAGTGGTTCTGGAATACTGTACATATGCCTGATATGGATTATAATTGAGCTGTGGAGAGATGTCCGCCCTGTGCCATGCATACATTCCTCTACATAGAAGACGCAGATCTTGACTTTAGAACTGTTAGTGCCCTGCTCGTTTAAATTGTTAACCACATAATTTGTTACGGTTACGTTAAAGAACAAACCAATGTCTCCTATGGATGTTTTTAAATTACTGCATGTGATACACCGACCTACTGGGACATTGTACATTGATTACCTGAATCATTATATGATACCGCATTTGCAATATACATTGTACTCATACAAAAACTTAATAACAATGTTCTTAAAAATACTACAAATGACAGAACTTTCATCCTCCACACTCAGATGCCAAACTCCCTCTGTAACAAGGGGCACAGTATTTCTTTTAATCCTTCTACTCATGCATTTTAAGCAGAGCTCCATATTCTACAGAGTCCACGATATTGCACAAGGGTATTGTCTCAAATAAACTCTTGTTCTATTTGAGTAAATTCTGAAACATATATTTGTTATCTGTCCATCTATAGATTTTGATAGATATGTATGTTTGTGTGTATCTATTTTGTTCCTAAATGAAAACAAATCCAGGAAACATAGATCTATTATTCTCCACAGATCATCGAATTTGTGACAGTTTAATTCTTCTTCTTCATGGCACTTACTTGTACAACAAAGGCATGCAAAATTAAATTGATCCAGAAAATACAAGGCTCTGAATAATGGTTTGTATTTTTCTTGAATAGTTCTAGTGGTGTGGTATGACGGCTCTGTAACATGCGTTCCAATTTTGTGTAGAAGGGGAAACAAAACGAGCAATTACCCATTCAGGTCAACATTTCAGGGTTTTCACATGTAGTGCATATACAAGACCCAGGATCTATTTCACTCTTCGAGTTATCTAGCTCTTTTTTCATAACACTTTTATATGTTTTGTTTTCATCACTTCCTATGACCTTCAAGAGCACTTTTAGACCTATATTATTTTTTTATGTGTTTCTATACTTGTGTAATATATGTATTTACACGTACTATGATGTAAACAATCTCTTCAAGTTTTGACGTTGTATTGGGCTATCTGCAGTGTATGACCACAAAGCAGTCCTTAATTTTGTGGATAATCAGTAGTTAAAGATAATTAGCCATGAACGTCAATACTTCAAAACGCAAGGGATAGTGGAAGTGACATCACACACCATTTAACCTTTACTTTCACTCACATACGCATCCTTAATCATACACACACATTCACGCATACATATGCTTGCTCTCACATGAACACACTCTCACCAACAAGCCCGCACAAAACATACATTTAAAGCACTTACGTCCGCTGCCAGGGAAGGTCATATTGCAGCTAATTGTAATCTATTCTTCACTACACTAATATTCTTCACTATTAGTGTAATACATAATTGACAGAAAACAATGAAAGGGGAGCTCCAACCGAAGTCCGTAAGGATGAGCTGCCCTTGTGTTCCTGGCAATGATTTTGCCACCTCTGAGGCCACAAAATATTCATATAGCTAATGATTGAGCTCATGCTAAGAGACCTTTCAATTCTGATCTCCTCCCTATATGAAACAAAAATGTCTTTATCACCTTGTCTTTAATTTAAGGGCCAATACTTTCGGGAGAGTCAAATAGGGCACTCAAACCCAGATTGTGAAAGCTGCTTCTAGCATAAGCCAACCATGGAATGGCAGTCATGTTGTCAAGATTTAAGCAATCCTCCAAAACTTCCCATGAAAAGCCAGCCTTAGGGGTGCTCCATAACTTCACCAATAGTAGTAAAAGGAGCTATACCAACAAAATCATCCACAAATCCCATTCCCGATTCTAAGTGTGTGATAAAACTTGGGGTCATTTTGGGTATCACTAAGCCTCTACACAAAAATCTGTTTTCTGCAGCCTGTAACTTCCCTGGAGCAGCACATCCCCACACTCCTGCACTATATACACCAAGGTAAAAACACTTGCTTCTATAAATCTGGACCATCTCCTTGATTGGTTTATAGCCTAACCTTTTGGCAAATCTGAATATCATTTCACAGGTTGCCCCCCATCTTTTCGTTCTCTGATTAATTAACCTCTCCCATGACCCATTAGTATCAAGCAGGCACCTAAATAGTTAAAAGAAAGTGCTTTTTCTATAGATGTCCCTTCAATATCAAAACATTTGGTCGTAGTACGTTTGGGATCACAAGTGATTATAAATGATTTTTGGTGATTCACCTTCAGATTTAGTTTTATTATAAAATCATTAAAACCATTTAAGAGGTTGTGGAGGTCATTTTCTGCGTCGTCCACATATAAAAGTACTGGGACTGCACAGGTGCCAATTCGTGGGATATCTTTACTACATGACCCTAAAAAGGCATCTAGGGAGTTAATATAAAATAAAAATAGGAAAGGAGCTCAAATACACCCCTGCCTTACTCCTCTAGTAACCCTTATTGGTTTTGTGCAGTCTCCAGATTGTGTGTAACACACTTTTGTGGTTGTGTCCCAGTGCAGACGTCTGACAAGATCCAGCAAGAGGTGATCAACATGCGCCTGTTCCATTAGTTTCCGCAAT
Organism: Calotriton arnoldi; assembly: GCA_963921515.1. Classification (NCBI taxonomy): domain Eukaryota; kingdom Metazoa; phylum Chordata; class Amphibia; order Caudata; family Salamandridae; genus Calotriton; species Calotriton arnoldi. Next base: position 30,223 of record CAWUFW010003664.1, on the reverse strand, counting down.
TTCCTCTTGTCTACTAAGTCAAAGGCAGAAGAGAGGTCCATAAATGCCATGTGAAGGGTGGCTCTCCTGGCCTTGACATACTTCCCGTAGATGAGGGTTAAATTGAGAGCCTGCTCTACTGTCCATAAACTGGGTCAGAAACCATATTTAAATGGCAAAAAGAAAGAGGCGGACTCTGCCCAAGCCTCCAACTTTTCCAAAATGACCCGCCTACGGATCTGTGCAATCTGTTAGTGAGATTGGGCGGTTACATGCTGGTAGGTTCCGGTCACCTTTTTATTAATTGGTGCTATGGTAGCCTCTTTCTAGGAGTCAATTAGGTTACCCCTAACTGCTGCCCTTAAAATGTTATGTTAAAAGAGGGGCCCAAAAGTCTACGTTATATTTAAAAAGATCTATTTGGGACCCCGTCAAGATCTAGGGCCTTGCCACTGGCTGTACTCTGGATGGCTGTGCTGACGGATGCTAAATATATGAGATCTACTAGCCAATGCTCAGTTATTGATGGGGATCCTGGCCTGATGTCCTTTCCATGGCCATCCCCCTCACTATCCGAGATAAAGATTAAGGTAAAATGGTCAATCCAGTCCTGTTCAGAAATGTGACACTCAATGTCAGTGGCTGGGCTATTCGTCAAAAAAGGCCGATTTACTGTTCCCCAAAAAGTCTGTTGTCTTTTAGACATTCAGCTTTTGATAAATCCTCCCAGGTTTTGGTTCTGATTTATTGCCTCCTTTTTTCTAAGGTTTGCTTGTAGCTACCCTGATGTCATCTATATTACGCGGGGACTTACTAGTGGCAAGTTTTAAAACTTTAAGCACAGCTGGACATTTAGGACTAAACCATGATTTGGTGGGGCGCTCTTTCTGTGGTTTGTTTGTATTTAACTCAGAAGCCACAGTTCTACTAATTTTAATAAAACTCTCAAGGATGCTATCTGTGGCCATATCTGGTAAAACACAGCAGGTAATATCATTAATAACTACAGTAATCAGGTTGCTGAAAAACTTATTTGGTTCAACATTCCACCAGTTCATTCGTAGCCCTTTATTTACAGTGTAATAGACGGGTATCTTATTTTTGTCTGGTGCCCCTCGGTGGAGATTAAACGCAAAGCAGAAAAGGATGGGATTATGATCACTGAAGTGGGAAGAGGACACACCTCATAGTGCATGAAGTTTCGTGCAAAATCAGTTGTCAAAAGCACAAAATCTATGGTGCTCCCCTTACCTCTTCCTGTAAACTTTGTGGGATTTGAGTTTGATTTAGGGTTCAGCGTAAAGTGAATGTATAAAATGATTAAAATTTCCCGCCCATATAATTAAGATGTCGCTATTTCCCTGCCTATCCACAGAGTCTAGAAGTGTCCTCCCTAATTCTTGGACAATGTCTACGGGTTGTGAGGAAAATAAATTAAAAGAAAAACTTATTAAGATCACATGTAGCAGGTTTTTTGCTTGTAAATTTAAAATTTGATAATTTTGGCTTGATGCCACAATTTTGATCTTCAGGTTTCTAATGGCACATGACACAAAAATAAGCAAGCCCCACATTCCTCTCCCAGCAGGTAATGGTATTGCATGGGAGCAATAGGATTTATACCTATATAGAGCAATAGGGTCAACAGCCCATGTTTCCTGGCAGCAAACAATGTCAAACGTTTGGATGTATGCCACCCAGTTTTCATTACTGAGTTTATTTCCGGACCTCCGCAATGTTCCACGAGAGAAGCTGCATACCTTGGCCAGAGTCAACATTGTTCTTTTCCATGTTTAGATGAAACACTGACTGAACTGGAAGGAGGGGTTGGTGGATGCCTCTGGTGCATCAGTTACACCAATTGTACCTTCTGTGGAGGGTGGCCCCAGGAGTCAATTATTTTCTGTAAGCCCTGACAATAGTTCAAATAGGTTGGAATGGACAAAAGATGCTTGAAATGGTGGTCTTTTGCTCTATCATGCAAACATATGTCAGTGGGTATGCCATCAGGTCCAAGCGCTCTGCCTCTGGTGATTGCATCCAGGGCAACAGATACATCAGATTGGTTAAATAAGAGCGCTGGGGAAGACAGGGGCTAACACCCTGGCAACCTATTTGCTCACCATCCACCACAGTTGGAATGTCAGTTGCAGAATATAGATTAGAGAAATGATCAACCCAAAGAGAGGGCGGGATAACATATTACAGGGGGGGGCGCTTGCCCCACATTTCCCCATGTAACCAACAACCAAAATCGGGTGAAATCTCTGGCAGTACAGCCCTTTTTCAGTTCCTGCCTTCTCCCATCATCCCATTCCTCTTGGCCCACACCTGGCTGCATTGTGATCAAGGCTGGTTTACCAGCCAAAATGCATAGATGCTGCTACTGCTGTGTATTTACTGAATTAACCGTTTTGACACCACAACTGAGTGCCATCCTCCTTGGTGTGGAGAGCCATTTGGAAGCACTATGCATGAATACTGGATGGTGCAAATCCATAACTTGCTTAAACGCAAATCTGTTTTTTTAATTAGACATTTTTGTGCCAAAAAATGACAAGCAGGTTTACATCATACTTTTTGTAACAATAAATATTAAAGCATATAGAACCATTATATAAAATGCAATTTGGGTCTCCCATTTATTGTATACCGGAAAGGCTTCCATGTACAATAATATGATTTGTGAAAAGGTCTAAAGGACCCCCTCTTTTTTCTTTTCCTTTTTTTACTCCTTATCCACACGAGCACCTTCTCTGAACACTCATCTTTATCACTTTATCCATTTGTGAAGCTAAGAGTTTTCGATATAATGTGTAAATAAGAATGTTGTTTGAGACTGACTTATAAGTGATGCAACTAAACTTTCAGAAATACAATTATGTGTATGTGTCTTAATCTTCTGTTTTTGAAATCTTGTCTGCTGCCCTATTCTCATAACTTTGGATTGAATCTACGAGACTGTTTTTCATCTTTTCCATATAGTAGTAGGAGATCTTTTGATATATTCAGTTCTCCTATGCCTCTTGTTGCTTTTTCCGATCGGACCATTGTTTGTCTGTATCATCAGTTACTCAGGTCATTCAGGTTAATTTTGGGTTACCCCATTGTTCTGTGACCCTGTACCCCTAACAGCATAATTAGCGGGGTCAATACTACATTAGCATTGAGGACATCCCCCAGATATTTGGAGATCTCATGTCTGAGTGGATCTAGCCATGAGCATGCACAAAACATATAGATAAAGTCTGCTGCTTGAGAGACAACATGTCCCCTCTGTACTCCCCCACTTAGCGATCTTTACAGGAGTGATATATAGGTCAAATATTGTTTTGTAATGCTGCGCCTGCAACCATGAGGAGCAGAGGAAAGTACCACTGAACTCCAGGGAATCATAAAAGCAGAGATCCCTGGAATCGGGTCTCTGCTGCCACCTGCTATTGTGTTTCTTGAGATCATCCGGAGTGTTATAGCCCAGATTTAAATAAATATGGCTAATCGTGCACTCCTCTAATCCCAACATCAACTCCAACAATGGTACCTTAGAGAACCCAGCATGACCCCCCCCCCCTTTTCTTAAATAAGAATTCATGGATTTGCAAATATTTAAAAAAATCTCTATGGTTTAATCGAATCTAACATAAAGCTCCTAAAATGATGCCAAACTCTGTCCTTGAAAGAAATCCCCTAATTTCACATGCCCCTGCCTCTCCCACCTTAGCAAGCGAAGCATTCTGAAATATGTCGGGCAATAGCGGATTCCTCTGTCAGGGAGTATACCAGTTAAGTCTGCCTAGTCCAACCTTTTTCTGTCAGGTAGCCCAAATCTTGAAGGTTGCCCCTGGCACCTTAAAACAGACTTTTTTGTAATAGTTAGGTTCCACCAATTTTCATAGACAGAATCTGGCGTCTTCCCCCATTAGCAACTCATAAATGGAAGAGGTGCTCTTTGCAAACCCTTGTGCCCCACCGTTATTTCCTAAAAGAGATTGAATGTATTGGAGAGCGGTGGCAAGCTGGTACAGTTTGAGATTAGGGAGAGTCCATCCCCCTCTCTTCCTGGGTAGAAACCAATATCTGATTGCCCTCCTGGTATTACAATATGACCAGATAAATATGGAGATCAGAACGTCCATTGTTTTAAACCATAAATACTAGCAAAATCCCACTTAGCTTTCCTGATTATCAGGGCAATAGTGGCCTCAACAATCTGATCAAGCTTCACACTAATGCTAATCCCCAGGTGTACCGCCTGCTCTACCACCCGCGTATCCTGAATGATAGCCCAATTGTTCAACACCATTTGTGTTTTATTGCTATTCAGTGAATAGCCTGGAAATTCGCAAAACTACGCAGCCTCTTTTTCTATTGCTCATAGAGCCACTTCTGGTTTTGCAGTTACAACTGCAACATCGTCTCCATAAGCTAAGATGTTTGTCTCCTAGCCATGACGTCCTACTGTCGGTATGGCTGGATTTGCTTCCAGCCTGTGGACGAAGAGGTCTATATATAGCGCAAAGAGCAGGGCGGAGCACGCACATCCCTGCCTAGTTCCTATCTCGGTATAAATTGTCTCAGATTGCCCCCCCCCCACCATTTGAAGCCAGGCCACAGATTTATAATATATTGCCTGCACTGCCTCAATAAAGCACGTACATAATCCGAACGAACCCATGACTTTCCATAAATATTTCCCAGCGACCCTGTTGAATGCTTTTTCTGCAACCAACAGGGTAACTGCCATGGGCTCGTTTGCCACATCTATTTCGTCAAAAAGAGTTATCACCCGACATATATAATAGGTAGTACCCCTTCCAGGGATAAGGCCATGTTGATTCAAAGAGACCAGTTTGGTAATACTTTTTTCCCACTCGACCTGCTAAAATGTTATAATATAACTTCAAATCGCTATTTATTAAGGTTATTGGCATATGTGATCCCGGAATCTGGGAGATCCTTCCCTTTCTTTAAAAAGATGACAATGTTGGCAGCAGACCATGGATCAGGCGCCCTTTTACCTTTCTGCACTTGAAGGAAAAGTTCCAACATATCAGAGATTAATATCATAAAAAAGACCTTATAGAACTCCAAAGGGATTTGATCCATACCCACAGCCTTTCCCGTGGGCATGTTTTGCAGAGCTACCTGTATTTCATCTGCCGAAAACTCAGGCACCAAAGATTCCCGATCTTCCTGAGTGATTCTATCTGAAGCACCATACCCAAAAATTGCTCAATAGTGTCCTCCTCCGCTGAAGGCTGGGCTTGGTAAAGCCTTTCATAATATCTCCTAAAGACTTCACAAATAGCCTCAGGATTCGAGACTTTGTCACCACTGTCATCTTTTACCTCACTAATAAAGCCAACTGCCACCTATTAATGTGTGCGTACTGCTAAGAGATGTTCAGCCCGCTCATTATATTCATAAAAGTTTTGTTTTCAGGCAGAACATTTCTCTACTGTTTTTTTCACTGTAATTTCATTGAGTGCAGCCTTGACTACTGCCATCTGCTGTTGGGTTGGAGAGATATGCTTTCCGGCAGTTATTGACAGAGCAAGCTGAGCTTCCGCCTTATTAAGATCTTGATATTCTTTAATAACCAATTTATTGTGATTCTGGTGATCCAGGCTGTACCTAAGGGTTTCCCCGTGGGCTCCTGCCTTGAAAGCATCCCAGCGTACCCCAATTGAGGCGCTTCCTCTGTTTATGTTTAAAAAGTCAGGAATCCATGCATTCACTTGTTTTATGTAGGCTAGATCAGATAGAAGACCTCTCTCATAGGACCAGCTCCAGACATTCCTTGTGAGCCCTTCCAAGGTAAGTTTGATTACCAGAGGATTGTGATCCGACATAACTTGGGGGAATAACTCTATATAACACCCCTTTAATAAATCTGGTATCATAAAAAAGTAGTCAAGCCCAGCAAAAGAGTGTTGGGGAGCTGAGTGATAAGTGTACCCGGGATCAGGTTCTTTCAGTTAGATACAGTACATATACAAAGAATTCCTTGAGGAATTATTCACAGGAGCATTTCACACTTATCTTGGTCACAAATGTGATCCGGACAGTAAAAGAATTGCAACTGTAATCAAGGATGTATTCAAATTTCTTTATATTACTTTATATTTTAAAATAATTCATTGTGCATTGCATCCACAAATTCATGACAGAATATATACACGTTGTGATCAATGTACAAATAAGCAAATAGCAACACTGCAACTACCCGAACAATCCCATATGATGCACCTGTTTGTTAGGGGATTGGCGGTAGTGAAAACACCCTTTCCCAACAAATAATATGGTCAGTAAGAATAACAGTCCATATCTTTCACAATTCTTGATGTTCAACACAACTTGAAATCAACTTAAATCAAGAAGTTAAGAGGCAAGAAGGGTGTGTTGTCGATGTTTCGGTCTTTTATGGTCACCAAGGTCTGCAAGACCATCCTCAGGACTCAGCGTTGCATACAGGGAAACTCTTTCAACCAGAATTCTACCAGACCATCACTAAGAACATTAATCAAAGCAAAAAGTGAATTTGAGATCAAATATAGCCACTTCACAAACACTGTGCCAAGAGTGGTGGAAAGATTAAAATTCATCTTACCCACTCGATCAAGAAAGCATCTTATCTACAAATGAATGGCCAAATCCATAATTAGTATAACAACTGACAATACCTCCATACGGACAACACATAACAAATACCAAATAGCAGGGCCCCTCGAGCCTAATTTAATAACAACCGGTGGTCGCTTACTTGAATCCGAATAAATCAGCAAACAAACAGCGTCCGGCTACTCCATGCGGTCGGCGTACGCTGAAGCTGCCTGTTCTTACCTTTAACCCCATTCGCGTCTCTACTCATCATCACGTGATGCGTAAGCGCGTGTGTGTCCGCCATATTGGAATATGGACGGAACATGAAAAAGGTTCCTCACAACTATTCCGGAACCACAAGGGAACGAAATAACCAAATAACAATTTTCCAAAAAGCAATAATGCACAAATTCATTGCCACATATAATATGTATAGGGATGGGGGACAAAAGCAAATACACTTTTTGCTTTGATTAATGTTCTTAGTGATGGTCTGGTAGAATTCTGGTTGAAAACTCAACATATGTGAGTGAGACACAAGCAAGGTATTTTGTATTTTATATTTTAATTGGTTTGATTTGGTACACCAGGGTGTTTTGTATGTTTGCAAATGGGCACTCTTGGTGTATTTTTGAATGGGTCACATTTTTGCATGGTTTGGTTGGTCGGACACTGGTGTTTGGCTTCTTGTGAGCAGACGATACAATAGGATATAGGGTGTATTCATTGGTTTGTTTTGTTAGTATCCACAGGAGTTTCGCTGTATGCAACGCTGAGTCCTGAGGATGGTCTTGCGGACCTTGGTGGCCATAAAAGACCGAAACATCGACAACACACCCTTCTTGCCTCTTAACTTCTTGACTTAAATTGATTTCAAGTTGTGTTGAACATCAAGAATTGTGAAAGATATGGACTGTTTTTCTTACTGACCATATTATTTGTTGGAAAAGGGTGTTTTCACTACCGCCAATCCCCTAACAAACAGGCGCATCATACGGGATTGTTCGGGTAGTTGCAGTGTTGCTATTTGCTTTTTTGTACGTTGATCACAACATGTATATATTCTGTCATGAATTTGTGGATGCAATGCACAATGAATTATTTCAAAATATAAAGTAATATAAAGAAATTTGAATACATCCTTGATTACAGTTGCAATTCTTTTACTGCCCGTATCAGATTTTTGACCAAGATAAGTGTGAAATGCTCATGTGAATAATTCCTCAAGGAATTATTTGTATATGTACTTGATCTTACCCAATTCCTTGGGGATAATTGGGTTGCCCTATTTTGTCAGTATATTCAGTTAGATACAAGCATCCACCAGTCCTAACTCGTTCTTGAGGCTCCAGAGAGCTCTAATTACCGGAGACTTATGACCTATGTAAATGCCAATTGAATCTCAAGGACTGCCCCTAGATTCGTTGAAAATAATATCCCTGCATAGTATATAGGGAGCAGGCCAGACCGTGAACTCCACAGCTAGAAAATCCAAAACGCTTGGATCATCTACGATATGGTATAGTGCCACCCGTACGCGATACAGTGAACATAAGGTAAAAGACCCTGATTTGTACCAACTCTCTGTTATTACCGATCTACCATGTTTGTCTAAAGAACTGCAACTAAAATCACATAACTTGTTTCACGCTAGAATAGCCACCCCTCTAGTCTTCTTGTCTTGAGTGGTGCTTGTTACCAAAGTTAGACATGGAGTTGTCAGCAAATTCCTGTTTGCCTTATCTATATGTATCTGCTGAAGGCAATAGATATCTGCCTTCAGAGTTTTCAAATCCTCAGCAGCCTTTCTCCTTTTGCCTCCATCATTCAAACCACAAATGTTTATAGTGGCTGTGTGCAGCTTAGACATTGTGATGAGCCAAACCTCCCTTGACTTCGGTATCCTGATCTGTAGGATTCAACCCTGTGCCTTTCTCTGACACCAGAGTTTGGTTGTCTTTGCATTGATGAGTTGAGGGATCCAAGCTAGTTACTTCTGGGTGTAATTCAGTCCCATTTAAGTTACTGCCCTCGGAGTATCTTAATGCATTCTTTCTGTCAGCCAGAGCCCTTTCCAAGTCCATTCCTAGGTGACTCCACCCTACCGCAGGTCCAGTACCATCAGAGTCCAGTGTAAGTGCTTGAGCAGATAAGTGTTGTTGCTGCCTGTGTCCCCCTTGATACCGGACCACTATTCAATATAATGTTGTTGCTTTCATAAAGGGGGCCACAGTTATCATCTTTACCATGTAATGTTGAGTCAAAGAGCTCTGATGAGGCGGAGGGATCTGACTTGGTAGGCAGAGTGGTAGCATGAAAAAAATCTGTAATCGACGATTTCGGGGTCTCTCGCTGCCTAAACACTGCGACCTCAGATATGACCATTTACTCTCTGTTATCCCTGGCAAGTCAGCTACAGTGTTACCAAGGCCACGATATCGCTTCATCTAGCTGCAATGCACTAATTGACTTGATCCTGCCTTGGCCACACGTGTGACGGGGCAGCATGGTATCCTGTCACGGGCAGTACTGGCATTCTTTGGTGCCATAATTCTGACCATTAAAATGGTGATGCGTCCAAACCCCATCACAGCACTGGAAGCATTCCGCTTGCGGCCCCCAGTGGTCTGTAGGCAAAGAGCCTTAGTGGTTGCACATACAATACAAAGCTCCGTGGCTAAACAAATCCGGAGAGTAATCCTGTTTCCTAAGAGCGAGCCATGGCTTCTCCGAATACTGCAATGTTCTGGGAGAAAGACTCTGACTCTCCGCTCCTCGTGATGTGTTCTGCGTGGAGCTCTGGGAGACCCGGCTCTACAGGGTGCTACACATTCACCATCTTGCTCCTCTTCTCCATCCAATGTAACATTTCAACTACTAACTAGGCCTGGGCGGAGTTCGCAGAGTCCAGCGGAACTCCGTGAAGTGACAAAAAACTCTGCGGAGTTCCGCAAGCGCTGGAGTGCGGCGTGAACTGACATTCGCGCTGATCTTCCTGTCACTCTGGTAGAAATTCTACCCGAGCAGCATCTATTATTTACACACATATATATATATACATACACATATACATATACAAACAAATATATATATATACACACATACACACACACATATACATATATATTTACATATATATATATATATATATATATATATATATATATATATATATATATATATATATAGCCGGGCGGCCAGTGTTTCGGGAACGAAGCTTCCCAAACATAAACGCACACACCTTCTCCTTTGTTCTTGGCAAGAAGTACACCGGCTCAGGCTGTGTGTAAAAACTGGTTTTATTCCATGAAACATGCAGGCAAGAGGCTCGCAATCCCTACGCATTTCAGCTCAGCAAGCCTTGGTCACGGGAAAAGTCTCTCTGTTTTCAAAAATGCCCATGTGGTTTTTTAAAGGCAGGCCGTATTTCCTCTTCAGAGCACGCATGGGAAAACAGTAAAACAACTTTATATTCCAGTTGAGTAGCGTTATTCAAAAATATCACTCCAATGTTCTACGCTAAACAACCATACTTGTAATTGTTTCCCATTGCAAAAAAATGTTCTGTGTGCTCCATATGCAATTTCAGCTTTGTACATTTCATTTTGAACCTTTGTTCAAACACGACAGCCAGCAAATGGAAAATGTTCCTTTATGCATCCTTTACTTGCCTTCTTGTTTTTTTCTAGAAGGAAATACTTTCTTTATCCAAGGGGGCAAGCCGGTCAGGCTCCAATAAATCAACTTCACCACCATTTGCTTCGTTTAGGAGCCCCAGACCTGAGCAGGGCGGCCAGTGTTTCGGGAACGAAGCTTCCCAAACATAAACGCACACACCTTCTCCTTTGTCCTTGGCAAGAAGTACACCGGCTCAGGCTGTGTGTAAAAACTGGTTTTATTCCATGAAACATGCAGGCAAGAGGCTCACAATCCCTACGCGTTTCAGCTCAGCAAGCCTTGGTCACGGGAAAAGTCTCTCTGTTTTCAAAAATGCCCACATGGTTTTTTAAAGGCAGGCTGTATTTCCTGTTCAGAACACGCATGGGAAAACAGTAAAACAACTTTATATTCCAGGTGAGTAGCGTTATTCAAAAATATCACTCCAATGTTCTACGCTAAACAACCATACTTGTAATTGTTTCCCATTGCGAAAAAATGTTCTGTGTGCCCCATATGCAATTTCAGCTTTGTACATTTCATTTTGAACCTTTGTTCAAACACAACAGCCAGCAAATGAAAAATGTTCCTTTATGCATATATATATATATATATATTACCTACTGGCAGTCGCCAGTAGGTAGTTATAGTTAGGACCTATTAGCCATAGGAAAAGCATTTTTTTATTTGCCAATATCTTTGGCGCCGTTTGACGAATCTTTGCGAAATTTACCAAACTAATGGTTCACTCAGATCAGCTCCTATCTTGAAAGTTTAAGGGTGATTCGTCAAGCGGGGACCGAGAAAAAAGGGGGTCCCAAAACGCATTTTCCCCATGTTAATTTCCATAGGAATTTTTGGAACAGGCTACAGCCCGAACTGCTGAACGGAATTACACCAAATTTGGCAAAAAGGTAGCTCTTGGTTCAGAAAGCGACCTTTTTTTTTTAAATGGTGTAAATCCGTTCAGTAGTTCCTAAGAAATTCAAAAAATAAAAATATCGATATCTGAGCACCGAGGAGGATTTGCGAATCCTCCCGAGCACAAACTTAATTCTGATTGGCTGCCAACACTCCAAACCAGGAAGTGTTGGCAGTCATCTTGTGACTCGATAACCGAGTCACAAGAAAAAGGAAGAATAAAGATGAAAAACAAGAAAAGGGGGCAGGGTAGAAACACCCTGACCTCCTAGGCCTGCTCAGGGGGTCCCACAAGGACACCCAGACCCAAAAAAAGCATTTCTTTAAAAAAAATAATCGGCAGAATTCGCGCTGGGTGCGTGAATCCTTCCCAAAAAAAAAAAAAAACGAAGGGCAGGCTCCCGCGCTTCGTTTTCTATAAGCCCCCGGGTGGGCCAGGTCCCTGGGGCAATTTATAATTATGGTGTGGGGGCCCGTGGGGGCCCCCACAGCCCCGGGGACCACCACCTCCCCGGGGCTTTGCTCATAATTTGCGGGGGGACTGCCACTTCCCCGGAAGTTTGATTTAATAGGGGCGGGGGGCCTCGTGGGCCCCCCAAACCCCGGGGACCACCACCTCCCCTGGGCTCCAATCAAATTAGAGGAGTGTGGGGGGCAGCCCTGCCCCCCCCACACTGCCCCAGGGACCACCACCTCCCCGGGGCACTAATTATTTACATATGGGGGTCCGTTGCGGACCCCCGGGTCCACCACCTCCCCGGGGCTTTAAAGAGTTGGGAGGAGGCTGTGCAGCCCCCCTCCTGGAGACCTAGATGGCCCTGGGGACCACCACCCCCCAGGGCCGGCTCCTGCAATGTCCCGGGGTGCCCACCCCTGGGACATTGGCGTTTGCAATGGCAGGGCTGGAGTACGGCTCTCGCCCTGCCATAGCAAACACTGCTTCGCTTCATGGAAGCGAGAGCAGAAAACCTGCTCTCAGTTCCATGAAGCAAAGCGGATTGCTTTTGGGCAAGGGGAGCTGCATGTCAGCAGCTCCCATTGCCCAAAAGCAATGCCGGCTCCCGCAGGAGGCGGGGGGCCGGCAGGGACCGTGGGGGCATTGGGGCTCCCCCCATGGTCCCCATCAAAGAGGCCAGGCCCCGGGGATGGGGTCCCAGGGGCCATAATTGGCCTCAGGATGGGGGCCACGAGGCCCCCCTCCCAAAAAAAAACAGGTGGCCAGGCCCCGGGGGATGGGGTCCCCGGGGCCATAATTGGCCTCAAGAGGGGGGCCACATGGCTCCCTCACCAAAAAAACAGGCTGGTCAGGCCCCCGGGGATGGGGTCCCCGGGGCCCATAATCGGCCTCGGGAGGGGGGCCGCGCGGTCCCCTTCCCATTTTTTATTTAATAAAAAAAATGAAATATGGCTCAAGCCCTGGGGGATGGGGTCCCCAGGGCCCAAAAAATATTAACAGATGGGGGGCCACACATCCCCCCTTCTAAAAAATAAAGATAAAACAAAAGCCGGCATCTCGCTGGAGGCCCCGCTCCCTCCCTGCACCACTCTGCAAACGCGCCTCCTGGCGCGTTTTGGGTTGGGGGATGAAGTCCCCTAGAGTCTTATGGGTCCTTAGGGGCCAACTAGCCCACCAGGTACGTCCAGTAAGCCCCACACAGTGGGATTGCTGAGAGGTGGTACGAGGCCACGCCCCTTTTTACACCACTCTGCAAACGCGCCTCTTGGCGCATTGCTGGTGGGGCGATGAGGTCCTCTTGTGTCCTGAGGACCTCAGGACTAAAGTGGACTTCATCCCCAGAGCAGCACTGCACCAGGATCCGCGTTTGCAGAGTGGTGTAATAAGGGGGCGTGGCCTTTGAGCACTCTCAGCAAACCAGCTGTATGGGGCTTACTGGAGGTAACAGGAGGGCTAGTTGGCCCCCGCGGACCCTCAGGAGGAAAGGGGACTTGATCCCCCAACCAAGAGCGCGCCAGGAGGTGCGTTTGCAGAGTGGTGGAGAAAGAGGGCGTGGCCTGTGTCCACCTCTCAGCAATCCCGCTGTGTGGGGCTTACTGGAGATAAGAGGTAGGCTAGTTGGCCCCTAACCACCCCCAGCAGCGAAGGAGACTTCAATACCCATCCAGGAGCACGCCAGGGAGCGCGTTTGCAGAGTGGTGGGCAAAGGGGGCATGGCCTGCTGTGAGAACTTAGCAATCCTGCTGTGTGGAACTTACTGGAGGTAATAGGAGGGGTAGTTGGGCCCCAAAGATGTCCTTGGGGGCCAACTACCCCTCTTGTTACCTTCAGTAAGTCACACACAGTGGGATTGCTAAGACGTCTTTGGAGGCCACGCCCCCTTTCTCCACCACTCTGCAAACACACCTCCTGGCAGACTACGGGATGGGGGATGAAGTCCACTTTACTCCTGAGGGACTTTGGGGGCTAAGAAGCCCTCCTTGTACCTCCTGTAAGTCCTACGCAGCGGAATTCCTGAGCGCTGGTCGGAGGCCCAGCACCCTTTCTCCACCACTCTGCAAACACGACTACTAGTTAAAGAATCATTTGCAATGTAATAGGTTTCGCATTTGCGAGAGTTAGAGCTATTGGCGTTGTAAATGTAAAAGTGTTTTAATAATGTTTCTTGGAGTGGAGTGGATGTAGGTTGTGTGTAGTGGAATTATGTGGTATGTTGTGCAGTGAAATTATGTGGATAGAAAGTATGTGGTATTTAGTGTGTAGGAATTATGTAGAGTGGGATTGTGTGTTATGGAGAGTAATTGTGTGGTATGATAGTCTGTGTTGTGGAGTTGTAACCTCAGGTTTAGTCTTCCTCGTTTCCATAGAAGCTAAACTATGAACTCAATTAGCCAAAAATAAAGAAGGAACCACTGAGGAGCACTTCTGGACCTAGTCAGAGGTATGAGCAGGGCCACTAGAATTATGTGACTGTTTGGCTGCACCGACTTTTGCACAATTATACATTTACCGCATTTGCCACATAATCCATCATCTGCTGCATAATCTGCAGATTTGAACAAAAAAAACATTGTTTCTAGCTCAAACGGCTCAAACATTACCAAAAATGCAGCGACAAGTGTTACAGCATGGTGGAAGGCCCTGTGCAAACCTAGAATGGTCACCTGTTACTTATTGCTAAATGTGGTTATTAAATTGGTACTAATGGTGTGTAAACCACTCTTGCTTCTTTCTGCGCCTCTCTTGCCTCTTTCTACATTTCTGTTGCTTCTTTCTGCAACCCTCATGCCTCTTTCACACCACTCTTCCCTCTTTCTGCACCCCTCTTCGCTCTTTCTGTACCTCTCTTGTTTCTTTCTATATCCCTCTTGCCTCCTTCTCCACCCCACTTCCCCCTTACTACATCTCTGTTGCTTCTTTATGCACTTCTCTTACTTGTTTCTGCACCTCTCTTGCGTCTTTCTGCACCTCTGTTGCATCTTTCTGTACCTCTGTTGGTTCTTTCTGCACTTCTCTTGTTCTTTCTGCATCCTTCGTGCCTCTTTTAGCACCTCTGTTGCTTCTTTCTGCACTTCTCTTCCTTCTTTCTTCACCCCTCCTGCCTCTTTGTGTAGCTCTCTTGCCTCTTTGTGCACCTCTTCTACCTTTTTCTGCATCGCTCTTGCTTCTTTTTGCACCTCTGTTGGTTCTTTCTGTACAGCTCTTGCTTCTTTCTGCACCTCACTTGCCTCTTTCTGCACTTCTCTTGCTTCTTTCTACACCTCTGTTGCTTCTTTCAGCAATTCTCTTGCCTCTTTCTGCACTTCTCTTGCCTCTTTCTGCACTTCTCTTGCTTGTTTCTGCACCCCTCTTCCATCTTTCTGTACCTCACTTGCTTCTTTCTGCACCCATCTTGCCTCTTCCTGCACCCCTCTCCCCTCTTTCTGCACCTCTCTTGCTTCTTTCTGCACCCCTGTTCCCTCTTTCTGCACCTTTCCTGCCTGTTTCTGCACCTCTCTTGCCTCTTTCTGTACCTCTGTTGCTTTTTTCTGCACTTCTCTTGTTCTTTCTGCACCCTTCGCGCCTCTTTCAGCACCTCTGTTGCTTCTTTCTGCACTTCTCTTCCTTCTTTCTAAACCCCTCCTGCCTCTTTCTGTACCTCTCATGCCTCTTTGTGCACCTCTCCTACCTTTTTCTGCACCCCTCTTGCCTCTTTTTGCACCTCTGTTGGTTCTTTCTGCACTGCTCTTGCGTCTTTCTGCACATCACTTGCCTCTTTCTGTACTTCTCTTGCTTCTTTGTACACCTCTGTTGCTTCTTTCAGCAATTCTCTTGCCTCTTTCTGCACTTCTCTTCCTTCTTTCTGCACCCCTCCTGCCTCTTTCTGTACCTCTCTTGCCTCTTTGTGCACCGCTCCTACCTCTTTCTGCACCCCTTTTGCCTCTTTTTGCACCTCTGTTGGTTCTTTCTGCACTGCTCTTGCTTCTTTCTGCACCTCACTTGTCTCTTTCTGCACTTCTCTTGGTTCTTTCTACACATCTGTTGCGTCTTTCTGCACCTCTGTTGCCTCTTTCTGCACCTCACTTGCTTCTTTCTGCACCCCTCCTGCCTCTTTCTGCACTTCTCTTGCTTCTTTCTACACCTCTCTTGCCTCTTTCTGCTCCTCTCTTGCCTCTTTGTGCATTTCTTTTGCCTGTTTCTGCACTTCCCTTGCCTCTTTCTGAACCTCTCTTGCCTCTTTCTGCACCTCTCTTGCTTCTTTCTGCACCCTTCTTATCTTTTTTGCATCCCTCTTGCCTCTTTCTGCTGTTCTCTTGCCATTTTCTGCACCTCTCTTGCTTCTTTCTGCACCTCACTTGCCTTTTTATGCACTTCTCTTGCTACTTTCCACACCTCTGTTGCTTCTTCAGCAATTCTCTTGCCTCTTTCTGCACTTCTTTTGCTTGTTTCTGCACCTCTCTTGTGTCTTTATGCACCTATGTTGCCTCTTTCTACACCTCACTTGCTTCTTTCTACACCCCTCTTGCCTCTTTCTGCACCCCTCTTTTCTCTTTCTGCACCTCTCTTGCCTCTTTCTGCACCCCTGTTCCCTCTTTCTGCACCTTTCCTGCCTGTTTCTGCACCTCTCTTGCCTCTTTCTGTGCCTCTGTTGGTTCTTTCTGCAGTTCTCTTGCTCTTTCTGCACCCTTCATGCCTCTTTCAGCACCTTTGTTGCTTCTTTCTGCACTTCTCTTCCTTCTTTCTGCAACCCTCCTGCCTCTTTCTGTACCTCTCTTGCCTCTTTGTGCACCTCTCATACCTTTTTCTGCACCCGTCTTGCCTCTTTTTGCACCTCTGTTGGTTCTTTCTGCACTGCTCTTGCTTCTTTCTGCACCTCACTTGCCTCTTTCTGTACTGTACTTCTATTGCTTCTTTGTACACCTCTGTTGCTTCTTTCAGCAATTCTCTTGCCTCTTTCTGCACCCCTCCTGCCTCTTTCTGCACTTCTCTTGCTTCTTTCTACACCTCTCTTGCCTCTTTCTGCTCCTCTCTTGCCTCTTTGTGCATTTCTCTTGCCTGTTTCTGCACTTCCCTTGCCTCTTTCTAAATCCGTATTTGTAAAGCGCGAACTACTCACCCTTACGGGTCTCAAGGCGCTGGGGGCCGTCGTGGAAATTAAGTGAGCTATTGCCCAGAGTCACATGGTGCTGAGCTGAGCTGCCGCCGGAGCAGGGGATCGAACCGTCAACCCTGTGCTCCGAAGACAGCTGCCCTGGCCGCTGCACCACACCTCTCCACTGTGCACCACACCTCTCCACTGTTTCTGAACCTCTCTTGCCTCTTTCTGCACCTCTCTTGCTTCTTTCTGCACCCTTCTTATCTTTTTTGCATCCCTCTTGCCTCTTTCTGCTGTTCTCTTGCCATTTTCTGCACCTCTCTTGCCTCTTTCTGCACCTCACTTGCCTTTTTATGCACTTCTCTTGCTACTTTCCACACCTCTGTTGCTTCTTCCAGCAATTCTCTTGCCTCTTTCTGCACTTCTTTTGCTTGTTTCTGCGCCTCTCTTGCGTCTTTATGCACCTATGTTGCCTCTTTCTACACCTCACTTGCTTCTTTCTGCACACCTCTTGCCTCTTTCTGCACCCCTCTTTTCTCTTTCTGCACCTCTCTTGCCTCTTTCTGCACCCCTGTTCCCTCTTTCTGCACCCCTGTTCCCTCTTTCTGCACCTTTCCTGTCTGTTTCTGTACCTCTCTTGCCTCTTTCTGTGCCTCTGTTGGTTCTTTCTGCACTTCTCTTGCTCTTTCTGCACCCTTCATGCCTCTTTCAGCACCTCTGTTGCTTCTTTCTGCACTTCTCTTCCTTCTTTCTGCAACCCTCCTGCCTCTTTCTGTACCTCTCTTGCCTCTTTGTGGACCGCTCCTACCTCTTTGTGCACCCCTCTTGCCTCTTTTTGCACCTCTGTTGGTTCTTTCTGCACTGCTCTTGCTTCTTTCTGCACCTCACTTGCCTCTTTCTGCACTTCTCTTGGTTCTTTCTGCACCTCTGTTGCTTCTTTCAGCAATTGTCTTGCCTCTTTCTGCACTACTCTTGCTTGTTTCTGCACCTCTCTTGCGTCTTTCTGCACCTCTGTTGCCTCTTTCTGCTCCTCACTTGTTTCTTTCTGCACCCCTCCTGCCTCTTTCTGCACTTCTATTGCTTCTTTCTACACCTCTCTTGCCTCTTTCTGCTCCTCTCTTGCCTCTTTGTGCATTTCTATTGCCTGTTTCTGGACTTCCCTTGCCTCTTTCTGAACCTCTCTTGCCTCTTTCTGCACCTCTCTTGCCTCTTTCTGCACTTCCCTTGCATCTTTCTGCACCTCTCTTGCTTCTTTCTGCACCCTTCTTCCCTTTTTTTCATCCCTCTTGCCTCTTTCTGCTGTTCTCTTGCCATTTTCTGTACCTCTCTTGCCTCTTTCTGCACCCCACTTGCCTCTTTCTGCACCTCACTTGCCTCTTTCCACACCTCTGTTGCTTCTTTCAGCAATTCTCTTGCCTCTTTCTGCACTTCTTGTGCTTGTTTCTGCACCTCTCTTGTGTCTTTATGCACCTCTGTTGCCTCTTTCTGCACCTCACTTGCTTCTTTCTGCACCCCTCTTGCCTCTTTCTGCACCCCTATTTTCTCTTTCTACACCTCTCTTGCCTCTTTCTGCACCCCTGTTCCCTCTTTCTGCACCTTTCCTGCCTGTTTCTGCACCTCTCTTGCCTCTTTCTGTACCTCTGTTGGTTCTTTCTGCACTTCTCTTGCTCTTTCTGCACCCTTTGCGCCTCTCTCAGCACCTCTGTTGCTTCTATCTGCACTTCTCTTCCTTCTTTCTGCACCCCTCCTGCCTCTTTCTGTACCTCTTTTGCCTCTTTGTGCACCTCTTCTACCTTTTTCTGTCCCGCTCTTGCTTCTTTTTGCACTTCTGTTGGTTCTTTCTGCACTGCTCTTGCTTCTTTCTGCATCTCACTTGCCTCTTTCTGCACTTCTCTTGCTTCTTTCTACACCTCTGTTGCTTCTTTCAGCAATTCTTTTGCCTCTTTTTGCACTTTTCTCCCTTCTTTCTGCACCCCTCCTGCCTCTTTCTGTACCTCTCTTGCCTCTTTGTGCACCTCTCCTACCTCTTTCTGCACTCCTCTTGCCTCTTCAGCACCTCTGTTGCTTCTTTCTGCACTTCTCTTCCTTCTTTCTGCACCCCTCCTGCCTCTTTCTGTACCTCTCTTGACTCTTTGTGCACCTCTCCTACCTCTTTCTGCCCTCCTCTTGCCTATTTTTGCACCTCTGTTGGTTTATTCTGCACTGCTCTTGCTTCTTTCTGCACCCCTCTTGCCTCTTTCTATATCCCTCTTTTCTCTTTCTGCATCTCTCTTGCCTCTTTCTGCACCCCTGTTCCCTTTTTCTGCACCTTTCCTGCCTGTTTCTGCACCTCTCTTGCCTCTTTCTGTACTGCTGTTGGTTCTTTCTGCACTTCTCTTGCTCTTTCTGCACCCTCCGTGCCTCTTTCAGCACCTCTGTTGCTTCTTTCTGCACTTCTCTTCCTTCTTTCTGCACCCCTCCTGCCTCTTTCTGTACCTCTCTTGCCTCTTTGTGCACCTCGCACACCTTTTTCTGCACCCCTCTTGCCTCTTTTTGCACCTCTATTGGTTCTTTCTGCACTGCTTTTGCTTCTTTCTGCACCTCACTTGCCTCTTTCTGCACTTCTCTTGCTTCTTTCTACACCTCTGTTGCTTCTTTCAGCAATTCTATTGCCTCTTTCTGCACTTCTCTTCCTTCTTTCTGCACCCCTCCTGCTCTTTCTGCACCTCTCTTGCCTCTTTGTGCACCTCTGTTCCTTCTTTCTGCACTTCTCTTCCTTCTTTCTGCACCCCTCCTGCCTCTTTCTGTACCTCTCTTGCCTCTTTGAGCACCTCTCATACCTTTTTCTGCAGCCCTCTTGCCTCTTTTTGCACCTCTATTGATACTTTCTGCACTGCTTTTGCTTCTTTCTGCACCTCACTTGCCTCTTTCTGCACTTCTCTTGCTTCTTTCTACACCTCTGTTGCTTCTTTCAGCAATTCTATTGCCTCTTTCTGCACTTCTCTTCCTTCTTTCTGCACCCCTCCTGCTCTTTCTGCACCTCTCTTGTCTCTTTGTGCACCTCTGTTCCTTCTTTCTGCACTTCTCTTCCTTCTTTCTGCACCCCTCCTGCCTCTTTCTGTACCTCTCTTGCCTCTTTGAGCACCTCTCATACCTTTTTCTGCAGCCCTCTTGCCTCTTTTTGCACCTCTATTGATACTTTCTGCACTGCTTTTGCTTCTTTCTGCACCTCACTTGCCTCTTTCTGCACCTCTTGCTTCTTTCTATACCTCTGATGCTTTTTTCACCAATTCTCTTGCCTCTTTCTGCACTTCTCTTCCGTCTTTCTGCACCCCTCCTGCCTCTTTCTGCACCTCTGTTGCCTCTTTGTGCAATTCTCTTGCCTCTTTCTGCACTTCTCTTCCTTCTTTCTGCACCCCTCCTGCCTCTTTCTGCACCTCTCTTGCCTGTTTTTGCACCTCTGTTGCTTCTTTCTGCACTTCTCTTGCCTCTTTCTGCACCTCTGACTTAGAGGTAGTTTTAATCCCCCTGCCCTATTATGTACAAGGGCCTTACAGGGGAGCTCATGCCAATCACAGGGGTACCCCAACCCATAGTGTACCCTAGTGTATGTAGGTGTTTTTACTGTATTCTAAGTGTCTTTCACCACAGCACTGGCTCTGGGCCTGGTTAGTCAGAGTCAGTTACCACCAGTACCAGTCAGCAAAAAGTTGGGGGCACAGGATGACTTTGCAACAAGGCCTCTTTCTGCAGCTCTGTTGGTTTTTTCTGCATATATCTTGCTTCTTTCTGCACCTTTCTTAATCTTTCTGGACTTCTGTTGCCTCTTTCTGCATTTCTCTTGCTTCTTTCTGCGCTTTTCTTCCTCTTTCTTCACATGTCATACCTCTGTAGGCATAGTTAGAGATTAGCATGTAAAAAACCTTTGAAATTCACTGAAAAAACCATAGGTTTCAGGGACGTTATAGTTTGTTGGACATTTCGCTCGTACAAAACCAGAGAAATTCGGCCGTTATAGTTAGTTGAGCTAACTATAACTCGCGACCCCACAATGCACTGATGATGACGTCACATATTACATCATTCATGACATGGTCAGTGACATCACTGATGACATCTCAAATTACATCACTGATAACATCATCCACTTGATAATCTGATGCACCTCCTCATACCCTAATATAACCTTTGATACACCCACTCTAAAATACAGACTACCATTTCGAAACCATAGACACACTAATACCAGTTACTACATACCCACTCACTGATTCCTAGGTCTACACACACATCCACTCATCCACCCATACAGTCACTCATACATGCAGTCACTCATCAATACAGCACTATCATATGCACTCATACACCTATACGGACACTCACATACCGCCACTCATCCATAGAGTTACTCACACACCTAGTCAGTCATGCAAAGAATCAATCACACTCCCATTTACTCACCTATACAGTTATACACACACCACCCCACTTATTCATACAGATACTAACACATACTTACTCTCTTATACAATCACTGATACAAGCACACACTCATCCATACAGCCACTCTCACAATCACTCTTTCTCACATCTAGTCATTTATATACTCCAACACTCACATATACTGCCTTTCACATATGTAGTTACTCACACATGTACCACTGAGACATCCATTCACTCACCAACACACCCATACACACACTCACCCACCCATACAGCCCTTCACAGATGCACTCTTGAACCAATACACCCAGTGAATCACCCACTCACACATCTATGCACAGAGTCACACACCCCCCACCCACACAGACACTCAGGCACCCATACAGATACTCAGACAACCAATCAATAACCCATATAGACACTCATGTAGCTACTTACCAATCCATGCAGCCGCTCACACACCAACTGACAGACTGATACAGACATTCACACAGTTTAGTCACTAACCCATGCATTCAGTAAGACATGTTTAATCACTCACTTATACAGTCAGTCACGCACCTACTAAATCATCCATTCAGACACTTATACACCCACTCATTCTTTAATACACCTTGGCATATATATATATAAAACATATTTAAACTTTACAGAAACACGCAGTCACTGGATGATGTCATCAGTGATGTCATCAGTGATGTCATTTGAGATGTCATCAGTGATGTCACTGACCATGTCATGAATGATGTTATATGTGACGTCGTCAGCAGTGCATTGCGGGGGCGCGAGTTATAGTTAGCTCAACTAACTATAACGGCCAAATTTCTCTGGTTTTGTACGAGTGAAATTTCCAACTAACTATAACGTCCTGAAACCTGTGGTTTTTCAGTGAATTTCAAAAGGTTTTTTAATGTTAATTTCTAACTATAACGTCCCTGAAACCTATGGTTTTTTCAGTGAAAAAAATAATATATTATCTACTGGCGGTCGCCAGTAGATAGTTATAGTTACAACCTATTATCCATAGGAAATCTGCGACATTCTATTTGAAATAACTCTCTTGCCGGTTGACGTATCTTCGCAAAATTTTCAAACTTTGTGGGGCGCTCCGGTCCGCTCCTACCCTGAAAGTCTCGGGGATTCGTCAAGCGGGGCCGAGAAAAAAGGGGGGTCCCAAAACGCGTTTTCCCCATGCAATTTTTCCATAGGAAACTTTAGACACGGCTACAGCCCGAACTGCTGAACGGAATTACACCAAATTTGGCAAAGAGGTAGTTCTTGGTTCAGAAAGAACCCTTTTGTTAAATGGTGTAAATCCGTTCAGTAGTTGCTGAGAAAATCAAAAGTAAAAAGATAGATATATCTAGGGCCGCAGATCCTCCCGAGCACGAGCTTTATGTTAATTGGCTGTCAACACTCCAAATCAGGAAGTGTTGGCAGCCATTTTGTCCCTCGGTAGAACCGAGGGACAGAAACAAGTGCGCAAAGCGCACAAAGGGGGCAGGGTAGAAACACCGTCAGGGAGCGCGAATCCTGCCAAAAAAAAAAAATCGAAGCGCGGTCTCCCGCGCTTCGATGTTAATTGGTCCCCGGGTGGGCCAAGTCCCGGGGGCATGCTGGGGGGTTAATTTTATGTGTGGGGGCCTCTAAGGGCCCCCAAGCCCCGGGACCACCACCCCCGGGGCTTTATGTATAATGGTGCGGGAGGGCTCTGACCCTCCCGCAGCCCCGGGGACCACCACCTCCCCGGGGCTTCTTTTTTTAAATTAAAAACCTGTGTGGGGGCTCCAGCCCCACACGCCCCGGGGACCACCACCTCCCCGGGGCACTAAGAAAATTAAAATGGGGGTCCGTTTTGGACCCCAAGCCCCGGGGACCACCACCTCCCCGGGGCTTTCAAAATGTAGGGAGGGGGGCCGAGCCTGTGGTGGCCCTGGGAACCGCCAACCCCCAGGGCCGGTTCCTGCAGTGTCCCGGGGTGCCTACCCCCGGGACACTGCTGTTTGCAATGACAGGACGGGAGCCTCGCGGCTCCCGTCCTGTCATTGCAAACTGCTTTGGATATTGGAAGAGAGAGCAGGGAAACCTGCTCTCGCTTCCAATATCCAAAGACAATTGCTTTTCCACACAGGAGCAGCATGTTAGCAGCTCCCCATGTGTAAAAGCAATGCCGGCTCCCGTAGGACACGGGGAGCCGGCGGGACTGTGGGGGCTTGGGGACCCCCCACAGTCCCCAACGAGAGGCCAGGCCCCGGGGATGGGGTCCCCGGGGCCATAAGGTGCCACGGAGGGGGCCACGCAGCCCCCTCCCCAAAGTAAAAAAATGGAGAAAAAAATTTAAAAAGTGCAAGGCCGGCCCGGGGATGGGGTCCCCGGGGCCTTAAATGGCCTGAGGAGGGGGGCCACGCAGCCCCCTCCAAATAAAAAAAAGAGGCCATGCCCCGGGGATGGGGTCCCCGGGGCCAATACAGGCCCAGGGAAGGGGGCCACGCGGCCCCCTTCCCGTTTTTTTTTTTAATTTTAATTTTAAAGGGGGTAAGGCCCTGGGGGATGGGGTCCCCAGGGCCTAAAAATAGGAAAAGGAAGGGGGCTACACAGCCCCCCTTCAGGGGAAAAAAAAAAAACGATCGGGCCCGTAGGCCCTGCCCCCTTCCTTCACCACTCTGCAAACGCGCCCCTGGCGCGTTTGCAGAGAGGGAACGATTCCCCTTGAATACTGGGGTCCCTGGGGCCAACTAGCCCACCAGGAACCTCCAGGCAAGGCGCCAGGGGGCTGCCTTGCAGAGAGGTGTACAGAGGCCACGCCCCTTTTACATCTCTCTGCAACGCAGCTCTATGGCGCTTTTGGAGGTATATGGTGGGCTAGTTGCACCCCAGGGACCCTCAGGATTCAAGGGAGTTAATCCCCGACTTAAAACGCGCCACGGGGCGCGTTTGCACAGTGGTGAAGGAGGGGGCGGGGCTTCAGGTGACATGTGTGCAAACAGGCCCCGTGGCGCGTTTTAAGATGGGGAATTAAATCCTCTTCAATCCTGAGGGTCCCTGGGGGCCAACTAGCCCAACAGGTACGTCCAGAAAGCACCACAGAGCTGCGTTGCAGAGAGGTGTAAAAAGGGTGTGGCCTCTGTACATGTCTCTGCAACGCAGCCCCTGGCGCATACTGGAGGTTCCTGGTGGGCTAGTTGGCCCGTAGGGACCCTCATGATTCAAGGGGACTTAATCCCCCAACTTAAAACGCGCCACGGGGCGCGTTTGCACAGATGTCACCTCAGGCCCCGCCCCCTCCCTTCACCATTGTGCAAATATTCCTCTAAAATCAGCCGAAATACGAATTCTGATTTACTCACCTGTTATCAGGAGAGACCTCAGTGCTGCATCTTTCAGCCCAGTACTAATCCTGAAAAGTAATTTTAACCGTACTTACCAGTAACTTGAATTTTCTTCCATAGGCTAACATTGACTGGTTTCACTTGGAAATTCTTCTAAGTGTGGAGTTTTGGAACTTTAAAATATTCCTCTAAAATCAGCCGAAATACGAATTCCGATTTACTCACCTGTTATCAGGAGAGACCTCAGTGCTGCATCTTTCAGCCCAGTACTGATCCTCAAAAGTAATTTTAACCGTACTTACCCGTAACTTGAATTTCCTTCCATAGGATATCATTGCCTGCTTTTTGCTGAAAAAGTTTCTAAGTGTTGATTTTTGAAACATACAAATATTCCTCTAAAATCAGCCGAAATCCGAATTCTGATTTACTCACCTGTTATCAGGAGAGACCTCAGTGCTGCATCTTTCAGCCCAGTACTGGTCCTGAAAAGTAATTTTAACCGTACTTACCAGTAACTTGAATTTCCTTCCATAGGCTAACATTGACTGGTTTCACTTGGAAATTCTTCTAAGTGTGGAGTTTTGGAACTTTAAAATATTCCTCTAAAATCAGCCGAAATACGAATTCCGATTTACTCACCTGTTATCAGGAGAGACCTCAGTGCTGCATCTTTCAGCCCAGTACTGATCCTCAAAAGTAATTTTAACCGTACTTACCGGTAACTTGAATTTCCTTCATAGGCTAACATTGACTGGTTTCACTTGGAAATTCTTCTAAGTGTGGAGTTTTGGAACTTTAAAATATTCCTCTAAAATCAGCCGAAATACGAATTCCGATTTACTCACCTGTTATCAGGAGAGACCTCAGTGCTGCATCTTTCAGCCCAGTACTGATCCTCAAAAGTAATTTTAACCATACTTACCGGTAACTTGAATTTCCTTCATAGGCTAACATTGACTGGTTTCACTTGGAAATTCTTCTAAGTGTGGAGTTTTGGAACTTTACAATATTCCTCTAAAATCAGCCGAAATACGAATTCCGATTTACTCACCTGTTATCAGGAGAGACCTCAGTGCTGCATCTTTCAGCCCAGTACTGATCCTGAAAAGTAATTTTAACCGTACTTACCGGTAACTTGAATTTCCTTCATAGGCTAAAATTGACTGGTTTCACTTGGAAATTCTTCTAAGTGTGGAGTTTTGGAACTTTAAAATATTCCTCTAAAATCAGCCGAAATACGAATTCCGATTTACTCACCTGTTATCAGGAGAGACCTCAGTGCTGCATCTTTCAGCCCAGTACTGATCCTCAAAAGTAATTTTAACCGTACTTACCAGTAACTTGAATTTCCTTCCATAGGATATCATTGCCTGCTTTTTGCTGAAAAAGTTTCTAAGTGTTGATTTTTGAAACATACAAATATTCCTCTAAAATTAGCCGAAATCCGAATTCTGATTTACTCACCTGTTATCAGGAGAGACCTCAGTGCTGCATCTTTCAGCCCAGTACTGGTCCTGAAAAGTAATTTTAACCGTACTTACCAGTAACTTGAATTTCCTTCCATAGGCTAACATTGACTGGTTTCACTTGGAAATTCTTCTAAGTGTGGAGTTTTGGAACTTTAAAATATTCCTCTAAAATCAGCCGAAATACGAATTCCGATTTACTCACCTGTTATCAGGAGAGACCTCAGTGCTGCATCTTTCAGCCCAGTACTGATCCTCAAAAGTAATTTTAACCGTACTTACCGGTAACTTGAATTTCCTTCATAGGCTAACATTGACTGGTTTCACTTGGAAATTCTTCTAAGTGTGGAGTTTTGGAACTTTAAAATATTCCTCTAAAATCAGCCGAAATACGAATTCCGATTTACTCACCTGTTATCAGGAGAGACCTCAGTGCTGCATCTTTCAGCCCAGTACTGATCCTCAAAAGTAATTTTAACCATACTTACCGGTAACTTGAATTTCCTTCATAGGCTAACATTGACTGGTTTCACTTGGAAATTCTTCTAAGTGTGGAGTTTTGGAACTTTACAATATTCCTCTAAAATCAGCCGAAATACGAATTCCGATTTACTCACCTGTTATCAGGAGAGACCTCAGTGCTGCATCTTTCAGCCCAGTACTGATCCTGAAAAGTAATTTTAACCGTACTTACCGGTAACTTGAATTTCCTTCATAGGCTAAAATTGACTGGTTTCACTTGGAAATTCTTCTAAGTGTGGAGTTTTGGAACTTTAAAATATTCCTCTAAAATCAGCCGAAATACGAATTCCGATTTACTCACCTGTTATCAGGAGAGACCTCAGTGCTGCATCTTTCAGCCCAGTACTGATCCTCAAAAGTAATTTTAACCGTACTTACCAGTAACTTGAATTTCCTTCCATAGGATATCATTGCCTGCTTTTTGCTGAAAAAGTTTCTAAGTGTTGATTTTTGAAACATACAAATATTCCTCTAAAATCAGCCGAAATCCGAATTCTGATTTACTCACCTGTTATCAGGAGAGACCTCAGTGCTGCATCTTTCAGCCCAGTACTGGTCCTGAAAAGTAATTTTAACCGTACTTACCAGTAACTTGAATTTCCTTCCATAGGCTAACATTGACTGGTTTCACTTGGAAATTCTTCTAAGTGTGGAGTTTTGGAACTTTAAAATATTCCTCTAAAATCAGCCGAAATACGAATTCCGATTTACTCACCTGTTATCAGGAGAGACCTCAGTGCTGCATCTTTCAGCCCAGTACTGATCCTCAAAAGTAATTTTAACCGTACTTACCGGTAACTTGAATTTCCTTCCATAGGCTAACATTGACTGGTTTCACTTGGAAATTCTTCTAAGTGTGGAGTTTTGGAACTTTAAAATATTCCTCTAAAATCAGCCGAAATACGAATTCCGATTTACTCACCTGTTATCAGGAGAGACCTCAGTGCTGCATCTTTCAGCCCAGTACTGATCCTCAAAAGTAATTTTAACCATACTTACCGGTAACTTGAATTTCCTTCATAGGCTAACATTGACTGGTTTCACTTGGAAATTCTTCTAAGTGTGGAGTTTTGGAACTTTACAATATTCCTCTAAAATCAGCCGAAATACGAATTCCGATTTACTCACCTGTTATCAGGAGAGACCTCAGTGCTGCATCTTTCAGCCCAGTACTGATCCTGAAAAGTAATTTTAACCGTACTTACCGGTAACTTGAATTTCCTTCATAGGCTAAAATTGACTGGTTTCACTTGGAAATTCTTCTAAGTGTGGAGTTTTGGAACTTTAAAATATTCCTCTAAAATCAGCCGAAATACGAATTCCGATTTACTCACCTGTTATCAGGAGAGACCTCAGTGCTGCATCTTTCAGCCCAGTACTGATCCTCAAAAGTAATTTTAACCATACTTACCGGTAACTTGAATTTCCTTCATAGGCTAACATTGACTGGTTTCACTTGGAAATTCTTCTAAGTGTGGAGTTTTGGAACTTTACAATATTCCTCTAAAATCAGCCGAAATACGAATTCCGATTTACTCACCTGTTATCAGGAGAGACCTCAGTGCTGCATCTTTCAGCCCAGTACTGATCCTGAAAAGTAATTTTAACCGTACTTACCGGTAACTTGAATTTCCTTCATAGGCTAAAATTGACTGGTTTCACTTGGAAATTCTTCTAAGTGTGGAGTTTTGGAACTTTAAAATATTCCTCTAAAATCAGCCGAAATACGAATTCCGATTTACTCACCTGTTATCAGGAGAGACCTCAGTGCTGCATCTTTCAGCCCAGTACTGATCCTCAAAAGTAATTTTAACCGTACTTACCAGTAACTTGAATTTCCTTCCATAGGATATCATTGCCTGCTTTTTGCTGAAAAAGTCTTCTAAGTGTTGATTTTTGAAACATACAAATATTCCTCTAAAATTAGCCGAAATCCGAATTCTGATTTACTCACCTGTTATCAGGAGAGACCTCAGTGCTGCATCTTTCAGCCCAGTACTGGTCCTGAAAAGTAATTTTAACCGTACTTACCAGTAACTTGAATTTCCTTCCATAGGCTAACATTGACTGGTTTCACTTGGAAATTCTTCTAAGTGTGGAGTTTTGGAACTTTAAAATATTCCTCTAAAATCAGCCGAAATACGAATTCCGATTTACTCACCTGTTATCAGGAGAGACCTCAGTGCTGCATCTTTCAGCCCAGTACTGATCCTCAAAAGTAATTTTAACCGTACTTACCGGTAACTTGAATTTCCTTCATAGGCTAACATTGACTGGTTTCACTTGGAAATGTCTTCTAAGTGTGGAGTTTTGGAACTTTACAAATATTCCTCTAAAATCAGCCGAAATACGAATTCTGATTTACTCACCTGTTATCAGGAGAGACCTCAGTGCTGTATCTTTCAGCCCAGTACTGGTCCTGAAAAGTAATTTTAACCGTACTTACCGGTAACTTGAATTTCCTTCCATAGGCTAACATTGACTGGTTTCACTTGGAAATTCTTCTAAGTGTGGAGTTTTGGAACTTTAAAATATTCCTCTAAAATCAGCCGAAATACGAATTCCGATTTACTCACCTGTTATCAGGAGAGACCTCAGTGCTGCATCTTTCAGCCCAGTACTGATCCTCAAAAGTAATTTTAACCATACTTACCGGTAACTTGAATTTCCTTCATAGGCTAACATTGACTGGTTTCACTTGGAAATTCTTCTAAGTGTGGAGTTTTGGAACTTTACAATATTCCTCTAAAATCAGCCGAAATACGAATTCCGATTTACTCACCTGTTATCAGGAGAGACCTCAGTGCTGCATCTTTCAGCCCAGTACTGATCCTGAAAAGTAATTTTAACCGTACTTACCGGTAACTTGAATTTCCTTCATAGGCTAAAATTGACTGGTTTCACTTGGAAATTCTTCTAAGTGTGGAGTTTTGGAACTTTAAAATATTCCTCTAAAATCAGCCGAAATACGAATTCCGATTTACTCACCTGTTATCAGGAGAGACCTCAGTGCTGCATCTTTCAGCCCAGTACTGATCCTCAAAAGTAATTTTAACCGTACTTACCAGTAACTTGAATTTCCTTCCATAGGATATCATTGCCTGCTTTTTGCTGAAAAAGTTTCTAAGTGTTGATTTTTGAAACATACAAATATTCCTCTAAAATCAGCCGAAATCCGAATTCTGATTTACTCACCTGTTATCAGGAGAGACCTCAGTGCTGCATCTTTCAGCCCAGTACTGGTCCTGAAAAGTAATTTTAACCGTACTTACCAGTAACTTGAATTTCCTTCCATAGGCTAACATTGACTGGTTTCACTTGGAAATTCTTCTAAGTGTGGAGTTTTGGAACTTTAAAATATTCCTCTAAAATCAGCCGAAATACGAATTCCGATTTACTCACCTGTTATCAGGAGAGACCTCAGTGCTGCATCTTTCAGCCCAGTACTGATCCTCAAAAGTAATTTTAACCGTACTTACCAGTAACTTGAATTTCCTTCCATAGGATATCATTGCCTGCTTTTGCTGAAAAAGTTTCTAAGTGTTGATTTTTGAAACATACAAATATTCCTCTAAAATCAGCCGAAATCCGAATTCTGATTTACTCACCTGTTATCAGGAGAGACCTCAGTGCTGCATCTTTCAGCCCAGTACTGGTCCTGAAAAGTAATTTTAACCGTACTTACCAGTAACTTGAATTTCCTTCCATAGGCTAACATTGACTGGTTTCACTTGGAAATTCTTCTAAGTGTGGAGTTTTGGAACTTTACACGCAACTGAACGTAAAAGTACAC